>OU342478.1:11341428-12012142 GCA_910589355.1 Parapoynx stratiotata
TATAAGATAAGAAATGAAACAGAAATATTTTCGACAACGGATAATGTTTGTAAAAAGAATATTACAAATCAAACAGAATCTTTTAATATTATAAAACTATACTATTAGGTCCTTATCTATGAAATTGGTGTTTTGTATGCAGATTTTGGGGAATTCTGCATTTTCCATACTAAATTTTTTTCAGTTTTCTTCACAACGACAAATCTAAAGATAATAATATTTAGCATCTATCGTTAGACAAGCTTTAGTAATATGTGTAATATGACACTTCATAAATTTTTTTTATCGTTTTTAAGTGAATGCAAATAAAATGATGTATTCGGGAGGCACTTAAAAAGGGTTGTCTCCGTGTCCAATTTTTACACAATTAAACTTACAACAAATTATCAGAACAAATCAAAAGAGCTCAAAAATATGATCTATTTTTAGACGAGGTAATTATTTTTTAGGAATACGCTGCATCTTAATAGTTACAGACAAAATACTAAGAGAGAAAAAAAACACCAATTTTATAGGTAAGGACCCAATATTTACAGCCAGGGAATGCTAGTGTTTACTTACCACTGGAGATTGATTATAATTCGGTTTATTTTTCTCGTTCAACTGCGAACACAACTTTGTAAATGTTTCAAAGAGTGCAGTTTGGTTAACGGCAGCTACAGCGTTCTCTTTTTTGGATCTACAACAAAGTGCTTAAATGACAACAGATAGCATAAATCCAAACCACTGTACTCGTAGCTCTACATAGAGACAAAAAAAGAAAAAGAGAATGGAAATTGCAGTTATTATTGTAGGAAGAAGCAGTGAATATGTTTCAAAGAACTACACTGTAATTTGTAAGAACTGGGAAAATGTTAGAAATGTAGATGCAGGAGGTATCACCAGAACTAGAAAAAAATGACAGATTTTTTCCAGGCAATCTCTTCCCATCAGGGGATTAGCGGCCAAGCATGATATGAGATTACCTATTGTAACAAAAAGTTTGGGACTCCCAGCTATAGAGCTTAAGTGCGCGCTTGGAGCTGTAGTCGTCTGAGTGGTGGTGGTGAAGCCAGTTCTAGCGAAGGGAGCCTTGTACCACCGCGTGTGCCGCTGCACAACTTGTCATTACATTGTGGACACGCATACCTGTCTCTGGTCCGATCCTTGGAGCTGTAGTCGTCCCTATGGCGGTGGTGGTGGTGGCGGTGCTCGCGTGGGGAGCCCTCACGCCGGTCCTCGTGCCGCCGCGAATGCCGCTGCCTGGTATCACCCACCCTACTTGTAATTAGGGCTCGTTTAAGGACACGCGGGGCGTCGAGCAGCGCGTGCAATCAATCGGCGGGCGAAGCCGCGTAGAACGCGGCGGATGAACTAGCAAGTTTCGCAACGGGGAACGCGGCGGGTGAACTAGCAAGTTTCGCAACGGGGAACGCGGCGGTTGAAGCGGCGGCCCACGTCGTGAAGGACGCGGTTACAAACTCCAGTGTTACGTATACAACGCTACGTATACGCTTGACGCGCAACGTTTTCTTATACGATCCCCTACATTTCTATATGTTTCAGTTTGCGCGTGCCGCTTGACGCGTCGCCCGCCTGACTATAACAAAAAAGCCTGACGCGCCGCGGAAAGGCACGCCGCACGCGCAGCTCGACGCCCCGCATGTCCCTTACAATTGTGAACATGTTAAATCCTAAGTAAGTTAGCGTGATCAGAAATTGTTTGTCATGTTATGGATTATAGTTGTACCTGAGAGTTATACAAATGCCACATGGTGAGAATATTTATATATTGCTGTAATATTTGTATCTAAATTTTCTGTGCTATATATATTAGCAAGAATTTTCTTTGAAAATGATTTGAGAAGGTCAGTTAGGTTGTCAGACGAAATTATACAGGGTGTTAGGGCTTACCTAGGAACAGGCTTAGGCGTGCAGGGCCCCAATTGCGCTAAATAAGAACATATTCACCACAACCAAATAACAGTGGACAACGATAAATGGCTCATCTACACTGCACGAGGCCACACAAAGGAATGTGAGTGTGGATAGCCTTAACGTTTTGGTTGTGATAGTTAAATACGTTCTTATTTAGCGCATTTTGTAAGTACCTACTATCATAATCTAAGTATTTTACAGAGGTATGATACAACAACATAAACTTGCACAAAGGAAATCATAATATTTCGTAGTGAAAAACTGTAAGTACTAACAACTTACCGCTTTTTATCTCGCTTGATTGCTTCTTCGAGAAAAGCATAAATAAAGGAATCCTGGTCTTGAGGAATGCTGTCGATGACGCCATCTGCCCCCTAAAGATTACTTTCAATGTCAGTAAAAGAATACTACCAACCCATCTCTTCCATTGGGTGTCGTAGAAGGCGACTAATGAATTTAGAACTGCACAACCGTCCAATAGCATAGAGCGGCGACGGGCTCACCACCTGTCACGCTGAGCACATGTGCAAACACTTCTTGGTGAAGCGCGGACTATGCCAGTGGGTTGCTTTTGCGGTGCTTTTGCCTAGTCACTGACTAACCCTTAGGGAATATGTAATAGTCGTGATTATATGTATGTAAAATTACCTGATGAAGCGGTGATTCGGACCGCGGCGTGGACACAAGGCCTGCCTTTAACGCTAGCGATAAACCTTCGCGCCTGTAATTAACGTTATAATTTACAGCATCTATTGAAATTGGTGGTGTCGCACGTGAACAGATCTTGCCACGGTCAGTCGGTTATGAGAGAAATAAACGTGCGTGCCAGTGCGTCGTCGTTGCACAAGTTTCAACCTTATTTCAACATGCTTAGTAATCATTATTCCTCGACAGTGACCCACACGTCTCGCGGGATGCAGTGATACTTCATGCCGCAGGTTGGAGCGAGGTATCGCAACATGTCGCATGTTTTTTTTTTATTTACTATATTTATGTCTTTATTAGTTACTATATTAGTTGCAATCAATAATTTTATCTATCTATCTATGGAAATTTTACAATTAATTAAAGTAAGATTCTAAATAACTTTATTAGTTATGATAAAAACACTGTCATCTCTATACATTTATGAGGTGGCAATGTATGTTATGCAGAATAAACATTTATTTTCAACATTCTTACAGAGAAATAGTAATAAGCCCCACAGATATGGGAATAGAATATGTGCAAATAAATATAAAACTAGGCTAATGTTATGCAACTTCTTTGGCATGGCACATTTAATATTTAATAAAATACCTGATGCTTATACAGAATTACCAATCAAACTATTTAAGAAGCGCCTGGTAGCATTGCTCATTGACAAAGCTTACTATTCGGTTTCGGAATTTTTGGAAAACAAAAGGTTGAAATAATTGGACATGTTTTGATTGCTTTTATTGGAATTATTATTTTCATTGCTATTCAATTGACTATTTGTTACCATTTTATTGACTACAAATCTGACAAAACTAATAACTATGATTTTATATAAAAAAATCATTAATATAATTGACATTTGATATTTATACTGACTAGTTCATTAAATTTGTATTTTATTTTGTTTTTTCTCAATATTTTTATACCTTGACAAAGGTGGAAATGTAGTGATACATACTAACCAACCATGACACCAATCATGGTAAAACTAACCTACATTTCAAAATAAATAAATGTTTAAATTTAATGATTAAATGATATGCCGGGCAGTGAGCGCCGGCCCATAACAGTTTGTTGTCAACTGTCTAGAAACAGCCGTGTAGCACTGTAATACGTCCATTTTTTACATGTGACAGGGGAAGCTTTTGGCCTTCATCTCTCGATGGTAAGTGACGATAAGGCGGAATCGAGCTTCATCTGTATTCCTTATCAACTGGCAAACTGGCTATCCATCTCTAATTGCCGGAACACAACGATGCTTTATAACAATGTTCTTTAGCTAAATTACAGATCAATTATGTGTGCACATGATGATCGTCTTGTAGCTCGGTTTTATAAAAAAATGTGCATATTACTTTAAATTACAACATTAACTACATTTAGACTGCAAAATACGTAGGACCTACCTCTGCCTATCTAAGCATCCTGTGAAATGTTCTCGATTGAAATCAAAAATAGTATTTGCCATGAAAATTCCATGGCATGGCAAAATATCTACACGTCGTTTTTTAACCGAATCTTTATTCGGTTAAAAAGTTCGGTAAAAGGGTAGTACCTCATGTGATAGGTGTCTAATATACCTACTAAATTTCTAATCTACCAACGTACGCTGCATGGCGATGCCGGCGCGGCGACCGGCAGTCGCCGCGGCCCGGCGACCGCGACGCGGACGATCTGTTATCACCATTTCTGTTACATAAAACAACTGCTTTTTGTATCAAGTAGGGTTATTCATCATATTATTGTCACTCGCCTTTAGTCATTTTCCGGTTATTTACCCTAATAACCGGCAAATATACCTATAACCCTTGTAACCCCTATAACCCTTTAATACCTTGTCACATTATCATATTATCTCGAGAAAATGTAAAGCATATAATTTATTTTTAAGCCTCAGAATGACAAGTTAGTAGTCGTCATCATATTTTTGTCGGTGACTATGCGTGCTAAATAGGTACCTACATTATATTTGCTTGATTTTGGTTGTTACATACTTGAGATTTAGTTTCTACATTTTTATAAAAATTTGATAGGTAGGTATTGAGAAGCGGTGGCTTAGCGGTTAGTACGCTTTGACTTTTGATATCAAACCTTATCGAACACGGTCTGACCATAGCGACACCTTCGCCATGGTCAGGCCATGGATGGGTGACCACAAGTACCACAACTTTGTGATCTCTTACTCCTCCGTCCTTCGGAAGGCACGAAAAGCCGTTATGGTAAAGGTTGTTATTGGCAATAACAACCTTTACATAATAACTTATTGCAACCGTTTATACCAACCTACCCGCATTGGGCCAGCGTGAGAGTCTAACCAGTGATATTTTTATATAGGAATAAAACATGATTAACCTTTTACTTTCTGTGGTGTCCGCCCCCATAGCGATAGTCAATGACGTAGGAACGTCTTGGAGACTTGCTTTAGCTGACGGTGCGTGAAGAACTGTGGCTTGACATGCCTAGACCAATCATTATTTACTTATTCAATGTACAGACAACAGCTCAACAGGTTAACAAAAGTATCAAAATTATGTAATAAATTTTTACCCTTAACACCTAAGACATTAAATGCATTATTGATTGAGCAAATTTGACAGTTTGTGGTAGTTCTATAGTGCTGTGATGTATAATAATATAATTACAGACACCTACAGAACCGTAAGAAAAAATTTACAGTTCTATTTAATAACTTGTTTGCATTTACAGATTAGAATATATGTTACGAACTAATAATGTAACAAATTAAATTAATTTAGACAACTGCATCTTTTCTAACAAGAACCTAGGTACTTTATTTCGTAGCTAGCATCGTGCGTTTATATACTTTAGTTTGATTAAGTTACAAATACTTACGCTATTGGAGTCGTCCGTGGCTAGCGAATTGGAGTCGTCTAGTAATTCTCGCTTTTTCCGACTCCGCTTACTTTTCGACGCGTCGAAAACGTTCAATAATTTTTTGCTATCGCTCGACTGGCACTCCATCGCATATATACGAAAGGATCAGGCGACATCAGATATAAATTTTACACTATTAAATTATTTAACTATTTCCATTAAAACTACAAATATTTGGTGATGTTTACAATATTGCAATCACAATTTATACAATAAATAAAAATTTTCAGTTTCTTTGTCCAAACAAAACTGTGGGTTACTGAAGGGGGTGACAATTCTGTGGGAACAGATGAATACAGATTTTTTGGCATCTGACATCCACCGTGGCTGCCAGAAGTATTCTAAGATTTTGTCCTTGAAGCTATTCTTCTATCCATAGAGCCTCTATCCATGATGGTCATGTGGATTGAACCGAATACGAACTTTGGCCGAACATTCGGTAGAAATTAAAAATTAGGTCGAACTTCGGTTTCGAACTTTTTTTTTGAGATGATTTAAAATTTTAATTTTATATTTATTATTTGTGGCTAACATTTATTAAGTTTCATAGTTTCCTCAGGCGCAGTTAAATATTTTCTATACGTTTAAAACATCATTGGGCGCAGAATGAAAAATATAATTTAGGGATAATATTTTTCTATATTGTCTCAAGATATAATAATTTGAATCTTATATCCCAACCAACAAAAATAGTTTTTATAAACATTGTGCCTGGGGAAGAAACAGAGCAACTTTTTCCCTCAGGCGAAGCGCAGTACACGGATATTAAACATGACAAACTTTCGTAAATTTCGCAAATCTTTTGGTCACTTCTTTTTCTTTTTATTCGATATCAGGGGAAACCAAGTTACAACTACTCATCGGCATCAGTCATACATCATACATTTTGCTTCCATTTGGACCCTAGACTCGAACCCAGATCCTCGAAGACTGCGACGTCTACAACATGCACCACTCCTCCTCATCCACGTAAGTACACTTGAAGTTGTAAATGGAAACCCGATCAAGGCGGCATCGAGTTAAATTTGATTACAATGTGTTATTCTACTTAGATCTTATTTACTTCCTTTTATGTAGACCATAATTTTTTTAAGATTATTACTTCATCCTGTTCAATATTTCATTTGGTACATTACGAGCATAACGATGTACCCATTTTATTACTTTTAGTACTTAATAGTTTTTTTTGCATTTGTTGCACACATTGTGCAGTTCACGATGTTCAGTGTACTGCCATATTATGCCTGCGCCCAGTACAAAAAATTTTGCTAGTTATTCAAATATTTACTTAACCCCTTGGCGGTCTCCGCGAAAACCGGCGTTCGCAAACAATAGATGTTACAATTGTGTCTCGGTTTTCTCGTCATTGACCAGTTAAAGCCAAAAACCATTAACAGGGATCTCGCACACCTATGACAGGCTGGTTGGAAAAGATCTCTATCAATAACTATGAGTGCATACTATTACAACTTTTTTATTTTTGTATTTGGTGCAATAAAGAGTTTCGCTTTTATCCCATTAAAAATTCATTCAACAACGAATTCACAGTAACAACTAGATTTCAGCAGCACTATATAAGAGAATGTATGCACTGGTTTATAATTCGTCCCTCTGATGAATTTGGAGTTATACATTTAATCGTAGCTTATGTAACAATTAGCAATTGCCGAGTAAATCGTAAGAATTTATAGGATTCAGCAACCATCAAATGAGCACTTTCAGTGGGTATAAATAGTTCACGACAGCCATATCATTTTAGTTCGAAGATAAATAGCCCGGTCAAAATATAAATATTTGAGGTTATATTAATTCACACAGCTGAAAATTGTCATGAATATTGGGAACACTATTACAAACAATTTTTAAAAATCCCCATCGATTCAGTGTAGAAAAAAAATATTCAAGGTCAAATGTTGCAAAAAAAATCTTCGCATTTTTTAGATAAACGGCAATTTTTAGCATAAATATTATGTGAGACAAAAATTATTCACCATGCAATTATCTGTAAAACTTGTTCATACACTTTTGTCTTAAAATCACCATTTCGGAGATATAGCTATGCAATAATTTAAAAAGTTGTGTTCTTCATAATGTGTTCCCAAAATTTATGCCAAAGTTCAACTTTGTGTGAATTAATGTAACCTTACCCCTACTTTTGAAGCTAATTTGACTGGGCTATAAGCTCAATTTCCAGTTACCTAAGCATGAACATGCGTACAGTTTTGACAGTAAATGCATATTTTTATTCAAAAGCATACGTCATGTTCATCCCCGTGAGTGTACCCTTAAAATATTCCCTTTGTTGATAACTACTTCTCTAATCTCGTGCATATATTGTCACCAAATGTACTTAGGACAGCTTTTTAGTAGCAAGAATAGTCATCAGCAAAAATATGTGAACCATATGTAAAAATATGTATTTTGCGTTAAAAAAAACTTTATATTCTTAGCAATAAGGGTCACACATATTACTTCTCGTGACTGTAGGACCTCTTCCGCCCTTAATACAGAAACATTAATTACAAATGACTATTTTCAATTTTCTACAAACTTTTGTATTGTATGTCTGTGTTAGTATTACGTAAAATAAAATAAAAGGTGTGTACCAGACCCAACCCCTTTTAAAACAAAAAAAAATGCATTAAACTAATAGTTGACTGCAAGTGAATAATTCCTAAGCATGTGAATAGTTAGCAAATAATTTTGAAGTGTTATTTTGACAAAAAAAAAATTGTAATGGAGTCCCATTTACGTAACATGCTATCATTGTTATTATTTATGATTTGATGATAACATCATAATGAAATGTGAATTTAGTAAAGGTGTACAAAATCATAAAATGCCAATTCACAAAATAAATAAATAAAATTCAGATTCAATTTCAATATATTATAGATTATTGTAATAATTCACATTAAACTTAATTAAAACTTATAGCCCACATAAGCTCCTCGCACTCTCCACTACGAACTCTCTTATAGACAAAGGCGCTAAAGGTACTCGGTATAAAATCTCCATCATAAAACCAATAAACAGATTCAAGTCCCATTTTATTATAAAAATCAAAATTACGAGTTATAATACATCTTTTCTCCGATCGAACAATAGAAATCGACTGCGGCACATCGAAATCCTCGTAAAGTAAACATCACGGACATAAATAACAGAACCGTATCGCACGGGCCGACAGTCTCGAGACACCGTATCACTATATGTACATGAGGCGGCACTAGACGTCGTCGTCGGCGGGCTCGGGCTCGGGCCGCCGCTGCGAGCACTGGTAGAGCACGTCGGCCAGCTCGTGCGCCACGCGCTGGTCCAGGATCTGGCTCATGACCAGCGCCAGCAGGCGGCGCTCGTGGCGGCGCAGCAGCGGCCGGTTGGCGGGCTCGGCGGCCAGGCGCCGCAGCGTGGCGGCCGCGCGCCGCAGCATGTCCAGCGACGTGCCCATCGCGTCCGGGTTGTCGCGCAGCGCCGCCACGCCGTGCTGGTTCACCACCGCCAGCGCCGCGTGCTCGGCGCGCTCGATGAACGCCACCAGCTGCGCCACGGCGGGCGCGTGGCGCGCCACCTCGCGCGCCGCCTCGCCGCCCGCGCCCGCCAGGTAGTGCAGCAGGTTGACGGCGAACTCGCGCACCACCGGCCGCTCGGGGCGGCACAGGTCGCGCGCCAGCCCCGCGCACAGCGCCGCCAGCCGGCCGCGCGGCGGCGTCGCCAGCACCAGGTCCACGTTGGCGTCCGTCACGCACAGCTTGCACAGCGCCTCGAGCGCCAGGCGGCGCGGCGACAGCGGCGAGCCGGCGCCGGCGGCGGGCGGCGCGTCGCCGGCGACGGCCGCGCGGCACACGCCCCAGTGCAGCAGCCCGTCCAGCAGCGGCCGCGCCACCGCCTCGGGCTGCGCGCCCAGCTCCACGCCGCCCGCGATGTTGGCGCAGCACACGAGCGCGTCCTCGCGCAGCTGCCCCAGCGCGTCCCACCACCAGCGCGCGCGCCCGCCCAGGCTGGAGCAGCCCGAGGCGGCGGGCTCGTCGCGCGCCGCGCGCTCGTAGGCGCGCGCGCGGCCGGCGCGCGGCGCGTGCTCGTGGTGCAGCAGCAGCAGCTTGCCCGCCACCGCCAGGAACGAGCTGGAGCGCGCGAACTCCGCTTCGTTGCCGGGCACGAACGTGAGCCCGCGTAGGATGTTGGACAGCGCGATGCAGCGCTTGGCGAGCGCGTCGCGCGTCTCGTCGATCAGGTTGAGGCTGGGCTCGTCGCGCGTGTAGCACTCGTCCTCGTAGTCCTCGATACGGCGCCGTTTGAGCACGCCAGCAGGGTCCCGGATGAGCAGCGTGGGCTTCCGCTCCGGCTCCAGCTCCATGGGTTCCGCCTCGAGGTTGTCCGCGTCGCTGGCGGGCGGCGCGGGCGCGGGCGCGGGGGAGGTGGCGGCGGGCGTGGGCGAGGGCGCGGGCGCGGGCGCGGGGTCCGGCCGCAGCCTGTCGTCCGCGGGCGAGGGCGGCGCGTGCGCGTGCGCGTGCGCGGCGGGGACGGCGGGGGCGGCGTCGGCGTCGGCGTCGGCGCCGGGCCGGCGCGCGGCGCCGCCGGGCAGCAGCCGCACGAAGGGCAGGCGCGCGGGGTCGGAGCGCAGCGCGGGCACGAGGTGCGCGGCGCCGGCGTGGCCCGCCAGCTGCCAGGGCTCCAGCACGTCGTCGTGCTCGTCGTCGGAGGGCGCCTCGTCGGGCGCGAACAGCTCGTCGTCGGCGCGCACCAGCACGGGCTGCCGCCGCCGCGTCTCCATGGTGTAGTTCTCGCCGGAGAGCACGCGCACCCTGTCGACGGGGTCGGGCGGCGGGATGCGCCGGCGCGCCGGCGGCCGCGGCTCGGGCGCGGGGTCGCGCGGCGTGTACCAGGGCTCGTCGTCGTCGGCGGGCGCGTCGAACACGTCGGCGAGCGCGCGGTGGAAGTGCTCCAGCAGCAGGTCCAGCAGGCCGGGCATGTGCTGCAGCCCGAAGTAGCCGATGCACGAGTCGTCGAACAGCAGGATGTTGAGGATGTCGAGCGCCCAGCAGGTCTCGGCCAGCAGCCCCGACTTGAGCGCCATCATGATGCGCCACGCGTCCACGGGCGCCACGTCCGCCTTCGTCAGCCGCCGCCGCTTCTCACCCGTCGGCACGGTCGCCTCCACGCACTCGGGGGGAAAAGTCATCTCTCTCTTTATCTGTCCCGTGCCCATGCCGGGTGCCGTACCCTGGAATCAAACACGAATTGTGAGAATGACGCACGATGATCCGTATTCATTATAACTAACATTCTAAAACTGTACTTTTAACTAAGATATAATGCGATTTGTTTAAGCCGTTGAACGAGAAAACCTACACTTTTAGTTCTAGATAAACTACACTCATGAACATATTTAATTTTATAGTCTATCCATTTTGATTTTGACCATTTTGAAATGTAAACAAACCATTAAAAGGGTTCTAAATTATGTCGTTACTCATTGTCGAAAAATTTTATCAAAAACATACGGATTTTTATGAAAAACATACGGATATTTAATATTTTATTATTACAAACTTTTTAAATGATGTAAATTAAGTAATTACTTGTCATCTTCAATAATTTTTGGTATTTTTACTTCAATGTAATTTTAGATTACTAAATTAATCGTTGCTACTAAAAAAGAAGAATTGCATTCTCAAACTTTTATTATGAGTATAGAATACTTCCAAAAGAAGATGAACAATCATAACATGTTCATGACACCTTGAATCTACTTTGAAAATAATCGATATAATTTCATATTTAGTATCATTTGGATGATAGCAATGATAGCTTGTTTTTTAAATACACTTAACATACCTAATACTCATAAAATATTACTTCATTACACAAATAAATAATGTTTATATTCAATGACGATATTGGTATATTAATAAGTACGGCTACTCCTTTTCTATTTTATTAAAAAAAATTAGAGCCCATATTATTTTGTCCCAGAATTGGATAAAAAGTTTGAGAACCACAAATTCTTTGATTACCTTTTATCTCAGATCAAAATGGATAGAGTATAGAAGATTTTGCGTTCTTCTACGGGACGGATTACCAAAAATAAAAGTTAATTTAATCGAAGCGTATTTTTATTCAGCGCATTTAATCTTCTATGGTTTTGGATTCCCCCATACTGTCTCACTAAAAAAAACACAAACTGTATAACGTGAATCCATCAAGAAAACTTATAATAATACCCATATTATTTATAAAATCCGTAAAAATTTTTTGGCATTCATATAAAAAATTTAAGGGTTGTTTACGATTTATGAGACAATTTTAATTAATTAAATTGTTCACCCTAACTACAGGCGAAGGAAACAATTATACATGAAACAACTTCGACGTTCAACGATTATATTAATGAGCCGTGCTTATTGCGTGGAGACGATCGGTAGGAGGGTAGCATGATGAAAGGATCGCAGCGACTGCGTCGCTGCGACCCTCGCAAACAGTCTTTTGAAATGGTTCGAATCTTTTTCCTTGTGACTGAGTTATTAAAACTCGAAGCAATTGCAAGTTGATCCAGTTTGAAATATGCCTCGAGTCAGTCTTGGACTAATAAGGCCTAAGCTTTAGTAAACAGGCTTCAGCAAGTGAAGTCCTTTCATCACTGGTGGAGCTTATGAGCAATGATGTTAGTGGGGCTGCGTGCATGCAAGTGATGCAAGTGAGTAGGGGTGCAAACGGATGTGTGAGCGGGAGTGAACGGTGGTGTGTGCGCGGATAAACACCAAGTACAGGTGAGTGTTGGACAGCGAGTGCATGAAGCATAGCGCGAAACGTGTGGTGTGCGGGTGATGTCAGTTAAAAAGCATGAGCACTGCGATATGATATTAACATACATACATACATAAGTCACGCATTTTTCCCACAGAGGTAGTCAGAGATTACATCCTTCCACTTGCTGCGATTTTGCATATTTCTTTCGCTACATCAACTCTCATTACAGGCCTTATGCATGCTCGGCGATTTCGGGTACTTTTGACCTGGCCCTTCTCTAGAACGTCTTTAATTTGGTCAAGAAATGTTCGCCTAGGTCTGCCTCGTCCCGTATCTCCACTCACACCCGATTCATTTATTATTTTACACGTTTATTTAACACGTTTTTATGGCGCCCTATTGTACTTCAAAATGTGATAAAAACTGAATGTGATAAAAACCAGACATATATCATAATGCGATGTTTTTGTATATTAGGTCCTTACCTATGAAATTGGTGTTTTGTATGGAGATTTTGGGGAATTCTGCATTTTCCATACTAACATTTTTTCAGTTTTCTTCACAACGACAAATCCAAAGATAATAATATTTGGCATGTATCATTAGACAAGCTTTAGTAATATGTGTAATATCACACTTCATAAAAATTATTTATCGTTTTTAAGTGAATGCAAATAAAATGATGTATTCGGGAGGCACTTAAAAAGAGTTGTCTCCGTGTCCAATTTTAACACAATTAAACTTACAACAAATTATCAAAACAAATCAAAAGAGCTCAAAAATATAGTCTATTTTTAGACGAGGTAATTATTTTTTAGCAATACTCTGAATCTTAATAGTTACAGACAAAATACTAAGAGAGAAAATAAAACACCAATTTCATAGGTAACGACCCAATATTATTATGCGGGTGAGTGAGTGGGGTGCGTGCAGATTAGTGTCGGAGGGGTGTGAGGGGTACAGCGGTGCGTGCGGATATGTGAACGGGAGCGCGTGCGACTGTATGAGCAGAAGATGCACGAGTGAAAGGTCTACAGCGTTCCTTCCTAGTCTCGGAAAAATAATCACGGAATTGCTTTACTTCTCTCCACACTTCTCTTTTTATTGGGACGAATCAGAGCTAGACGAGACGCGAGTCTCGAACTCACCGACTTTCCAGATCGGATCCGTGAAACGACAATTGAGAATAGCAAGGCGGTTGATGAATGCCTGTGTGTGAGCGGGAGAGCGTGCGGGGTGTGAGCGGGTGTGAGCGGGTGTGAGCGGGTGCGAGCGGGCGTGAGCGTGCGGGGTGTGACTCACGGGCGAGGGCGCGGCGGGCGCGGGGTAGGCGTCGAGCGCGGGCGGCCGCGGCGCCCACGTCGGCGCGCCGGACGTCTACAACAACACCAGCCCCGTTATACCGCCGGTGATACACTACCCAACCTATCTAGCCTACCATCCGATCTACCAATCGATATAATTTTGATAATAAGGTGCACAAGCGACGGAAACTCCACAGATAAGCGATATTTTTTTTATCATCATCTCTATCGTCATAATCTAAGCATTTATAAACATCAGACAGAGCTATAAATACTTAAATTTGAAAAATGCCTTCGATTTGGCTCGGTTAATGTTTCAACAAAGTATGCTGTTTGCAGCTTTTTCGCGTTAGAGTAAATTCCATCATAACCATTTACGAAAAAAGGTACAAAATTTTGAGACGATCGCTTTCGTTCGATCCAAGTAGCCAGCGTTTTTTCAAAATATTTTGAATATGATCCAATTAAAAATGTGTAATATGTTGAACATATTTTTGAGAAATTACCTAGCATAAAAACTATTTTTCGCGTTGTTACTTTTACATGAATTGATTTTATGAAAACCCTCAGTTAGTATGACATGTGTATTAGTATGACATAATGTTTATAGATAATTTATCAGTGTTAGTTGACAAATATGAAAATGTAATAATTAAAAATGATTTGCACTGTACAACCTTGTGTATTATTACAATAAACATATATTTAATTGTAATGTTGTACACAAAATTATTCACATATATAATTTTAATGATCATCGGCAAGCTTAAATGTCCACTATGAAGTACGTCTTATGTATTATATATATATATAATTAACAGAAAACAAAAATCATTTTCCAAGTTTAAATATCAAAGACACTAAAATTTCTGAGCATAATAGACTCTGTCAGTTACATAAGTAAATTAACATATCTGTGCTGTACTATGTCATCATCATGTTCATTTAATATATCATGCATACATTGGTAATTGATTTGTAAAAATCAATGATTTCTTGCTGATCATGTTAAGTGTCAACTTACTTGCGACCTGACTACACATCAACAGGGATGATGCTTCGGCTTTATTGGAAGAGGTCTTCAAAAAACTTTATATACAAAAGCGTACAACGTCGTACGCTTTAAAAGGCGAGGAACATGTTATGGTGTGCACACACTGGTGAAATGTTAACACGCAGTGAAAAAATTGAAATATATGAAAGAATTTGCCGTCCACATCGTCGCAATATAATCATGCAATGTAACAGAATGCGTATCGTGTGGACGCCGATGAAATGCTCAATTTATGTTACATTACAGCAGTCAACACACCATTAGCAAGACGTGCTGCTCGCAAGACGCTTTTACCCGATCAAATATAGCATTAGTTTTAGAGACAAGTAAAATGGAACGTTGTCATCATCCGTATTGTGTTCGTCTGTAGGTATGTGTATGTATGCGTGCGTACCTGTGGCTGGTAGGGCTGGTGCGGCCAGGCGGCGGGCGGCTGGGCGGGCGGCGGGCGCCAGGGCGGCTGCGGGCTGGGCGGCTGCGCGCGCGGGAAGGCGGCGGGCCACGAGGGCGGGAAGCGCGCGCCCGCCGCCGCCGCGCCGCCCGCCGCCGCGCCGGGCCCCACGCCCGGCCCGCCCGGCCCCGCCCCGGGCCCCACCGGCGCCGGGTACGCGCCCTCCGCCTTGGCGAAGTCTGGATGCCTCCGAGGCGCGCCCGCCGCGACCGCGCCCCCCGCGCCCGCACCACCCATCGGCTTGCCTCCGCCGTACTGTAAACGCGACACATTATTATACAACACGTTCGACCACGCACGATCGGTCCTTCGACATCGATTGCTCAACATTTTACTTCGAAAATAAAATACAAACTAGTCACATTTCCATCGACAACGTCTGATTCAATATTTTACCTACAAATTGAGATTGGCCAATGTAAAATTGATTGCTATTCAATATTATTCTGTAACAGATTATAATAAACATTAGCGAAGTACACAAAGATCTGATTTTACTTCCACCAGTCTTTGCAAAACAATTGTGATTCTAGCTCCATTTATAATTCCTCGTTTAGTTCCAAATCCTGCATTAATAAAAAATCTGGGTTGTATAAATTATATATCCCCAGGAATCACAGTGTGATTTATCGCTTATGAATTAATACCAACATAGATCACATAGGAGGCATTGTGCTCGTTTCAGATCATTGATGTCTTCAACAAATAACAACTAAACGAAGATTGATATATCCCCATCAAATTCCCCATGTAGGTTCAAAATTAATACCAGACGTTAAGTCGATGTGTAAATTAAAATTGTATTTAAAAATTTTTCAGTAAAATTTGAACGATCGGTGCAATAGAACACCTCTGTCTTAATCAACTACAACTTACATATTAATATTAGTTCATGCTTCAGACAGATGAATTCCAAAAACTCGAAGGACCAATCGCATATAAAGTAAATGACTGTGCTCCCAATATGTGAACGATTAATGATAAAAACGAAGGACATGTCAATCAAATGACCAAAATATACCAAATACTGTTAGGATGCATATAAATCATTCGATGGACGCGTCGCTGTGGAAGCTACGTTACGATTAACTTACAGCTAAGCTTACATGAGATAATGTGAAAGCATGCACATGATTTAGTGGTCAACATTTTAACGTAAGGTAAAGCCACCACCACACACTCTATACCTTAACTTCCATGTTGATATTATTTTTGTTAAATTTTGAAACAACCAACGGAGAATTTTGATATCGTTTTGGAGATAGCCGGGGCTGGCGCCCGGCGATCGCGACATCGTTAAGCCAATTAATCACACCGCAAGCCAATTTAGTAAAACGTAAAAATAGAAGAAAATTAAACAGTGATAGCTTAAATTTTGTCAAGCGAGTGATATTATCCGAAAATTAAATGAAGCCAAAACCACGAATGAGAGGGCTCCCTGCATCGATTGTCGTTATGTAAAGACTACTAATTGGTTTATAAAATATCTTCAATCAAAAATAAGTACTTTGAAGTACTAGTTGATTAAAAATAAGAAAAGGAAATCTAAATGACTGGAAATTGGAACCCACAAAATTATTGCTCTGTTCAGGAAATGTAACAGATGTAAAAAGAAAACAGGTGTGTTCTGTAGCTGATAACCACAAACTTAAACATTTTTTTATCAATATGACAAACTTTTTGTTTTCATGTTGGGTTTAAAAAAAACTTTGACGTAAAATTCCACTGATACGCGCACACACGCTCGTTACACAAAAGATCTAGATTTCTAAATGTCTTGATTTAGGCCATTATATATATTTTTTTTATGGTGTTCAGTTATAAACCGTTTCTACGGGGTAATATAATCAACATGACAATCGATGCGGTCGCCTTGCGTTGTAGTAGTGGCAGTGAGCATGGTCCTCTTTGCCAATCGATGGGAAGCGGTGTTGAGTGCGTGGTACAAACGGGGCGTCCGTACGTAGGGCCTCGCGGCGGGCGGCAGCGGCGCCACCAGCTGGCGCGCGAGCTGCGAGCTCATTAGGCTACCGGCGGCCGCCGACCCCTACACACCCAAACAGACACCGTCACCGGCACCGTCACGGCACCTCGCGCCGTCGCGACCGTCACCGTCACCGTCACGCGCGACTCTCGGACGTGGCGACGGACACACGTGTTCAGTAGTGTTTTGCGAATTTCTTTCGGACCATTTTTCTACTTGCCTTTTTACGGAACAATATTATATCCACAGTTTAAGATAGACCGGTCAAACTTGCAAAGTCAATAATCGTTTATTCATTTAGGTATATCACTCTACACTTACGAACGTCAAGAATATGGTACGCCATCCATTAGCAAAACGAGAAACTTGAGTACGAGGAAAGACATCCACGTAAGAATTTGTATATCACCGGCTGTACATCGAATATGAGCAGAAAGTCCCCCATTAGTGCAACACCAGTCAGTAACTGACTCGAAAGGGAAAGGTACATAGAGATTTTAGTGGATATACTCAATTCTACAGAGCGAATCCCACACACTTCCATAAACGGATTTCCGAACAAAAAAGATCAACCAATCTCAGTTTGGTGTGACGAATATATGAATTGTTTTGTGGATAAAATATTGAAATCCGATGATAATGAATCGTTGGAACTACAAATTTTAATTCATTTCCAAACATTCGTAAAACCATAAAGAACATTTTATTAACGAGGATACCTTTCACATTATAAAATTACCTATTTCTTATTTCAAATATTATTTTTTCTAGAACAATTCACTATAGAAACAAATTATCGTATACATCACATGTGGTTCATGCGCTACAAAGCTACAATTCAAAGACATGTCATTTTCATTAAGCATTTCATACACAGAATTAATAGATTTGGATAATATAAAGTATATTTCAATACAAGCTTTCTCTACATCAGTCTCGAAGCTTGTGTACATTATGTACGCAATTCAATGCAAACATACGCTATACTTTCTTACTATGCAATTCATGCACATAAACCAATTTAATATTATATTTTATCTTACATTACTACTGAGATGAATCCGTTTATAAATAAACAAATCATCAAAATTTTGGGATATGTTCATGCATGAATATTTAAAAGTTAATTTAGTCGTTCTAATTGTAAGCACTGAACATCGAGAATACTCAAGTGCGTATTATAAAGATTACCTACTATTGAATTTAGACAATTTTTAAAAAATCTGATATTATATGTAAGTTCACTATTGAGCAGAAATTTTTAACAATCACAATACATGTTATTTTTACAATAAAAAACTACTGTTAAATCGTCTACACATGCTGCTGCTTTTAAGAAATTATCCTTTTATCTAATAAACACTACAATAATCAAATAATATTTTCTAATTAAAAAACACTGACAACTAAAGCCGATGACGAAATTGCCACTGGGTTATATCTGCTGTAATTGTTACAAGCAGCAGCATGAGTATTGAGGTGGTTTAACCCTCTATTCACAACTGTCGGATCACGTATTCGATGCCAAGTCACGTTCCATTTCGATTTGAGTCGTCGCAATAAAGGGACAGAATACACAGATTTTACGAACGTTTCCCATCATCATTGTGTTAGTCGGCATTGGGCTTCCCCATGATTTCAATTCTGCATCCAATGGCTTCCCACCACAATCAACTGATCGTTGGTTTTATGCGTCATACCTATGCGCGTGAAACTACGCGCGGTAAAATCTCGAACATTGGCTCGAGCAGTCCGCGATCGCGCGAGTCAATGTTCAGGTACGTCATCCACTAAAGCACTTTCACGCCTGGAACCTCTAATAGACCTGCCTCTAGACTTAGTAAGTTCTAATTCCTCATCTGAGCTGCCTCGACTCAAGAGAGCCTCTTGTAACATAGGTCGATTGCGTGCCGACAGTCGCGTATAGAGGGGGAGTGGCTGGTTGTAGAGCTGCTTAGAGTATAGACGTACCTCGTGCGGCGGCTGATGCGGCGGATGCGGCGGGTGCGGCTGGTGCGTGGGGTGCGGCGGGTGCGTGGGGTGCGGCGGGTGCGGCTGGTGGGGCGGGTGCGGCGGGTGCTGCGGGTGGGGCTGGTGGGGCGGGTGCGGCGGGTGCGGCGAGTGCGGCGGGTGCGGGTGCGGGTGCGGCGCGCGGTAGTAGTCGTAGGGCTGCGCGGGCGGCGGCGTGGCGGCGGGCGGCGGCCCCGCGCCCGCGCCGCCGCCCGCGCCCGCCCCGCGGTACCCGCCGCCGCCCGCCGCGTACCCGCCGTACTGGTACTCGCCCGACCCTCGGTACCCTCTGCCGACAACACCACACCGCTATTACTTTACATTGTACCAGAAGAGCCCCCATTTGGAGCGGGTACACCGAGACGAGGAACTCGGTGGCGGAGAGGTTCGTAGTTTCGTACGCTTTGGCTTTCGACATTGAAAACAAAGCTGCTCTCCCCTTCTTTGGACGGATGATAGAAATTTTAAAATCAAATATGTTCATTTTTTAAAATCACGAGATCCTTGCAAGCTTCGGAAATCACGTTAAAGCGTTGGTCACAGTATTGCAACCGTTTCAAAAAATCCACATTGGAGGGCCCATATCTACACAAATTTTATGGCAAAAATACTATTTTTTCTATTTTTACGGGAACTCTCCATAAACTCAAATCAAAACGATGAAATTAAACATAATAACTATGAATATTTGTGGCTTTTTAAATACATCTAACAATAACGTCAGTATTCCTACTGGAATTCAATAAAAGTTTCTAAGAAATACGAAAAGTATAATAGAATGCTCACCTGTCACCGTCGGGCCCATAAGGAGGATAAACTGGCCTATTTGGCTGGTAAGGAGATCCATATTCGTACCCGTAACCTTGTTGGTAACCTGAAATATAAATAGTCACCATAACTATTTGTAATAAAAAACAAATAACCATTTCAATATACATAACAACGTTAACATCGCCTCTATCGTGCACAGTTAGATTATAAAATGAGTAAAATACAAACATGCAGATACACAACAAATATAAGTCTACATAAATTATATTAACATATAGCAAATAATATTAACAGCAAATATATAAAGCAATAATCACTTAACCCCTATATGTTAAAATGTAGAAATATGGTATCGAAATAACAAGAAATTGAGTTTGTGCCAGTTTGCGGCACACATCATTGCATCTTGACAATTCATAACATATGCCCTAATTGAAACTGTGTAATTTTCTACATAACACAATAAAGATTTAATGTAATATTATAAACACAATAAATACCCACCAACCCATGATATAAAAGCTTGTTTTCATTGTTATTAAGAACGAATACTTATTTACAATTACATTAATAAAATAAGTTTACAATTAAAAGAGATAAATTCTAAAGTCTCAGACATACAGTGTTCAACAAATACTAATCAAAATCACATTTTTGTTATGGTTTTTTCATGAAACATGCGGTTAGTGCAAAAAAACATCCACAACAAAACCCAGTAGGGTACAAAATTGTATATAGAAAACGAAACTCAATACTTTAGGTGTTTCACGTAAGATGATTCCTGTGACAGACTTCAAATACAAATTAAATTCGACTCTCTTTATAATGTTCGTGAAAAGTGTAATATGCGTCGTGCTATCACCAAACTCATCTTATTGAAAAAGAACATAAAGGTTTGTACCCACTACGCGGGAGTATATCATGACTAGAAGTCTGTTTCAGGCAAAAAATATGTTTTCTGTAGAAATGTATGAGAGCATGCCCATAAGGCTCGGACTCCACCAAATCGGAGACGTGACAAGCGGAGAGATGTTTTTAAACAACCAATAGAATTTCGTTATTCACACTGAAAAACATCTCGTCTCCGCTTAGGTGGAGTCCGAGCCTTACATAGTTTCGTCTCCAATCGGCACATTCTCACACATTCCTATATAAAGAATATTTTCGTGCCTGTAATGGTCCTAAAAAGAGATGCCACAAAACAGATATGTACGAAAGACAATCTCCCTGCTAAGTGCGCTTGAGCAACGCACACATAGACACCGCTAACGTACCAGCTAGCCAAGTCTTGAACACAATCTCAATTTAAACTCAATAATAACACAATTCAATATATCAAAAAGAATGTGCCAAGTGCTTTGCTTGCCTAGCATGTCGTAAAAGGCTAAGGCGTATTGGTTACTGGGTCTCTGATTGTGCAGGCGATGAGCTAGCCACTTGTTACTACTCGTTCACGATTTATCATCTGATCAAACTAAATTTTTGTTTGGCTAAATGTGGTCTTAAGGACCACAGTCCTTGGACTCTGTCTACCCCTTCGGGGATTACAGGCAAGATTGTATGTATATATGTATGTATGCAATAAAAAAACATCGAGACGAGAGAGGCGGTATGGCAGTACCGACCGATTTCAGCAAAACTCAATGTTATTTCAGTTACTCAATATCCGCACAATTTGAATCCCTTTATAGTCAGGATTGCTTCTAAGAGTAGGCTAGCAGTTTGGACCACTGCCAGCGGGACTTTAGTCATTTTTATTTTATATTTCCCGATCTTCATGTTACATTCTTAATAGACATATCAAAATAACTAGATATCAAAATCCTAGTGCGATAGCCCAGCTGTGGTATGACAAATGAAGCAGAAATACTCGAGATTGCCTTCTGTACGAATCTGTTGGTTATAGAATGGTCCGGTGTACTGGGTAGAGACCTTAATAAGGTTATTAGGTGTCGTTTAGTCCCAGCTGGGCAAGTCCCGGATGCGTGTGTGTGAGGGGTTAAGTACCTGGGGGTCTGCGCGGCCCCGGCGGCTCGTCGAAGGGGTTGGAGGCGGCGAGGTTGTCGCCGCCGGGCCCGCCGCCTACAACCACACGTCTTAGTGCCATATGGACTCTACATACCACTCAATTTTACAACTCATTCCAATTAATGAAAGAAATACACAGGGGGGGGGGGAGGTTTGTAAGTTAATAAATGTTTTTCTTTCTTTCTTTCAAATACACAATTTCACTGTCCCATGAGTGAGGCATGACAATAGATTTTTCAATTGTCTCGTTTCGAACAGTTTAGTGGTTAAAAGTAAGTTTAACAGACGTTATTATAGAGTACTCTTTCAATTTAGATATATTATAATAAGAATATAATAATTTTTGAAAGCAATATTTAATTTTTTTTCGGTGCATTTCAATACCAAATAGATTTAAATGTGTTTCATAAATTAATGTTCGTTGTGAAGAACAGTAGCCCTGATTGGTGCTATAGTTAGAATTAGTGTCAAGCGGAACGAGCCGAACGTATGTTAGCGGTGAACATTCGGACAGTTGCTAGTTGAGGCGTTAGTCTGACACTGCTCAAATAAAGAAAAAAAGCGACGCGCGCTGTTTTTGCGCGGTCTGCTGAACATATAGCATAGGATTTTAACGATATTTTCAATTGGTATTATATCACCTATTAATATAAGGCTTCTCCCCATACATAAACACAGGGTTAGGTTATGACTCGTTAAAAACCTACACTCGGCTAGGTCCCAGCTAAAGAAGTTTCAGGAGGCATGTTAAGAACAACTAGTTAAATAAACAGTAAACATAGTTAACCTAAATTACATACTTTCGAAATGAACATGACTCCTGCAACATTAAAAAATCAAGCTCATATACAGCTTATTCATTGACACGTTTCTGTTATAACCAAGTTGTGTCAAAGGTTCCTCTAAGTTAGTCTAGATTACAAACATTTACAGATAGAGCTCTAGGTATTGGGTATTTTCAATGGAGTTGTCAAATTACCAACCATTACTATTTATGACGCGTTCTAATATTCAAAAACCAGTCGATTTGCCTATGGACAGTTTTTTTTTTACATTTGACAGGTATGTTCTTGGCCTTCATCTCACGTGATGGTAAGTGACGATAAGGCCGAAGGTGGAAGCGAGCTTCACCTGTAATCCTCATCAACCGAGGAACTTCTTACCTCTTACTGTCTTACCTCTGATTGCCGGAACACAACAATGCTTAAAACATATTATTATGGCGTCAAATTAAGGTAAGACGGTGGTAGCTAGCCAGGCGGGCTTAGAAGCCCTACCACCAACCAAACCGAGCAGAAAAACTTCTGCCCCCATGGGGAATCGAACCCGGACCTCCCGATCAACACCCGGTGGTGTGAACCACTAGACCAGACAGGCGGTTAGTTAGAGGCGGTCCACAGAATAGGCAAGACTCATATCAAAAGTAATGAAAACAATGTTTAATTCACATAGTATAAATAAGGAATTGCTGTAGAAATCTGCCAAAAACGCTGTCCACGCATGTTCGTGAAACTAGTGAAGTCACACGGTCATGTAAACAAATACTATGCATGGTCAAAATCCGCCAAACACCAGCGGCAACCAATCAAGCATGTCTGTCGGCTGTGTCAGTCTGTGCTACGCATGTGTATTGAATTGTTTACCAAAATCTTGACCCTTACGGCACAGATAATTCATAGACCATCTTAGCCGAAGGCGTTTTTGACAGTTAAGCAAAAATTTTATTGTGATAAAGACCTCGAAAAAAATTGATATTATTTTTTGATGGCTAACAGTAATTAATCATTTGAGGCCCAACAAAAAAAGGGTCAACTAGCCATTATATTATCTGTCCATATCCAAAACGCAAAGTATAAATATAATGGAACTCGCAATTATACGTCACAAAACAAAGAGGTGTATCGAAAATTTATCACAAAGAACGAGATATGTTGTTTTTCTCAACAATGTCAATGTAGGAGGCCATTGAAAATCCCAAAAAGTGCTTTATGTGTATGAGCATAGAGTGCGTTATTACCTTGCGACTGGTTGGGCTGCGGCGGGTAGCCGGCGTAGGGCGCGCCGTAGCCGTCCATAGCGCCCGCGCCTGCGCCGCCGCCCGGGAATGATTCTTGTGAGTTTGACGACCCTAAGGCATATACGATTGTTACTTGGGCCATGTACACGATTAGGAACTTTACTAATTCACTTATTTTATTGGACACGGCTACGTTTTTGAATATCATCATCTTTAAGGTCTCTACCCACTACAACGTATCATACCATGGCCGTGCTATGAACGTATCAGACACGTCAAGCAACACGATACGCTCTACTAGGCCCACTAGAGCGTATCAAAGTCGTATGTATCGGCTTTAATGACCGGAGCGCCAGCATACCATCTCATTATGATCCGCGTGACATACCCGTGCGTAACGATTTTAGTGACGGGAGGGTCCGCGTATTATCTCTGTATCATCCGAGTGCCATATCTGAGCGGTCCCTGTGCACTGTTGTCGCCTTTGTAGTAATTCACCTGATTCCGTGTGAGGCAGACGCGTTTATAACGGCCATCTAACGCGGTTATAACCCGGGCGCTCACCGTTTCGCCGCCTGCGCGCACCGGTGTGGCAACGTCGCGTGTCATGCACGGAGCGTATCGCCACCGGCAAAATATTCTCGCCGACAATACTTGCCGGTCCGTGCATGGCACGCGACGGTGCTGGTCGGTAACGGAACGGGCTAGTGGGCATGGTCGCATACTTTTTAATACAGAGAATATTTTTTTGCCTGACACGTTCATAGCACGGTCTTAGTATGATACTGTGTAGTGGGCAGAGACCTTAATGATACTACGTGTATGGAAAGATAAAACAGGTTGCAATAAAACACCAAACCATACTACCCCTAGACAAATTGAAAATAGAATACATGGCAATTATCAATAAAAATTACAAAAAACGAACTCAGGACGTTGATAAATATTGCTACTGTAATGTTTAGAAAATGGAAATTCGTATGCATATTTACCTAAAGTACAGATGTTAGCTATTGTGGAAAGCACTTTATATCGAAAATTAATTAATATTTTGTAATGGTAAAATAAACGAGTTTAATAAAGATATTTATATATTTTTTACACCCTTCATCAGATTGTAACCTACCATTCAAGTATGTATGTTTAATACACTTGAATGGTAGGTTGAAATTTAACGTTAACTAAAAATTCATCTGATTGGTTATGCAATTCCGAAATAACGGATTTTATTTTTAATAAAAATATTTTAAGAATCCGCTTCCATAATAAGTTAGCCGAAAATGTACTTTAGGTTAATATGAGATCAGTAAATAAGGTTTTGCTCAAGTCGAGACCTATGGCCAAGCAACAAGACCTTTCGTTTTCCCTTGAAGTTCGAATGCAGCCTTTGGCATATATAATAGAGGCGACTTCTGGCTCATTCGCAAGAGAAAAATGTAAGAGTATCATCAAAGAGGAGCTGACGCAACAATATCTAACTATAATCACAAACGTTAAACACTACGCCATTGAGGATGAAGCACCGATAGGCATCGGTAGTCCATATTTTAGTCAAAGTGATTTGAAATGACAGTTGATTTGAATTATATGAGGCTTAATTATATTTCAAACTGAACACTTCACTTTGAAAAATCAAAAATGGATTTCATTTCAGATTTTAATAACAATAGCATAGTAACATGACAAAACAACTGACGCTAAATGACACTTCAAATCGTCAAATCACTTTGACTAATTAAAAATGTAGTACAGGAGGCGCGGTGTGTGTTATAGTTGTTGTACCAACTAACCTGCAGTATTATTATTGTTAGTCTTGCCGCCCTTCTTCTTGGTGGAGGCCTCGACCTGGTTGATGATGGGCTGCGGGTCGATGCCGCCGCGGTCGAAGTGGCACTCGTACGCCAGCAGGTTCTTGGTGTAGTGCTTGCGCAGCGTGTACGCCGCCGACGACGACGCGCCGATGCCCAGGAGGCCCGCTATGTCTTTCCACGTCTTGTTTTTCGTCACCTGAGAATTGATGGAAGAGTGTTAAACTAACACCTAATTGGTGAGTGGACACAATCGCCAAGGCTTAAACGTTTGCCTACACTCTGCTGGTAGTTTCGCCATATACAGGCTCAATAGAAAATCCATAACCACTCTGTAATTGAAACCAAAATCTAACAGCCAGAACAGATGGTATATACTGCTAAATAGAATCTTAGCAGTCCGAGAGACCGGTAGGGATACTTGCAACTCCGATCACAGCGTACCAACAACACAAAATGTAACACACTACCCAGAAATTTTACTGCCTTTCACCTTTCAAAGAAGAACACAACAATGCACGAATTGCAAGTAATACTAGTTTATTTTGTATGCCTTCCTGACTAGCAACAGACTGGCTCTCTATACGAAATCCCATCAACAACTCTATCTTAGGTCAACCCTTAGGGAATACAAACGTGATGATAAAGTATGAGTTATTTTATCTATACTAACTAATATAGGTAAAACGCGGCGCGTGAACATAAACCGCGAAGGTTTTAGTTCAGTGCGAGCAATAACTTCGCGTGTTAACGAGTGCTCACCATGCCGCGGATTTTCCGTCGGTTTTCCTTCACACGCGTGCGAACCGAACGAGGCACTGGTTCTACTAACATTGTCCGGAGAGCGTGTGCGAGCGCTCTAATGATAAAAATTTATTAACTGTCGTTAAAGGCCGCCGTTTTATGGCGTCTATTCACATAAACCATGCACTAACGTAAATCCTAAACCAAGTCTATTAGTCTCAGCTGCAGTTGGTTTTACTGGCACCAGTTAAACCGATGCTAACTACACAAACATTTGCGTTTAAACTGTAAAGTCAAATTGAATTACACGTACCGCTCGTCCTCGATACATTCATTTAAAATTGAACGTTCCCTTTTACTGCACATACAAGTCAGCTTTAAATTGCAGAACTAAAATTGGAATTATATTTACTGCATGGTACAAATATGAATAATATACCATGAGCTTGCATATTGCAGGCAGTAACTGAGAGGAATAAAATATTTTTTATAAAGACAGCTTTATGTTATGTGTATAATATAGTGTCCTATTTACTCGGCTATTTGACATACATCGATGTTTTCGAACGCAATTTAAAAATAATAAATGTACATACAAATACATCACATATACATAATATAAAGAGTGTGTTTCAGCCTATATTATATATATACGTCCCATTCCTAGGCACATGCCTTCCTCATGAGGAGTATGGGCCGTAACACCACCACGCTGGCCCAATGCGTTGGTGGGTAGTAACAGTCGCAATAGCGACCGGGACCAGCGGCTAAACGTGCCTGCCGAAGCACGGATGAGGTAGATTTGTTTTCAATCGAAAGCCAAAGAGTACTAACCAAAATATAAAGTATGTAGGAATAAAAAGTATAAGTAAAATTTAATGAAAAGAAAAAAAAAACAAAAAAAAACATCATGCTTTTACCCCCGTAGGGATAGGCAGAGATCTAATCGCCCAAATTTCGCCTGATATGTTAAGTCTCCATGTAACATGTCCTCATGTAACAGCGGCCCCTGAAATGTAACGAGCCAAAGAGTAGAGTGAGTGTTACCTCGACGAAGCCGCCGCGCTCGCGCACCAGCAGGTAGAGCCGGTAGAGGTCGAGCGGCTGCTTGGAGATGGTGGGGCAGGCGGCGATGGGCGTGCGCCGCTCCTCCATGAAGGCCAGCAGCCGCTCCACCCAGCCGCGCCGCTCGGGCGCGTCGTCCATCTCGTACAGCTTGCCCAGCGAGTCCGACTTCTGGCGCAGACCACACTCATCACACACCGCCACATCGCCACACCCTCACACCCTCACACCGGCACACCGCCACGCCGCACAGGAATGTGCTACACTCACGTGCAACAATATGTATACACTTTCTTTCAAAGGTCCGACGAATCCGTTTCACCAACGATACAAATAAACCCGTTTTTTTTAAAAGGAACCATCCACCTATTTCAACAGTTCATAGCTATTAATTATTTTATCATAATATCTGATTCGGTGTCGGGTTTTTACTGTATACATATTTTTGCACGAGACTATATACGCATCTCAAAGTTGAATCGTCAAATACTTCTACTCTAGAGCTATTTCTGATATCTACTAGTTACCAGGATTAGCAAACATATATACGTCTTTCCCATTTATCGATTGTCGTAGCGGAAGACTTAACATGCTTCTTGCCTGACGAATTAACTTTGGTATGAATATCTCTTGGTAACTGCAGTCGTTGTCGTTATATTTTTCATTTGTCATACAGTGTGAAATCCACTAAAGATATTTGCGTTAAATATGAGTCCATTGAGCTCTATACAAGATATGATGTTTGACTGTATGTCAGACGAAAGCGATCGCGACTGACTGTAGTTAGCTACGTAATAATGATATACTATAAGGTTGGGCAGAGTACACTACGAATAACTTCGAATTTATGTTTAGATTTCTGAAGCGAACGCAATAATCGTACCGCTAAGGCTACCTTTCCACCAGAGCTAAGCTCTTAATTGAGTGGTGTGTAAAGAAAATTAGACCAATGAGATCACGTCATTTTCCTACAGACACAAATGGATAGATGTGAATTTTCATCGAAAATAACTTAGCTCCTTCGCATGCCTCTGGTGGAAATGTAGCCCATTGGACTTTCCACTTGTATTCATCCGTAAAGTATGCTACCCATGCCAAAACTATTACGAGCATTATGAAAAGCTTTGCTCGTTACTATCATTCGTCCTAAGGACTGCAAAAATACAGAACTCGATGCATCCAATAAGTAAACTTATTTACACAAATGCATAATTTTGAAATGTACCCTGTGCCAATAAAGTGTAAGACTTTAAAAAGCTCTACTGCTATAAAAATATCTAAAAATCAATCATTCCCAATTATGGAGGTCTGTTCACATTCTATAAAAGTGACCATTCATCCCCGCGTTAGCAGCAATACGTATTATTCATACAATATTGATGACTGCCTGCCAAATTAACTGTACATTATTGACAAAAAACTTGAATATGAAATATGGAATTTACTAGCATCAATAAGTAGTGACTTAATAAAAATATTCATTAAATCACTAAAATTTAAATTAAATTACACGTCTTCATTTTTATTCGTGCACTTACAGAATATTTTTAGCTATGGTTGATCAAAATGTATGCGGATATTCAAAGCTTGGTGTTAATTTAAATGCATCAAACATGTACTTTTCAGTCAACATATTTATCTAGTACTTTACCGCTACAGGATAATAAAACTATAATAGTCACGTTTTTAAAATACAAAACCGTGTACCCGCCTGCAATGAGATGACAAAAGTTAATAAAATAAGAACTTTAAAGATCATCATAAATCAGTAGATATATTACTGTTCACAGGCAGACACATTGTTTTATACAAAGTATTGTTAAATAGTTGCAACAATAGTTGCATAATTATGTAAAAAGGTATAATTTATAATAATTAATCATATTATTCAATTGCATAATTATGCATAAAGCTAGTCCAATGTAAGCTTTTCATATTGTTTTAATTTATTATATTAGTTCAATGAAGTTTATGCTTATTATAACTATAATATTTCATTCATTCATACAAGCTATTTGCATGATCTATAGCCTACAATGAATATTAATTATTTCATATAAATAGAATATGGCATACACTTTTATCCATTATTAAAAGAAATGTAAACAGAATATTTTAGTGTAGAGTTGATGAGGTATAGTGTAAGTTATAGTGAAAATACTATGAAACTACCACATCATGTGCATCATGCATAACAACGTAGAAAACATAGCGGTGCATCTATCAATATCATAGTACAAAGACTATTTCAAAATTTTATTAAACTTTAAATTTAAAAAAACTGGTATATGATATTACTTTAGCCGGAGATAAGAAATTTCAGTAAGTCAATTAATTACGCGTGTTTCATTTGAAAGAGATCATGAGAATTCAAACTACATAGAGGTGCCAAAATAAAATGACCAATATATGACTTCAAAAAGAATATCGGCCTATACTTAACATTTTGGAACGAATCATTTTAGAAAACATTGGAAGCGAAAAACCAACACCAGAAAAATCTTAATTATGTACGTCCTTGTAGCGTAAAGCGAAACTATATTTCTGCAGCGCAAGCTTTAGTAGTCATTTTATTTTGAAGATCTAGATATATTGTCAAACGATGCATAAAAATGATATGCATAATAACGAAGGTATTATGTGGGAAGAGAACAATCATGCAAAATCTAAGGGTATTTATATTGTGTTCAGACGAATCGAGCGCTACACATGCTTATGATCTTTAACTAGATATAAACCTTTGATCTGTAGGACTCCGGCGGTATGTGACTGTTAAATACCTGAAAGACATGATATAAAATGCAATCCTTCCCCTCACTTTGAACATTGAAACATAGAAACAACAAATATAACCACTAAATGAGTCACTATGATTATGAAGGGTGTACACTGAAGTAGTGTTGTTTAGGAAACACAGTGATGTCCACGATACAAGTCTGTTTTCAAAAACAAAATTACATAATACTGTGCACTGGGATTTATTTCACGAAAGTAAATGTAAGAAAACATATATATATCATGATTTTGCACTTGACTGTATGAAATTAGAAATTTATTACATGTAAGTTTTACAGAAAACTTAACATTAAATACAATACACAATAGTACACAATGTTTATCATATTTCAGACATGACTTTATGAGTGTTGTAAGAAACAATGTAAGTACTATAAAAATGGCAAACATCAAAACGTAATTAATGCAAGTTAGTGAATGTTACATATGAACATAATAATTAATAAGTCATAACGTATCTTTCGTGAAACAAACCCCTTGTTTAGAAAAATGAAAGAAAACCATGCGTAGGAGAAGTGAAGTTTCAATGGACAGGGTTGTGTGTTGTGCAGAACAGAGTCGTATCGTGGAATGGGCCCAACACTATATGTATTATTATTGATGGATATATAGGGGTCTAACGTGTCTACTGTGTTTATGAGTTATTTTGTATGTTTATAGGGTTATTTATCACACTAATATTATCTATCGGTCTATTCAAAAATTCACTGTAAATTCACTCATACACCAAGATAATGTTTTGTCTATATATGGTTGACTTAAACATTTGTGAAAATTATATAGTAATAACATTTTACTAGGCTTCTATCATTACATTATGTATTTGACATTATATACTCGATTTTTATATCTGGGCGTTTGTTAGGATGTTTGCAAATATGTAGATGTTACTATAATAATTATATTATAATATGTATTATGGACCAGAAGTTCATAGGAGACATAAACTATGTAGTATTGTCATATCTTGTATATCGTTTGACTGTGCGTGTGCGAGTGCGTGTACTCAATAGAGTAGAGGTCGGGCGCGACCACGATAGCGATGCGCTTTGGTGTTCATGTGTATGTATTACATCTGTATGGGTGGATGTACAGTCACGAGCATAAATATGTACCCAATTTACTACCATGTCAATCTAAGGTTATAGTAACATATTTGCACTAAACACTCATGATGCAAATATGACAATGTACTAAAATGGTAATACGTCTATGGTCGTGACTGCACTCGCTAGAGTTGTTACGCGTGTCAGTGAGTGGGTGTATTATGCTGTTATGTGTGTGTATGTGGGGTGTGGGGTGTGGGCGTGGGCGTGGAGCACTCACGGGACTAGAGGGCGGGCGCGGCCAGGAGGGCGAGGCATCGTAGTCGTCGTGCACGGAGGAGTGCGAGCCGCCGCCCGGCGACGGCGACGGCGCCGCGCTGCTGGCGCCGTACTCCTTGCGCGACGTCTTCGGCGTGCCGCACGACTCCTCGCCCGACGCTGGAACATCACACGGGGACACTCAGTACAAGTACGGACATTCATAATTTGTTGAGAGTTGTGAGTCGAGCAATGTGCACATGTGCCACCACTGGGAAACAAATGATTGTATTAATCACTGAAATTTCTGCTTCAATAATTCTTCAATAATTCAGGTTTCTGGATAATATCCTTACAAAGGACCTCAAAAGAAGACTCAAGATCATTCAAAAGGCCTTGAGAGCTGGAGTATTATTAGTTTTTCTGGGTGATTGGATAAGGATTATTCTTGGAGATTTTATGCGTGATTAAATCTAGAATTATCACCTTCTTCCTTCAGAAATGAGGATTGAGCAGTGAGCAGAACTATGGTCAAAGAATTCAAGCTTTAAGTGTCGGTGGGCAAGACACGTTCCTTTGGGAGACATTACGTTGGTAATACGTCTACGGGGTTCGACGATCTGGCGACGGTCGCAGAAAGTGGACAGAGCTGAATGTGGACAGCTAGGGCCGACCGTTGTGGCGCGGCGTACCTGCGGAGGCGTTGCTGAGCGTGCTCTGCTGGCTGCCCTCGTCGAGCGGCGCGCCGTCGGGCCCGGTGGTGACGAGCGCGGTGGCGGGCGCGGCGGGCCCGTTGTCGTGAGGCTCGCCCGGCGCCGTGGGCGGCGGCATCGTGCCCTCGGGGCCCGCGCCGCCCGCGCCGCCCGCCCCCGGCTGCGGCGGGCCCATGTGCCGCGGCTGGAAACACAACATACACCTATTATACCACCACGATCACGTTACATCTAACAGTGCAAGCTGCACGTCGAATCTCTCCAAGATAGTTGTAACTATTTGTGCCTTGTCAGACAAAAGGTGATAACAAACCAACTTTAATATGGAGAATTTAGAAGTATCGTCATAAACTGTTAATCCTGATGAAGAAATAAGAGATTTTTCGAACGAGTGAGGAGATCGGTAGATTGAGTACCTTGAGAGTGGGATAATGTTGAGGCGGATGCGGCGGCGGGCGCGGCTGGTACCCGTAAGGGTAGGGGTGGTGGTTGCGCGGCGGGTAGCCGTAGGGCTGCGGCGGGTAGTGCGGCGCCTTGTACGCGGGGTGGTGCGGGTAGGGCTGCTGCCCCAGCGCGCCGGGCGGCGGGCCCGGGCTGGGCGCGGGGCCCGGCGCCGGCCCGCCGGCCCGCGCCGGCGCCCCGCTGCCGTCCGGCAGCGACGACGACGTTCGAGGCGGCATCGCTACGTTCTGCGTGCCTGGAAACAAACAATTATATATTGATCACTATATGCAAACTAATACACACGAATATTACTTTTCTAATGGTCATTATCTTAACCAAGTCTACGTTTCAGTTTGTTGAAAACAATGCATATTTCACTAGGACTAAACCATAGAACTAAAACTATGCAATCTCGAAGTTTACAAATTAGGTCATGGGTTGTAAATACAAAAGATGTTCAACTGTTGAACAGAATTTACAAAATGATCGGCAGCTACAAAAATTTAAATGCGATAGCATTTCTCCATATAACTTAAAGTTTATTTGCATGAGTGTCGTATAGAATTGTAAACAATCCTAAACCAACTGTCTAGTTAGCGCAGAATGCGATCAAAATGATTAGGGGTGTAATAGTCCAGTTTAGTAATGCAAACTAGCCGTTTGTTTAGTGTACAAATCGGATTGTATCGGCGAGGCAGTGCCGCCGGCAGCCGGCATCGGCATGTGTAATCGATCGAAGTCACTTGACGCTCACAATTTGAATAATACAGTTAACGAGACCTCGCTTAAACCAGACGTAATAATGTAGGGCTGTCCTACTTTAGCTGTACAAGCTACTTTGAGGATCATACAATCTATATCAACCACAGAAAAAAAAACATTTTTTTTTGTTGTCAATATAATTAAAATGTGTAAAATTAATGACGAAAGAAAGCGGAATATATTCAATTCGCTACCACTTCGTGGTAGCTAAAGATGTTAGAACCTTCATTTTGTCTGATATATTTAGGACCCTATGGCCCCTTTGTAATCGGGGATCGGGGGCAGCCTGCATCGAGCATAGTGTAAGAGCATGGTATATAAGGAAATCCAATAATTACACATTGTCAGCAGTAGTTATGATGACGGTTGAAAAACACTTGGGTGTTTCGCACAGATTTTGCTCGGGATAAACTCTGTGTAGTAATAGCGAGTGATGGATTGTTGTGAATGAAAGGTCCGATTAGCAACCCTAGGCGCACATCAATCGTGGGCGGAGAGGCGCACCCGATCACTCTCGTTTTCCAGCGGCACGTGAGCCGCATGCACCGCTAGCCTGCGAATTCTCACTGCACTTTATTGCATCCGTATATGTGCATACGACATGCACGCAACGCATTGACCGAGGCCGAGATACGGACCGCTGTGATTTGCGACGACGAAAGTGGTATTGCAGCTTTTATGTAGGTCGATTTGAACTCGATTATGTTAGTGTTACGTGAGAACTATGGCCTATTACACGGTCACAGGTCTGCCCGCGACCCACATGAAACAGTACTGAGATGAGATGTTTAGTATGCGAAGAAATGTGCGAGTCTGAATCCGAAAAGGGCGATATAACGGCGGCAATCGTAAACAATGCGAGGTGAGTGTGAGGGTCGTCAGTTTAATCTCATCAGTTGGCCATTATCGGGGCATTATATTGTTGTGTGCGGTGCGATCAGACGGCCGGCAGACGGCGAGGCGCCGCCGGTGAATCATAGATAACAAGCTAGTGGCATACGCGCCCACCTATACTTGTACATATATTTGTTTACGGCGACCTTTAATGAGTGTAGCGCCACGGTAATGGGGTCGCTCCGGCCCGGCCTCGTCCTAATACAACTCGGAAATAGCGCGCGACACTAACATTTTTGTGTTACTTTTTCCGTTATGCATTTGGTTGCCAGTGCATTAAGAATGACAAATTTCCTGTTCACATAATATAGGTACAGTCGACGTCAAAGATATCTTTACAATTGAATGGTCCAAAAATATCTTTTTTACATTTAAATAAGTTTACTGTCAGAGTTACTAGGAAACAGGGAAAGTGAAAGTATTATCTTTTCAATCAATATTCCAAAATTATGTTAACAGTCTTTCTTCCATGGAATCATTGTCAAGCAATATAAAAAATACCTCTTTAGGTATATTAAGCGTTCAAGAACAGCATTTACAATCAGAATTCCATAAATATGTTTACGGTAAAAGGTACACTTGAGGCTTTACGTTCAGGTTTCCATAATTTTATTTACGCCTCTTGCTACATAAAATCCTTACAGATTCAAATTACCGTTGTCATTTTAAATAATGACAATAATCGATAACAGTACCATATTGTCAACACATCTGTGGGTCTCTCTCATTCTCGCACTTTGTCATTGAACGTGTTTCTTGATGTGCTTTCAATTGTTGCCGCTCTTACAGAAACGAAAGAATATTTTATGATGAAAATCTGTGAAAATTGGCTCAATTCTACTTATTCCGCGCCCATAGACTTATAATCGTATAGACAGTAAATGTAATATTACTCTAATTTTTTTATTATGTTTTTGAATTAAATTAATATTTCAAAATTTTATCAATTACAAACCAAAATCTTGACTAGTGAAAAATTTGTTGATTATCACTACAATTTAGTCTCAGAAAAAACAAAATAAATATCTGATAATTTTTCAGATTCATACAAACAATTATTTTGTTCTTTCTGAGACTCGAACCCGAAACTAAATGTTCAAGATTACCCAGATTGTTATGACTGCAATATAGCATTACCAAAGTATGCTTAGGTTTAGGGCTTTCAGACAAGCAGCAATCTATTCTACTCGAATTTTATATCTGTGACTGTGTCGCGTCACTTTCTTTTCATAAACTCCTATGTCCAATGTTTGGAGTTAAATCGGAGTGTAAATATACCTATCGCTTCGGACAAAAGTTTTTCAATCAGTGGTAGGTACCGTTTAACTTTTAAGTGCCATCGCACCATTAAGGATATGACCGGGGTACAGTGGGTCTGTAACAATTATTTTAACACGAGGCTTGTGCCCAGCGCTCACTTCTACAAAATGATACAACAAACGCATGGGCCTTAAAACAATTTTGAGGTATCAATCAAACTGTAAAGATATTTGGGTAGCAAAAAATGTAAATAAAATTATGAAAGCCTGAACGTAAAGTATGAGGTGTTCCTTATAATGTAATTGTAAACATATCTATGGAACATGAATAGAAAATTTTATTCTTCAAATTTAATATCCTAAAGTTTTATTTGTAACATTGAGTAACAATGATTGTGTGGAAGTAAGGTTGTAAACATAATTTTGGAGTATCGATTGAAAAGATGAAACTTTCACAATTCTTGTAAGCAAGAATTTGTAACACTGTCTGAAAACTTACTAAAATGTAAACATATTTTTGGAAAGATATCTTTGACGTCAACTGTACTTTTGTGATAAAGTAATAAATGATTTCAACAACAAAAATAAACTCAATAAAAAATAAGTTCTCTCCTAATCTTAAGTGGAATCAACATCTATAACCAAATTGATAAAGACGCAAGTAGGTAATACCCAAACCTATGCAGATTTACAGATTATCTGTAATCATATTCTATAAACATACAAATAGACGATAGATACGTTATTTTACACATTTTATAGCCCTTCTCGATCTTAGATAATTCAACCAACAACGACGCTGCATCATTACTGAATAAATCGTTTATTATAAATATAGGTGCCAATGAATGTGATCAATTAGTGTCAGTGTGTGAGTGTGGCAGCTAGGCGAGCTGGTCAGGACCGAGCCAGTCAAGGGCAGCGCCCGTCACCGCAGCTTCCGAGGTCTTTACTTTCCCGTCGTAGGACCGCCTTATACGTCATCTTAATATAAAGGTTGCTTTAGAATCGATATTGAAATTTAATAATAAAATAATAATTTTATTAACAATCATATTTTAATGACTTTACATTGAATGTAAGGACCCATAGAAATTGTAACTTCATGAATTGTGGAAAACACTATGATTTTCTTTGTTTTTTCTATTACCTACACATGAAGTTTCAATAATTTACAAACCTTTATTCAAAAAGTTATTTCTGTGTGGTAAAACCAACAACCTCGAGTTTTTATACACAGTAAAAATTGATATTGAAACTGACTGACTATATCGGTTTGAATCGGTGTCCCATTTATGATTCACCGATTGGAGCTCCGGTGCAACATTATAAAACTGTAAATTGCCTTTCTCTTCGGCGAGGTGACGGGAGTGTTGAGTTGTGACGTGGGGTAATTTTCCTGTGTTTTGCAAGTTAATTGTCGAGTAGATAGTTTGCGGTCGGTATTCGGTACCTATCGAGCATGTGCTGGCCGGTAAGCCCGCTCGCAATGCGCGAAGCCACGTACCGCCGGCAGCGCATTCCGAGCATACGATCACACCGCGCCCACGCACCGCAAACTTATGCTTATTATGTGTAGGTATAGAAAATAATGGCGCGATGGCATTCTATGTTGATACATAACTTCTAACCATACTATTTTTAATTTAAAAAGTTTTTGTAATTTTCTAATTAACTTCTGTTATCTAAGACTATGTGCCAAATAATTTGTTTTAAGTTAACTTGATTCCAAGACAATATTAATTGTACATGATCTTATTGAAGCTTATACAAAAAACATATTATTCCTTTATCAGGCTCCAAATAGAAGAAAAAGAACATAATGACCCACTATTATATGGAAACATCGCATTGCGTGAGTCATGCATGATCTTAAAACTCTACTTAAATGGCTGTATTTTTTTTATTTTGTTATCAAACGGTCGATTATTAAAATTGATAATTTAATAACAAAATAAATGGCAACCGAACAGTGGGTATTAATAAACATTGAAGAGGAGTCTTCGTCACGAAGCTCACCAATTACAATCAACATAGATTCGTCAAACTAGCGGTGGCGTCGCCGGCGTGCTGAAATATATTTCCAAAACAAACTGGCAAGTACTAAGTGGATATACCTATACGTAGACAATAGCGTTAACAAGAGCGGCCTAGTTGAGACAATCGGTGGCGTCACGGCGCCGGCTGTTTGCCGACCTATTTAGCGAACATCGAGCGAGCGACGACGCCAGCGCACCTTGTTTTGATGTTCATCAAAATGTTGCACGCTAGCAATTGTTCCCCGCGATAATTTATTTAATCAGTCTCGGGCTACAATCAACAGGTGAAATTAAGCTCTCAAACATCCAATTACTCGATTCAAAATTACATAGTCACTGTGTTGTAAGCGGAATACTTATAGGGGTAAATACATAATTTTTTTGTGCGGCCGGCTGTGTTTCGAGATAGGCGAACGTATACATAACACAAGAGCACGATGTTGGGGAAAGAATGTCCACACCATTAGCCGTGGGGTAGACGGAACGGGGTGAATGGGCTGTCGAACCCTCCGTCGACCTTGGCTCGCAAAATTTATCACTTTTCCGGAGTAATCTGAATACAATTAGACGATGGGCAGCGGGAGGGACCGCTTGCAACAGGTAGTTGACCCATTAAATATTCTTTTATGTTTCGTTACGTCAACTCGTGACCTTTGGGTGAGACACTGAAACAATACCTATGTTGTTTATGATTAGTATTCGTGACTGCAGAAATTCTTAAAATTATTTTTCTATATTTGTACTCAAACGAAATAAAATTGAATCATAGGTCTGTAAAATATTATACGTACACCGCATAATATGCTGAAGCAATCAGTAATTGTCCATGAAAAAAGACGTCATAAATAATAGTAACGACCCCATCGATCCCCATACAAAAAACATTACAAAACAAACCACACGGATGGTTTACGTGAAAACGATCAAAACAAACACTATGGCGGGATCGGAGCAAAAAGCGTTTTGTTTCCTCTTTTTTTCTCATTTAAAGTTGAAGGTCGATGGCCTTGCCAAGGACGTACGGCACGTGGCTGCATATAGAGGCACTTTGTGTGACGACAACAAACACCTGCCTCATGTACATAATCCCTGTTTCCCTTTTCTCGTATTATGTAAAAGGGAGCTATAAATGGAACGGCTCAGAAAAAGTTGGACGGTAGTGTATTAGATACAAGTTTCATTTTTGGATACGATTTTGCGCTCACTTTGTATATGGGAAGAGCGAGGATTTCTTATCACATTATTCGTACTTTCCTGGTAATTTTTAACATTTTATCTAGCTTTAAAGTTTCTTTTCTTATTTTATAGAAAACTTTATAAATCCAATGTTCATTAAAACAGTTCCTATATTAGTACGAGCAGTGCCAAGTTACAAGTTAAAGAATCAGACGCAATATTTGACTTCGCCTGGCTTATCTTAGTTGAGGGCATTCCAGCGCTCGGACGCCGATACGCACGACGGACGACTGCGAAACGCTTTTAGCGCTCGTGTACCTACTGAACAAAGAGATACACCAGAAATAAACACACCTAAAGACTATCAGCATAAGGTTCAAAATACAAATGCCACTTAATACAGCATAATGCGCGTAAAAGAAACCTTATTGGACGAAAATTAAAGCCGTTTTCGAAAGTCACGTTGCATGCAGGCGTCAAACAATACGCAATTCACCTTCGAACGCGTCGGGTTGCGGTATTGCGGCTCCATTGTGTTAAAATAACGATGGAACTTGGATTGGAAACGTGCACAATGCGGTCGATAAACAGGACTTTGTTTTTATACAGGAACAGATCAAATTAAATTGAACCATACCTATAAGTCTTCAACTGAATTCATCGAACAAAAATTCTTCTATGCTTAAAATAGCACAATCAACATAACGTCTTATTAAAACACATGCATACAAAATATAACCGCGACGATGTTTTTAAGTAGATAACAATCGAAATCCAATCCAAATGACATGTAATAAAATATTAATATCGTATGATTCATTCATTAATTCCGAACGCTATCAGAGTCTACATTGTGTGAGCGAGGCGATTTGTATTTTTCCTCGAGCGCTTGGACTCTAAGTTCTAAGCCACAACTTCACCTTTTCATTTCGTGTTTGTCGAGAGTCAAGAAGTCCGACGAGCCGAACAGTTGACGTCATACAGTCATGTTAGCCTTCCACTGCGGGTGCCTATTAGAAACATTGCTTGAATATTGTATACACTGGTGGTATTGTGGGGAACAGCTTGGCGTGGTACAAGGCGAAGCAGCGTTGGATGTAAAACATGGCGATATTTGGAAGTGGTTCGTGGAGCAGAGTGAGGGTGTATTGCGGTCATATAACCGGTATTCGTGCGGCGGCAGTCGCTCGGCCGGTCTACTCCACAACTTATACGGCCCGATGTTTTGAGAAAGCCGCGTTCGGCAATCGGGCGACGTTAACAAAACACGATCGCTTCGCAGCCCACCTTCATTATTATACCGCGGATCCAAAGTGTAAGCAAAAATAGTTTCATGAGGAGAGGTTTTGTTGTATAGCGTCTGTCATATTACAGTTAGAATCAAGTTGTAAAAGACTTTTATAGGGTGTTTTAAACGCCTTAGTTAAAACTAGTTAATGATTCAGAACTTTAAAAAACCTTATTCGAAAACTACGTAAATGCGAAATGTTCATATAAAAGTACCCCCTCATTGGAAAACACTAAACTTTTAACCAAAATGCGATGTATTGACACAACTATAAATCGACAAACTGTTGTTTGATAAAATACATATTGTTAAGAAAATGTATGATTAAGTAAATGTTCAAGCATTCATCGAAGTACTCCTATATCGAATAAATCAATTCGGAACCACTCAATTTATCTAGTCAGAATTAGTTACACTGGTAGCTATTTATTCCAGTTTTAATTTATTTATTCCAGCTTTAATGGCAGTGTTTTGTAAACACTTGTATTAACTGGTGAAGAATCGTGTAAAGTTAAACTTAGTTATTACAATTTTATATTTTCAGGAGCAGGTGACATCATAAAGTGATTCATTGATTGAAACATTAATAACAAGAGAAAATTTAATTATAGTTCCTATTCTTTAAATTACAAATTGAATAAAATAATATATAATATGTTTAAAGTAATAGTACTTCACACATTCCACATCCACCGCTTTCTTAATCTTCCTCTCGTTCTATGTCCATCCACTTACTTACTAAGCATTCTTCTACCTATATTACATTAATCCCTCCTTATCACATGCATATACCACGCTTATCTATTACTCCTAATCTGTTCAGTCACTGTCGATAGGTTCAAACTCCCTCTGATACATTCATTTTTAATTTCATCCATTCTGTTAACTCCACACATCCATCTCAACATTCGCTGGGAGCACGTTTCTTTCATCCTTTGCTTTCGTAGCCCCACATTCTGATCCATACTTAAGGAAAGGTCTAACGACTGTTTTGTAGATCTATCCCTTAAGTTTAACTTTTAAGGGGCAATCTCGGATCACACGTTCCTCCTGAGACCTGTCGCCATTTCATCCATCCCGCATTTATTCCCTTTTTCACGTCACGGTCAATACCGCCATCGTTTTGGATTAATGATCCGAGGTACCGGAAATCGGAGCAGCCTGGAAGATATACACTATAAAGAAATATTAGAAAAACCAGATACATCACCGTGCGGGCAAAATAAGTGTTCAGATTTAGTTCTGTTTATTCTTATATCCGACGCTTTCTAGTTTATTCCGCCATTTTCCTAGCCTACTCTAGACCTCCGATGAAAAATAGACTGTTATGGGTCGGCACTTAACCTAAACCTAAACCAAACATAACTTCCTCTACCTAATGATGAAAGGAATATTATTGTCATTAAAATATTGAAAATGTAAAAAAGTAAAGATGATCAGATAGAAACAATCTCATGTTAGATAATGAAGCCCATTAAACAATAAATAAACTTGTGTTTGTGAGTCGCCAAAACAATTTTTTTAATACATGTCTCGATCCAACCAAAAACAACTAAGTGTAACGAATTCATAATTTATTTCAACTTTTATGAATGAACGTAGTAAGTACGTAAGGTATATGTATTACTCCGAAATCAGATACGCAAAAGTGTAGGTAGGTATATAAACATCTAGATATCAAAAGGCTCGTCACAGTGGTAAGTATATACATCCCCACTGGGTGCGCCTTCAAGGGCATTAGGGATTAAGAGACCTTTATGAAAATTTTATTTGTGTATTACTTTAATACAAGCTAAACTTTTGAACACCCTAAGATGCATGAAATATTGGTATTGTGTATTGTGTTGACAATTTATAATACTTTAAGAGTAATGGAATAATGTTTATGTATACATAACAAAATATATGTAATTTTTTTTCTTCAAACGGGGATTTGTAGGATTTTGAAATGAGTGTAAGGGAGTCTTAGGTACGTTTCGGACTGTGGATTTGAAGGTCCTGTTTTGCGTGCTCGCCTCTCCGGTGGGGGTAAGTTTTTCACGAGGCCCTATATACCGCGACCACCCCGACTCGTACATAAGGTGGGCGGTGGGGTGGTTCGCGCCCGCAAAAGGGGCAAAATACGGCGTACTCTGGGCGCCCGCTCTATGTGGGTCAATGTCGGGAAAGCCCGTGTCTGCCGGTGACGGAGTATGCACAACGAATCTGATCAACATGCCCGTGACCAAACAAAGGAACTGCCCAAAACACCAAAGGAATACGTTAGCTCTTATTGCCAAGCCATAAGGTTCAAAATGTTCTTTTTGGTAGTATTGTACCAATGTCTGGTGTGGATGCAGTGACAACTGATAAGAGATAAGTGTCTTTTCTGGAGCACTTTATCCGAGCTCGTGACAAAAAGTAAATTTATGAAGTCGACGTGTGATGTAATTTGCTTTTGCAATGCAGAAATTTGAAGATGATGATCTTCTGAAGTTTCTCTACATTTAGAATTGGGTACAATACTAAAATATTTTTCCACTTATGATTCGAGGATTACGGAAGAAATCGAACTGTTAGAGTGGGAAAATGTAACGAATCTTTGAAAGACAACACTTATACCCAAATCTTAAATCAGCATATTGCCCAACTAACTGTGGGCTCATTTGGGCGTTTCCTAATTTACAGAAAATCACTGGTTTAAAACATTTTCAAAAAAAGACGTTTTTAGTTCGTTTACACATATTATTATGTGGATTATATAAGTCTTCGTGTGCCGGATGGCATTCCGGCATGCCAACACTTAGTGTCTCTGTGCCTTGAATGGTTAAGACGTGACTGTTGAAGCGGGCTCTTCAGAGGCAACCACAACATAAACATGACGCAGTATGTAACAGACAAGCCTTGGTACTCACCGACAGCTGGTGACATGGATCGGGACCCGCTGGAGCCTGTGGGGCTGGGCGTCGGCCTCAGGTGCGGCGTGGTAGCGCGACCCGCGCTGCCGCTGCCGCCCGAGTCATTGCTGTTCTGACCGGTCAGATCCTGCAATACAACACAAAATTATTAATATATTTATAAAGAGACTTTGAATACCTAATTTTCATCCTAGGTATATTTTTGTAAAAATGTATTACTTTTCTTTAGGGTCTCACCGACTCCTGCTAGGTGCTTGTGTGACAAAAATATATTACTAGATGGTTAAGGGTTTAATGCAAATAGGAGTACAGTCACCAGCAAAAAAAGAAGCCAATGTAGTACTTTGTCATTCTATGGATTTAATAAATTTTCTTGCTGTTGAATGTCTTTAGTTTTCGCTAATCATGCGGCCTACCTTCAGCAACGCAATGTGTACATAATTATAAAATAAATAGTACCTACAAACAAAAACGGGTAACAAGTTAATTTTTAACTATCTGATGTTCGATAATTTACTGAAAAAATGTTAGAATGGATTCTGGAGAAATATCTGAGAAATTCACTTTTCAGTAGACAAGAAACTTAAACGCAAAACAGAGTCTATTATAAATAATTGCTTCAATATGATGAAGGCGACTTATCTTATAAGTCAACTAAAATAAAAAGTGTGACCTAAGAATAAAGTAAAGGAAATCGAAGTAGTCACACTATATACATATAAAATAAGCCACTCTCTTGATGCAATTTTATATCAAAATTATCAAGATGCTCTCACTAATGACAATGGCACCAAGAGAAAAGACTTTCAAAACAAATGTTTTCTCGTAAAATGGTTCTTATAACATAACCTCTGTCAAAGTGTAACATGGGGACACCGGGCATACATAGCAGTGGCAGATATAGATCATGTGGCAAATATATGACTTTAGTATTAATTATTATTGAAAGATATCTAAAGAACACGTTTGTACAGAACGAAGTTCGCCCGCATTTCCTGTTATTGTAACTCTACCTATCAAAAGCTGTGTCTTGAATACACGTATAAGACAGCTGTTTTTTTGCTAATCCTGAATCACACCTACATTGTTAGAATTTGTTAGTGGTATTTCTATAGAGACTGTTCGTAATTTTTAGAAATCAAAAATTGCCAAAGGTGGAACATATTATAAATACAGTACTTTTAAATGTCAACATATACATAATAACGTATCATACTCATAATAACAATACACTATAAAGAGCGATTAAAGTCATAACACTGATAGCTAACATTAAGGATTAATAAAGAAGGATGCTTGATAAACCACAAGAACACGAGGCTCGTGATGTAACGAAGGAATAACAATGACATCTTTATAATGAGAGTTATTTTATGTAGTTTACTTTCTACAATGAGAAAGAGCTTTACGACCTACAATTGTGTCAAATAAAGGTAATAAGGACTGCGAAAGATTTTGAGAAAATTGTTAATATCAAATAGAGGACGTTACCATTAGTAGCTCTAACCTAATTATATATAACAGTTTAATTTGACTTAAAAGTTTACTATATGGGAGTTAAAATATCATATGGCAGAATTTTGTTCACATGACCGTTTCAAAATCCAGTGAAACTTCTATCTACCTCTAAAGATAGCAATTTCAGTGGTATCCAAAAGCAACTAAAGATAGGATTCAATTGTTATTGAAAGAGGCTATGCCACTCGCCCGCTCCACGCTGTCCAATATCATCTCAATCGCTTTACTTTGTCAGACATATATATGAGCAGGCAGTTTATAGAATTAACTGTCAATTGTCTGGATAGAGACGGTATTATGTCATACTTTTGTAACCTTTTAAATGCTTAATTCAAATGTGATCAAAAACAAAGGCATCTATATAAATCTAAACTTAATGACTGTGAATGTCTTTCTTCTGAAATATGCCTGGAAGCTAGTAATGGTTTAATACAAAGCTATTTCTGATATTATTAGGTAAATAATGTATCTTTTCATAAATATTTTTAAAACTGGTATGTCTGAATAACATTTGCTTGATGTAGAGTCAATATCAGATATCTAGGCAAAGAATAGTCTTTGAGTAAATGATATAGACTGACTTTACATCCATCATGAACTTACGAAAATGGCGTTACTTTTTTACTACTATTACAATAAAACTTAAACACACCAAGAGAAAAGAAATAATACATCAAAAATTATCCTGATTGGAATAAAGTAAAAGTAAAGGCCAGTAGAGTAAACCAATGTTTATGTAGATAACACATTATCAATTATCATATGGCAAATACCTTGACATAGCAACCTCCGCAACCAATCAACAGTAGCAGACCTGAGTCAATAGTACGGTCGCATGCGGTAATCGTAAGTACAATAAAACAACATGAGGAATCCCCGCAAACAATACATTCTCAGTAAATACCAAAATAAAAGCAACTTTATGCACAGTGTCGCTAATAATAAACTTGATGCTCAAGTAAAACTTGTACCTATTAGTCACGTTGTGGATGATAAGAATACTGGAAAAAAGTTACTGATACGGCTGCTACTGATAACGTTAACTTCTGTGATTAGTTCAATAAGTACCTATAGATAGTACGTACCGTCTCTAAGAAGCTCGTGTCCAATAGCCGTGAAGTAATAGATGCTCGATTCCAAGTAGACGTGCAACGGTAAACGCGATTGGACCACCTTCAAATGTAACAATAGCAAAGGCAAACTGTCAAAGGAACGCGTAAGTGTGGAGCTTTTAAAAGTTAAAATGGGCTCGTAATATAAGAGCGAATGGATCGGTGCAGCGCGTTCACAACGTTCTCGCGAGCTCGACAGGCGACTCGCGACCCCCCGCTGCCGAGGTTAGGCCGCCGAGAGGCTCCGGCGTCGATCAGACGAGTCCGGTCCCTGGGGGAGGTGCGGGGCGGGGAGCGCGATAACCGCGCTGTTTTTGCCGTGCTCCAACTCGCTCGCTCGGCACACCAGCGCGTTCTTCATTTCGTACAGAGTCCATTATCTCTCGCTCCGTCTCTGTCGCACTCGTTGCTCGCTTCGTCGCGCCTCGCCGCATCGGCCGCTGTTTTATTGCCAGCCGACGATTTTAACGTGCGCTCGCAACGTCCGCCAGAGCACAAAAGTTTTTATGGAAATTTCATTCCGAATGCGCTTCGCTCGCTTGCTCACTCGGGAACGTCAATATAAAAGCACGATAACGAACGGACGAGTCAATTAATTATTATTGTTGGAAGCTGTCGGGACGTGCTGCGCCGCTCTATCTAGATACGCCTTTGTACGACACACAAGAAAAAACGCTCTGCGTATAAGAAAATATATTATTTACGACATACTTTTTTGTCTACAAGGCTATACTCATTCTATTCTATATCATTGTAAATGGTAGCCTAGAAACAGTATTGTTTTAGAAAATATATGCCACCCGGCAGGAATTCGATAACAATAGTCTACCTTTAATACTTACAAAACTCTAGACTGAAGAAAGAAGTTAACCATCATACATATTTTATCCGATAGTAACGCATTAAGGAAGATAACTATAATATAGAGACATTGTACGAAGTCCAAACTTTATGGTTATAAGTAACCCATTTCAAACATCTGTAAAATGTAGTCTTGACTTGACAGAGCTTTCAGAAACTTTAGTCTCCAAATAGATGGGCTTGATGAGATTGCAAGCTCGTACATAATAATATGTAAAACAGCTACGGTACGATACGATCGTGGCGGTAGTAATAGGAAGTGAAATGAAAACGTCATTCACAACAGACAGTTTGGAGTTATAGGTAGAGTGGTATGTGTGAGCGACGTTAGGCTTAAAATGAGTCGACCGACTGCACTTGGCCCAAATCCGGACGCAAATAAACACAAAACGGCTCTTGGGTATGCGTCTAGAATATGCGGCGTACGGGCCACCTATTTGGCGGTGGTAAATATAAAGGGGTATCATTTGTATACTTAGTGCAAAACTGGTCACGAACGTTTATGTAGCTACTACAGTTATGATGAGAACGTCGCGAGGTCGACCATGATGGTAACATTACTACCTGTTGTTATAAAGGGCTGTGCAAGAACTCCGTTGTTTGCGTTCATGTGCATAGCAATGAGTGATTTCTCTATACTGAAAGAACTAAGCTGTTTTAATAAATAAGCAGAAAAATCTTTAGCCTGTGGATAAGAATTGTAAACATCATCGTCATCTATGTCAGATGCTGAATCCACTCTACAAATTAAATCACTTTGTTATTATAAAAATCATATCCTCCTTAATCATTACATTACACTTATCGGTCAAATGTAATTCTTTTCAGTGTCTACAAAAAAAATCTGACAATAGAAACGGAAGCCGTCGATCGTAAGATACTTGGTATAGCATATTACCTTCAGCGATATGGCTTCAAAACAGACAGAAACACTTTAGTGGTATCAGCGAACATGTATTTACGCGTTGTCCTTGATGCTCTACCATTAGGGCTGGCAGCATCAATAATGTACGGTGGTTTTAACGTGGTGTGTTAGGTCAGTGGCACGGGACGCTCAGTGCTGATGCGAGCTATAAATAGGGCTGATGGGCTCTACAGCCTAAATAACTGCAAATCCCCCTACATCGCGTGTTTACGATGCAGTTGTCCACCAGCTCTACAATTCATAAGTTTTTTATTGAATAGAAACGTCTATGGTTTCAAGTTAAATGATGCGTTACTACGTGTTAATAGCTTGATTTAAATAGGTAGCCTACCTATTTTACTGTTGTTCTCGGCATGGTATTGATAGAGAGAGCGTATTGGACCGCTCTACGGCTCATGGTCGCTGTAAAATATCACATCGCGATATAATATTACGGCTCTATGGAATAGCCCATGACGTTGTAGCAATAACAGAATGACCACATAGATACATTCGTTTCGTTGTGTTGCAGCTACCATGCTATATGACCGTAACGCAATGTTACCATCAAGTAAAGCCAGCTACTTTTTCGGTCATTTCGATCTTTAAAAAGTGGAATATTTACGAATACTGTTGTTCAAGAAAATTTATGACGATGATGGTATCTTTTTTATTCTCGACAGTATTTCTTATAATGTTATGTTTGCAAAACAAAATGTAAATGTTTACTTACTATAAAACAGGAATATTGGTTTAGCGTATTAAAATAACGATTTATTATGAAATATCAAGAATGTTTCTGACAAATTCCTAAAAATGATAAAGGCATGAATTGAATGAGGGAGTTATTTAACCTATACAATAATTTTGATGATCTTTAAGTCCCAAAAGAGTTATATCTACTAAATAACGAGAATAGGACCAAATAGGTCTAATATTCGCATAGCACGGGTAGTTTCTTTTGACAAAACCATAACAGCAAATAAACTAATGTGTTCATGGACGTGATATTAAAAGAATTGTCCGTGTAAAATTTACTTCAATATGTTTCTTGTTTTCTCTACCGTTTGCATACAATTTTGAAGGTCTACTTAAACGTATACACTTTTCTGGATGCTCCTTCGTTACTTCTTACCAAAATAATAACATACTTGTGCATTTAATACAAATATTTCCTGTCTTCTTGAAGAACGATAGTGCGGTTCTTCCCATAGACAACAACTTAGGGTTCTCAAAGTTTTAAAAAGTCCACGATGGCGTTTGATGCGCTTGGTGTCAAGAGGCCGCAAGATTGATTGCTAAGTTAGTGGTAAAAACCTAAATATTTCGTTATAGATTAGAAAAATACACTACACAGATAGCTTATTTTCAACCGTCGTTACTAAGAGGTATTCAAAAACTTGACTTTGAGGTGAGAAATTGAATACTTCAGGGAAAATAAAGGATCAAACAATACACTGGAATCTTTTAGGGCGGGTTTTTTTAAATTTTTAGTAATGGTTACCTGAATAGTTAAAATGTGTGACGTCAGCTTGACAAGTGTTAAATTTGCGATGAAAATTCGAATCAATATACATCAGCTGTGCCGCCAGTCAGTTTACTAATTCCAGCATCGTGTACTCCTCATGTGTTTCTCTATGAGGAAGACCGGTTCCCAGCAGTGGGACGTATGTACTCGTATATAGGCTGAGGACGACGGATGACGTAGCATCGTGTTATGGTTGAATTGTCTATGATTATTTAACTATAGTAATATTTGAAAATACGATTATTGGATGCTTGTCAGATCATGAATCATACGTTTTCGTCATTGGCCACATATTTTAACCTACTGGTCAACCTGACCACGGATCAAAAAACAGACCCTTAGTGTATTTATTTGGAAATATAATTATCTTTACTTTGGTTTATGAGAGTATGCTGTCATATTTGACTCTTTGGTTCTGTTAGTTTAGGAATTTGGTACTAAGACAGTTCAAGCAAAATGGGATATGTTTCAAAATTTGCTGTGTGGAACGAACATTTCGACGTGTGTTTCGCAGAAGACATGTCACGTATTCTGCAAAATATTAGAACAAACCGTGTCGGAGTTGGGCAGTAATGTCATTCGAGACATGACGAGATTAATCGGCGTAAATGTGTTCCAAGATCATTCGAGAGTTCGTCGACCGGCGTGCGAAAATGTTGTCGTAAATAAATAATTCACAAGGCTAGTGTTCTCGGTTGGGGCACGTGGTGGCAGCCACGTGGAGTAGGTACATAAACATTTACATTACATAACCGGCTCGTCATCGAACCGCGCGCTATCGAGAGCGAAATTTGCGCGAGTCTTACGAATGGTTGCACTAGCACAGTGCTTTCAGATACGGCGCAACCATTGCTGGATTTGGACTATGTGTGTAAAAGCAGACAAATGGCAAGCTGTCTGCGGCGTGTTGTGTTAGTTCTACAGAGATATAGTACTCCCAATCAGTAGCCATGTTACAGATCACCATTAAAAATGTAAAATGTGACCAATGTCGTTTCACGAGAAAGACAAAACTGCGGCGAATAATTAACCGTTTCCAAGTAACCCGAGAAAAAGTTTGATAAGTCGAATTTGTGGATGTGTGTGTTTGTGTAAAGTAGACGGTTGCGCACGAAAGCAAGTGGTACACTTTATTGAATGTCTTTATAGGCCACCTGTTACTCGGGTCGGTGTCGGGGAAACAGCTGATCGGGCCCCAGCGAATTATTATTATTGTTGTCGGATGTCGGCACTGGCTTATTTATTTGTGACGAGTGAGGAGGGAGGGGCGGGTGCTGCCGAAGCTCAACTTTTCCCGGCAACTTCTACTATTGTTCGATTGTAATCGACACGAAGCCGCCGAATACAGGCCTGTCAAAATGACTTCTGTTTGATATCTTAATACCCGTAAAAAATACCGTGGAATTGCAAGAACTTTCGCGTGAAATAAAAATAACTAAGTCTTCGTTTGTGTTTATCTGAGTGTATTATTATGTCGAAGTGAGTGATATAATATAATTTATAGTTTTAATTCCCTAAGCAAATATAGAAATTATTTTCGTTTCTATACAAATATACTGTGTAAAAACATGTGTGCGCCAATTTATGTGTTTGTTTTTAGACCACCTGATATAACATTGCCTCTACACTAGGACGATAATATGATGTTAAGTCATATAGTTAATATGCTGGTGAATTTTTTGAATATTTTTATACCATCATATAGGAAATGACGGATGCTTCAATCTGACGTTCTGATGTAAGTATGATATAAGTTAATACAATTTTGAAGTAGGAAACAAACACTTTAAGGTTACCAAATATTGAATCCGATTCCAAGTAATAGACCAAACAAGTTAACAATATTCTAACAATGAACGTTATGACTACTTATGACATTCATTTACAAATTGATTTGAAATAATATGTATACGTAATAATAACAGTGAATGAAGCATATCAATCAACTTGACGAAACAAAAAAGCGAGGGAACAATGTGAATGTCCAATTAAACGTAGCCGCACACGTCATCGAAAGGTGTTTCCCGAAGAACGCACACACACACATTGACGATCAGCTGACTGCTCCGATTTTAACCCACACCACTGAGCAGACTGTTAGAGAACATAAATAATGACGGCCCACCTACCTAGCTATACGTAACACATCGTATAATTTGTATGAGCGACCGGCAAAAGAGGAATGTGTGATACGCCGCCGTTTTCTTCGGCAATGTAGTTTTTATATTAAAGCAAATAAAACCTAAAGAGTCGAGCTCGTTACCGACAGTTACGGCATTGTTGTATCGAGCGAGGCAGTCGTGAGATCGCATTAAATAATCAGAAGTGCACATTATGCGGGCAATACAAATACATGCGTAACGATGCCTCCTTTCGGCGGCAATCTGACTAATGTGCCAAATAACGACAATTTATCGACAAATCGTTTACCTCAATCTGATTATTTCAAATATACATTATGTAATACATTTTGTACAAAATGTACTTCATTGTGTAGGTGTAATAAGTGTTTTAACTTTTATATACAATGCAACGCGAAAGTTTAAAATCTTATGATTAATTCAAATTACAAATATTGCCAACATTTTGACTAATATTGGCTTTATGTATTACAGGGAAATCTTTAAATGTCCATTGCAAAAAAATATAATTTCTCTTTTCTGGGTGTTGTTCAGTTTTGTTGTCATCAACTAGATTAATTCTTAATGTATCACCAAGCAATCAAACACAACCAGGGTGTAAACACAATCAACGGCAACAGTTAAAAAAGCAACTACATTACATATTATATACTCCAGATGTCAGGAAAAATTTACAAAAATTTTTTGGAGAACAGAAATGAAACTAGTGCAATTTAAAGAACATGGAGCACCAGGAAAATAATGTTCGCAGTCGACATATTGGAAAAAAATGATAAAAAGAATACCCTACAATTTAACAACTATATTGACAATAAACTATACAACACATAAGAAACTGACTTACTAACTGGTAAAACGTTGAATATTATTATTATACATATTAGCGGATTTTTTTCGGATTTTTTCAACTGATGCGAAGGGATTCGTATTACATATTTTTCCCTTATTGGATTTTAGACAGAAACAATAATATGAAATACCAAGCTTGTGAGCTTATAAGACGTATATCTCTATTCATTAGTGCGAATCAAAGCCAAAGTCAAAATAGTACAAGATACCCTAAATTTAGATATTTTTTTTATTTTAAGGAAGACCAAATCAGCTATAAAAAGAATGTATGTAACGGAACTATATTCCTGACACAAAATAGGTACCTATATTTAACATAATTCTTCAGAACAAATCACGAGATTTCATCTTCTTCTTGGACGTTCTTGTACAATATAGGAACTATGAAAAATCATCGTTCTCCTTAAGCTATAACAATTGTCTATAGGAGTTTACTCCTGAAACTATTCCACGAAATAACTCGTCCTTTATTTTACGCTGAATACTAATTAAAATTAATTTAAATTGGTTCATGAGTGAACAAGCAAAATAAATAAGCCAAAAAAGTAATTCTAAAGGTTGACTCTATCCCCGACACCAATCTATTCATAACATTAATTTTTTTGGAAAAGACTGAAAGTTTAAAGGAAAAGCTCTTATGCAATTTTCTTCTATTCTGTAATATTAATTTGAGAAATATTCATACATAACCAGTAAATAACTAAATTCATAGGTAGAGATCCGCCTACATTTACGCCGTGGTGCCGACGGCAAATGAAAATCATTGTTTCATAACGCGGAACAATTCATAAAGCAACATATATTATATTTTTCGAATCCTTTTCAATAACAACCAAATATTACCTTTCTATTAAAATAATGTGATTTTAACTTTGAGGAAAAGCTGTGAGTTATTAATATTATTATATTTAAATCCGATGAAAGAGTTAAACAAAATGTAAAAACAGTCTGTAGTTTCAATCCAATCAAACTTGCAGCAGTCACCGCTCATAATAATAAAAACAAACATCTACCCGCTCTGCCACAAAATAGAACCGAGTATTGAGCCAACCTCTACTCACACAACGACAAGGAGGCGGTCGGATGTCACCCACACAGGCGCGGGCGACATCGGCACGCACACACACGACAGCTGTAGATAAGAATCGTCCCATTTTACATTGAGTCATGCGACCGAAGTGATACTTACTGTGGCCGCAGGCAGCCGTATGATGACGGCCGTCTTGACGATTTCTTGGAATGACACCGAAACACAAATTAGAGCGCGCTGCGCACATGCACTTCTTACACACACAACGGGATACGATTAATGACGCGGCACGAACAATATTCCCTCAGAGTGGATGGTAAAGAAGCATCGACCGATGCCAGTAATAGAAGCGAAGTCGGGCTCGGGCGATGGAAGCTACCAGAGAGCGAGAGACTCGTATGGGATATTGTACGTTCGATTGCGCTAGCAGTGCGCGCGTTTCAGTTGGCGCACGGCGACTGGCGCAGGCGAGGCGTGCGGTGCGACGAGGCGGGCGGGCGAGCGATTTCACCGGGCTGATATTGCGACGGCACGCTGCTCCGTCCGACCCATATGTATAGCTACGAGCGAGGGCACGCCGAGAACGTGGCGCGGGGGGTCGCCGGGCGCGAGCTGCGAGCTGCACGCACCCAACCAACTCTTCCACTCAACCAGTTATTTGTTCACTATGTCTTCACTTTGTTGCTATTTTATACCCAGCCAAATTCATTCATACTACTCTCGTGTTTCCTGTGTAACAACATCATTTTCAAGCTAATCACATTTTTTAGCTTTATACTTAGTTGATATATATTAAAATGAATGCTTCAGTTGACGTACTGATCGAGATCCATGTGCTCATAAAAGCAACGCGCATATCACATTCTACATGGTTTATACGATCACTCAACAAATACAAGAAACGTGTTATCTTTCGTTTATCATCAATGATAGCATAACTGGAATTGCAAGGTACACGAATATCAAAGGCAACTAGGTAATACACACCTATACACATTTGATAATTGCTGCTGTCAAGGGCCACATTACTAATGAGGCAGTATTGATCGTATTGGGCAATATACATGCGGCATTATATCACTATGTATCTGACATCTCATTACCGTCGCAACGCAAACATGATGGTCTAATGGGAATGCGGGTCAATGCATATGCGCACTGTGTAGTGTTCACATTATTTAAATATTGCAATAAAACACAAGCCCATTTGCAACTAGGGCATGAAGTTACAACGAATCGACACCCGAGACTTTATCAGTCAATAAAATAATTGAATGTTTCACGTTGAAGCATAAGGGTTTGATTCTATTGTAAAAGTCGACTATGAATAATTCCGAAGCCAAGTAGCATTACTTGGAAATTAATTCGTTACCTTAATCGTGTAACCGAACTTCATTTAAAACAATAAAAAACACAAATAACAGATAGTTCGCAATCGAAAGATAGGGCGACACCGGATGGTACTAATAGCTGGCATAGTAAATAAAAAATTTTACTACTAATTGGATACGTATGAAAATTACAGATTAAATCAGAGACATGATGACGCTGAGATTGAAAAAAACGTTGTCTCGTTTGACCAAAATGGCGGCGTGGACATTAAAATTGTTCAATGCTGTGTATGACAACATTTACAACAAAACTGCAATATCTACTGCTATGAAATTTTATCCATCTGAAATTATTGGAAGAAAAGGAGGAAATATTATTGGAAGTATTGACTTTTCAGTTTTATACAATATTTTTTTTAAATAAATTACTCCTTACTGACAGAACCACTTATTGGAAAAGTCACATTTGTTTTGTACGGACAAACGGCGCAGGAAATTATAATCACTGAAATTCTTAGGTAGAGAAAGGAGTCTAATATGCATGCCTTACAATTTCCCACGGATAAAAATGTTAAAACTAAAACAATTTACAGTGTCGGTAAGCAAAACAAAATAGTCATGGACGGTTCTGAGAATATTGAAGGCAGTGTGCAGGAGGGTGAGGCAACATCTAGCCGGCGGATTTATTGTTAACTTCGATACGAACCTGTTCTGTAAAGTGGCGGTCGGCCGCTGCTAAGGTGAGCTGCTTTGCAAAATAAAAGAAATATGTTTTAGTGGGTTAGCGAGCGTGTTTACGATCGGATTCCTGGGACTCGATTATGCCGCCATTAGTTACATAAGCGGCCTGCATCGCACCGTAATTAGACAATTTGTCTTATGCCCGATACTGCCATAGATTATTACTTGGGGACCTTTGCTAACTTACAGCTTCCTTACATTCATAAAAAGGATTTAATCTGTGATTATCATTTTGATGTGTTACTTTATGCATAATAAAGTATTAGAACATGACAATAAGGTAGAATTATATAATGAAGAAATCTAATAATAACTTTTATAATGGACACTATCAAGTGTATATAGGAATTTTAATTTTTATGTAACTGAAGTACATGTAGATCAAGCCAGTAGTTGGTATAGAATAGTGTGTAGGTAGGTACTCGTAGCGCCATCTGTCGTACGCCGCGCGGGGCTGGGACCGGATACCGGACCAGTTTGTGCCGACACCGAACACCTGCAACACACAGCCGCCATCGCCACTGCGGTACCAAGTTACCTTTACCCGGATCATCATATTTCCAGACTTTGCCGACTCTCAAAAGTAACCTTTTATGATTACAAAGCACTCGTCAGTATTTTTGAATGTTTTCTTTATCATAAATTCACAATAAAACTCTGTGAAATATAGGTAATATTATACTTGGTAAGTTTACATGTCAAGAATTCTACGTAATTATATCAGCATAATCAAACCAACACGATAACATAATATAAACACTCAGTCCTCGGCAAAATATAGATAGCAGTATCATTTGGATCGCACACGGACACGGTAATGTCGATATTAACATTGAAACGTCAACTACAATATTGTATTTGCAATTCCGTTACGGCCAAACATACAAAGTAAGAAAGTGAAAGACTAAAAACATTACACACAAGTGTAAAAACATCGTTATTTGATTAAAATTTGGTGAGAGAGAGGTAGCAGAATTTGGTGACATTGAATAAGTTCATTCTTCTTTCTAATAAAGTGACCAATTATCAAACAAATAAACAACCCAGTATACTTGAAGATAAATAGTAGATGAACCCTTGCAACATTAGGACTTGCACGTACCCAAAGTTGAGATGGTTTTCAGAATAAAAAATCAGATTCTCTATCATAGTTCTACTTTTGGTGCACTAGCTAATTCGTCCAAGAGTGTCGCTACGTTCTTGGGCTGTCAGTGCTTTGTTTACATGCAGGGCGAAGGTGAAGTGTCGCATCCTTTGTGTCCTTGCACGCCGACACAATGCGCGGCCGTTACGTAAGCCAACGCAAGACGCGTCAATGGCATCTCGACCCTGCCTCTGTTCTCGTCACTGACCCACATTACTCGCCCGTTCCACGCAATAACAATAACGGTAAACTTATTACATAATTTGCAACTAGTACTAATTACGCTACGATACGGTCAGCGCCGAAACACAATTATACATGCGCGATATGCAGAGGGAGAGGAGATTTGATCCAACATAATTTGGAATTCTTTTTACTCATTATCAGTGACAACAATTATGTTAATGTATCTATTACTCAGGCTAGCGGAGACTCCATTTCTCTACAGTAATTGTTGTTATTCTTAGAGCTACCATGCCATCAGCGGTTCGCAGACTAAACCGAAACCACACCAAGCTTCATTTAAATAGGCTTTAGGCCACGCAAAAAGTCAACAAATGCATCACCATCATACGCATTTTGTTTAAGATTGTTGGTTCAACTGTATGTGTAGTAGGTGAGTATGTTTCATCAGATTCGTAGTACCATTTTCAATACCAGCAGGTACCACTATTACAGGATTACTCGTGAATATTTTAAGCAACTATGTTTGTCGCTCGCATAATGGTGGCTGTTGTTTTATTTAAACCAAACGAATCTCAAAACAATAGAATAATAATATGTATTAATAGCATTTGACTACAATTTCAATTATTGTTCAACGATAAAAGCTAATTAAAAAATATGTTTATGAGATGATGGTACGCTCACACCTGCACATGTGCGATGAATCACCATTATTAACATTTGACGATATCAACAATGAATACAATAAAGTCAAGGCCATCGTGACGATTATGTAACAAAACAGATAAGGATAAACACAATTAGATAGATCGCATGGTGACAAAGACCTTAAGCAGTGTCATCGAAACACAACAAAGATAACAAGTTTAAATACCTCACTAGATGAGTAAATACGTCACGCTTATTATTTATAACGTGGCCCTGGTGTCGAAACATTGAATGAACTTTTCTTTTCGTGACGAGAGGAGTGGGCGTGTGTGCGTGTCCCAGTGTCGATGTAGGCCACTGCCAAGGTCGAATGTTTAATATAAAGTCTGGCGTCGGGACATTAAAATGGTCGGCCCCTCCCCGGACCCCCTTATCCCCTGCTTGGCGGTCGCAATCGTTGCACTTGTAATTTATTATCTCAAGTCATCCCCTCACAATGGCGACAAGTGCTGTGACACAAAAATCGGGCTCTAAGTTCCGTTTGAGGACATGAATGAAAGACTTTACCATATGGCGAGAGTACATGTAAACTAGGTAGTCTAAGTTTGATAACAATTTATCTGTGTGTATAATCTTCTAACGAAAGTAAAGTCGTTATCCATCCGCGGAGACGCTAGAGCTATGTAAAATAGATATGTACAAATCTCAAGATGTCGGTCGATCCAACGAAGAGCGCACTCAGAAACTTGGTACTCTCACTTTCTAACAAGAAACGCTTGGTGGCTGTGGGTCGACAACTTTACTATATATACACAAACTTACACAAAACACAGCAAGGCGTGACATTCGCCCACATTTTGCGGGAAAGCAAGAAATTTGTAGAGCAACCGAAAGAACGCAACGGAGATGAAAACATGAATGAAATACTAATACTAACAGGCATCGGTAGACACACATTAACCCACATCAAAGTCCATAATTATTATATCGTCTGGTAAATCTTGGGGATACCCCTTTGGATCACAGCCAACAGGAAGGGGCCATCTTTAAATAAATCCCAAATGATAATGTGTTAAACCCCTAACGGTAACGATCAATGTGAAATTTTGGCATATTCATGAAGTAACCGTTATTATGAAATGGCTGTCTTGAGGAGGTTCTACTTTTGTACTCACGACAAACTTAACTGTGTTAACTATGGTTGATATCATTAATAATAAGACATAGTGATATTAATGTGAACCTATGTGTAATGTTCAATGCTCAAAGACGAAGGATGTAGTAGGTTGCAAAGCCTCGTGTCCAAGCATAAAAAGTGCCGTTCTCAAACACCACAATAAGCAATGTTCAGCATAAAGCTAGACGCTGTGTCGTTTAGTTAGTCTCAGTCACGAATAGGCGGCAGCGGGCGAAGCGTGCCCGCCCATCGCAATCAGATGACATCATTCTTCTCAGATGGACTGTCATTCGATAAACGATCTCCTCGATGCTATCAGCTCTTTCCCTTCGAATAAATAATAAAGTACCTACGCCATCAAATATTCGTGGAGCGTGTCGGGGTAAACAACTATAATGAAATTGTGTTCTATTTATTGTATTTAATTTCTTTTTAGGCTACAATCTCCAAACTGTCATTTTTAATAAAGCAAAAGGACGTCTTTTGAAATATAAAGTAGACAAATTGAAAGTTAAAAAGTTAATAAAAGTTCTTTCTTGTATATTCTTGAACAAATAGGAAGAAATAAGTGTACGCATATTCAAAAGCGTAGAAAGACCAGAAGAAAACAACAAAAAGGTGAACTTGACTGTATACTAGAATTTCAAAACCTAACTCACAACATTAAATAAACGTACAGCCAGCAAAGTATCATAACATTTTGGTAGAGCGTCCACATTAATCTATCAAACCTTTTTCTTGGCTCGTCAATTTATTTAAATAGCAAGAAAATATGATAAAATATTGAAGTGGAAAGTGGAAAGTATTCCTCATCATCGAAGTAAAAGGAAAATCTTTCTCTTAGCCAGGTGTGCGCTCGGAGACCGGGCTCCTACTGTCGTCGTCCTCAGCATAGGCTGACATATACGTCCATACACGTCCCACTGCTGGGCACAGCCCTTCCTCGGGGACACATGAGGAGTATGGACCGTAATACCACCACGATGGTCCAATCAATGCAGGTTATTGTGTAGAATCTGTAGGCATCCGATCTGACATTTATTAACTCAATTATTATTCATAACAATGTCACACTTTTTGTTAATTGACCAGTTCTTGTTTTGGATACTTCAATTATGTAACTGTAATGTTAAACTATATTTTAAAAGTAAAAATGACCATAACTCAACCTCCATGGTCGAGTGGTCTGTGCGCCGCCGCCGGTCTCAAGGCGTTGCCATCTCGAGAGGTTCTGGGTTCGATCCCCGCTAGGGGCAAATGTTTGTATGATAAATAGAGGCATTTGTTCACCAGTCTTGGGTGTTTATATATGTATTGTATATTTTCTGAGTTGTTGTATGTATTTATCTATTTAATATATTTATCCGTCATCTAGTATCCGTAACACAAGGAGCATTCGTTGCTTAAAATGGGGCTAGTTGATAAGTGTGAATGTTTGAAGATATTTATATTTATATTATTTATACAAATAAAAAATTTAAAAAGAATTATGTCACAGGCCATAAACCAAGTCCAAAAGAGTCCTTACAGAATCATCTCACGTAAGTGTAAACACTAATAAAATAAATGAGTGAGCTAGTTCAGGAGGAGCCCCGTATCCCAGGTCGCAAAACGTCACGGCGGACTAGTGATTGATGGTCGCGGTGACATTCGCTACGTCGGAGCAGGGTCGCGGGGTCAATGCCGTCACGATTACTATTAATAACTCTTGAAGATAACATTTTACTATCATACCATCACTGAATTGGATACTCTGTTTACTAAGTTATCAGAAGGAGTATTTATAAAGCAATGCGTTTTAAAAATCATAACATAAATCATGCAGGGGGTCCGTTAACGACCACCCAGTACGGCGACTGCATGGTCCGCCACAAACGGACGGGTTCCACCCTTAAAACGATTGTTTTACGACAACTGCCCCTTATCATGCTAATAAAGCTATTTATGGACTTTAACGAATAAACAAACATCATAATATTTTATTGAAAAAGTATAAATTAAAAAAAGTTTTGATTTTATAAAATCTGCCTAAAATATGTATTTATCTATATAGATTCTTGTATAAGTTGTATTATATTATTTCACTACTAAGACAAAATTATTCACGTCATACCATAGCAGTCATGTGCAGAGTAAGCTTGACTTTGCACATGGCAGTTGCAAAATAGCTCTTATATCCAGCGCATAACCTGTCACAGTTTACGTGCGCTAAATTGTATAAAACAGTTCCCCATTGACAAGGTACGTGAAACAGCAAAACACGCTAAGTGCACTATACAAGTGATGTTTTGCATTTAGTAGCCTATTCAGGGACCTCTTGTATTACCGTACGTTCTACACGAAATTACCTGACTTTGTGCTGTGTTTGAACTTAGTATACCGTATATATATTTTTTAGAAACCAACGTCAGCGTTCCATATCAAATTACATACCAAAATAGATTAATTGTCAGATCGATCAACATTAATGACATCAAATGCAGTAAAGATAAATATTTATTAAAAGGAATACATTATCGAAAAAGTGTCAAGGTAACTAATAAGACGATTAGAAGAATTATCTTTTTGAGGAATTATTTATATAAATTATATACTTTTTTTACTTTTATGTCCAATCTAAAACTAATGAATATACAGCAATCAATAACATTATCAACATTCGCTTGGATTCTGTGCCAAGCGAAGCGTCGAGACGAAGCTAGATAAGCTCAAATAAGTAACTAGGTTTTAGTGAGCACGAATCAGGGAGCAGCACCTCTAGGTATGGTACCGGTCCGGTTTTACTGCCTCGTTACTGGCGATCCAACGTTTTTACAGCACGATTAAACTGTCCGACCGACCTACGGATTCGTGATTGGGATATATCTTTTTTATTTCGTGCTCAAACTAAATATACTGCCAAAGTTTTGCATGAGAACCGAATACTTCTTCGAGATTATTTATGGGACTATATTAAGCCGTATAAAAAACAGTGCACTCAAGTCACCAAAGTATCATTTATCAATTTCCTTCTTAATCATAGGGACTTTTGACAAATATTTAATAAAATAAAGCTAGGGAAAATTAAAACCAACATGAAAAAGCTTTATCAGTTCTGCGAGTAGTATAAATTATTAAAATGCAACGAAACGAGTCGCCGACCACATTTTGTTCGAGCGGCCTCGAAATCGGACCGCAATAATTACATTCGAGCCGAACGCGGCCGCTCCATCCATCTGTCCAAACGACTAAATAAAATATATGCCTGCGATAAAATTTTATCAATGAAAATTATTATATTTCCGAATGGAATTACATATGCCATTCAAACTTGTCACGGGCTTAGCAGTGAGATATTAAAAACATGATATTAGTATTCGACTTCAAATATTATAAAAAAAAAAATAATCAACAATTTAATTGAATGGACAGTCTGTGAAAATCAAGGACCATTCTTTTGATGTGCAAGGTAACTAGTGAAGTAACATTTCCATTGTTAATGATGAAGCAGTAAGTTCTGCTCAACAGTGTTGTAAACGGGAGAGTCGAAACGGAAAGCATTCAAAGTAAAGACGGAAACAAAAACAAACAGCCTACGTGAATTTTGGCGCTCGGGGCGTACCAGGGCCGGATTATGTAGCACCCTCCGCTTATTCAATTAAAAACGAAACGTACTCGTGCAGCCGTTGTGACTGTTCGCAATTTTGTAGGAAAAGCCTCTGTTCGCAAATGAGATTTGTGTTCGTCGCCAAACTAAAACCGGCCCGTCGTGCATTTCCAAATTTTCACGAGGGACAATTTACAAAATTATTATGCTGGAAAACACAAAATAAAAAAAAAAACTTATAACATAAAGAATTAGTAATCTTGAGCTCATAGTTGTAACCGCGAGTGAAAGAAACATCTAGAAAAATGTATTTTAGTTATTAAAGAAGGTTATAATACTTCTATTTGGCATTTAAGTAAGTAAAAATTTTAATGTAATTAAACATGGTTTACTGGTAAAATTTTGCCTGTTACCAAAGAATTTCATTAGAAAATAATTATACGTAAGAATATCGATCGATAATATTACATTTCAAATTTGGCGCCCCCGTCAAATACCTAAATAGGAGGGAAAATCGAGTTTGGCTCCGCTGAGAAGCATGGTAAAGTAGCGGAAGACGCGAGTGGGTAGGCACAGGTACTATCGATATATTCAAAACACTCTCAAACTTTTGATACCTCGCCGCGATATTTTGCGAGATTTGGTGGTATCTAGTTATATTACATTCATAACTGGCGGACACTACTTCTTGAAACTATAGTTTATTCAAGTGTTTGAATTTTATTTTTTATTTTACAAGTAACGTTTTAACCATGTGTTTTTCAGTGTATGTCTGTCAGTCTGTCCTTGTTGCATAACTTGTACATCATAAAAATGTATGAAATAAAAAAGTTAAAATAACAATTTTAAAAACCCACAAACAAAATAAAAATTATAACCAAAAAATCGTTGTCACGCCGGTGGACCGCAATAGGTATACGAGTACCTTAGAAGCTCACACCAAGGTACTAGCGGACCCCCAACGAGACGATTTTTTGTTTATATTTTTTATTTTGGTCAAGGTTTTTTTATTTTTTTTATTTTACGCACACAAGTTTCCACACATTACAACATTAAAATACAGGAGCTATGAACATTAGTTTATTATGTTACAAAGACAGAAATATTTAGTTTAGAGGATAAATAGGAAGTATTATATAGTAAGCAATTACTTCCATATGGCAATTCTAAGATAGATGGCCATAGAGGAGAGATGGTCTAGCGAAACAATTCCATCCACAATCCATTAACAATTCCACAATTCCATTCCATGGTTAGTAATTAAGCTGTAGGTCTTTGGTAAATGCTGCTATTTAAGTTATATGTATTTATCTATTAAATATATTTATCCGTTATCTAGTATCCTGTGCTGCTTGCAATGCTTATGTTAAAGCAGCGTTAGTTACCTAAAATGGGGCTCGTTGATAAGTGTGAATGTATGAAGATATTTTTTTATTACAACCTTAATAATAAATAAGACCTTCAATAAGAGTGACTCTCTTAATGAAGATTCTAGAAAAATGTGTGGGCCATCTCTCCTATTGATGTTAGGAGAGATGGCCTTAAAGGAGGATTGCTATTCTTCATCTAGCAAAAACTACAAGTAAAATAATATCAGTTCTTCGTATTCCAGAATCACCAATACTGGTCGAGAAGAAAGTGGAGTCCAACTGATTTAAGTTGATAAAAGATTGGAATACTATGGATATCTTACATTGAATAGTAGGTATAGGTGATATGGCCACCCTAAGGTTTAAAAAAATACTCTATTCTATAGACTGATTGAAGACTGTTTAAATTTGGTGTTCCTATTTGAATATTTACTTAATAAATACTTAATAGTTTATTTCATTTCATAATAATCAATTTTTATCAGCATTAAAATAAACTATGGCCTACAATTGCCATAATTGTTTTCTAATCAAAGTTCTAAAATATAACAAGGATTGAATACGAATGAATCCTTACACACTTAAGGAAAAAATATAGTTGAAGGTTTAGAGTCAAATCTGGGAGAAAAAAGACGGCGAAATAAAAATTTTTTTTAAATTTACAAACACTTGTTTGATTAGTAACACAATTTTAATTGAAATGGCAAATCAAGTGATGCTGACTTGGCACAATTTTGACCACCAAGGTTTACCAAGTCCATCACAAGAAACTAGTTTGAAGCACCTATTCGAGTGACCAGATTTGCCGTAGTAAATAAATATTTGTTTTGTTTGTACATGCGAACGCACGTCGCTTGTCGGCTGATTACATTCTCCGCTGTTCCAGTCATTCATTTGCCCCGCGCGCGCCGCCCTACTCAATCTCGTTTATTATGAACGTGCAGGCGAGCGGGCCCGTCTCTTTTTACATTTGAATATTTCGCTTCATGCATTACTTTTACATTGTTGCGCGAGTCTTTTCTGTCAGATGCTGCATATCATGCGAGAGTATTTTTAAGTGTTTCAGTTTTAATACAGTACTTTTATTTTTCACTCTGACAACTTTTTTTATAAAACTTAGGAAGAAAGAAGAGATCTTATCTCAGCATCACAAATAAGGCCATGCCATGTATTTTGAAAGACTAAGTACAGTATAAATGTGCCAGCAGTTGTATACTGATTTCTGACACAGAAAGTACAAGAGTCACTCTGTTGTTAAATAATAGAGAAATAAAGATAGGAAACGAAAATAGTGGCTCTATTAACAAGTCCCATTTGAATTGATGTTGATCGTTCACAAATAAACTCATTCGATAGCGTACATTGTTCTGTAGAAGCGATACCGAACAATTATTTATGAACGAATAATAAATGAAACATTCAGTAAAATGAGCAAAGAATTAATCAGTAAAATTATGCGGATTTAGCGTTTTCCAAATACAAAGTTTCACCAAAGGGTTACACGGAGGCGGGAGTACACATTCAGCTGATATGTTTCGGTCCCTGTGTAAGAAGGGGCGACCTTGTTATGCACCGGGCACAGTGTATAGAAAGTGATATTCAGTATCTGTAGTTAAGAGGATATGCGGGCATCGTTTTTTTTTTTTTCTAATAAAGTTCTCTTTTTGGTGAAGAAGAATTGTTATATATTATATTGTTATGGCTTTAAAAACATGTCTATTTCGGTGAAGTTCCGAGCTTACTTGTAATGACACAAAGTTTGATTATATGGACAGTCATATTAATTGAGAAGTAAGCTTATTACTAATTTCACAATACACGATATTTCACGATACACAGGCTCTTGAACGAGTATTATCGTTTATGGCACACGACCAGCTTGCAAATAACGGACAATACATTGAAAATTTGTTAAAACCCTATCAAAGTAACTTGTAGTAAAAGCTGCCACTTAGTAAAGGCGGTAGGCAGTCTTTAATGAATAAGAAATGTTGCATAATTCCACAAAGCGTTCTCCCCTCGAGTGTGGAATCGGCATATATCACCATCAGAGCAGTCATTCGTCGTACGTACGGAGCGGCACCATAAAGATGCATAAGTAAATAAAGTAACATAATTGGGGCCCTTTGCATTTCTGGCGCGCTTGCCTGCTGGATTGCTTACTCATTATAATTGGTTTCATTCAATATTACAATTGTAGGTCCAATTAAAATTTTTGTTTTTACTTTTATTTTTAATTTAGAATGTAATGTTTACAAAAACATGGCACATATGACATCTGACTCTCGTAAAAGTAAACAAATAAAATTTTTAAAAGTCCCACAATTATCAGACAAGCAACAAACAACACATTTAATGAACATTTACAGACAAACAATAAAATCATTTCAATCACTTCCCGCAAACCATCAACCTGCTTCAATAGCCAAATTACAATTTCAACGAAATTCATATCATAAAGCGCTCACAATACAGGGTGGTGAGTATAAAAAAGGGCCGAATTCTGTGCTACAATTGATACGAGTGGGCCCAGTTCCCCTCGGGCGCGAGCGTTCGGCAGTCGGCACATTCATTACAAAAAGCGTCACATCGCGGAACGGGCCCCAGTTTAATAATTCCACTCATTTGGGTTCCCCCGGGCGCCGGGCGGGCCGCCGAGACAATGCGCGCCCGCCTAACGGTATCAATCAACATCAAACAACCCCCGCTCTATCTGTGTGCTCTATCTAGGGTTGGACGTTTTGCAAACGCAATACATTTTTTAAATGACGCGATGCCGTCGTGTGTATGTTGCACAATTAATTTGATAGAATATAATAGTTTGTTCCGATTTTATTATCGCGATTTGACTTAGGGCAAAGTTACTCCACTCTTCAGTTTCACATTTAAAATAAACTACACATCTAGAAGTGTAAAAGCATGTTGAGTAAGATAAAAAGAAACGGTATTTTCAGGATTAATCTAGTTGGGAGATTCCCAGCGAACCAATATACAATTAAGATTTTTTTTTTGCTATTAATAAACTATTTAAGAAACTGTTATAATATTTTGGTCCACGTTTGCAGGAAAATTAAAACTAGGTTTAGTAATTTTTTTAACATTCATAGGCCCACTTGCAGAAAATTTAAAACTCGATATTGTCACGTTTTGACTATTTAACTATGGCTCTTATGTCAAAAATTTACAGAATCGAGATTAAAGCTAGTTTTAAGATTTCCTGCAAGTGGCCCTTAATATCAAAAAATTACAAAACCGAGATTTAAACTGGATTAAAAACTTCCTGCAAGACCCTAACTGCATTCTAATGCAGTAAAAGACGATTTAGGCCTTACGAACGTTAACAAAGTATCACGAGTGCAGCCCTACAGCCCTCTCCAGTGCATGTCTCTTACAGTTTTCTATCGGAGGTCGTAACACACGCGCAATTTATTTATCCAAAGGGCGGGCACACTCGAGGACACGGTGATGTTCCCATAACATTATTCGCGTGATATCGTCATATTGATGCTACGGATAATTTTTATAGCCATAATTAAATTTGCGTGTTCATTCACTACCTTTATAATAGATTTACGCGCATTAGATACTTAATCTAGTATCCAAATTTCAATTTAATGTACATAACTTAAGTGTTAACGTATATCTTTTGTAGATAAACGTGAAAATTCCAGACAACTTAGATCTTGTTAAATTACATGACAGCAACAATGCAAGTTCAAACAGTATTTAGTAACTTAAACAGTAATTATTATTAAACACGTAATAACACATTGACCTTTGTATGTTCGCGTTGGAATGAAATAATCATAAAATTATTTTTAAACGGCAGTAATGACACAGTAAATAAGTCAACATAAACATTACGTCACGTGGATGGTAATGAATCACAGTGCGATGACGACCACGTGATCACTATCACTCAATTATCCTATTAAATCCAAGGAAGCTTCGATAACAAAAAAAACGCAGTCTTCGCACGAAAATAATGATCGCCATTAATCTGTTTGAACGTCATTACGTGGAATAAATTTAAGTCATTAGTAGTCGCAAGAAAATAACGAAGCGTTGTTCACCGAGATTGAGAGTTATTATAAAATCATTTGTGAACTGAACATCGAATAAACTACCGAGGAAGTTAATCGAGCTAACACATAACCAGTTTTAAGGTAGGGTACCCGGTGTGTTTTATTACACTGTGCCCGGTGTATGACTACAGACTCGCCCCTATATTACATCAGGAAAATAAGAACATATCTGCCTACCTCTTTGAGGTAAAGGTCCGATATTAATAGATAAAAACTATTTTATAATTCTGCTAACTTTATACCTAAAGCTTTTGTAGTAGCCAAGATGTTCCGAAATAATAAGTATTAAACAAATTCATTTAATAATTCTGTGTCCACCAGCTCTATGAGGACAAATGTAACAAAGCAAAACAATATGTACACACACAAGTCAAACGTCAATTTAATTATCTATTTGGTCAATGTCGTCACATTTGATTTTATAAATTATATTTGTTTTTTTATGTCTATATGCTAAATTAAACAATACAAACCAAGGAAATAATAGAGACCGTTTACAGAGTCAGGTAATGTAGATGTTCAAACGGTGAAATACAAAAAGCGAGACAAAATAGGAAAATGTATTTTGTTGGCTATTGGCATGCCGGAATGCGCGCTAGGACGCAAGTAAGGGTTTATAAAATCATTATACAAGGGACTTGAAAATCGTACATCGTGAAAGTTGTTCAAGAATCAGTCAGTATACTGTATAGTATTTAAGTTCAGTCGTATTGTTTTAACATTAATTCATTACTTAATATGTCTCAATGAAATATTGATGGATTCTTTCGGTATGTGGCACATTGCTAATCTGTTTGATTTTTAACGAAGTGGCAAATATTTTAAACGAACGAGGTAGCAATCACCCATACGGGCACATAATAAACATTAGATAATACGGGCATATTATTAACGAACGCTTGCAACACATGCATCACGTATGCATTAGTACTTTTTAAAAACTTCATCTTTCTCAAAGAAACCTTAATTGGGAATTGATTTCAGAACATGAGCACGCGGTGAATGAAATGTTATAACAATTATTGCATTCTACCTCATTAGCGTGTTTAAAGTCCACTATAGCAAATTATTTACATGGACAACAGCTACGGAACCGTCCATTTCCACCACGCATTCGACCGGTTTAATATTCGTATTTCATCCGGATTATGCTACTCGGAAACTGCACTGTAATCATAACAAAAACGAAAACAATGCTTTTGAAAATAAGTAATCCGTATTTAAATACGTGACGGGATATTAACGGAATGAGCACAGTCTCATTACATACAACGTTTTGTACTTTGCCATTTACGTGACTGGCTGTCTACATTATTCACCCATTAACGCAGCCATGGAGCCGCCGTGCTGTCATTTGCTTTAGCTGACAAAATAAATCAATGTCCTATGGAAAAATTGTGTATGCTAATTTACAATCGGCAGTAAATTCGGCAGTAGCGTCAGTGAAGCTCAGTTCAGCGGTTATAGGACTGTGATAACATTAGGCAGATTTAGAAATTGTATTGCTGCGGCCGGCATTCGTTTTATAGTTCATAGTTTGTGTAGACAATGCACCTATGGCTTGTACATGTGAATACTACAAAAAATAGTATCCATTTATTTTACGGTATACTAAACACAAAATAAAAATTCATATAATAGTAACACTTCCACGGCGGATAAAAACATAAAAAAAATTACATTACATCAAATCATATTCCATTACATACTTAAATTGTTACTAAGACTATTTGTCGTCATTTTCACGCAGAAAATTTATGAAAATTCGTAAAGAACTAAATATATCGGTCACTGCGATGCGAAGCTGTACACACCTGATAGCATTTTAATCTACCTGAGTCATAGCCCATTGATTGATCATCTCAGGAACATTCTGCATGGCCCATTGCAGTGTTAACGACCGCCATTAACAAGGCGACATTGTCGCATAATTTGGCCATTACAATATAATTAGCATATTGAAGACATTCGTGCGTGGCTGGAGATGCAACATTGATTGGAATGGCTTACATTAGCGGAGGAAATGATTATAAAAACATTTAACACTTACTGAGTCTGGATCGTGAGCGTTTGGCGTGGACGGCTGGGGTGGCCTGACGGGTGGCGGGTAACCCTAAAAAGAAAGATAAACAAGTCTTAAAATAAGTAATATTTTTGATACCTAAATATGTAACGAAATTCGTGTTTCTGACGTCAGATCTAATGAGTATCGAGCAAGCCTTGGCCGGCGCCGGGCGAGGGTCTAATTGAAACCGACGCCGGCTTCTCTCCGCAACTATTTCTTACCAGTCTGCAATGCCTTTACGAGCTGCGGAAACATTTAGATTACGCCCGCTCTACTGAACACAAAACTAGAATAAAACGAAGTGTTTAAAATATTTCTATTAAGTAGCATACTTATTAATAAAAGACTTTGATTCACTCGATGCACACGAGTATGCTACGTTTGCGCTTATTACAATATCTATGTTCATTCTGATTGAGTAGAAGTTATAATGAATGTAAAGTATATTCTATTTTATATTTATAGTTAACTGAAATGTTCTCCTGAAATAAATAACAGCTAGAAACAACACACGATCAAAAAATATACCAAAAATGGACGTATCTAAAAAATAGACGTATAAATATTACAATATCATGTCTAAAACAATAAAACCATTCGTTATTATCGAGACAAACAGCGGGTGAAGATTACATTTTCTACATATTATAATAAATGATATCTCTGTCCCTCTGCGTGAATCGGAAGAAGAGAGGAGTCTATAAACTAGCACTTTAGTTAGGTAAGGAACCTATGAAATTGGTGTTTTGTGTGGAGATTTTGGGGAATTCTGCATTTTCCATACTAACATTTTATCAGTTTTCTTCACAACAACAAATCCAGAGATAATAATATTTGGCATGTATCATTAGACAAGCTTTAGTAATATGTGTAATATCACACTTCATAAAAATTATTTATCGTTTTTAAGTGAATGCAAATAAAATGATGTATTCGGGAGGCACTTAAAAAGAGTTGTCTCCGTGTCCAATTTTAACACAATTAAACTTACAACAAATTATCAAAACAAATCAAAAGAGCTCAAAATATAGTCTATTTTTAGACGAGGTAATTATTTTTTAGGAATACTCTGAATCTTAATAGTTACAGACAAAATACTAAGACAGAATAAAAACACCAATTTCATAGGTAAGGACCCAATATTTAGTTTTGCTCCATGTCCTACGTAAATTACAACAAGCGTAGTAAGGTAAGCTGGCCCAAGTTGAAATTTCATTTTCTGAAAATGGCATAGTCTTCCCATGTTTGGAGATGTCAGTTTTAATTTACTGAGTGCCACGAGGATTTTCGAGGCTTATCTTTCACTAGATATGGAAAATTACGTAGGTACACTGTATAACGTCTAGCGTGCTAACTTCATCCACCTTTATACCGTATTTAGAGTCAAATAAAGTAGGATTCTATAATATTATATTGTATATGTTAAGGTTTATGGTTTTGGGAAATAACCCCTTTGCGGGCCCCGCGAATACCGGTGTTCGCAAACTATAGATGTTTCTATTGTGTCTTGTTTTGTGCCCGTTGACTAGTAGCAAGGCTTTTTTATATCTATCTATTAACACTGTTTTCAAATAACCTTTAAAAAACTGTACATACATTTCTGATGCGCACCGCAAGAGTAGAATAACTTCCTGCGTCTGTGCTTCCGTCCAGATTCGATTTGAGGACTTTCAGGGCAAGAGTGAATAGGCACTTTTTGAGTTTGCGTGTTCCAACTCAGACCACCTCAGCGCTTTCCATCAGGCGAGATTGTGGTCTCAAATTAAAATTATAAAAAAAACTTTTAGTATTGAAATGAAATAATAAGGAATGAACAAATATTTGCTTAAGCATGCGTCTACACATTAGTTCTTGTAGTAGATGTTAAAGATTTCTAAGACGAACGTTAAGATTTTTTCTTGATCTTCCAAGGTTTGAAGAGATTGAAATATTTGAAGTACCTACCCATGTTATCGTGGGATATTATCGGATGAATCTACGTTCAGTGAAAAAGTCCAGCTCATGGAGAAACTAAAATTAAATTGTAATTTACTAAAAGCGGCAATAACAAAAAGTTCCTGAGCTAAGGCCGAAGTTGGTCCCATGTAATGTAATGCTGTTGGCTGTATGGAGCCTGTCAGCCAATAGCCAGACGTTTTAACTTTGTCAGCTAACATTAGATAAAAAAACAGGTCAGCAATATTTACTTAAACTATATTTGTTCAATTCAAACATTCTGTATAAAAACAAAGCAGTAAACGTGAATTTCACATGTAATTTTCTGCATAATGTATTTTACCTTAATATAGTATGATACTCTACTAAGAACTCGTAAATAAACCGGTGTTTGTGTAACGGATGACAGGCGAAACACACCCAGTCAAAGAAATCTAGTCACAGACTATCCGCAAACAACAACTAACCCACACTAAATCACGGCATCGCGCCGGTTATATTTTGACGTTCGCTTCAAGTAGGGTTGCCCGAACCCGTCTCAAAGGTAAAACATTACACTCGTCACAATTATTTAATGAAGAAGAACAATAGACAACACAAAGGTTGTCAAGCCCTCTCGACGATTCAATTGCATTATTTCGCAGAGATTGCAAAAGGGAACGAGCGGCATAATTTATCCAAGTCTGCAATTCCCGACAGCCCTGCCACCGTGACTTCGCCGCAGGAGAGAATGTACGCCCCACAGTCAGCGCTTTAGAGGTTTCCAGCCGAGAGCGAGCGCTACCACAGTAAAGTTCGGGGAATCTGGAGCATTTTGCAGTTTGTTATTATGAGAGCAAAGTGCTGCCAACGATAACTTGTTCTTTATATATGGTGAAAAACAGGGACTCACTCAAGAAACTTTTCAACGCGCGTTAAGTTGGGAAATTTCCGAGAATAAGTAAACGTGAATACGATGAATTCGTGTCACAAAGAAATGATTGAAAACAGAGATAATGAAAACATAGTATAACCAGTTTGTGAAAATTTATCGCTAGCAAATAACACGGTCGAGCCAACGTGTATGGTAATATGGACTTAACGAACCGGGCTATAAAATAAACACAAGATATAAACGTTATTGTTAGGAAAATTCTCGAAGTTCATTTTACGGAAGTCGGGCAGTTAATCGCAAAGCCTTTGACAAATATATTTCCTTGACAATAAAATATACGGACTTTTTACTGGCGGCGGCTGGCGGGCTTGAACGCAGGCTAGCGAACGGGTAGAGCTGTCGGGCGCAACCGGCGGCGCGCCTACTGTGGGGGAATATTAAACGGACCGTACCCGGCAACGCTACATTATATCTCACCATTCTGCCCCAGAACGCAATATCCACTACAAACGAACTATCTGACGTGTGATTGCGAGCCAGATGACAGAGTGCTATTCCAATATAGCGTCGAGTTTATCGTGGCGATGAGGCTATCTGTACTAACAACAAACACAGAGGTTTGAATAAAAATATACAAATAAAGCGGTACCATCGGTCGGTGGGTATAGTCCAGTAAAACATAATTAGTGATTCCTCATTACCGCTCGGCTGGCGTGGCCCCTCTGGACGTTCGTGCGTCTGCCGGCTTATGGTTATTAATAACGGCGGCCACCCGCTCCGCCCCGCGGCCCCTGCGAGCCCCCACGCTCGCCCGCGCTGCCGCACGTCTGACATTTTAATTCCGGAGCCGCGGCTTTGGCTCTACTGCATACCTTTTCTTATCGACTATATTTTTATCGACATCTACCACTTTCCTAGTGCCAGTGGAAATATTATCATATTAAAGTTTTGGCGGGATTTGATGGCTATTAGCAGTGTCGTTACTTTACTAACGATATTATAATGAATATTTTAGTAGAATTTGTTATTTTGCGTTTAAGTTGGCAAAAATAATACGTACTGTTAATATAATTTTTATTAAATATTTGCAATTGTTTAAATATAAAAAAGAATTATATTTAGGCCTTAGATTTTTTTCTAAAAGATGGCGTGTCTAAACGTTACACGATACTCTTAACTAAAATTATTATTTTTTTAAATATATTTTATTTATGATTATTAGGTAATAACTACTAATGATTATATTATACTTTTACGTACACACTTTATTAATTCAAGATACCAATATTAAGTATTATATACAGATATATTATATTAATACTAAATGAAAAAAAAGAAAACTAAACAAAAAAAAACAATGATATTAAGACTTATCAAGATGTGCGTATATATATAATTAAAATAAAAAACCGCTTCTATCATTCACACTTATAAATTTGCCCAAATTATGCTTGTTATTTTATTTAACATCTATTTAACTTTAATACTTACATAGTAGAAGAAGTTATTTCCTAACAAATTTTACATTCAACAACATTGTAGAATCATTCCTTCAGAAATATATTTCAATATTTCGTGCATTCGAATCTCAAATGTTGAACAACCGATATCGAGTAAGCTAGAGCAAGAACATCACTAGCTACGAATGCTACAATGGCGGTCGGGCGAGCGCAGGTCGAGCGCAACATGGCTGCCTAGTAGGCGGTTCGTGCGAGCAGGACGGAGCAAGCATCGACTATCTGCCTCCCTTTCGCACTCGCGCGCAATGTTCGCATCGATCTCCACTCGCTGAGCTCGCCCCCAGCACCAGAAAGGCGGAACTAACAAAATTACAAAGCGCTTTCGAGCCGCTAATCATAAAATAAGATACGACGTTTCATTTCGACCGTACGACTCTCAAGCGATCACGATGCTGGAATGGCCCTTGTGACTCTCAAAATTCTCTACTAACATCGTGGAGAATTAACCGCGCGTCGCTTACTCAGAGTTTTGTAAGCCTCAGACCGGCTTTAGATTTATTATGTCATCTCAGTAGTTTGTAGTGAAGAGACGTAATAACATTTACAAATAATATGCTAGTACAAAGAGAGACTTGCAAAAGAAATAACATGCCTTTTGGGAGAAATGAATGAAGGTTTGAAACAAAACTTTAAAACAGACTCGAATTCCTTTCCAAATAGTTTCACCTAGACGGAATAAAGCTTTGAGCTTTTGCATGTAGGCAAGTGACGACACCGGAGCGGAGCGGGTTTACGTTAGCATAAATTGTAGCGCAAGTCCTAACGTTTAGTTTATGTTCTTGTGTAAATCGACAGAAGACGCTCCCCTAGAGGGTTGGATCGTTCTGCTCCGTCAACTACGTGATAACTGACTGACGTTTAATTTTTGCACCCCGTACTGAATGAGGAGAAAACAAGTTTACAAATAACAATCTATGTTACTTTTATCCTGTATCGGTTTTTTGTTCAGCGACGTTCCAAGCGGATTAAGTGTATGGATATTAAATACTTTTATACGAATCCTGAAAATTTTAAGACGAAGAACGCTGTTTTAAAATTTCTAGAAACAACTATGTAATTCATCGTTTTTTTGTGACTGTCCTCAAATGTTTAGGTATAAAATATTATACTCGTATGTAGATAGACACAGTTTGCAAGAGAAGCGGACGCATGTAAATGTTATGCCAACATGTGCTACATCTTCATTATATCGCAGATCGGCCTCTAGGCCGGCCACGTGCGAACCACAGCCAAGGCAGAACGCGGGATATAGAAATATGCTAATGTTGGCTAGCTACATTTGTTTCGATTCGACGACGGGGCGTTCTTTTGACTTACTGAATAATATTGGAATTACCTATGAAATTGGTGTTTTATTCTGTCTTAGCAATTTGTCCGTAACTATTAAGTTACAGAACAATCTTATAAAATTATTGCCTCTTCTAAAAATAGACTATATATTTGAGCTCGTATTATTTTATTTGATAATTTTTTGTAAGTTTAATGGTGTTAAAATTAGAAACAAAGACAATTATTTTTAACTGCCTCCCGAATACATCATTTGATTTGCATTAACATAAAAACGATGAATAATTTTTATCAAGCGTGTTCACACACATATTGCTAAAGCTTGTCTAATGATACATGCCAAATATTATTATCTCTGGATTTGTCGTTGTGAAGAAAACTGATAAAATGTTAGTATGTAAAATGCAGACATCCCCAAAATCTCCATACAAAACACCAATTTCATAGGTGAGGACCTAATATTTTTTGCCTTTGCCTTAAGAACTGCCTTTGCTTTAACATTGTAGAGTCTTTGTAATGCTATGGAATCAACATTTGTAACGACTAAAAAGCTGCTGATATATCAATATCACAAAATAAAATGATTTTAATAAAATCCTGCCACAAAGAACAGTTAAACATACATTTTTAATTACTATTTAAATATCACACATTATTATAATAAAGGTGTTATTTAAACGGTTAGCAAAATATTACAATTTTGGTAGGCAAAAAAATACAATTGGTCAGCTAAAAATAATTAAATGGTCAGCAACATATGGGCAGCAAATATTTGATAATTGGGTAAGCACAATAACTATATGAGCAGCAACTTACGCGTGCAGATATCTCCAATTGGTCAGCAAAATACTAATTAGGCAGCAACTCATTGATTTTTCTGCTGCCAAATAGTTTAATATGTTTTGATGACACAAATATTGTTAAGGGTCATAAAAAATAAGTTTAAGCTAACATCTATCAGAATACTTGTATGGAATAATTTCAGTTCAACTAATTATTTTGCTGCCAAAACAATTAAATCGCTGCCCAATTAATTACTTCCCATATAATATAAAAAAATAATAAAAAAAATTGGATAAAGAACAGTTAACTTAGTTAACAATAAAGAAAAAGTAAGCTTAGCGTTATTCAATGATTATTTGCGTAAAAAGGAAGGAAGGAAGAATACAGAAGCAAGAAAAACAGACATAACGAAAGTAAAAGTTGGCCATTAGGACCGGTATGACCATAGACGGTTTATTGAAATAGTTACGGTTGGCTGAGGTAATTTTTAAAAATTGCTAACAACGAGGGTTCCGTACATTCAGCAGCAGTTTAATACGAAACGATAACAGTAAAGTTCATAGCCAAAGTTCCATCCAACGAGTTTCGTGAATTACTGTACTTTCCATATAGAGTGGTTCTATTTCGTTAGTGCTATAGAGATTTCAGTGTTTCAAAGTGTTGGAATGGTGACTAGCTGGTATGTGAAATAATGTAGAATTTTATTTTTGGTATTCACTGTTATGTATGGCACATAAATATTTACTAAAAACACTTATAGTAATTATAAATATTTGAACATTGAAACAAATGTTAAAGAGTTTCAGTGCCCACTTGCACGTAATTTTAAACCTCGATTTTGTAACTGTAAAAAAATGACTAAATTTAGTTATAAATCTCGATTTCTAGCTAGACGCCGTAAAACAACAAAATAATCACTAAATAAGTTTATGTATGACATAACATAATTTGTAACCACTATTACGTAATTATAAAAATTGTACGGTCAACATGTCCGATCATTATACAATATAACATCATCACGGCTGTTACGTCTAATATGTTTAGGCCCCAACAGGATCAATGGGCCAAGCACTAGAACACTAGACACTGGCTAGCGATATTCATATTAAGCTACATAAGTTCTGTACAAAACATTCTAATATATTTTAATATCTTTTACATAAAGTGCAATTGATTGCGGATATGTAACAGTTTGAGTGTCGAGCTATTGTGAGTATACGAACACTGTCTTGATGTAGACAAGTTTTAAATAAAAAATAAAGTGGTTTTTCCTTCTTGAATTCAAACCAAAACACAATGACTCATCGCATCAACATAAAAAATAAAAGTTCCCAGGTTATCTACTAAGGCCATTTTGATATTAAATCTTGAATGAATATTATAAAAACTAAAGCGATACCACCAAGATAAAACACAGTTCATAAAAATTACTCTAATCAAAATAGATTTACGACGAGTTTATGTCTATCTATTTTCTATCCACCGTGATGTTATTTATAATATTGAAGAAAGATATACTAAGTATACTTATAGGTTTCAAGGACTTGCTAAGCGTGACTTTTTAGTATGATTTCTTTTGATAATATATTTCTTTTCCTTTTATTCAACTCTTTAATTCAACCACTCACTTGTCATTCAATAAAGCGCGTAAGTCAGACCGGGCTTCCTTGTAAAATAATTTTCTTTTGCTCGCATTTTTTATTCCGTTAAAATCCCCCTTCATTATTACACAGGAGCGATATTTCTATGTTAAATTCTTCAGCAAATCCCTGAAGGTATTAATGATATCCTCATTAATAATTTCTATATTCATTAATCGAGTACTATAAGAATCTTAATTAAAACAGGCATAAATTGGAGTTTTAGTACGCTTTGGCTATCGGTTCAAAACAAAGCTACCTTCGCCATGGTCAAGCCGTGGATGGCTGACCAAAACTTTAGTTTCTACCTGGAAATTGGTGTTTCTTGTGTGTATTAAATCACTGTTCTTAGTGATGTAATACATCAAATTAAACTCCACCATTGCGTATCATTCAACCTATACAACTAAGTATTTTACACACCAAGTTGGTCATGAATAATATTATACCCGGTAACACCCGTTTATCTCGTTGCGAGCAACCGCCTAACATTCGCTTTAGTCATCGTTACGAATAAAATAGCTTGCTCAAAATTATATAAAATTTCCGTTAAAATCGGACGCTCGTGATATGAACGCGATAAAGCAAACGCAAACACCGCGCCCGCCGTCCTCGGAGCCGTTTGACAATCTCGCAGGATGTTTTTACTTTATTCTAGCGAACGTTTACCTTTTAGAATATTCCTAACTTGAGCGGCATAAAGCGGCCACTTTGAAAAGTTGGAGAACTGAGACTAATAAAACAGTTTACTCTTTTATCATTTCGCGAACAATACAAATGGAGCAGTAGATACAGAGTAGTGAATTTATGAAACAGACAACATTAATAAAGTAAAGGTTGAGTAAATTAATATTTCACCAACAGAATCTTGGATTCAGATTTTCATGCGTTTACAAACTTGTTATTCGCAGTTCATATAGCAACAAGTAAATTTTTTCATTGTGTATTCAAATTTGCAAACAATTTATAACTTTTCATTACAAAGAAACGAGATTCATCCATAATATAATATTAATAATAATAATAACCCTTTAATTTTTTATTGTAGTAATTATTGTAGATTATAAATAAACGTTATAAATTCTGCCTATGTAGCATGAGCAGCCCGATACGATAGTTATTACGTTTTTATCACATCAAATTTCCACAAAACTTTGCCAGTTGAACGCTGTGTTCATGACTGGTTTAGGTCGCAATTCTTAACTATTATCTAATATAATAATAATATCTTTAAACATTCACACCTATCAACTAGCCCCATTTTAAGCAACTAATGCTGCTTGTGTTACGGACACTAGATGACGGATAAATATATTTAATAGATAAATGCATACAAATATCCTGAATATATATAAACATCCAAGACTGGAAAACAAATGCCTGAAAATTCATCACCCAAACATTTGCACCCACCGGGGATCGAACCCAGAACGTCTCAAGATGGCGACGCCTTGAGACCGGCATACAGACACACGGAGGTCGTTAATATAATTCAAGTAATATGAATTCTATAAAATTATCTCATTGACGTCCAGTCAAGACTTAACCAAACTGGATAAAATTAATTGAAATTTGGACATGTCCTTAGGTCTACACGTATAAGGAGATTTTTACGAAGATAAGCAAACTTTTGAACGCCATCTCAACTGATGTCAAGCGTTGATGAGAATGAGAACTGTAGTAGAATTCTAACTATGGAACTGCCATTTTTGTAGAAATATCTTAAATTCTATGGTTTTGTATATTTCATATATATATAGAAATCGATTTTTAAAGAATTTTCTAGCATAGTGACTGTTGACTTAAGATATATGATGCAGGCTCAAGTTTACATTTTCATCTTTGACCACACAAATGATTGAGATTTTCATGTTCTAGACAAGGACAAAATAGGAATCTAAGCACAAGGAGTAACTATGGTAGATGAAGAAAAGGTTTTAATATTAGTTTTTAGAGGTTGGAAATTTGCAAGCTCCGTAACCTTCTCATAATCTTCTTCACAACATACATCAGCATCATGCATTCTTGCCGTTTTGTAAGAAGTTGTGATGAGTCACACCAGCCTATGACTAAGAACAAGTTATTTCTACTACAAGTCAAACTCAAATCATTTATTCAATCTAGGCATTTTACAATACACTTGTGATCGTCAAAAACTATGCCAACTATTTATATTTACCAGGAGCCCCTTTTCTGAGAAAACAGACAACTTAGCAAGTAAAATACTTCCGGCTATGGAAGACTGTGAATAGTTTCACAAATATTGTAGCCCACAAAAGCTAGCTCCCTTCATCAAAAAATTAGAGCGTGTGTGAAGATCATACAATCGATATGTTAGCTTTCGATCTGATAATGACGACAATCCAGGGTCTTGCCAATGTGATGAGGTATTGTCGAAAAGAATAATTTTACGTCGCAAGAAACAAAGCGGAGAAAAATTTCTTCCCTGCTGTGTCTTGCGGGAAATGTGATACAATTTCAGGCAAATGGATTAATTTTGTTTTGGTCCTAACGATCACGGGGCACATTTTATAAATCGAAATTGTCAGAACGGAAACGTCCAAACCGAAAACGGTAACGTTCGTATGTTGGATCGTCGATACTTTTAACATTAAATTTATTTGAATGAGTAGTAATAAGTAATTAAGACATAGTTTCTAAAAAAAATAAGTGTTTTTGTTAACAGGAAGATGTGCGTAACCCCGTGAGAAAGTTTATTTTTCAATGTAATTGTTTTTTATAGCTTTATGACGTGCCAAAGTAAGATACACAAATAAAATCCCTACAAAAGGGACTAACCTGAAAATACACGCTCATTTTCGTATTTTTATCGATAAATCTGGACCTGAGAAGCATAAAACTGTAAGAGTAAGAGACTTTTGCATGTAGGTATTACAGTAAAACTATTTTGTGAAAAAAATTGTGGTGTTTGAACTTTATCCCCAAAAAACAATGAAGCCCTGGTTTAATTACCATGGCTTTTTATAGAAAAAAATATAATAAATATTCTATAAAAAAAACTATCCTAGTTATAGAAATGGCACAATGAGAGATATTTCTTTTTTGTAACACTAACTTCTATTTGAAATTAATTTTAAAAAAACTCCGTTACATACTACGTCATTCGAACAGTATTTGATTATAGTCGCTGCAGAACAATGTCCACACTTACATTAAAATACCATATTACATTCCAACTATCAGCAGAATATTGTAACTCCCTTATATAAAGTGCCGATATTATCCTAGAAAAAAATATTATGTAGGTTTGAGGAGTATTTTACTGTACTTCACTTGCAAAAATAATATGCGTCACAACCGTAACGGTATGCTACATTGTTATACAATTTTGAAATTCAATGTTGTGACTTACTTTTTGGACATAGTTTTATCGTTGGATAGAGGACGAAAATTAACATAAACTGGCTTAACAAGCAAAAAATTTAAAAAAACGAACTTACAGTGTCATGCTTCTCATGTCCAAAATTTATAATTATTAACTATGCTATTATACTTGCTATAGATATGCGTATAGACTGTAAACTGGAGTAATTTTGAAAATATATAACTTTGAATTTTCGGGTCCAAATTGACCCACGATCCAGTTACGTTGGCCAAAATAGCGATTCCGGTTAAGACTTAATATTTTAATAGCTTTAAACTTATAAGTATTTCCTCTAAATCTTTCAAATATATACAGATGGAGGATGGATGAATAGATTAGATATATTAAACCAACTAATTGAATATTGCAAGTAATTACAGGAAACTAGAACGATCAGCAACCAATAAGTGATGTGTCATAATTTGTTATGCAGTGTATTATTACACACACACACACACATTTACTTAATAATATGACTGTATTATATTACATCAATACAATAGAAAATGTTATGATTCGTGATTCGATTACCGTCAAATTACGTAGTAGGAAAATTGATGTATTCAATCTATATCGCGCTAAGGCCGATTCTCACTCAGCCGCGAGACGGAGCGATGTGCGTGGATTCGTTTTCGAACGCACCTACGCGCGTACTTGCGGGTGCGTCGATCGTATCATTCATTGTGGTCGGTATAAGGTCGGTGTGGCCTTTAAATGCCCAGAATGCAAGACCAAGAACCAAGAAGAAAAAATATATTATGTGAAACATCAGTTCACATACTACATTTCGTACATTCGTTTTTCCTGAGTGAAAATCGAAACTAAATTTCGATTTGTATTTTAGATTCCCTACTGCTCCTAAACGTCTACATCATTCGGTAATATTTTTACACCTATTTATTAAGAAATTTCATACTCTTGAAACGCAGCATACCTTTTTAAAATTGAACACAAATGAGATCAAACTAGTTGTAGGTGCTAATATTGTACGTTTCACATAATTATACCCGCGTGCTTTTACTCTCACATAGATAATACAATTTGTTATTAATTTTTAACAATTCTTCTTTACAACATAAATGTAAAAATAAGGACATACATAATGTATGTAAATTATTGTGTATAGTTTTTTATAACTTACTATATTTGTTATTGCATGTCAAAAATTTTATGAATAAAAAATAAATGTAACAATAAAACTTAAATAATGTTCTACTATAGAACAATTAGCTACACCTTACGGTAACTAAGCCTTGAAAGTGCATATTAATTTAATAAGATCCTATAAACACTTCGTATGCTAATAAACCATTAGATTTGATTTTTTATTTGAAATCAGCCAGGTATTAAAAAGTGTAAAAATATGTTACACTTTTGACAAATAGACGTTCTTTTCCCATGTAATTAAAGTTATATCCAGTTCAAATAACATGTTTTTACACGTGGCTATACCTGTTAGGATCTGGTACTTTTGAACTGGTTGTCGGCCCAGGTATGTGTATGATTTAAGTATGACAAAGCAAAAAGTATGTTGTCGTTACTAGGAACAGGCCTTCCCACACGAACATAAAAAATTTTTTTGGTCACCTATCGAAAGTAAAACCATGGTGAAATGTTACTTTGTTTCAATGAAAACGTACTAAACTAACTTTTCCGTATATAAAATAGAATTTGAGATTATAATGGGCACCCATCCAAAATACGACAATAGTGAATGTTGTCTTGTCTCCACACTAATCGCCTTAAACGCAAATGTTGGCTGATAATGGTGTGTCCATACCTGATGCTGTGGTGGCGGCTGTGCTCCGTGTGGTGGCAAGTGTGGCGCGTGCTGGGCGTCTTGCGTTGGGGACATAGCACCTGGGGCGCTCTGCCCCGCGCCGGGGCTGGGCGCGCCCGGCGGCTGGTTCGGGGGCTGTGGGGACCCGCCACGCTCATACCCCTGGTGACAAACAGATTACTTTTTAATCATGTGTAATCAAAGAACATTTTGGTTTAATTTACAACACAGGCGGATTAATCGCAAATTATTTAGAGGTTTTGTGGTTGCTGTTGAATAGTCAATTCATTTTGATTCCAATATTACAACCATTTTTCTTTTCAAATATTTCTCTGCTTTTTGTTAATAGTCGGTAATGTTCAAGTTACTGGGGTAAACTTCAAGTACCTAGAGTTAGGTTTCATCCTTTCGCACATTAGTATAAGTTCAAATTAATCTCAAATTAATGCGGAAGTAATTAATTGGGCAGTCAGTTAATTATTTGGTCAGGAAAAAAAAGGCAGCTTATTAGGCAAATTATTATGCTGAAAAATATTTTTCTGCATAATAATGTTATATACTGGCTAGTTTTATAATCTATCCCTTACTAATAAACGAGGTATAAGGTTGAAATAGTCATTCAGTGTTTTGTCTTCGTCAGACATTCAGAAGACAGTAGTTGTCAGAAAGTGACAAAACACTGAATAACTATTCCTTCCTTATAACTCGTTTATAAGTAAGGGGGTAAATCTTTATTAAAAATTACATAGTTCTAAGTCAGTTAATGACAGCTTGTTACTTGGTTAACGATTATATGTTTGTACACACGCATTTTAGTTTACTTTATTAAATTTCTATTTCCAACACTCAACCTCTACAATATTAGCATAAAGCACATAATAGAACATAACTGCCGTGATTATAGGCAATGATTCATGTATACCATCGCTAGCCCCATTTTATTTTTAAAGGAATGAATCATTGAAATAATAACCATGTTCCGTACAATTCATTGAATTCCATTTTCTTGAACGCGGTATACTTACTTGGTATGTACTTACGTACCTACGTTTTGTGCGTGCTTACACGCAAGAAAACCAAAGCGCGGTCGCTTTTAAGTATTTTTCAAAGCGAATGGTTCAGTCAACCGAAGAAACGTTCTCGGTATGTAACAGTGTCGAACCGAAGAAACGTTCTCGGTATGTAACAGTGTCGTATATTTTAAAGATGTAAATAAGGAAAGAAAATATTTAAGGGAACGGTAACGTATGAGTGATGTTTCTGATGTTAAAAATATACCTGTGTGTCTTTACGCTAATTCATAAAATTACATACAAAATAAATTTTAATCAATTTTCTGTATATATACCTACGAGCACATCTACCATTGCACCAATAATTAGTGACTCTGTTTGCAAATCTATAAGTATAAATCTACGTTACAAGAAATAAGAATAATGAGGAGTAGGATTAATCTTTATAAAATGTTTTTTTCAACACACTTCCTTATAAAGTGGCTCTAATCCCATGGCAATTAGGCACATAATGACACCTATAATCAAACTGTGACTTTTTTATTACTATTATTCACGAGTGAGTAATAGTTTTTTTTAATATTGTTGGTTGAGTTACGGTTACATTTGCGCTAAAAAGCTATCCGCGAAAAGCCCAAAAAAAAGAAACCTCATTTTTTAGTCTATGGCCGATGCGCGCGCATAGGAAAACTAATTAATTTTTCCCGCCATTACGAAATTTATTAGTCTATGGCCGATGCGCGCGCATAGGAAAACTGATTAATTTTTCCCGCCGTTACGAAACATTTTTTTCATCTCGTCTCGTTTTCTCTTTTGAAGTTATTTAGTTAGTTATTAATTAAGATGTCTGCAAATACAATTTATGAAGAAAATGATTTATGTTGTCCACCGCCCGATATAAGATGTGAAGCCCAGAACGTTATGGAAAGTTTACTACCAGAAAACTCAAAGGAAAAATATCTATTATTCAGAAGTGTGTTGAAAAACGTTGTATGATACACGTGTGTATTGATGATTACCGTCCTCGGCTCCTTAAGACCCTCGCCTGACGGCTCGGGCCTCAATGCGCCTCAGCGGTAATCACCAACATTACACACTTGTACCATAATGTACTATTACATAACAACAATTGCTATAAATAGTAAATAATAAGAATAGCTTTAACGGATAGCTTACGAATTACGCTGTGACATAGTAAATGAAATGAGGGTTACGTTAAACTAAACAGCAACAATCGTCAATTTATGCAAGTACGATTTTGATTTATGGTGGCGTTTGATCACGAATTGATTAGGCTAATTTCACAGCCAAACAAACCTCTATAACCCATATGACGTAATTGACGTGTACACAGAAGTTTCCGGTCAGGAATTGGATCTATAACATAATCCAGCGTAATTATGTTATTGAACTGCAATATGAAGAGTGCATCTAATAATTCTATGAGCTCAAGTCGGCAGAATGAAAATAATAAGCAAAGTATTGTTATCTCTCAACAGCGCGTCAACTTACAAGCTGCCAAAAGTTTCGTAATCATTTATCCCTTAGCGTCAGACATTTGACGTATTTAATATAGGTATTAACGTGTTGTTGACCTTTAGATACATGGCAAACTATACTATAATTGCTTGAACTTTATCGCATTCTTCAGTCCTGTTTTAACATACTCGTAATAGGTCTAATTGAACCGTTACCAAGGCCTATACGCACACATGCAAATGTTAAACAATCGGGCGCGTGCAGGTCGGCGGCCACACGGCCTTGACCATGCATCCATTATGCACACCCGCTAACGAGTGCACCGGAACTTATGCTTACCAGTAACGCCTACAATGAAACAAAACCGTGGCTTAGAACACCACCGCTAGGCAACTCTTATTAAAAATGAATTTGTTCACGAGTTTCAGTACTTTTTTTGCCGCAAATCGATATTGCTCTGCAAACAGATTCAATTCTTACGGTAATCTGTGGTAGCCCCTTACATTACAATTAGGTGTTCAGTTTGCTTGTTTGCACTCATTTTGAATGCTCAATACAAAAGTTACTGAGCAGGCGACGCTGTAAATTTATTTAAACAATAATAAGTGGATGGCGGAACCTAGGAAGAGAAGGAAATGGGTACCTGCAGTTGCGGTAGTCGGCGTTTGAGGAGATCTCCTTCCCGTGGATGCACTTCACTAGGCGTAATGTCCCTTTTTTATTGTAACTAGCACTTCACCACAGTTATTTATTACGGATTATACTAGATTCGACAAAGGGGCGGCGGCGCTGATGCGGCGGCGGTGTACGCGTGTTTAACGCTTCCTCTTCATTCCAGCACTGGCGCGTAAGCGGCGGTTGCAATAACGGCCGTCGCGAGCGTCGACAGGCTTGCCAACCTCGTTAGCGGGGGCGGGGTGAGGGGTAGAAACAGGGATGGAAACATAGGAATAATGGAACATGGGAAAGGATTATTTCCACACAGCCAAATATTAATAAAGAATTTTATTGTATATTAATGGGCGTAAACATGCCCCCCCGCTTGACAGGACTCCGGGTGCTGTCAAAATAATAAACGAAAAGCGAAAAATAATTGCCTCTCATTAATGGTTTAACCAAGCGAATATGTGTTATTGTTATTTATCATAATATTAATGTCATGAAGACAATATGAAATGCGGTTTATTTAAGTTTATGCGGATTTAATAATTTATTTAATAATGTTTTTCTAAATGAAACAAATTTAGTTAATTAAACTAGTATGTAGATAACTTTAGGTATTTTACAATGATTAAGTGGACTGTATAGTTTAAATTTTATGGTTGGTTATTGATTAGGCAAAGGAAAAATCTTCACTACGGGTCTACGATAAAGGCCACTTTTAGTTCGGACATCCACTACTCGAACCACATTGTCTTTTCCTGGAAATGTCTTTTCGATAATACCTAACGGCCAATCTAAGGGAGCGCTGTTATCAGACTTTAATAGGACAATAGTTCCAGGTTGAATTGAAGTATTCTGAGTGAACCACTTATTACGGACCTGTAGTGTATTCAAATATTCGGTTTTCCACCGGTTCCAAAACATTTGCACTAATTTATCAATAACACGTTTCCTTTTAAGAAGGTCAAATTTCTGATTTACGAAGTCTTCGGAAGGAAGTGACTTTAAAGGTGTCATTACTAAAAAATGAGCGGGTGTCAAAGCCAGCGGCTCTGTGGGATCACTACTCAATACTGACAGTGGTCGAGAATTCAACAGCGCTTCTATTTGAGATAAAACTGTCATGGTTTCTTCGAACGTAAGCAGTTGCGTCCCGACTATTTTAGACAGATGGGTTTTAATAGTTCGAATATTACTTTCCCACAAACCTCCAAAATGTGGGGCTGACGCAGGATTAAATTTCCAATCAATATGATTGTCGCGTAATTCATTAGCGAATTTGTCTTGATATTCCAAAGAATCTAAGAATTTGTATAAATTGTCTAAGTATGCTTTTGCACCGATAAAGTTCGTACCACGATCAGAATACAATACGGACACCGGACCACGGCGTGAGATAAATCGTTTAAGAGCGTTTAGAAACGCTTCTGTACTTAAATCTGAAGCTAACTCGATATGTATCGCTTTAGTCACTAGGCAGATGAACAAACAAATATACGCCTTTTGTGCACGCACCCCACGACGGTGGTAGGGAATAATACTTAGAGGCCCAGCGTAATCAACGCCAGTGTGGCAGAAGGCTTTGGCCTCTTGCACGCGGCATGGTGGTAGATCCGCCATTATTGGAAAGTTATTTCGAGGATTCATCTTGAAACACGTGTTACACTGGTGCACTCGCTTGCGAATTATGTTACGAGCAGATAATATCCAATAATTTTGTCGCAAAAGTGACATTAATAATTGCGGTCCAGTGTGTAAATATTTACGATGATAGTAATCTATTAAAAGATTTATAATCTCGTCGCGTTTAGGTAAAAGTATGGGATGCTTACTATCATAAGACAAATTAGCGTTCGATAAGCGCCCCCCTACACGAATTATCCCGTTTTTCAAAAAAACGTTTAAGCGTAGGAAAGCAGGAGGTAATTTTTTACCTGTTTCCAAGGAACGAATTATGTCAGAAAAATGTACTCTTTGCAAATCTCTAATTAAGTATTCTTCTGCAGTCACCAAATGACTTATTTCAAATTTAGCAGGTAATTTTTTAGCAAAACGTAAAATGTAAACTATGATTCTAAGTAATTTACCCCAAGAAGAAATTTTCGTAGATAATTGATACAATAAAGGAAGCTGAATATGATCGTGAGTGGTAGTAACCATTGAAATAATTTTCATTTCCGGAATTTCGGAATTCATGGGCACACTAAATGTGTGAACAGGCCACTCAGTACTTTGGTTATGCGCAAATTTCGGGCCATGGAACCAAAGAGGATGTTCTAGCAACTGCGAAGGCGTCAAGCCTCGCGACAAACAGTCAGCGGGGTTCTCTTTACCCGGAATGTGATAGAAACAGGACGCATTTAAATATTCCTGAATTTTGGCCACCCTATTCGCTACGAAGGTTTGCCATTTCGCGGGTTCCGAATGGATCCAGGCGAGCGCAACAGTACTATCAGTAAATGCATAAATGTTACTGATTTGACAGCGATCGTTATAAGAATGAATAACGTTATTCATTAATTTTGCGAGTACTAAATTCGCACAAAGTTCTAAACGCGCGAGGGAAACTGTACGCATTGGAGCTACACGGGACTTTGCACAAACTAAATTTATGCTATAATTATTAGTGTTAGGAAAGTATACGTGAAGATACACTACTCCACCATACGCCTTTTCAGAAGCGTCGGCAAATCCTAATATTGAAATGACACAGTTACTCGCGTTAACACCTAAGTGCCGCGGTAGTCTAATATTGCAAAGAAGAGATAGTTCTGATTCGATTTGACGCCACAAAACTGTAATATCTTTCGAAGGCACCGCGTCCCAATCACACTTTTCGACCCATAAGCGTTTTATAATTAATTTAGTTAATAATGTAACCGGGGCGACGTAACCCATTATGTCCCACAGGCGGGCAATGGTTGATAAAATGTTTCGCTTAGTACATGCGCGCGGTTCAGGATTGACACTAAATGTAAACACGTCTTCCACCGGCAGCCAATGCATACCTAATATTTTTAAATTATTATCAGGGTGGAATTCAATAGCTTCCGACACCCGATGTGTAGCGGGAATCTGCGACATTACCTGCGGTGAATTACTTGCGAACTTTACTAAATCAAAACCACCAGAAGCGAAAAGATTAATTAATTGTGTCGACAATTGTTTAGCGTTATCTAAAGACTCGCAACTCGCGCATAAATCGTCCATAAAAAGATATTTTTCAGCTACTGGAGCTGCTAAAGGAAACCTACTCCGTTCGTCGGTAGCTAACTGTCGTACAGTTCGTATTGCCAAGAAGGGACTGCAACATAAGCCGAACGGGACGCGAGTGAATTCATACAAATTAATAGGACCTGCTGTGTCGAACCGATACAGCACGCGTTGAAAACGCCAATGATCTTTTTTAGTTAAAATTCTTAAATACATTTGCCGAATGTCAGCGTTTAGTGCTATTGGAAACAAACGGAAGTTAAGTAATACGTTAAATAAATCGTTTTGTAAATTGGGTCCAATATGTAATAAGTCATTAAGTGACTTTCCCGAAGATGTCGGGGCGCTGGCATTCAAAACTACTCTTAATTTTGTTGTAGACTTATCATGCCGTATCACGCCGTGATGTGGTATCACATATTGCGTATTTTCAGAAGTAGTGGTCTCAGTTACCAAACGCAAATAACCTTTATCAATATAATCTTTAAATACATTATCATATTCTAATTTAATTTCGGAAACCTTTAATAATCGGCGTTCAAGTGATAAATACCTACTTTCTGCCATGCCTCGCGAATCTCCTAATACTGATGGATCACACTTAAACGGCAACGAAACTATATATCGACCATTCGAATCGCGATGAGTACTATTTAAATAAATATCCTCGCATTCTTGCTCAGCTAGCGTCATTAATTTATTAGGTGGCGAAGGAACATTTTCTAACTCAAAAAACCGAGTTATATTATTTTCGAAATTATTATTAGTATTATTGTCATCCATAGAATAGTGACATTGCAATAATGTGCACTTAGAGGTCGAATCAAGGATTGGAGCCTCCCCAACAATTACATAGCCTAAAGCTGTTTCTATGGCGACAGGTTCATTAGCGGCGCGAGATACTGTATTGGATCGTAAAATGCGAGCGAACAAATCTGTTCCTAAAATAAGGTCGATACCTGACGGTTCATAAAATTGACAGTCCGCGAGCGTTAATTTATCCAAATAATCTAATTTAGAAATGTCAATTTTTGCGGTAGGTAATGCGCTGGTAATGCGTTTAACGACAATAGGTCGAACAACAAACTCAATAGAACTATCAAAGCGGGAGCGAATAGTAAGACAAGTTTCACCTAAAACAGGGTTAGAAGACCCCCCTACACCCGTAACAAATTTATTTTTGGTTGGATAAATAGGTAATTTTAATATTTTACAACAATTGTTAGTAATAATATCACGCTGAGATGCACTATCTAATATGGCGCGTAACACAACAACATTGGAGCGAGCGTCAACCACGTGACACTGAGCAGTGCCGAGCAGAACCGACGAAAGAGCGAGCCGAGACGACGACGAGGACGCGAGCGATTGCGGTAAGGGTGCGCTCTCACTAACAGTGCACAACGTTACCGCGGGCGGTGAAACATTTTCGGAATTATTTCCGGAATTCGTGTCATTTTGACTGAAAGAATTTAAATTAAACTCATTATTACTCCTCCTTGGAGAATTCGATGACGATAGATTATTTTGCGGAAAATGCAGTAATGAATGGTGACTACGGGAACAACTATGACAGCGAGATTTCGATTTGCACTTGATAAGGCTGTGTCTCATACTTAAACAATTGACACACATTTTATTATCCTTCACAAATTGGAAGCGTTCATTTGGTGTAATTTTATTAAATTTAGGGCATAGGTAAACTTGGAGATGATCTAATTGATTACAAAAAACGCATTTCTGATCATTATTTAAACTGACAAAGGTTTTGACATTGTTATTTTGCGAGCGATATGTTGAGAAAGTAGATTTAGTTGGTAATGAATTAGTGTTACTGGGCCGGCGTGCTGATAGTGTGTGTTGACCCTTACTTTTGGAGGCATCATAAGCGCGCTGTAATATTTGCGCCTGATTACGAATAAAATTAATGAACTCTGAACAACTAGCCATTTTGTCAGATTTAGAAGTCATGGTTTCAAATTCTTTTACGTTACTCAATCCTACCTTTTTTAAACCGATATGAATAAACATAAAATCTTCTAGATTATCTAATTTTAATTGTTTTAATGCGGATGTAATGGCTGAGAATTTATCTATAAAGTTTTCCAAGTCGGTGGGTGAAGACTCATTGATTGCGGGTAAATTAAACAATTTGTCAAAATATGATGCGGCCAATACACGTTTGTCGTTGTATTTCGATATTAATGCGTCCCAAATGCTGTCGTAGTTATCCCCGGTGGGGGCGACCCCTTGACAAATACTTAAAGCTTTGCCCGTTAATTTTCCAATGAGATATTGCAATTTCTCGGTTTTAGTAAGATCGGAGTTTTCGTGGATGACCGATCTAAAAGTTTCATAAAATGTCGGCCATGTTTCAAAGTCGCCATTAAATGAAGCTAATTCTAAACGGGGTAACTTGAGGTGAGATTTGACCTTTTCCGATTTAATTACCGGCGAAATATTAGATTTATTTAGGTTATCTAATTGATTGCATTTATATTTTATGCGGGAGTATAATTGATCGAACGAATTTATTAAGTTATAATTTGGCATAGGTGCGTTAATATTATTAGCCAATAAGACATTGCATTCGTCGACTGTTTTTAAATAATCATTGCGAATTAGATCGATAGAAAATGAATCTGCTAAAAAGTTTTCAATGGAAATGCGGTCATCGGTATTGGGTATTAAGTCGTAAATTGACTGTGCGCGTTGGTATAAAACCTCAATTTTATTTAATAATCTTTTATATTCCCGATCGTCGAACGTTTCCTCTGCGGGTTTGCTAGCTTTACTAGTACTTGGGTTAGTAGGCATTTTGCGATTATTATTTGAATTTTTGTAGCGGTTTTATTTTAATACGTAAATTACTTATTAAAGCAAGCGAAATTATTTTTATAAAATCTGGTTCGTTTGGACCAAAAATGAGCAGGCGACGCTGTAAATTTATTTAAACAATAATAAGTGGATGGCGGAACCTAGGAAGAGAAGGAAATGGGTACCTGCAGTTGCGGTAGTCGGCGTTTGAGGAGATCTCCTTCCCGTGGATGCACTTCACTAGGCGTAATGTCCCTTTTTTATTGTAACTAGCACTTCACCACAGTTATTTATTACGGATTATACTAGATTCGACAAAGGGGCGGCGGCGCTGATGCGGCGGCGGTGTACGCGTGTTTAACGCTTCCTCTTCATTCCAGCACTGGCGCGTAAGCGGCGGTTGCAATAACGGCCGTCGCGAGCGTCGACAGGCTTGCCAACCTCGTTAGCGGGGGCGGGGTGAGGGGTAGAAACAGGGATGGAAACATAGGAATAATGGAACATGGGAAAGGATTATTTCCACACAGCCAAATATTAATAAAGAATTTTATTGTATATTAATGGGCGTAAACAGTTACTCTTCTTGATATTCATAACTTTCACAACTTTGATAATCTAAGCCTATAAACAAAATATTATGCTATTTACTATAATTTGTTTGTTAATGTTAGTTGTTGTTGACTACTAAATACGGCACTAGTTGAATTTCCTTAAAAATACTATTCGATTGACTTGATTTTATTCAAGTCAACAAGGAGGGCCGTATTATATTATTATTCGTGAAGGAAAGTCTCTGCAGCAGAAAAGTAAGTAGCACATGTAAGTATATAAAATTTTTAAGTCTAAAATTAAATTTTGTAACAATTTGATGTTTCTAGGGGAGGTCCTTATATTTTGTAGTAAGCTAGTTGTTTGGTGTTTTCATATTTATTATATAATTTGTCTTTACTAAAACTTTATTTGAATAACACGAAACTTAAACCTCTATATAAGAGTATTATTAATATTGCTTACGGCATGTCTGTTCGTTTATAGCAGCCAACAAAAGTAGCGTTATTTAGCTCCGATCTTGTAAAGAGGTGCTTCACCAGTCTGGTCTGAGTACAATGAGAAGAAAATACCGCTATGGCCTGCCTTGTTTCACTCACTCTTGTGCTAGCAAGATTTTTATTACATACATACTTACTGAATAAAGAGGCAGCGATAGGTAAGTGGGAAAAACCACACTAGTGCAGTAGGTCACCTATCAAATCTCCACACACACCCCTGAGTTTGATTAAAACTTAAAGATACGAGTATGTATGTGATCCTACATAAAAACCTAGAATAACATAGAATAGGGTTTTTTGAAGTCATATTTCCTTAAACATTGTTTAATGTCTGGCACAGACTTAAATAGCGTTTATGAATATAGTATGTTAGTTGTTACATTTAGTTTTTTTATTTCTTTTATATTATTTTGCTTGATGATTGATGTAAGGTGATGTATAGTGGCTACTGTCGACTGCCCTCAATCCCAAAGTATTTTTAATTATTAATTTATCCCCCTTATTCATAAACGCTATTTAAGTTTAAGTCAAGAATTTAAAAAATGTCTAAGGAAACATGAGATCAAAAAAACCTTCTTTATGTTTGAAATGTGACATATCTGTCAAATTAGATAACCTCAGGAAAAGTATGCTAATTAACAAAATGGGGGACGATAAACAGATGTTATTTTTTGACGCAATTTCTACCAAACGGGCTGTCAAAGTGAAAGATAAATACTAATTATAAGTGTTTGGAATAAGCGTGTTAATCTTTAATGTCTATTACACAAAAATGTACATGTGACGGACTTAAGTCCAAAGTAGTTCTCTACCAGTCAACCATTAGGTTAAACTCTAACCATTAAATTGATCACTTTCTACTTTGGACACTTATGAATTACAGCTTTTTTTAACATACTAAATTAAATTTGAACTAAATAAAGTATTGCATCGGCTTGAAACTTTTGCAACAAAAAACTGGAATATACTCCTAAAGAACATACATAATTCACATAAACTTTTTAAAAATTTATCAGAATAATATGAAAAACACAATTTTTCAATACAAGTAAAAATTCTCACGCGTTGATAGATGCTTTTAATGCAGACCGTACAGGAAAAATCCAAGCGTCTGCAATGGCATAACAATTGTATATGCTGATTTATTCTCACCACCATATTTACAGTTCATTCATAATATTATCTAGAATGCAGAAACCGCAGACGTCAATGGCATCAATCGCAGAGCTTTCACTGAGTTTCCGCGTCACGTTTCAAGGCTACAGATAAGGTTGACCTGATATTTACTAATCTAGGTCAAACGAAGTCATTCACTTTTCGTTTTCCCCTACATTGTTGTGGTGGTAAAATGCGAAGAAAACGACGATTGTTTGCAAGACGTTTGTTATTAATAGTGTTGACGTATAATTTGTATGTTTATAAAAAGAAGTTATAGGTGAATATAAATCTCCTTAAGTTTTTCAAAATACATCAAAAACAAATTAGATTCGCCCGCCTCAGGGTATATAAGTTCAAAGACGATGAAGTCAATATCAGGTTGAAGATGATATTGTGCGAAAAATACTTAAGCAAAAATATATCTTGATTTTTAAAGGATAAAGATGGCTTACAAGCCTACGCTCGACCTCATGATAAGCTGTGATCGTAGTAACTCGTATATACACTCAAAGCACCATAGGTCCTTTTCACAGGTTACGACCCTATAAAATCCAAAAAGTTATTAATGATGATAACATCATAGAAGTTAAGCTTATGCTCTACATTTAGCTCCGATCTTCTGTAACTTGGATAAATACAAACTATAAATAAATGTTGTAATTGTAACCGGTTGACGTTTTCAATTTAACAGTTTCAATTTGTTAACGCAAAAATCGTTAACGACTCACCATTAGTTTGTTGCTTTATTATTGTGTGAATTGACGGTACTTTTGCATAAATTTGTGGGCATTTCAATCAATATGAAACGATTTTTTGTAGGTATAACTTTGATAGTTGTAAGTTTTATACTTTGTAAGATAATCGAATCAGAGTTCCAACAAGATACCTGGTGGTTTATTTGCTGCCAATAAAAAAAAATAACCAACGATTAGCAATTTAAAAACGACTCTTTATTGTAATTGATTTAATAAATACTTAAGAAATTAATTGACAAGGTAGATTATGGTCATAATTTACCTTCTATGATGGGATATACTATGAAACTACAGATCATTGAAATGATTTCTGTTTAATTTAACCAATAATGCGATATAAGTTCAAAGAGGAATGATACCCTTCTCTCTTCAAGCACATTGTAATTCAATATATGGCGACTCACTTGGTGTCACAAAGCCGAAACCTGTACAATACGGGACACCTATTGTCACATTTTATCATTAGCACGGGCTTCGTACTGTAAATATAGAAACCACAAATGTATAAATGAAGTGGAAAAAACGAATAGACGAAATATGGAAAAACTTCAGTCGAAAACATGCTTATTTTGCGAGTCATAAATGTCAAAAAAATACGTCGGATGATTACGATTCAATAGTTTAACGTCAACAGTCCCGAAAAAATAACTTTAAAGAGGTTCGGGTCAATCGGGTGGTTGGATCGTGTACGACCGAAAACAAAACAAAAAGAATTCGGAGAACTTTCGCTGAATAATAATTCAGCGTTAAACTTTGTCGCGTAGACTGAAGCAGGAAATCGGGGCTAACATCAGGCAGTCGAGTTCGGCTGAGTTTCAGTGGAACATCCGCGCCAGTCGCCAACCAATCCATCAAAGGAGGGTGACCGGATCGGGTGTGGGTACACCCCCTCGTACCCACATAAATATTGCGGGTAGGTGAGTACAAACCCTTTGACCGAGTTCTGTTTACTTTCGTTTTCGCTCAGCTGACGGGGCCGCCACCCCACCCGCACGCTTCCACTATTATTATGATAATTAGAGAGCTATCAACGTGATATTAACGAGACACTGTCTAATCATCACGACACTGACAATAGCAAGGGATTCCTACCAATTCCAAAAATATTCTAATTACATGAGGTTCACTAAAATTTCATTTTCATCATAACGGATAGTCATCTTACATTAAGATATTTTATTGATAGTTGTCCGCAACTGCGGACACCACTGGAGCGTGCGGTAGCGACGCTATTTAAGTCTTCACCCTTATACGTTAATGGGAGTCCCCAGGAGCACTCAAGGTTGCAACGGGCACGGACTTGGTAGACAGGGCGTAGACGTGCATTATTAGGTGGGTGCCGGAACACCCGCGGGAGCCGCTGGGGGGAGTCGGTGGGGTGCGCGTACGTCATCACCTGAGGCGCGCCCTTGAAACCGTCGTCGCATTCATTGCACCCGGATGCGGGCTCTATCTTCAAGCCTGCAATACCCGCATTCCCAAGATGCTGCCAACATATCTATACCTACAGGTATGATCCGCGACACACCCACCGCACTGTTCCGTCACAAAACATTCAACACGATAGCTACACACAAATTCTTTGGTACTCGTATAGCAGATAGCATCAATGAAGTGAAGTTCAAAAGTTAGGGCTCTACAATGTATCTAATTATTTACCTTATTAGAGGTAATTACAACAATTCATGATGAAATATAATTTAGTTTTAGTGATCTGTTGAACACTGTAATTAAATGAATCTTGTAATTGGTCGACAATCCCTCACTACAATCTCAGGACATAAACAACGCATTTAAGATTATAATTATTCGAAACTCAAATTTAAATAATCCAATTAAGATATTCCTAGTTTGAACTCAATTAGGCATTGGATTTCCGCAAAAGGCAAAATTCGGAACAGTAGAAACAGATATTGTTACAGGCTAACTAATAGAGTAGTAAATAATGACAAGATAAATCTAGAGTTAAGATTTTGCTTTCGTTTTTGTCAATCAATGTTTCCCAGCATAAACCATACGATTTTCGAGATAAAGGTTATCCAAAAATAGCCTGAGGTGTAGCAGTTAATATGGTTTGGTTTCGACATTCAAAACCAAACTTTGTATGAGCTAAAAGCAAACACGAACTCCTCTAGTGCTTCAGACTGCAAATCAAGTAGTGTGAGTGCTATAGCAACCGTCTCTACCCACCACACCGCATTGGTCAGCGTACAGGTATCATGGCACACTTTTGTTTTTTTACCTGTAGGAAATTTAACAAAATTTAATGAAGAATCTATCAATAAAATTAATGTGTGAAAAAGATACTTATGTAACATAGGCACTATTGTAATTAATAATGCTACGATCTTAAAATTAAATGTAATTTTTCCTTATTAATTTTTAAATACTAGAGGCACGGACAATAATAGATTTTCAAGTAAATAAAAATGACTATTACATTCTGCAAAGATCCAATGCATGCAACATTACTGTAAATTAAAATTAGATTTTGCGTATAGTTTTTTTAAATTTTTTATTTTCATCAATAAGGGTAACTTTATAAGCTAAAAGTCCAAAATAAGCAATGCTTAAATACTTGGCAGCAGAGAAAACTTTTAAGTTGCTGCCCAATTAGTTATTTAGTTGACCAAATGTATTTTTGCTGACCAATATTAGAATCTTTTGCTAACCGTTCAAATAACATCCTATACATAAAATGTTCAATAAATTATTATTGAACAACCAAATAATAACACTCAAACGTACCTATTCAAAGAAAGACGTACACCTTATCAAATAAAATATTCTGGCGATAGAAAACTACGGTTATTTTTATTCCGCACAAAATTGTATAGGACAATGACCAAAAGTATTATTCAATCATCTTTTTATAAAAACACTAAGGTAAGGTACACATTGAATATAAAATGTCAAACATGCTCGAGTTTTCACGTCAAGTTAAATCAAAAGCCTTTCACTGCTCGAATGTACCCACTCTTTTGTGAAGTCAGATATGAACAGCGACCAGACAATGAAAATGTTGATATCTTTTATTACATGATATAAAGCGAATATCAAAAAGTGATTGACGTTACTTATAATTTTGCTTTATCTTGATTGACTTTGTACGACGTATTGTAAAACACTATAATTTTGGTCTATTTTGAAGGAGTATATCTAACACCAAGGCACAAAAAACTGGCGTGTATTCCTGAAAAGTGACGAAAACAGGAGAGCATTGGTTTCAAAACGGCCTTGTTCGTTGTTGATTCATTTCTAACACCGATTTCTACACGAATTCGCTCCAAGAGGCCTGCTTCAAAACGTACCTCTGGCTCCGTTGCACAACGCGCTTACGTCAGCGAGCGCGAGGCACGGCTTACGTCATTCGAGCGTGTCTCCAGCCTTCAAGCTAAGTTAGAACTTGTGCGTATAAGGCTTAGGAGCTAGTTGCTACGAACGCCGGTTAAGTATGATAGAGCGTTTATGTTCACGTGAGTGGATGGATGAGGCTCCGACGCGCCGCCGCCGCCGGCTCAACGATTCTGAGAAACGTTCGTAGCGGCTCGGCTCTCTAGTTTTGGACTTGAATATGTACTATATTATAATATTACAATGGAATTTATTTTGAAGCGGGAACCTTTCAAGTGCGTTTAGAGTTTCTTGCACACATTTCAATTGAAGTATGAGTAAAAATCTGGCTAGATTGAATGAACAAAGTTTAACACGCTTATTCATAAAAACGCGTTAATCAACTACTTAAGCATTATTTAGCTAATCAACTAATAAAGTTTTAAACAATGCTTAAGTTTTTCTTATATTTATCTTTCACTTTGACAACCCGTTTGGTAGAAATTGCGTCAAAATATAACACCAGTTTATCGTTCCCCATTTTTTTAATTAGCATACTTTTCCTGAGGTTGTCTAATTTTACAGATATTATGTCATTCAAACATAGAATACAGTTTTTTAAAGTAATATTTCTTTTTAATCATTGTTTAATGTCTAACTTAAACTTAAATAGCGTATATGAATAAGGGGGTTAGAATATAGATTACTTACTATTTTATTTACAGACAATTTTTTAAGTAAATATGAATATTATTAGTACCTATAGTGTTATTATTAGAAAGGCACAGGTTTTAATATAAATTTAATGTTGAAGAAAAATGTAAAAACAAAGATTTAAAGATATCAAACAAGAAAGATATAAATAGCATAGCGTTTTTATAACGTAAAATTATATCACAGTGAGTGAAGAATACATGTATTTAATAGAATACATTGAATCTACAGTATGTACCTGTCAGTTTCTATTCAATAGTTAGAGTTTAAAATTCACATAATAGGTGGCGATTATTCTAAAAATATGTGTGTAATGAAATACAATACTTATACCAAAAATGTCGGAGTCTAAAAATAGCTAAAAAAATACACATACTAAGAAATGCAAATAATAATATTTAGACAAAATAATTTCGATAGACAAAATCCTAAATGAAATATTGTAATATTTATCAAACATGCGTCAGAAAAACACATGATCAACTGATTATTTTGTGAAAGAAATGTTCATACATGTCAAGGAATTGTTCTTGTATTGTAATTTCCTGCTATTGTTAAAAATCATTTATTTTTCTGATTATCTGTACTTATATTGGCTAAATAAAATAATTTATACCTCTCTACCTCCTCTATCTTAGCTATATCTATATCTCTATATAAGGTACATATAGAGGTACAGATATAGCTAAGATAGAGATAGACTTTAATGGACATTAAAGTTTAAATAATTCTTTTATATTTGTTTATTCGAATTTTAACGATTTATAGAGGAACTTTTTATTGATTTAATTAAAATCAAGGTTATGCACTGTGTCGAAACCTGCAAATAGCCACATTTTATGTCATTTCCTTTTGCAAATTTTATTTGATATACGTAATCAGGAACATGGCACATAGGATACCCATAAATAGTTTCATCTTCCGAGATCCGTTACAACCAAAAAGAAGCTAGCAATTGAAAACCAGAAATAATCAAAAGGAATAATGTATATAAAACGAACATGAACCATACATAAATTATTATTATTCGTACATCAATTTCTTTACCGAATAAAACATGGTAATTACATAACTAGCATGTTCCTTTCGATATCCCACAAGTCTAGGGTATTAATAAGACTATAATAAGAGCTTCGACAGTAGGTACCTACCTAAGTATTATGAAAACTGTAGAATCTACATTTTACAGTACGTTATAGAGATAGTATACAGGGTATATATTTAGTTATGTATGAGATATGAAAAACGCTATAATGTGTTAAACAATTGTAAAAGTTACATTCAATCTATTTATTTTGTTTGAGTGGATTAAAAGATCGTTGAACTACAATGTGACATACTCGGACAGATCATTTACTAAGAACTAAGAAGTATATAAAAAACATTTTTTGGTTAAGTTGTGTTCATAGCACAAAGCTTACCATAGCGTAAACTGGTATATGTATAGGTATGTTACAATTTGACCGAAGTTAAGCTCTTTTGTTGAAAATAACCAAACTTTTGGTATCTGTCTTGGCCGGTCACATAGTAAGATGAATCACTCTTTAACAAAGTAGATTAGCAAAAAATATTGTATAACCTACTATTATTTATTTTTACATAAAAATATAAGATGATTAACAGGGAGGGTAAAAGAAACTGCAAATTAAAACAAAAATCTCAGCAAATACTTTGCAAGCTTGTATTAAATTACACCGTGATCGCGAATACAATAATAGTGATTAAATAAGCGCGACAAATGTCATGTATGTAATTGTATAATACCAAGTTGCATCGCAATACCCCTGAATAACTAACTCTGGCTACATATATTGGGATTACTAATGACACAAGGCCAATGACCTACAACACGTATCTTGGCCATCAATCAGAATTAATCTGCGAACCGCAGTGTACGCGCATACATATTAATTCGCGTACACTAAACAACGCGGTGTATCTAACACAACATTATCGCGGTGTTTGGGCCACATTCATCATTATCATAAACAGCTTTTACGCATGCCAATGCCCCATGCTGCGGTCCTAGTAAGTTTTGATAGTTGGTAAGTAATACGATAATCCCAAACGGTTTTATTTCATACAATTACTACCAGGCAATGAAAAAATTGTTTACATATATGTAGGCATTAGGACTCATTTTTGAATATTGTAACGGAACATATACAGGTGATCTATCCAAATAGGTCAGTTGGGAGAAATCCGAATTAATAAGAGATAGTGAAATGTGTTCTTATGAACCATGACTCGATGTTGGATAAATTAATAACAGCATTCACATTTTATTCAATCGAACCAGGTCAAAATTTCACATAAACACATTTTAAACAAAATCCTATGGAAATAATAAAAAAAAAGTTATGTTTGTTTTCATTAAAGTTAATATTTAAAATATAAGCCATTGTAATAAATATTTTTTATTTTTCCGAGGTGCTCCAGTATTAGGATACTCTCCAAGGCTGTTGTTTGTTCACTGTCATAATTTGATATATGTTTGGATAAAACACGTGTTTGATTGTCATAATATTGTTTTCTATCAAAACTTATCGTGGCCATTGAACAGAAACACCAAAAGGGTTCAATATTTTTGTACAAGACAATTATTAGGAATGTAATTATTTTTATTCCTAATTACTACATTCAATGTATAGTTTTTCATATTTGAAAAGCTTTTGTTTCGTCTGCAATATCAATTGAAAACTTGGTCGTAGTTAACTTCGCTTTGGTTAAATACTAATTTTTATTCAAGTTCACGCTTAATAGCATAACAACTAATATCACCCTATTAGTTATTAACTCTAACAATGGCTAGTAAAGGATTATTATTATTTCCTTATTGTATAAACCACTATTACACGTTATGGCCTAATGGGATAGTAACTTCACAATACGCCTCCTAATAATAGAATTCTATGAATAAGTTATTTCGGGTTTAGGCTTGAGAAACTCTTCCGATATCAATACTAAAACATTTTATCAAATAAACCTTTAGCGACGACAAATTTCTTCAAAGAAGAAAGACATTTTAGACACAAAATGTTTAAGATATATTTCCTTTAAATGTTTTATTTCTTTTTTGCTAGTGCCATATGCTTATAAAGTTTAATCACTTAATGTGCACATTTACTTTGAATACTTACTGTAAAGGAAATAAAATATCCATAATCACTTGACTTCTTGGAAGTAAGTAATCATTTGATATTTTTGGGAGTATGCTAAGAATATACCCGGTTTGCGTTACGCTTAGCGATTATAGCCGCATACTATGAATATAGCTCATTTATTTTAACTGGGTACATATACTTTTAATAAACAATTTCACAAGCGGGTTCAAATCACAAGGATTCTTCCAATAAACTGTCTCAGACTTGACCGATCTCGACGGCACGTAGGACGTCTAGATTTATAAGAAAGGCATAATTACGGTGTCTGTTGTTAGTTTCAATTATCTATTGTGTTAAAGAAGGATAAAACCTTGCCTTCTTGGCTTAACTTTTCAATATAAACGAGTCTAGTACTTGTAAAGTAACTTCCTTGCATGGAAGTTTAAAATTAAAGGTTGATTGCTGATACGATCATAAACAATGAATTAAAGAGACGGGAAACATTTCTGCTTATCCACCACGTAAGCGTGCTTTCATGTACCCTAGATTAATGGATTGGAGTTATACAAAAAGGAACACGTTGTTTAATCCTCTTTGATATGATTAGAGTTGATGGCCCTTAGTCCATAGAATAGATAAATAGGCATTTTTTTTCTCATTTTATTAACAAAACTACAATATTTCAAAAGCAAACAATGACAACCACGCCTTTCCTTAAGTAGTAATTCGACTTCTTATTGTGTTCTTTGTTAATCTTTGTAAATAAATAAATAAATAAAATAAATATATCCTCAGACATTCACACCAATCAACTAGTCCATTTTAAGCAACTAAATGTTGCTTGTGTTACGGATACTAGATGACGGACAACGATAAATACACATAATTATTTAGAATATTCAGAAAACACATATATAATGAACATCCAAGACTGGAGAACAAATGTCTGAAAATTCATCACCCAAACACTTGCCTCCACTGGGGATCGAACCCAGGACCTCTCGAGATGGCGACGCCTTGAGACCAGCGTACAGACCACTCGGCCACGGAGGTCGTCAAATATGAATCTATTCGAATTAAGTTCATGGTTTTTTTACATTACCTTCATTCATAGAGCATCTAGATAATATTATGCAATATTTGAATTGAAAAACATTGTATTACTCTTACCGCAATTCTATAAAATTGAAATCATATCACGCATGATAACGCGTGAAACTCACATTAAAATTAACAGTAATGTTTGTTCAATTTACTGAATATATTAAGCCACTACAGGTTTGAACTAATCCTAGGATGTTAATAAGATAAATATACAACTTAACTAAACCTAGATTCATATAATATAGAATATGATAATAGATCATGGAGTGTCTATTAATTTGTACCCGAAATAAGCCAGTAAATAGATATTATACGGAAGTAACGGAAGCTTTTGACTCCCGAAAATAACTCCGGTGCCTTTTAAGCCAAAATTCATGACTTTGACTTCAATAGAGAAATAATTTAATTAAGATAGATAGATTGATAAAATTCTTTATTGCAACTAATTAAAGACACAAAAATACTAAACATAATTCTCTATCTCTATAGATGATACCTAATTAAGGTTTCTTCTGTCCACTACAACGGAGCATACCATGAAAGTGCTTGGAGATAATGTTTTACATACATACATTTACATAGCAATCGCAAGTATAACGATTTGTATAAAAACAAACAGTGTCAAGTATATAACGTCTGCTGTGATGTCACAGCCGTAATTTTGAGACGGATCCAAACTTATTGAAAGATATAGATGCCGCCGATGTCAATTATTACACAACGAGGCATTTATTTTAGTTTTCGCAGCCACGAGAGTAGAGGAAGCGAAAGATGTGTGCCTGGATCGTAACAAGTGGTGATCTGTAATCTCTGCCTACCCCACGGGGAAGGCGTGAATGTATGTTTGCAGCCATTCGGACGCGCGCAGAATAGTTAGCAGCGGCCTACCCCGAAGTTTGGTCGGGGTTTTCGGACAGGCTCAGTACATGCATTTGTGTACTCTATGTAAATGTATATCTGTGGTATGTATGCCCATGATAGTTCCGCCACCAGCGAAATTTAATTTCATGCATCTCTATACAATGAATATTTTTGTCTGAAACGGGTAAAGTGAGCTCCGATGTAGTGGATAGGCAATTAATTAAAAACGAATGTCACTTACCTGATGTGGCGAGAAAGGTGGCCTAGAATTGGGCGCTCCAGGCGGCCCGGGCGGAGGAGGCCCATATCTCTGCGGATAGGATCCTGGTGGGCCATACGCCCCCGGGGGCTGCTGCGGCCCACCAGGTCCCCCGGGCCCATACGGGGGTCCACCATATCCGCGTGGTGGCTGAAACAATGAAAGAGAAATATTAAAAATGCGTGGTGTCAAATGTGCATCATTCTAGATCTTAGCTAACTACCAGGTGAGGTAGAGGTCAATTTCTTGCCTATATAACATAATTAATAATAAGGCAGCGGTAGCAGAGTTGGAAAAGACGGCACTAATGGTTCAAGAGTCGCAAGTTCGATCCCACCGCCACTGAGTTTGAAAAAACTTGACTATAGTTTTCCGGTTTTTTTCCGGTAACATATATATTGCTGTACAAATAATTATTTTGCATCTCAGCTAATTATTTTGCTGCTCAAATAAGGTAGAGGTCGTTATCTTGCTGCCCAATTAATTATTCTGCTGACCAAATAATTATTATGCCGCCCAAATAATTACGTTGCTGACAAAATATTTGTAGCTGTATAAATAAATAAGTGGCTGCCCAATTAATTACTTCCCTATAATAAACTGTACATAAGTTTTTCCAACTCAATGGGACAAGCGGGAATGAAACCGGGCGCGGTGATGTCTACCACGATAGATTTCCACGTTTACCCAATTGGCTATCAAAATTTTTTAAAGCCTGTATACTTAAAGCGAAAAAAGTAGGTAAATACACTATGTGTGCAAACATTCTTATTCCATCATCACAAACTCTGAAGACGTTTACTCTCTAAAATATAACAGCTTACGGAAATCTAATTAACTGCGTTACTCATACGAGTTTAGAAGTAATTACTGTGTATTTAACCCACTTAAAGCTACCGGCGTTTTAAAACTACACTTAAGAATTAAAAATACCACGAAAAATGCAGGTAGTTTTTATTTTTTTTATTTGTGTTTCCTGACAGATTTGTGCTTGATGAGTCTTAGCTTAGTGATAAATATCTGTGATTCGTTACGTTTTCTAGATTATTTGCGACTTTATTCTGCCGTGTGAAATGATGTGTTTTTCAAGGTCAGTATGTATAATGAATTGCTCCATGTATTGGGATAATTGACCTATAATTGTAATATTGGTATCATAAACTACACACAAACATCAAATTACATTTCTTGGTAAGGAGATATATCGAAAAAAAAATTGCGTTGTTTATAAACGCCAGTAGTAAAATATATTACTTTATGGTTAGCACTTACAATAATTCTTTTATATTGATTTTAGGATCGTAAAGCGAGGATTGAAACTGTATGAGATTTTAGAGGAGCTGGAAAATTATGAGGGTTTTCCTGTGCCTGATTAATTGATCATATTTCCACCTGAAAATTGCAATGCCAACCTTGTGGACGACGATTCGGGAGATGAAGATGTAGTGTTGTTACATAATTTACCTGGTTCACAGCTACGAGCACCAGCTCGCAGCTGTGAACCAGGTAAATTGTGTGAACCAGGAAGGGCAGTATAGTTTATCAGATAACGAAGAGGATGATCTGCCTCTGTATGAACTCACAAAACGCCAACGGATTGACGGTGAGAGTACAAGTGGGACGGAGCAATATGCTCAGGTACCAACTACGTCAACACAACCGGCCGAAGAAACTATTACTGTTGTCCCGAAAACCAAAATTTACTATTGGGTATCACGAGACATTCAGCCGACATTGAAAACATGGGTAGATAAGCAAAGTGTGCCGTTGAAGCAAACGCCTTTATACTACTTTGAGTGTCTGTTTGACTGTGAAATCATTCATTTATTAGTGATGACACCAATGTATTAGCTACTCAGAAAAACAAGCCAGGAAATGTGATTCAAGAGAAGATGAAGTGTTTCTTTGGAAATTTGTTATATAGTAGCTACGTAGCTGCTCATTTTGTCACAAACATGCCAACTTTTTTTGTAAAAATGTAGTGTTACATTACACCCTAAAAACTGTTTTGAGTTGTATCATACTAATCCTATGTGATTATTTGATTCTTGCGATTTTTTACTCAAGTTTTTTATAAACTCATTAAAATGAAGAATTGAAATTAATCTGTTATTTTATACTACTATTATTTTTATTTATAATAAAATAAACTACTATTATGTATCCCTATACCTAATAGTAGTGCATTTTGCTAGTGTTGTTTTTAACCGACACCGTTTTTCCGAGTTTCCATGAGGAGTAGTTTTTTTTAAATATTTTTCCCGTTATTTTTAATTATTTTCATGCCTTATATCAAAAAAATCATCATGTTCGGAGACAAAAAAATGTTTCAGTATTATCTGGGTTAATGCTTAAACTTGGTTCTTGAAGGTTTGTAAATCATACGAGCAAGATTAGCAGCACACAAATAGACACCAAATTTTCACTCAGATATCTTTAAACCGATCTTCATTGAAACCCTTTTTAGAGATACATCCTCCAGACCCTAAGTATAAAATCTTGTTTTAGGTACTACTGCTACTGATAAAGAGAACGAACAGTTTCAAATATTATATCATTGCACCTAAAAGAAGATGCTGAATGCTCTAAAAGAAGGTCCATCAAAGATACCTAACTCTTTATATATATATATATATATATATCACATACACACATTTTCACAAACACAATTCCGATTTGAAAAAGTTTCGACTTCAAAATAAAAAACTTCGTTAAGTTATATTAAGAACAATTTTTACTCAATCTCCGTCTTTATTGTTGCCGACCGTGTTCCTCTACTGAAAATTAAATATCTCAGAACATGATATCCAAGGAAAGATTTAATTTCTATACGATATGTACAATAACTTTATTAAGATAATTTGAAAGTCGTACTAATATACCGCTAATTGTATACCTACAATAATTAATAATTCAGTAGAAATACTCAAATATTAGGTATATTTGTGTTATAATTATTTCACCATGAAATAAAATAATTACATTAGATGTTCTTCAATAACACCAATATCTAATTTGGTAATGAGTTTAACAATATAAAATTAACTACAAATAACAATAACAACAATAACATTCAAGCGCTTCATCGTAATATTAAATTGTAACCAGATAACGTGCTAAATAATGGACGTCCGAAATAATTCACTGTGCCAACAAAGTCGCCCGCCCGCATCAGTTTTCAGTTCTCATTTTGTTCTATGATGGAAATTCAATTATTCGTGCGAGCCTCGCTCGCTCCGAGGCGAGGTCGCCGAGCGACGGGGATCGGGTTTTCGCTTTGATCGAATGTTTTATCATCTTTAAACTACAACCTTACACCAGGTTTTACAGGCACAGTGGAACTAAGAGACAAACGCTATGTTCGCCAATTAGAGTTACATTTTTACGAACATTGGGGTGTTTTATAGCGGATTCAATGATTTATGGGGGCGTTGTTGCGGGGTGCGGTGCGCACTCGGGGCGAGGGGGCAGAGGAGGCGAGGGTTGCGCAGGGTGCGGACGCCGGGAGGCGGCAGCGCGCCATTGGCCGACGCAGCATCGATCGCGCGACGAGCTCGCAGCGGCCCGCCCGCGCCAGCCAGCCTCCACCTACGTTAATAAGTAATCATCCTACCCCGCGATACCTCAGCGAGTTTTCCGGACAGAGCTGGAGCCGCCGAGACGAGCCTCGTATCTCCAGTCGGCTGGAACAAAGAGCCACCGCATAGGGCGACATCCGTATTGATTTATGCAGTAATTGACCCGCGGGTAGGTGCGCAACTCGCGCACCGCCTCCGCCTGCCACGCACCTATTTGTTTTTGTACGCATCAATATGTGTAATAAATACATTGTACAAAATAAAAAAATTACTACATACAGCATAAAACCTGATTCACACTTTACACCGCACAACAGGCGTAACGCTCAGCTAATTACGGATAGGACAAAAAGCATTGTCATAATGACCTATTGACTCATCTAAACGTCGAAATCACTTGAGATTCTAATAAAAGTTTACAAAGAAATAAAAGGGAGAGCTTTTGGTACCCCAAGTCGTTAGGGGTCGCTCGTATACCGACCATCGCAAGTCAGTAAACTAAACAAGACAAAACATCGTCGAAATCGTTTTGGGTTGCGAGAGTAAATTCTTGGGTAAAGTAACGAAAACTTTGAATTGCACTGAAACGGACACTTCAGGTGGAGCACGACAATTTGCTTACTTTGATTTGTAAATATTGCGATGATTGATTCAAGGATTGATTCAAATGAACAGTAAAATCAAGTTGCTCACAAAAAGATTAGGAATACGTAAATCGAACCACTATTATGATACGTTCACAAATTTCAGTAAAGAAAAACCAGTAATTTACTACGTAGGTATGTCAAAAAATACACTATAGCTACTGTAAAACTTCCCAAAGGAAAACTATTATTGATATTCACGCACAGAGCATCATGCGTTCATATGTGATATCAGTTTACCGAGTGTTATTTTATCTCACCCTACTCTAGGCATTTGTGCGAAACCAGAACATGTCATGACTTTTATTCTTTGGTATTCGTTAGTTTTAAGTGGGAAACAAACTATTTACAAATTACTAAGAGTTAGCTGTTCAAAGAAAAGATTAAAATATTTGAATATTTTTGGGATAATAATAGACTAAAAACAGCTACTGTTACTCAGCCGTTAGGTTTAATTGTGGGAATAACATTCATTCCTTGTTCTCCGCGAGAACGTTAAAAGGAGTCATCCAGCTCGGGCATATTTCTTTTGCGTGCATATTTTTATATAAAAACTTTCAAAACGTACTTAGTACATACCGAGAAATGAATAAATTATTTATATTTGCCGTGACACGTGGAAGAGCACGGTCATTTATAAACGCGACCACATTCCGAGTACACGTCAGTGTCGACATCACAATTACACTGTTCTCGGTACAGTCGTTACGCCACAAACAATTTTTATAACAACATGTTTTTACAGAATACTTTGTATGAAAATATGAAGTAAACATGTATTATGTTCAGCAATTTCTGTCACTATACTTAACTAAAGAATTAATAAAGATTTATGTGAATGCGATGTCTTTCAAGATATTGTCTTATGTGTCTAAAATTATATCATGATTTAAAACGAGCAAGATTTACTGCTGTCTTTTTGACTTTATAAATAGGATGACAAAAATAGACGCGAATAATTTTTTTAATACAGATACCGTTTTATAATGAATTCAATGATTATAAAAATATGCAAAACAAACCAAAATTACATGCGGATCAAGTAAACGACCATGACCGCACCTATTATACAATAGTCAAAGGCAAATAATGGCCATGGAGAAACTAATTACTTCACAAGTCAAAGAAACTAAAACAGTATTAAATGAGTAGAACAATAAACACAGTTTAACAGTGAATGTTAATGACCTATGACTAATACAGAGACCAGTAATGTGTAACATCGGTATTCGTACAAACAACAGTGGCACTTCGTGCCGGCGGATACGGGCAAACATTACATAACTTTGATTGTGTTTGTAAAAAGTTGGGGATTCCCTCCACTACAAGCGCATCTTACACCGACACGCCTCCAATGTGTGAGTGTAACCTTGCCTTCCTTTACATATTAAACGCCGTCGGGCTATCCCTTTGCGTATCTACAAAAAAACTGAACCATAATATATTGTTGCGAGAAAAAGATAAAAATGAATGAGATTGACTGTTATTACTATTATTACTTATTTCGCCGCGCTTCTGTGAGGAGCGATAAAAGGCTGACCGGTTTACTTTTTATGCGTCTTTGAGTAACAACAATGGGACGTAAGCGGTATTCATCCAATCATCTGTTTCGACTACCAGAGAACGCGTGCCACACTGATACCGATAATAAACACTTTTTGTGCTTCCTGTCAGCACTTTTAGACGGTCCTTTTATGACTTTAAAATATTTAGAACGAAAAACAAAAACACGAAAAAAAAAGCAAAAAATGTGAGCCCTTACATGACATTAGCAAAAACATCTCAATGGATCGATGTATATCGATAACATAAAAACAAAGCATTTGAGCGTTTACTCCACTACTCGCGAAAAAATTATCACCAATATAATTTCTCAAGGTTACAAACAATTATATAGCAGGCAATCGGTAACGTAATTAAACCAAAAATAATTAAGCCAATAGTAATCTATAACCACCATTTATATAATCTAAAATTATCTTTAAAACCGCCTCTCTGGTCTAGTGGTTGACACCACCAGGTGTTGATCTGGAGGTCCGGGGTTCGATTCCACCCGGGAGCAGAGTTTTTTCTGCTCGGTTTAGTTAGTGGTAGCTTCTAAGCCAGGGTAGCTACCATCGTCTTACCTAAATCTGTCGTCACAATAACAATGTTATAAGCATTGTTGTGTTCCGTCAATTCAGAGAGTCCGTTCCTCAGTTGTTGAGAAATACAGGTGAAGCTCGCTTCCACCTCCGGCCTTATCGTCGCTTACCATAAGGTGAGATGAAAGCCAAAAGCTTGCCTGTTATATGTAAAAAAAAATCTCAGCCGTCCGTCAATCACTCCGTTGCTAAACAGCTGAGCGCGAGTGTAGTCTGGTACCAAGGCAATCAGTCTAACGGAAGGTAAATACAAATGTCCGTATTTAATTATAAGGCTCTATAAATAGAAAGAGCATTACGTCGTGTTATGCGGTCGGTTACGGCAAGTTATTTTGGTCTGGCGTCACGAGCCCCGTGAATGTCAAGCTCGCAATAACTAGTGCTGCGTTGGTTAGGCAACAGGTGGCTTGCACTGCCATTTTAGGTGGCTATATTGCCACTAAGTTATTTAGGTGGCTATATTAATTTTAGGTGTTATTAGTTAATTTTAGGTGGCTATATTGCCACAACAATAATAAGTTAGTTATTGCACTTTCGACAGACACTCCAAAATCTAAATTTATAAGGAACAACTTATTTTATTTATTCATGTGTAATGTCGACAATAAATCATATCAATACATAAAAAGAACCAGTAATATTGGGTCCTTACCTATGAAATTGGTGTTTTTATTCTGTCTTAGCAATTTGTCCGTAACTATTAAGTTTCAGAACATTCTTATAAAATAATTGCCTCTTCTAGAAATAGACCATATATTTGAGCTCGTATTATTTAATTTGATAATTTTTTGTAAGTTTAATTGTGATAAAATTAGACACAAAGACAATTATTTTAACTGCCTCCCGAATATATCATTTGATTTGAATAAACATAAAAACGATGAATAATTTTTATCAAGCGTGTTCACACACATATTGCTAAAGCTTGTCTAATGATACATGCCAAATATTATTATCTCTGGATTTGTCGTTGTAAAGAAAACTGATAAAATGTTAGTATGTAAAATGCAGACATCCCCAAAATCTCCATACAAAACACCATATCATAGGTAAGGACTTAATATATTTATGTTAGAAGCGGAAATCACTTGCCTCCTCGTGAAGTTTATCTTAAATCGTAATACCTTGTAAACAAACAATTTACAAGTGTTACTGACCTAATAAAGCGACCCCTTTCCCACCCAAGACGGTTCAATAAAGAACTCCTTTTAGGTACCTACTCTCTCGAGTATATAGAGAAGTGACGGTCGTGACCCTTTTAATGTGGATGTATATCTCTATACACATGTATAGTATAACTTGTAACCACGATACACTAACAAAATCTTACAGAGTCGTGCTTTACAAAAGGTTTTTGTAGAATGTATAAGTAATATTACAATGACAAAATAGGTTCAGTATTTAAATCGGTCATTTCTGTGAACACCATAGTGATCAAAAGCACCTCAAGGGTCAAAATAATCATTTTGCAACATAATTTTATGTCTATTCGGCTATAAGATTCGATCTAGTAATACGTAGATATAAAGGAATACGTATTAATTACTATTTTTTGTTTATACCTATAAATACAAAGCTCTCATTTGATTCGAAAAAACGATAATAATGATTCCATATTATAAATATTACGCTCAACTCAAAGTACTCAGCGCAAAGTAAATATAAAAAGGGTAGAGATTCAAAGTAGCATTGGCGTATATAATTATGACATATAGATAAATGTATTTAAAAAATAACTACATTTTTAAAACGCGTGGCGTACAAAATCGATTGTCGTCTATAATTTCACAAATTAAGCACTAGGTTGGTAGATCATAGAATTTGTTAAGTTAATACATTTATGCAAAGACAGATAGGGAGGACAGATAAGTCCTAATTGTATAGAATAAAGTAAACTTATTTATTAATTTAAAAAACCCTAAGTCAAAACCAGGAGGAGCAGATGTTTGTGTTGTTGTTTACGACACTTGTTGATTGTGTACTCAAATATCTATACTAATATTATAAATGCGATAGTAACTCTGTCTGTCTGTCTCGCTTTCACGTCAAAACTACTGAACCAATAAAATTGAAATTTGGTACACAGATAGTCTAGAGCCTGAGAAAGGACATAGGCTACCTTTTATCCCGATATTCCCATGGAAACGGGTGCCATGCGGATGAATGTTAAAAAATTTAAATAAAGCCTCCCAGAATAATGAAGGACAAATTTACGCCACTATGAATTTGCTTCTACGAGGGCTGCACTAAAAGTATCGGGAATGGAATATTTCCACTGTTCCTGTCATATTAAAATCTTTTTAATTGAAAACTCCTTGGTTTTAAAAATCGAATACCATTTATTTATTTAAAAAAAGATTCTCGCTCGTGTCACAAGGTTTTGTTAAACTTATTTAGTCGTTGAGAAAATGGAATTGACTCGAGGAAATTCAAAAGCGATGATTTATTATGACTTTAGAAATGGTTGAACACAAAAACAGTGTGTTGACCGGATGATTTCTGCATTTGGTGATGAAGCCCCATACAAAACCACAATTTATCGCTGGTTTGCTAAATTTCAACGTGGACGTGTCAAGCTCAGTGATGATCCCCGTCAAGGTCGTCCAAAAACTGCAGACACCCAAGAAAACGTTGATGCTGTGCGTAAGCTGATTGAGGAAGATTGACATGTGACATACCGCGAAGTTCAGGCAACTTTAGACATTGGCATGAGTCAAATACAATTTAATAATCTTGCATGAACAATTAGGTGTAAAAAAGTTGTTTTCCCGATGGATACCGCATTCACTCTGTGAAGAGCAAAAAGCGGCTCGCGTTACTTGGTGCGTCAGAACTCTCGAAAGATTCCACGCAGAATCCTCAAATGCTTTATACAACATCATATCAGGTGACGAATCCTGGATATAAGCGCACGAACGCGAATAAAAAAACCAGTCACGTGTTTGGGTGTTCGAAAATGAGTTAAAGCCAACAAAAATTGTTAGTTCACGGAGTGTTGCAAAAAAAAATGGTGGCCACGTTTGTCTCCAAAACCGGCCATGTTACGACTATTCCTCTTGAGGAACAAAGAACGGTTAATGCAGAATGGTATGCTAGCATTTGTTTGCCACAGGTCGTTTCTGAACTCCGTAAAGAGAACTGCAACCGTCGCATCATCCTCCATCAAGACAATGCGAGTTCTCACACCGCGCATAGAACAAAAGAGTTTTTAGAGCAAGAAAACATAGAATTATTAGACCATCCGCCGTACAGCCCAGACCTAAGCCCTAATGATTTCTATACTTTCCTTAAAATTAAGAATAAATTGCGTGGACAGAGATTTTCATCACCTGAAGAAGCTGTGGACGCCTACAAAACGGCCATTTTGGAGACCCCAACCTCCGAATAAATAGTAATGTTGTGTCACTTCCTTGATTCCTGAAATTTTCAGTGCCGCTCCCGTAATAATAGAGAAGGAGTAAATTTTCAATTCCACCAATTGAGGCTACTGTACCAATTTGAAAAAATCTTTCACTGTTGAATAGCCCACTATCTCAAAGTAACTACCCAGCACACTATCTCAAAGTAACTACGAAGTCAGCGGCAAAAGTTAGTTAGCATATAATTACGCGTACATTTTTCAATGTAGCTACCTACATTCTAAAATATTCTAACATACATACATTTAGAAAACTGAGAGTTTAGTACCTATGTTGAAATCATTACAAGTATTACTTGCCCACGTAGAAAAAAAAATACCACAGGGCCGCAACACCACCACACTAGCCCAATGCGGGTTGGTGGGCAGAAACAGTCGCTATAGCGTCCGGGACCAACGGCTTAACGTGCCTTCCGAAGCACGGAGGAGCTCGAGATCACAAAGTTTTGGTCACCGATCCACGGCGTGACCATGGCGAAGGTAGCTTTGTTTTCTATCAAAAGCCAAAGCATACTAACCACTACGCCACCGAGCTGCATGGCGGCATTGGCAGTTCTAAAATTCTAGCTAGAAGGTTTTTTAAATATCAGAATTGGTTCTGATATTTATCTGGCAGCAATTTATCAAAGTCACACGAAACGTTGACAATTACGAGTAAAACGACGTGATGATACTCCACATCGATGTTAGCACCTGGATTGATGGGTAGAAACGGTTACAATAGCGGCTGGGACCAACGATTTGATATCAATGACCAAACGTATTTTCTGTAGCAGAGAAGAACTCAAGATCACTTTGTTGGTCACCCTTCGAAAGTCCGAACATTACGAAGGAGCATTGTTTGTCTAAATCAAAAGATTCTTTATATAAACCTTCGAATCAACGTGCTTTTGTATTTATGAGTCATTATCATTGGCTTTTCCCAATTTCATTTGGGGTCGGCGCAACAAGTTTTGTATTTATGAGTATGAGTATTAAATATCCAACTGATTTAACACGAGGTCCTTGGCAATGGCCCCTTTTACATATTATGCATACATTCCTCAATGTTAGCGGCGATTACATAACGATGTTTGCATCATGATTGTTGGCTCAAGGCGAATGTAGGTAATGAAAATTCAATACGTGAGTCGAATAGTAGCGTTGTTTCCTATTTAACGAGCAAAATATTTTCGGAATTCTCTATTCGATACTAATAAACATTTGATGTGAATGGCGTGATCGTTTTGACAATTATGAAATAATTTCGTTTCATTAGACCATTCGATAGAAAACACATTAAGCGGTCCCCGCGCACCGATCATGTGCTTGACCTACACAGGTCTTCCCTCGTTATTAATCCGGCGTTTGGTTTTAACCAGCAACCGGCAAAGGGAGCCGGCAATTACGTGACGTCACCGCAGTTTAACGACCCCATTACAACATATTGTATGAATGAATGCAAGACGAGCAAAAAGTGACGTTTTCGTTCCCCTCGATAATGGGGGTCACGCGTTTGCTAGATAACATGATAAACATTCCTGAGGAGAAAGGCTTACATCTGGGAATGACGAGTATAGATTTGTTCTCTACAACTTTATGTTGTTCAAATATTAAAAACTAAGATTCTCGTTGAATCTCGCAAAAACAACAATTCAAGCTCTTCTCTATTCGTGTTTGGACGGCGAAGTTACAAGCGTGTCAAACTAATGATCGAGCATAAACAGTCTGATTGTTTGTGAACTAAAGTTTGGCAAATAGCAAGTAAATTTTTAATAGATGACAGTTAAGTGGTCATTGACCTGATGCGGTAGACGATCGAGGCCGAGCCCATTATCCAAGCACAGCACAATGACACGGTTATCGGGCGGCACGCGGGTCCGAGACGGCTCGCATTGATTTTACGAAATCCACATCACGGACTCGGACTGAACGGTCTCAGTCGGGCCATTCATCTCGTTTTCATGTACATACCAGCGGTATTGCGATACGAAAGTGAGAGCGAAATTTGCTCAGGCTGCACTACGCACCACCGCTGCCACGTATTGCCCTAAATACGGGGAGAATAGGTCTCGAACATTGACGCGTTAATTGATTGCATGCACTCGAAGTGCCACTATGTAAGTGAAATGCTTAAGGTAAGCTGTTTAACATATTCCACAAGTTGATTCGTACGTATCGTGACTGTGTGTAATATTTTAGAATTATTGAATATGGAATTTTTTTTAATATTTTGAAACATATTGTATTAAGTAAGGACTCTCAGCAGCATGAGTATATTAGAACATCTTAAAATTTCAAGCGATAGTAATAAAACTCAATAGTAAAATTGGCAAACAACATTCCACGAATCGATGCGCATTACATGATCTCGGCGATCTCTTTGACGACCGAAGCCATTAGCATGACGGATGCAAGACAATTGAGTAGGAAGGCAAGCACGTATACTCACATCACACACAGCTAAATCTAAATATAGCGGGCGCCGATATCAGCGGGTCGCCCTTGAACCAGTCGCACGGAAACATTTTATTATTATTACCGAGCTGTCGGCGAGCACGAGTATGTCGGGTCGACGACCCCGCAACCACGTGTCTCCTTATCGACAACTATCTAACACGATTGTGGGTAAACAACACACAGATAAATGACTAATTCCGTAATGCCCGCTCATTTAAGCCATTCATAAATAATAACATAATTAGCGCAACGTCACACTAGTTTCAATGACAACTGTTTGAACAGGTTATTTACAGTATTTTCGATAATTAATCAAATATGACTACTAATAAGTTGATAGTTGTATTAATATATTTATTTAAAGATAAGGTCATGGATTAATAGCGTTATGTAAGGAAGGAGTAGTTCAGCTATTTTTGATATACACAAAGCTTACAGCGAACTCGCGCGACATTTGAATCTAGACCTAATGTCGGGCAAACAATTTATAACAGTACTGTTAATGAGACTAATTGCAAAACCTGTGAGGGACAGAAGAGCTACACCGTGGGAAGTGGGGCAATGTTACGTAACCGGTATTTGTTCACTGGCCAACCCACACGGGTACATCCTTACAAATGCGTACGACCTTCAATGTGAACTCGAAAGTGTAAACAGGCACGTGGTCGATGCATTGTTTTATAGCAGCAGCCTGTTGTGCAATGGCGAAACAAAATAGCTAGGATTAAAACGTGAGAAAGGGCTTGCGACTCCCAAGGCCTCCTGGACGTTAGCAACTAACTTTGCACTAAAATATTATTGAGACGATTGAATTCATTGCATCTCCAAAAAACTTATACAAAAATTACAACAACACTCATGATTATTATAGCAAAACCAGTAAAGCGTGAAACAACGACGAAAATTCATTCGAAACAAACAAAAGTTTATTACGTAAAAGTTAGGAGGCAGAAGAAATCCATTTTTTGCCACTTAATAAATTCACAGTTCTGTAACACAAAAAGCAACTATGCAACAACTACACACTACATAAGACATAATAATACGAGATAATATGTTGAAGAGTCCCTATGTTATCTATGATATGTTATTGGCACATAAAAAACTCCCATCACAGCTTTTTTTCCTGTCAACTCAACATTCAAAAAAGCAAAGTGAAAACGTTTTCAACTTCACTGTGAATCAGTTAGGTTGGGTACACGTGTCAAATGTCAAGTTTCATTCAGGTTGATTTCGTCAAACACGTCCCTGCGCCGCTGCCTATACATAATGTATGTGCGAGAAATGGAAGTGGCGAAATGGTGGCAAAGCCTCTCGTTTCGATTCCGTTTAGACCATTTTGGTACTGAGACACGAACGCACAAATCTCCGCCTGGAAGCGAGTAATATTTGCCTACACATCAAACTTTCACTATCGCCGTACGCTTTCGTTTTTATAACAGCGGATTCGCTTTGTTATTCCTCCACGGTGGATTTTTTCTTTTTTGCGTCTAGCATTTAGCGTGATGCGAGAGTTGGCCGGTATTTATTAACGCATTATGCAAAACATTGTTGCCAATCGCTATACGAAGCGATTTCATTTTGATTTAAACCTTAAATTGAATGTAAAAGTCAAAAAAAATTATTATATTATTTAGTATCTAACCCTAACATGTTTTCTTTCGTTGAGAACGAGACAAAGGTTTTAGGCCGTTATAACTATTTATATTTATTGATATTATATTAATCAGCTGGCGTGATGGTGGCATTGTTGTCCTCAGCCTATGTTTCACTGTTGGGCACACACAGGCCTTCCTCATGGAGAAACACATGAGGAGTATGGGCCGTAACACCACCACGCTGGCCCAATGCGGGTTGGTGGATAGAAACAGTCGCAATAGCGTCCGGGACCATCGGCTTAACGTGCCTTCCGAAGCACGGAGGAGCTCGAGATCACAAAGTTTTGGTCACCGATCCACGGTGTGACCATGGCGAAGGTAGCTTATATATATATATATAATATATATATATATATATATATATATATATATATATATATATATATATATATATATATATATATATATATAATATATATATATATATATATATATATATATATTGGGTCCTTACCTATGAAATTGGTGTTTTTTTTCTCTCTTAGTATTTTGTCTGTAACTATTAAGATTCAGAGTATTCCTAAAAAATAATTACCTCGTCTAAAAATAGACTATATTTTTGAGCTCTTTTGATTTGTTTTGATAATTTGTTGTAAGTTTAATTGTGTTAAAATTGGACACGGAGACAACTCTTTTTAAGTGCCTCCCGAATACATCATTTTATTTGCATTCCCTTAAAAACGATAAATAATTTTTATAAAGTGTGATATTACACATATTACTAAAGGTTGTCTAATGATAGATGCCAAATATTATTATCTTTGGATTTGTCGTTGTGAAGAAAAATGAAAAAAATTTAGTATGGAAAATGCAGAATTCCCCAAAATCTCCATACAAAACGACAATTTCATAGGTAAGGACCTAATATATTCACCACCAGCCTATCTACGTCCCACTGCTGGGCTTTCCTACGTAGAGAAACTCATAAGAAGTATGGGCCGTAACATCACCACGCTAGCCCAATGCGGATTGATGGGTAGAAAAGTTTGCTATACCGTTTCTACCGTTACCGGGACCAGCGGTTTATCGTGTCTTCTGAAACAAAGTCCATCCATCCAAAGACTGACCAAGGCGTACTACTGTCACGTACGATTTACTTCGCCACTGAGCTCCTGAATATTATGAGGCAAGATAAGTAAGCGGGTACAAAAGCGTTTATCAGAGTAAGAATATATCAGAAAGGAGCGAATAATAAGACAACTATGTCCTAAGACGCATCTTAATTAAATAAACGATATTGAATTTAAAAAAACTAAAACATCAGACAAACAGTAGTAAAGCCAAATAGAGGAATATTGTAAAGTAACATAAGATCAAAAGTAATGAATTAAAATAGAGGAGCGCTTAATTCCTTTTCCTCATATGGAAAAAGAGTAAAATTAAAGATGAAGACACTGCTGTGTGTGTATGTAGGAGCCACGATATAGCTCCGTCTTTTCCTAAGTTTAGTGTGATCAAGAGGAAGAGTTTTACGGTACCATAGTTTCATGTGTAAAATAAAAAGTTTTCTAATGGAAAGCAATTTACAGATTTCGTATAGAGTTTCGGTACGAAAATTTTTTTTTTAAAAAGATCTTTGCGCCCGTTCTAGATTTATTAAAGGATTTAGCTGCTCCTCCCCATACAAAGATGCAATAAGTTATTATAGATGGCTAGAGCGATGTAGACTTTATTCAGAAGTTCGATACTTAAAACATGTCGTAGAATTTTAAAAACCCACATGAGCTTTCTCACCCCCCTATAGTTAGTTCTAGATGTGGATACCAACTTAGTCTTTGATCCACCATGATTTCAAGATATTTAACACAGCTTACTTTCTGAATTACGGGGCACATACAAGTTTTAGGAAAGGGGCTAATTTCACACAGGACAGGAGGGGACAGGAGTGAATTTTAATATCAAACTTATGCCATGGTTGTGAATTTATATATGGAGCGAAGCATATATAGGTAGTTTTTAGGGTGTTGAGAGAAACAAGATTTTCATCGAGCCAGTGACAACTCTAGCTAGTCCTCTCTCAGCCTCCATTCGAACCCCATCCCATGTCCTTGCTGTAAAAATAATTGAAGTGTCATCCGCATATGCTAGTATTCTCCCCCCACTAAGCCACGCCACTAAGGTTGCAAAGACTATTAATATCAGAAAAAGTGTAGGGCCGAGAACGCTGCCCTGGAGGACGCCAAACGTAATACTCTCCTCCTCACTATGATAATTCGCGATTTTTACTCCTTGCTTTCTAATTTGAAGGTAACTAGCGAGAAGAGAGAGAGCAAAATCACGAAATACTGTACTCTCCAACCTGCGAATAAGAGTGGTGATAGAGACGGTATCAAAGGCTTTCTTGAGGTCAAGAAAGACCACTAGGTACTTCTCATTTTATTACCAAAATAGCTTATTTTAGTCCAAAAATAAGACTAGGATTTATATTATACAGTAACGTTTTTTAGAATGGTTTGAATGAGAAGTAGTGACAAGAATAGAGAAACGGATGCTCAAATTGTTTGGACATATGCAAACGATGAGTGAAAGTAGATTGACTAAATATATACATATCGGGATTGAGGGGGGATTAAGGGGGCGACAAAGACATAGGCGATCAAATCGAGGACGTTCTTGAGAAAGGCTAGGCCAAAAAAGTACACGAAAATACAGAGCATGTCTGACGACTGTTATGACAGTATGTAGACGTAACAAAAGAATTATGCAAGGATTGTAGTAAGTGGAAAGAAGTAATCTCTGCCCACATCTATGGAAAAAAGGCGAGACTTTATGTATGTACCATTGAACCTCGTTACTGCCAGCCAAAATTTTGTTTGGATAATATAAGCACGTTGTTACTTTCCACCAATTTGCCTAGAATACGCGGAGAAACTACTGCTCTAACTCTTTCCACTGCTCTTCGTTTGACTTACAGCTGGTAACATGTACGTATCACGACTTTCGTCTTGTAGCACTACAGTAACTGTCTGAGAATATGTTGCATAGACAGCACTACCTAGCAAAGTTGGATTCGCCAGTGAGATGTGTCTGTCAACCTACAGAGTAACTAAAGGTCTACAACTTCTAGTGTAGAGCCCCCAACCTTCACAGGAGTGGATCATTATCAATCATCATCTCAGCCCACAGCTGGACATAGGCATGGGGGACCCTCAATAATCACAACGACTAGACTTGCGCCGCCCGCAAAAAAATAATAGTGGAGAGAACCCATGGGCCGTAACGTATGGGCCCAATGAGGGTAGTTGGGCAGAAACCAGCCACCGGCACCAACTGCTTAATGTGCCTTCCGAAGCACGGAGTAATTCGAGATCACAAAGTTGTGCTCACCCACCCTCGGCCTGACCATGCCGAGGATAGCTTTGTTTTCGATATTGAAAGCCAAAGCGTACGAACCATTACAAAAATGTCATCCACTAAACAAACGTGAGAATTTTGGGTCCTGCACATGACATAGAGGCTACCACATTTTTTGGGATGTGACAAGGACATAGAAAATAAAGAGATATATAACTACATAGCCACTAAGAATAAATGACCAAATGTAAGTACAAACATACAAATAACTCCTTACCCCTTGAGGATCAGTGCGAACACTAGTGTTAGCAAACAGTAGATGTTTCTATTTTGTCTGCTTTTCGGATTATTGAGTAGTAAGACTTCAAAGAATTATGTAAAAAGCTCAACAATTTGCCCAACGGTAAGTGATAGCTGAATTGGGAAAATGGCACTATGTACTTAAGCACAAGGTTGCTGTTTTAGCTTTCTGGCAGTACAACAAAGATTGAATAAACATACCTTATACCTTAAACAATACAGTTTACACTGTGCCCTGTGCAAGGTAACAGGCTTGCCCCCTGTCCAATAGGGGACGAGCCTCAAACATCAGGTGAATTGTGAATGTACAAGTATAAAGGTCCTGGCTAAATCATAATGTTTAATAAAAATTTTATTGAATAATTACAATCTCATGATCATGTAAGAAAAAGAAAAATGTACATGTAGAAAAATTTGTAAGAAAAATGTACATGTAGAATTTTGCAAAGTATAAACAAAGAAATCCCGTTAGGACTTTTATTTATAACTATTGTTAGGCAAATTTTAATTCAGAACAGACTATAAAACAACTGTACTGTAAAACTCTGTTCACAAAGCACATATCTGATATTGACGAATTGCTTTGGCTTGCAACTCCTACAGGGATAGTGTATGTTGCCATCCTGAGACATAAAATATAAAGTTGATTTACTGAGTTACTAATAGTAATATAAAAAATACCTATTTATCTCAAAACTCAATCAAAGTATTCATGTTGTTCTTTGATTGTTTCTGTTCTAGCAGAATATCAGGAGAAATGCGAATTTCATATCAGCAGAATTTCATAACTCAACATATTATTTCTAAAATTTGTTAATAATGTTATGTGAGGGATTGTGAGAATTTTACTGCATAGGTAAAGAAAGTTCCAAAATGAATACAAAAACTTATTGTTTGTTTTAAGGTTAGTGAACAAAATTGTCAAGCATGGGCAAATGAGCAAATGGGCATATTATATTAGAGTAATATTTCATTTTATTATTTGCATATTAAATTTCATTTAAAATCTGGCATCATCTACAATTTCTAGGAAATGTATTTAATTCCCAAAAATCACCAGAAAATGTGTGCAATAAATTATGGGAAGTAATTAATTGGGCAGCCAATTCATTGTTTGGTCAGCAACATATAGGTCAGCCGAAAAATCATTTGAGCTGAAAACTAATATTTTGTCAGCAATATAATCATTTGGTCAGCTGAATAATATTTTGGTCAGCAGAATAATTACTTGCGCTGCAAAATAATTATTTAAGCTGCAAAATATGTTACCAGAAATGTATAAAATCTAGGAAAAGGATCAATTCCTGGGAAGTATATTCTGATAGATATTAGGTTAAGGTTATTTTTTACGACCCTTAGAAACAATAATTGTGTCTTCAAATCATATATAAAACAATTTGGCAGCGGAGAAAACATTTGAGTAACAGCCCAATTAGTTATTTTGCTGACAAATAAGAAATATCAGCTGGCCAAAGTTGCTGCACAATTCATTATTTTGCAGAACAATTTAGAAATATTTGCTGCCCATAAGCTGCTGACCAAAAAGCTATTTTAGCTGATCAATTATATTTTCTTGCTTATCCAAATTCAAATATATTCCAGTTTAAATAACTCAAAAAATTATTTACACATTTCCTAGCAAAAATATTTTATACATTTTCTAACTTAACATAATTATATGTTCCTCTTTGGTACATTCAAGATGTCAATAGGTGCATGCTACAATCATGAATATGAAACGATGTTTCCTAGGAATTGCATACAATTCCTAACTCTCATACATCTCCAGTAACAAATACATAAAATAATGTTTGTGTGTATGTTGTTTAAATCTTTGTGTCGCAGATGGCATTCTGGCATGCCAACACAATAGATTTTGCTATTGTGTCTCACTCATAGATCTTGGAACATTAAAAAACCAAAATGGTAATTTGAACACGAATGTCAAGATTTGTTGCTAAACATACAAAATTATTTTAAGGTCTTTTGTTATTATTACACAAACTTTACACTTGGTTTTTAACCTTAAAGTCCCAGATTCCATCTGTAGATGCCAAAACAATAGATTTAGATTGTGTCTTGCACCCTGATAATGAGCGGTTAAACCCCTTAGCTGTTACTGCTAACACCTTCAACCACAATTCTAGCAGTTTAACTTTAGCCCATATATTAAGTCCTTACCTATGAAATTGGTGTTTTATATGGAGATTTTGGGGAATTCTGCATTTTCCATACTAACATTTTATCAGTTTTCTTCATAACGACAAATCCAGAGATAATAATATTAGGCATGTATCATTAGACAAGCTTTAGTAATATGTGTAATATCACACTTCATAAAAATTATTTATCGTTTTTATGTGAATGCAAATATAATGATAATGAATGATGTATTCAGGAAGCCCTTAAAAAGAGTTGATTCTGTGTCCAATTTTAATACCATTAAACTTACAACAAATTATCAAAACAAATCAAAAGAGCTCAAAAATATAGTCTATTTTTAGACAAGGTAATTATATTTTAGGAATACTCTGAATCTTAATAGTTACAGACAAAATACTAAGACAGAATAAAAACACCAATTTCATAGGTAAGGACCCAATAGTAGAAGCAGGTGGCCATCTCCTAGTTGTATGACTAAATTTAAATGACAGATATGAATAACAAGAATGTTTTGCTTTAAAAACTAAATATTTGGACTGTCAAATTTGTGTTTGTGGCGAACACATGTGGTCTCTTTCCTAATATAGTTTTACGGCTATCTTAGGGCTTTCTCTCGTGGTTTTGGGGTGTTTGGTGCGTGTTTGTGTTCGTCTAGTAGATATTTGTGTTTGTGTTCCAGACTTTTCGCTTGGTAAGTCAAATATAATATTTTGTATGCGGCGTCTGCCGGACGACCATGGAGGATGACGATAGGCCCCCGGGTCGTCCACCAGACCCTTCCCACTCCCCTACGGGACTCCCTTCACAGGAACTATTTACTCCTCCTGTTGTTTTAACTGCTCCGTTGTCTCAATTTGAGGCTATGGAAATGGAAGTTGCGTCGCAAAAGAGAAAACACAATGGTGCTCAACCATCAAACGACGATACAGATATCTTAGCCTCTGCCCCGAAACGTGACCGTGTTACAGCACCATCGTTAATCTCGCGATCAAAGTACTCGCACTTAGACAGAGAACCTTATTTGGTCTATGTATCTCGTGTCGAATCGGAACCAACTTCTGGCGCTACCCTCCATCCTATTAGATTTGGACAAATGTTGGAGAAACTTAACATTAAAAACATCCAACAAGGTGGCATAAAGCGAATTGGTAGAAACAGGGCATCAGTAGAGTTTAAAGCTCCTGAGGATGCTAATGCTTTTATTGACAATGATGCCATTAAATCAAAGGGATTCTCAATGACAATTCCCACTTTTAATATCACCAGGATGGGTGTAGTAAAGGGTGTCCCTACAGACTGGACTGATTTAACTGTCATGGAAAACCTGAAGTCCCCTGTTGCCAAAATATTGAAAGTTAGAAGGATGAATAGGAGAGTCACGAATGAGGGAAAACCGGAATGGGTTCCTACGTCAAGCATGGTTATTACTTTTGATGGTCAGAGTCTTCCAGATCGAGTATTTTGCTGCTTCAATTCTCTTCCTGTAGAAATATATAATTTCCCTACCATCCAATGTTTTGCATGTTGTAAATATGGTCATACAAAAACTCAATGCCGTTCTAAGCCCCGGTGTTACCGCTGTGGTGGTGAACACTTGGGAGACGGATGTTCAGTTGAAGACCCTAACTGCTTTTATTGTTCAGGAGCCCACCCTGCAAATAGCCGTCATTGCCCAGAATACATACGTCAGCGGAACATTAAAGCCACTATGGCCAAGGACAACATATCCTATTCTGAGGCAGCAAAAATACACTCCCCGTCCTACCGATCCTTTGCAGATGTTGCAGCTTCATCTCCATCTCCCCGCATCATTAATCAGTCTCTTTACCAAGAACCACGTACCCCCCGCCCCCCACCCCCTAATTACATCTATCAACCCCAACCCTCTCATCCTTCTTCTAATAAAAAAAATATTGTTCCCCGTTCAAAATCTCATTTCCATTCTCATCCAGGATATGATCGTAGAGCTCACCAGGATATCTTAAATAGTTACGTTTTTCCCTCAGCACCAAATGGATGTGCTTTGAATACACACTCTCCCTCTGATAATGAGAATGCACAAACAATTCAGACAATCATTTCCCTTTTATCCACCCTCCTTTCAAACTACCAATTACCTGACCACGTTGCCGACACCCTTGTCAAACAGATAAAAAAACGTAACATTCAACCTTCTGCAGTGGAATACCAGGAGTGCTCTTCCCAAAAAACATGAAATATCTTACCTAATTAACATATACACACCTGCAATATTTGCAATTTATGAGTCGTGGTTAACCCCTCGACAAAATTTAAATTTTTCTGGATATAGCACGCTCCGAGATGACCGCCCAGACGGTTATGGCGGAGCGGCTATCCTAATTAATAATAATCTTCCTTCTTCTCCCTTATCCCTCCCTCCTCACGGTGATGAAATTAATGCTGTAGGAGTTAATGTCCATGGCATTAATTTTATATCTGTTTATATCCCTACTCCCAACCCTCCATGTATTGACTATATTAACAATGTTTGTACTTTATTCCACCCTATAATCATTATGGGTGACTTCAACTCCCATCACTCACTCTGGGGCTCTGACCATTGTGACAGCCCAGGTCTTGATTTGGTAGATCTGTTAAATGATAGGAATCTATGTGTTATTAATGATGGCTCTGCCACTCGACTACCAAGACCCGGTCAAAGTAGAAGTTGCGTGGACCTTACCATCTGCTCAGCTAGCCTGACTGCACAGATGGAGTGGAAGCGACTTAACTCCACATATGGTAGTGATCATTACCCAATTTGTTCTACTTTGGTTAATAGAACCCTACCCCGCAGGGATAATCCCCCTCTGCTAAAATATAGACTCCCAGAGGCTAGATGGGAGCTGTACTCTCAAACAATAGAGGATGCAATTCCCACTTTACCACAGGTTTGTCAACCCAATCTGGAAACCTGTATTCTACAATTTGCTGGTTTAATTTCGTCAGCTGCCCATTCTAGCATCCCAATAAAAAATTCTGCTTCTGGAAAGGTATCTTCCCCACCCTGGTGGGATCACGAGTGCTCTCTGATGATAAAATCACGAAAGGAAGCGGAACGAATGTATGCCCGGGATATGTCTGTAGAAAACCTGGTGGAATATAAGCGAATTGCAGCGAAAGCCAGGCGCTTATTTAGAAAGAAAAAATACGAAGGATGGAAGAAATTCTGCTCTTCGCTTTCCCCTTCGACCCCGTCGTCCCTAGTCTGGCAAAAGTTTAAGAGCTTTAAACGTGGCTGCGCCTCATCTAATTCTTCATCATTACCAACGGATTTAGCAGGAACATTCTTAAATAAATTAGCCCCGCTATCAGCCCCTCTGTTAGATGAATGTCCCTCGGCCTCAGGCAGTGAGATCATCTCGAATGACCCTCTGGATTCCCCCTTCCTACCTTGTGAACTTGATGCGGTTCTCAAGTATGTCCATGACTCGGCCCCCGGTATTGATGGCCACCCATACTCTTTTTTTAAGAGGATGGGTGATAACAGTCGGAGATACCTATTGTCCATTCTCAATGCTTCCTTTAGGCTCTCACACGTCCCGGATAGTTGGAAAACGCAATTGGTCATCCCCATATTAAAACCGGGGAAAACCCCCGACTGCGCAGACCATTTCCGACCGATTGCTCTTTCACCTGTCGTTGCTAAAATTCTCGAACACCTCATAAAAAACAGACTGGAGTGGTATGTCGAGAGTCGATGTCTCTTGAGTAAATCCCAGTTTGGGTTCCGGAGGGGAGCTAGTACCATGGATAGCATTGGCACGCTAATGACGGATATCCGAATCGCCTTCAGCAAGAGCGAATCTGTTCTGGCAGTCTTCCTTGACATTTCAGCAGCTTACGACAATGTCCTTCTTTCCGTGCTCAGGAGTAAATTACGCCAGCTGAGTGTCCCGGTAAGGATGCGGACCTGCATTTGTAATCTACTGGCTGGTCGACATGTCAAGCTTCACGTTCCTGGAGACAATTCCGACCCCAGAATGGTGTGGCGAGGACTCCCTCAAGGCTCAGTATTAAGTCCTATACTTTATAGTATTTATACTTCAGATCTTCACGAGTGTCTTAATTCTGATTGCCAAATTTTACAGTATGCTGATGACCTCTGTTTATATATTCCTACCTCTTCTGTTGAAACTGCAAGGGAATCCATGCAGGTATCCCTCAATTCCCTTAATCAATGGTTGATTTCCCACGGCCTCATTTTGTCTGCTTCTAAGAGCTCCACGGTTATTTTCTCACGTAAACGTGTTATCCCACGCATCGACCTTGAAATTGAGGGCTCTTATATCAGAATGAATGATACGGTCAAGTTCCTTGGTGTCATCTTGGACTCTAAACTGTCTGGTGCCTATCATCTCAACTACATTTCTGATAAATGTGAGAAAAAACTCAATATGTTGCGAGCTCTGGCTGGTGTCTGGTGGGGCGCTCACCCCTTCACTCTCAAGCTTTTTTATAATGCCACAATAAGGAGCTTACTTGATTACGGTTCTTTCCTGCTCGAGCCATGCAGTAAAGTTGCATTGGCGAAATTAGAGTCCACACAAACAAAATCGCTTCGCATTATACTAGGTTGTATGAGGTCAACCCCTAAAAACGCCATGCAAGTTGAGAGTGGTGATCCCCCTCTTCATCTGCGTAGACAGTGCCTTGCGGATAAATTTATATATAAGTCATATTTTCTTAAAAATCACATAATCCTGTCTAAACTCAGAACCCTTCACGATTTATGTAGGCAGAGTGAATACTGGAGACATAAGGAAATCCCATTATATTTAAAATCTTTCAGAAAAATCTGCTCGCTGGAAGAAAATTTCAAGATTCTCCAACAAAGCAACTTCCCTCTATATATGCGCCCCTATGAAATCTCAAATTTTGTCCCAACTGTTGTCCCTATAGGTCTAGACAAGAACTCCACTAATGCTAACAACCAGTTCTTGGCCATAATTAATGAAAAGTGGTCAGATCATTATAAATTCTATACCGATGCTTCAAAATTAACCTCTGATGGTGAAACTGGTGTAGCAGTTTACAGTCCTAATTCTCAGTTATTTCTCCAATTTCTGTGCCCCCCTGAATCGTCAGTCTTCACCGGAGAATGCATTGGGATTCTTGAGGCATGTGCTTTCATTGCTTCCCATCCTGTTATCACTAAAGCAGTAATCCTTTCAGATTCCCGAAGTGCCCTGGAAGCCATAGCTAAAACTTCATTTAGAGATAACCTTCGCAGCCCAATCATAATGGAAATCAAGACACTATTGTTTTCATTATCCAAAAAGGGTATTGAGGTGATTTTGTTATGGATCCCTAGCCATATGAACATAACGGGTAATGAAATTGCTGATGGAGCAGCCAAGAATGCGATTTCCAGTGGTCTGGCTGACAAAAAACATTTTGCTGTCCAAATTTATGACCTAATCCACAGGGCCAAGCTTGATCTCTACCGGTCCTGGCAAATAGACTGGTCTGAATCCAGCAAATCAAAAGGCGCTTGGTTTGCAGCAATCCAACCAACAATTCCTCCGAAGCCCTGGTTCTACAAATTCAAGAAAGCATCCAAAACGGCCACATCCGTCATTTGTAGAATTCGTATTGGCCACTGCTGTACCCCAGTATTCCTGAACAAAATTAGAGTCCGGGACAGTTCATTATGTGAGTGTGGTCTGGATGAGGGTACATTAGACCACATTTTTCTAAATTGCAGACAAAATAACTCTTTCACGTTTGACCAAGTCATCTTAAAATTAAAAATACAAAGACCTGTGAATGTCCGTCACCTACTTTCTTTCTTTCCCAACCCCCAGATTATCTGTGCTTTTATTAAATTTATTTCCATTAATAATATAAAACTGTAACACTTAAATATTCTATGTATGTATAAATAGATGTATATATAATATACATATCTCCTATAATATAGTAATTATTTTTTATCCTACCTACTAAAAATTCTAACAGGTTTTTTTTGTGTTCGTTTCAGACCGCCTGATAAAGTTACAACTCCGAACTCTGCCAAATACCCATGGGTAGCCACTACACGACACTGGCAGGAATTGTCGTAGTTTTCGGCAGATTGCCATAATAAAAAAAAAAAAAAAAAAACTAAATATTTGGAAATCTGTTAAAGTAGAAAAGACCTCTCTCCTAAAAGTAGTCCTCCCTTACATACTTTTGTTTTTTATGTTTGTATTTTTGTTTTTCTGTGCAATAAAGAGTATATTTAAAAGAATACACATTATTATTCCTTTGAATGTATATAATACGCTTTTCTATTGTCTTTTGGACACATGAATGGATATTATGACACAATCATGTTTTGAGCAACATAAAATAAAATATTTTTTTCATTTATAGAAATATTTTAAATAAAAAAGTACTCTATCAGCTATTTGCTTACATGTTAATTAAAAATTCTAAAAAAACGTGACAAGATCAAGTATTTTATCATATTCATTTTAGTATAAAACAGTTGAAATATAGTGCAGAAGAGCTTAAAATAATAGAAGTAGAATTAATAGGACACTAATAGAATTAACAAGTGCAGTACCTAGTCACTTTAACTAATATTAACATTGTTCTATCTTGTTATTATTATTGTTAAATCTAATACTCACTGTTGAATTCCTATATGGGCTTCCTTGAGGATTGTAGGGCGCCATAGGCCGTGGCGGCCAGACGGGCGCCGGGCCGTAGCCCGCCGGCGGCTGCTCATAACTATTCGGATATCTGTGAGGCGGCGCCCCACTCGACTGCAGCAAAGAGTTTAACGTTGGCGTCGGGCCGGGCGCTTGGGACACCTGCCCTGGGAAGAAACGTGGTTGCTGCGGAGGCGGCCGCGGTTTGCCGGGAAAACCGGGCCTAGGCGAATAGTAATCCGCGCCATCCGGATAACGATATTGACCGTACTGATCCGGTCCCGGCCTCTCACCGGCTCGGTCGTGACCGGGCGCCTCGCCACCGTCGCGCGGCTGCCCTGGATCGACCGACATCGGCGATTTGCTCTTTGTGTTCACGACGCCATCGGGCGGGACGCGCCCAATGGACTTGTCGGTGCCGTTTTGTAATAGAGCGTTCCGAGATTCACTGAGCTGCTCCGTTGGACTCTGCTCTACATTCACTTCGCTTCGCTGAGACTCAGCCTGCGTCGCAGCCATGTTCGGCTGGTAGCGACCGTCCCTGCTTTTGCGATCGACCGGCTCGCTTACGTTACATCGAAATTAAGCGTCGGATTGTAAAACCGCGACGCGGACACTTCCATCACTAATAAACAATATAACTATACACAATTTGCGACGCAAAACGGACGAATAATCGTTCACCGAAGCACACACATCGATCACATATCTACTCCATTGGCGTAAACGAGGTTAGGGAAAAGGTTACATATCTAGCAAGAGCTTTTGTCACGCTATAACAGAACATTTCATATCACTTCCACGTATTTATCACTTTGAGTTCGATCACTAACATGAAAACTCATTCCTAAATTTATAAACTATAGGAATAGTTAAAAACAGAACAATAGAATCACTAAACTTCCAAAATTATTGGCGTCCGCCATTACGGACTTGGAATTCTACGGCGCTTGTCGACGCTTTTGCCTATGTTCACGTCGGTCACAGAAAACAAAAATGTTGAAATAAATATATTTCTAAGCCTTAAAATTAACTTCAATTATAAAATGCACAAACTAATATTAATGAAATACTGTACATAACATTCTAATTATATAAATGAACAAAAGAATACCGTAAAATTATCTGTGCATGTTTACATTTTTGTACTATCGCGACCACGTAGTTACTACAGTGGTACCAACATAAGGATCCGTAGCCCGTGACAAGTTCCGGTGGCGCCAAGACTTATATGGCTAACTTCATACTTGTTTTTTACTTCATAAACGTCATGTTTTCTATGTTGCCAAGTGTAATAAGTCAAACTTAGTGCCGCCAAATAGAGAAAAATATTTCTGTTTTTCATAAAATTCATGCCGTAAAAAGAAACCTATGTATTTAGCCCTTACAGCCAAATCGAAAGTATTTTTTAAGTATATGTGGGGCATTATGGGGTGAGACAACACAACAATATTAACAGCGATATATATATTTAAAGTAGAGTTCGTAAAAAGTTTACTTTTTTTCAACTTAAAAATCTTAAATCCAGTCTCATAATTATTAATTTAAAAGTTTTGTGTAACTGTTAACTTAAAATTCTTCCATGTAGGTAGGGAAGGCAAAGGGAACGAAGCCTATACAGCCATGTCTTCAGTATTTTTATTTCTTCAGTAGTTGCATTGAAATGCAAGTGTAATATATTTCAATGCATATAAATATCCTAAATATATATAAATATATATGAACATCCAAGACTGGAGAACAAATGCCTGAAAATTCATCACCCAAATATTTGCCCCCACCGGGGATCGAACCCAGAACCTCTCGAGATGATGACTCCTTGAGACCGGCATACAGACCACTCGGACACGGAGGTCGTCAAAATCACATCTAAAGCATCTTTAACAACTCACAAAAACAATGAAAGAAAATACGACAGAATACCACCAGTTGACATATAGGGGCACTTTTATTCTATTGAGCAAGTGTTGTCACCAGCTCAAGTATATGACGATATCGATAATTTTCAGAACCTCATAGTTTTGACAGCACACTACAGGTACACAGTCTGAATAAACCAAAAGTCTAAGCAGAGAATACTTGATATTGGCGGACTCCATCAAGTCAACGCCATTAAAATAAGAAGAAGAAGAATTTAAAACGTGCATTTTGAGAGATGAGCTTCGTGGACCATTTACATTGGTATGGGAATCGATTAATCTTACTGCAAACAACTGTCAAATGCTCCTTTAAAATTATTGAGAGTAGGAAGATATAAAGTTGACTTAAGATATTACCACCACCACCATTACATTACCACATAGTAATACTTTCAACTGGAAGGAAGGATAACATTTTATGCATGTCCGTTTTGTGTTTGTGTGCATTTCTGAATGTAAATCTGTGTAGTGACTAGGGGTGTAACTAGATAATTAATTTATCAAATATCGAAAGTAAACAACATAACATGAAATACCAAGTCATTTTTTTGCAAATAATTTTGATATTAAGAATTCGAATCGTAGGTTCAATTTACTAAAAACGACTCGTTTTGGTATACACAAGAAACGCCGGCGATGATAAATCTATCACCCTATTAGCATTTTTTTGTGTCATTTTTTTTTTTTTTTTTTTTATTATGGCAATCTGCCGAAAACTACGACAATTCCTGCCAGTGTCGTGTAGTGGCTACCCATGGGTATTTGGCAGAGTTCGGAGTTGTAACTTTATCAGGCGGTCTGAAACGAACACAAAAAAAACCTGTTAGAATTTTTAGTAGGTAGGATAAAAAATAATTACTATATTATAGGAGATATGTATATTATATATACATCTATTTATACATACATAGAATATTTAAGTGTTACAGTTTTATATTATTAATGGAAATAAATTTAATAAAAGCACAGATAATCTGGGGGTTGGGAAAGAAAGAAAGTAGGTGACGGACATTCACAGGTCTTTGTATTTTTAATTTTAAGATGACTTGGTCAAACGTGAAAGAGTTATTTTGTCTGCAATTTAGAAAAATGTGGTCTAATGTACCCTCATCCAGACCACACTCACATAATGAACTGTCCCGGACTCTAATTTTGTTCAGGAATACTGGGGTACAGCAGTGGCCAATACGAATTCTACAAATGACGGATGTGGCCGTTTTGGATGCTTTCTTGAATTTGTAGAACCAGGGCTTCGGAGGAATTGTTGGTTGGATTGCTGCAAACCAAGCGCCTTTTGATTTGCTGGATTCAGACCAGTCTATTTGCCAGGACCGGTAGAGATCAAGCTTGGCCCTGTGGATTAGGTCATAAATTTGGACAGCAAAATGTTTTTTGTCAGCCAGACCACTGGAAATCGCATTCTTGGCTGCTCCATCAGCAATTTCATTACCCGTTATGTTCATATGGCTAGGGATCCATAACAAAATCACCTCAATACCCTTTTTGGATAATGAAAACAATAGTGTCTTGATTTCCATTATGATTGGGCTGCGAAGGTTATCTCTAAATGAAGTTTTAGCTATGGCTTCCAGGGCACTTCGGGAATCTGAAAGGATTACTGCTTTAGTGATAACAGGATGGGAAGCAATGAAAGCACATGCCTCAAGAATCCCAATGCATTCTCCGGTGAAGACTGACGATTCAGGGGGGCACAGAAATTGGAGAAATAACTGAGAATTAGGACTGTAAACTGCTACACCAGTTTCACCATCAGAGGTTAATTTTGAAGCATCGGTATAGAATTTATAATGATCTGACCACTTTTCATTAATTATGGCCAAGAACTGGTTGTTAGCATTAGTGGAGTTCTTGTCTAGACCTATAGGGACAACAGTTGGGACAAAATTTGAGATTTCATAGGGGCGCATATATAGAGGGAAGTTGCTTTGTTGGAGAATCTTGAAATTTTCTTCCAGCGAGCAGATTTTTCTGAAAGATTTTAAATATAATGGGATTTCCTTATGTCTCCAGTATTCACTCTGCCTACATAAATCGTGAAGGGTTCTGAGTTTAGACAGGATTATGTGATTTTTAAGAAAATATGACTTATATATAAATTTATCCGCAAGGCACTGTCTACGCAGATGAAGAGGGGGATCACCACTCTCAACTTGCATGGCGTTTTTAGGGGTTGACCTCATACAACCTAGTATAATGCGAAGCGATTTTGTTTGTGTGGACTCTAATTTCGCCAATGCAACTTTACTGCATGGCTCGAGCAGGAAAGAACCGTAATCAAGTAAGCTCCTTATTGTGGCATTATAAAAAAGCTTGAGAGTGAAGGGGTGAGCGCCCCACCAGACACCAGCCAGAGCTCGCAACATATTGAGTTTTTTCTCACATTTATCAGAAATGTAGTTGAGATGATAGGCACCAGACAGTTTAGAGTCCAAGATGACACCAAGGAACTTGACCGTATCATTCATTCTGATATAAGAGCCCTCAATTTCAAGGTCGATGCGTGGGATAACACGTTTACGTGAGAAAATAACCGTGGAGCTCTTAGAAGCAGACAAAATGAGGCCGTGGGAAATCAACCATTGATTAAGGGAATTGAGGGATACCTGCATGGATTCCCTTGCAGTTTCAACAGAAGAGGTAGGAATATATAAACAGAGGTCATCAGCATACTGTAAAATTTGGCAATCAGAATTAAGACACTCGTGAAGATCTGAAGTATAAATACTATAAAGTATAGGACTTAATACTGAGCCTTGAGGGAGTCCTCGCCACACCATTCTGGGGTCGGAATTGTCTCCAGGAACGTGAAGCTTGACATGTCGACCAGCCAGTAGATTACAAATGCAGGTCCGCATCCTTACCGGGACACTCAGCTGGCGTAATTTACTCCTGAGCACGGAAAGAAGGACATTGTCGTAAGCTGCTGAAATGTCAAGGAAGACTGCCAGAACAGATTCGCTCTTGCTGAAGGCGATTCGGATATCCGTCATTAGCGTGCCAATGCTATCCATGGTACTAGCTCCCCTCCGGAACCCAAACTGGGATTTACTCAAGAGACATCGACTCTCGACATACCACTCCAGTCTGTTTTTTATGAGGTGTTCGAGAATTTTAGCAACGACAGGTGAAAGAGCAATCGGTCGGAAATGGTCTGCGCAGTCGGGGGTTTTCCCCGGTTTTAATATGGGGATGACCAATTGCGTTTTCCAACTATCCGGGACGTGTGAGAGCCTAAAGGAAGCATTGAGAATGGACAATAGGTATCTCCGACTGTTATCACCCATCCTCTTAAAAAAAGAGTATGGGTGGCCATCAATACCGGGGGCCGAGTCATGGACATACTTGAGAACCGCATCAAGTTCACAAGGTAGGAAGGGGGAATCCAGAGGGTCATTCGAGATGATCTCACTGCCTGAGGCCGAGGGACATTCATCTAACAGAGGGGCTGATAGCGGGGCTAATTTATTTAAGAATGTTCCTGCTAAATCCGTTGGTAATGATGAAGAATTAGATGAGGCGCAGCCACGTTTAAAGCTCTTAAACTTTTGCCAGACTAGGGACGACGGGGTCGAAGGGGAAAGCGAAGAGCAGAATTTCTTCCATCCTTCGTATTTTTTCTTTCTAAATAAGCGCCTGGCTTTCGCTGCAATTCGCTTATATTCCACCAGGTTTTCTACAGACATATCCCGGGCATACATTCGTTCCGCTTCCTTTCGTGATTTTATCATCAGAGAGCACTCGTGATCCCACCAGGGTGGGGAAGATACCTTTCCAGAAGCAGAATTTTTTATTGGGATGCTAGAATGGGCAGCTGACGAAATTAAACCAGCAAATTGTAGAATACAGGTTTCCAGATTGGGTTGACAAACCTGTGGTAAAGTGGGAATTGCATCCTCTATTGTTTGAGAGTACAGCTCCCATCTAGCCTCTGGGAGTCTATATTTTAGCAGAGGGGGATTATCCCTGCGGGGTAGGGTTCTATTAACCAAAGTAGAACAAATTGGGTAATGATCACTACCATATGTGGAGTTAAGTCGCTTCCACTCCATCTGTGCAGTCAGGCTAGCTGAGCAGATGGTAAGGTCCACGCAACTTCTACTTTGACCGGGTCTTGGTAGTCGAGTGGCAGAGCCATCATTAATAATACATAGATTCCTATCATTTAACAGATCTACCAAATCAAGACCTGGGCTGTCACAATGGTCAGAGCCCCAGAGTGAGTGATGGGAGTTGAAGTCACCCATAATGATTATAGGGTGGAATAAAGTACAAACATTGTTAATATAGTCAATACATGGAGGGTTGGGAGTAGGGATATAAACAGATATAAAATTAATGCCATGGACATTAACTCCTACAGCATTAATTTCATCACCGTGAGGAGGGAGGGATAAGGGAGAAGAAGGAAGATTATTATTAATTAGGATAGCCGCTCCGCCATAACCGTCTGGGCGGTCATCTCGGAGCGTGCTATATCCAGAAAAATTTAAATTTTGTCGAGGGGTTAACCACGACTCATAAATTGCAAATATTGCAGGTGTGTATATGTTAATTAGGTAAGATATTTCATGTTTTTTGGGAAGAGCACTCCTGGTATTCCACTGCAGAAGGTTGAATGTTACGTTTTTTTATCTGTTTGACAAGGGTGTCGGCAACGTGGTCAGGTAATTGGTAGTTTGAAAGGAGGGTGGATAAAAGGGAAATGATTGTCTGAATTGTTTGTGCATTCTCATTATCAGAGGGAGAGTGTGTATTCAAAGCACATCCATTTGGTGCTGAGGGAAAAACGTAACTATTTAAGATATCCTGGTGAGCTCTACGATCATATCCTGGATGAGAATGGAAATGAGATTTTGAACGGGGAACAATATTTTTTTTATTAGAAGAAGGATGAGAGGGTTGGGGTTGATAGATGTAATTAGGGGGTGGGGGGCGGGGGGTACGTGGTTCTTGGTAAAGAGACTGATTAATGATGCGGGGAGATGGAGATGAAGCTGCAACATCTGCAAAGGATCGGTAGGACGGGGAGTGTATTTTTGCTGCCTCAGAATAGGATATGTTGTCCTTGGCCATAGTGGCTTTAATGTTCCGCTGACGTATGTATTCTGGGCAATGACGGCTATTTGCAGGGTGGGCTCCTGAACAATAAAAGCAGTTAGGGTCTTCAACTGAACATCCGTCTCCCAAGTGTTCACCACCACAGCGGTAACACCGGGGCTTAGAACGGCATTGAGTTTTTGTATGACCATATTTACAACATGCAAAACATTGGATGGTAGGGAAATTATATATTTCTACAGGAAGAGAATTGAAGCAGCAAAATACTCGATCTGGAAGACTCTGACCATCAAAAGTAATAACCATGCTTGACGTAGGAACCCATTCCGGTTTTCCCTCATTCGTGACTCTCCTATTCATCCTTCTAACTTTCAATATTTTGGCAACAGGGGACTTCAGGTTTTCCATGACAGTTAAATCAGTCCAGTCTGTAGGGACACCCTTTACTACACCCATCCTGGTGATATTAAAAGTGGGAATTGTCATTGAGAATCCCTTTGATTTAATGGCATCATTGTCAATAAAAGCATTAGCATCCTCAGGAGCTTTAAACTCTACTGATGCCCTGTTTCTACCAATTCGCTTTATGCCACCTTGTTGGATGTTTTTAATGTTAAGTTTCTCCAACATTTGTCCAAATCTAATAGGATGGAGGGTAGCGCCAGAAGTTGGTTCCGATTCGACACGAGATACATAGACCAAATAAGGTTCTCTGTCTAAGTGCGAGTACTTTGATCGCGAGATTAACGATGGTGCTGTAACACGGTCACGTTTCGGGGCAGAGGCTAAGATATCTGTATCGTCGTTTGATGGTTGAGCACCATTGTGTTTTCTCTTTTGCGACGCAACTTCCATTTCCATAGCCTCAAATTGAGACAACGGAGCAGTTAAAACAACAGGAGGAGTAAATAGTTCCTGTGAAGGGAGTCCCGTAGGGGAGTGGGAAGGGTCTGGTGGACGACCCGGGGGCCTATCGTCATCCTCCATGGTCGTCCGGCAGACGCCGCATACAAAATATTATATTTGACTTACCAAGCGAAAAGTCTGGAACACAAACACACAAATATCTACTAGACGAACACAAACACGCACCAAACACCCCAAAACCACGAGAGAAAGCCCTAAGATAGCCGTAAAACTATATTAGGAAAGAGACCACATGTGTTCGCCACAAACACAAATTTGACAGTCCTTTGTGTCATTTAGGCGTTTGACATTTAACCGTCAAAATTGATTAGAACATTAGAACTTTGTTTGAAACTTATCAATTTGCTCGAGAATTTTAGTTCATTTTACTTTGATATTTTTGTTATACCATAAAAGTGAGCGCAGGATTTCAATCCGCTGATTTCAATCAAATTTGTTGACACGGCCACAGGTTATTATTTCGTATTATTCTTCCGTATGTATGACGTCAAGCGTAAGATTTCAGTTTTTTCAGGTTTTCTCTGGAACTATACAACAAAAAGAAATATTTAAATGTTTTTCGGGATTTATATAGCAAAATGTAGAAATGTTTTTATTTTATTTTAAGGTGTATTAAAAAATGAAATGTTGTCAATTGTGCAAATTTTCGAAAAAAAATTACATACACATGTACATTTATATGTACACATACACATACATATGTACATTTACATTTACATGTACATTTATTGTTGATGAGTTGATTTGCGTATTTTTCTGTTCTTGCGTCTGAGGAACTTGCGTTTCATTGTACCGACCGACAATTCACTGTCACTGTCGCTTTCATTTAACACCGTAACGTATTTTTAGAACATTAACTTATTTATAAAAGCAAATTAAAATAAACATAACGTTTATGTATTTGAAGAAAACAAAAACGCGGCAAATTTCTAGATTAATATTTTTTTGTCGGTAAAGCAAAGGCATCAAGCTCATACGGCCTCGTCGGTTTTCGTAATTTTATTTAATAATCATAACTGCACAATAAATACGTATTCCTTTTTCAAAAAGATGTATAATGCTTTTTAAATAAACTCAATGGTGTAAACACAGATGTAATTCAGTATAAATTTCGGTAAGTATTCCAAATTTAAATCACATTCTCCCCCTAGAGAATGAATGAAATTCAGTACAATTTTCTTTCCCTGTTTTAACAGATTAAAAATGACTATTGTTATGTTCGCTTTTTGTGGCAAAGAATGTCTCATTTTTGAGCAAGTGGTACGAAAAGCAAATTTAACCGTCTCCGCAGAGACGGTTGCGGTTGAGAAATTGCTTTAAACTAATGTATGACAGAATTCTAAAAAAAAGTCAGCTTATGTCTAACTTTTAATGTTAGCTCACAATAACCTTTTTTAAGCTAATCAAAGTTCAAAAATAAAGCATAATTTGTGAAGATGTTTTTTTTTGAGATGATAATGAATGCTTATCAGTCTAAATAAATACGATATTAATTCATTCATTTTCAGCCGTATGACTACCACTTCTAGACCAAGTATTTAAAATAAAAGAATTTTGCCCCATTGTTTGATTTTTTTTAGCAAAATTTTGAAGTCGGTAAAAAAGCGTGATTTTGATATATATAAAAGCTCCACAACATTTATTCAAAATGAAGTCGCGGGTAAAATTTAACGTTAACGTTATCTCAAAGTAACTATTCCTCGCCGATGGAGTCACGGGCAAAAGCTAGATTGATTTGTTATCGATAAAACTATATTTTGTGAACAGACGTCACTAAAATTATGTGCAAAACAAAGCAGTTTGTTTCACGAATTTATAAGCAGTGATAGGATTTAGAACCTGTAGATTTTAATGTTTTAGAGATTTTCATATAGTAACACACATTGGAAAGCTTAAAGCAATAGTGTCGACGACTTACGTATGCTTCACACAAAAACTACGCTGTTGCCAAACTTATACTATGTTTCTCTTTCCTCGCATTACACTTCAATGAAACAGACAAAGATTGAAGATGCTATGCGAAGCATAATATTACTTAATAATGCTACACATGTGGCACATTCTCGCACAGACTAAGTAGAGATACTACGAATGTAACGGCGGCCTATCTCTCTAATCTGTTCTAGCACCTGTATGTACGTCATTAAACTTATAGCGCGTAATTTAAATAATAATAAACAATACACCCGTCATAAAAATAACTTCTATATAGCCCATTTACTGTAATGGATTCTAGTTAACGGAATAATAAAGCTTTGGTAAACTGTCAACGCCGTATGATCATTCATCATACAAACCAAGATACAAACCATTAGCCATATAACCTCTTTGACTCGAACCCAGAACCTCTAGAAATGGCGAACGCCCTGAAACCGGCATACAAACCACTTAACCACGGACGAAGGTCGTCAAGTTCAAGTTACTAATATATTTTTAAATCATTTCAATTATGTATCGAGACAGCTTCCGTAAGAACAAAATAAACTAAAATGTGTATATCTATCTATCTTTCTCTTCGAAAAGAGAAGGGAAAATAAACGATTTTGTTACTTTGGTTTAGTTTGTACATACGGAATCAGCCTCATTGGCTTATGGTCCTAAGGAAAACTTTTTCGTGGCGATATGTGTATTCAAAACAGGATTATAATTTTCATGTGTGTGAACCGAGTCACAACAGAAAAAATTATTGTTACGCGTCTTAATTGTGCATTCGAGATAGCCTTGTCCAAAAGGGGTGAATAGTCTAGTTGACCCTTTTTTATTGGGCCCCAAATGATTCATTACTGTTAACCACCACCATAAAAATAATATATTTTTGAGGCCTTTAAAGTTTAAAGGCTGGTTTATTTAAAATTTATTGTGTTTAAAGTCTAAACACAATAAATTTTGAATAACTTTTTTGCTTGGCAGGCAAAAACGCTGTCGATTATGATGGTCTATAAATTATCTGTGCCATGTAGTCAAGATTTTGGTAAATAATCAATATGCATGCGTAAGTCACACAGCCGACAGACATGCTTGATTAGTTGCGACTGGGGTTTGACAGATTTTGTCCATGCGTAGTAATTGTTTACATTTCGCGTTACGTCACCAATTTCACGAACATGGTAGATAGCGTTTTGGACAGATGAAAGAAAAGTAAAAACCTGCTTCTCAAAGTTTTCCCCATACAACACTATTGCGGGTAAACAAATTCAAAGGCCAAAGTAGGATAAAATTGTTTTATTCTTATTTTTCGTTACACAAGATTTGTTAACATGCTTGCAAAAATATTGTCTTTATATTTAATTACCCATTAGACCAATTACTTTTGTCTGAAATTAGTGGGTTAAAAATATATGAACACTTCTATTGCTACTATTATTATTATGAAACATTTACAGTTGTAACGGACCCTTCAGTAGAAGCATTAGGTGGATGTTTTGTGTAACAATTTACCAACTGATAGCTACATTATATTCTTTTTTCATAACTATGGAAGCAAAAATTGCACAATAGTTTTATTTTAATTGAGCGAAATACTGCATAAATGCCAAATAAAATTTTATTATTAAAGTAACAAATTCTGTTTTAATAAAAATCTATAAAAATTACATTATAAATTAGTTATGGCATAAAAATTATAAACTAAACTAAATATCAGTTTAACCTAATTTAAGTACAAAGATCACGGCGCTCGCGTCTCAACATAATATAACATAGTGTGATGACACATCTGGCAACTATTGGGGCCATAATACACTGACATAATTTTAAGAGTAACATTATTGTGCTTAAATTACAGCAACATTAATACGATTATTGCGTAGAAAAATATTATCCAACAAACTTCAATAGAGGGTTTTCGATGCGTATTTACATTAGTATTTTAGACAATATACCGGTGTTCCACATTTACTATAATAATATTTCGATATGCGTCTAACAATTTAATTTACTTAGTAATACTGAAACAGTGTAATCAAACGCATTATAAATATTGTTAATAAGGCAAATTTACAATTTTTTTTTAAATTAAGCCAAAAATTATCACATTTCAAAGGAGAATGTAATGATCTTAAACTACACCGCTGTATCGGCAATAACAATTAGTTCATCAGTTATCACAGTTACATATTCGTAGAGCAACGAACATGCGACTTACGACGACAAACTCGGTCTATACTCTATTTCGCCTAAGTTGACCTTGGTGAAAGCAGGATAGACATATAAGTTGCCTGTAGGATAGAAAGATGTAATCCAAACTTTCATGATTTGTCAGCTGCCACCAAATTATCTCAAGTGAAAAGGTGTATAGGTATCGAGACTTGTTGATAAAAACCAGTATTATAGGCTTTTGAATTGGTAAAGACGATCAGTTTGTTAATACGCTTAAAATATCTAAACTTGATTTTAAAGTTAGATATTGGTAATTTATGTACATAATAAGGGTCAGTTTTTTACCAGTAGGTTAAAATATGGACCAATGGCGAAAACGTTTGATGTCGTGACAGCTTATCCAATAGTCGAATTCTCAAATAAAAATCATAGACAATTTAACCACAACACTGTGCTGGGATTAGTAACATGGCGGCTGGCGGCACAGCTGATAAATATTGCTTTGAATTTTCATCGCAAATTTAACAATTTGCCAAGCTGACGTCACACATATTTGCGTTTCCATTGTCGCTATTTTGTCTAGATTTTAACTATAGTGGTTACAATGACTACGGATCACAAACCGACCCTAAGTGATGATTTGATAATGACCTCGTCATCCAATCAATGACTTCGAAATTTTGACGCTGCCTCTATACATTTCTAAAATCCAAAACATACCATTATTACTTAAATTAGGACTACGGTATTTACTCTTATTACAAATATTGTTTTATGGAAGAGGAAACGTCATAATTGCGAAACTTCATGTCTATTCAAAATCATAGTCAAAAGAAGCGACAATCTGATTGGTCAACGCCTGCGCTGCCAATCAGAGACGTCGCACAGTTTAACAAAGTCGTAACTGACAACACAATGCTACGCATTTGACGCTTATTTTGAATAGCTAGAAGTGTATTTTATTAGCGGGTTGGGGAGGGATACATTTTGCGTTCCACACTTATCTCACGTTGGGTTACAATCAAGAGGAGCCAAACTCTGTCATCCAGGATAGGTATTTCTCTATATCTCCTTTTGACACGGACTTGTTGCATTTAGCCAGGGCGTCCATAAAGTCTTCCTTGGTGACGGGCAGGTCCAGCTCTTCTTTAGCCAACTGCTTGATCTGTTCTGGCTTCAAACCAGCTATCCTTCTGCGCATTGACATCATTGACGCATCTCTGAAACATACAAATGTATATTTATATTAGAAGTTTTGTTGAAACCACAGGGGAATACATAAAAAAAGGTTTTCTTAAAAAAAGGTAATAAAAATAGTTTTCTTTTAAATTAACTTGCTACTTTACTTAATTATCAGTGGTTTTCAGTGTCGAATAAAGCTCAAACAATTGCAAACCGTTAGTGGCAGTAATCAGGGCATAATATGGGTCGCAAAGGTTGATGGTTGTTGAGGCGGTTCTCGAGTGGGGGCTACGTTAGTATAGTAAGAAGAATCCATAAAGATCCATGAATTTCTTCACACGTTATTTTTTGTATGTTTGGCTTTTGGGCATCTTAGCCCGCCTGGCTAGCTACCACCGTCTGACCTAAATCTGTCGCCATAATAAAAATGTTATATCATTGGTGTGTTCCAGCAATCAGAGGTAAGATAGCCAGTTCCTCAGTTATAGAGGAACACAGGTTTAGCTCGCTTCCACCTACGGCTTTATCATCACTTACCATTAGGTGAGATAAAGGCTAAGATCTTGCCAGTCATATGTCACAAAAAAAATATGTTGGCACCGAATACGAATAACCGTCGAGGGCTGGTCCATATAGGTTATTCAAAGTGTAAGCGAACATATATCGCAAACTCAGACAGAGGATAGTTCTAGTGACTCTAACCACCAAAAAATTATTATTACATACATACATATAATCACGACTATTATCCCTAAGGGTTAGTCAGAGACTAGGAAAAAGCACCGTAAAAGCAGGCCACTGCCACAGTTCGCGCTTCACCAGCAGTATGCATTCAGCGTGACAGGTGGTGATGCCGTCGCACCTATAAGCTATTAGATTTTTTCTTTTTTTTAAGGAGTTTTGTCTTTATATATATGACAGTCATATAAGGACTTAGTACAAAATAACACAACAATTGATGTAAACTATGCTAGGCATCAATTTACAATATTGTCAGCTCTAAATCCATTAGTCGCCTTTAGAACACCCAAGGCAAGAGAAGGGTTGGTAGTATTCTTGTAATGAGCTTCGACACGACTTAAAGACAACGAATTATTTTTAAAGGTTTTTTATGCCTGCAGACGTTGGTGATGTCGGCCCCGGAGTAGCCGTCGAGGCGCGCGGCCACGTGGCGCAGGTCGAGGCCGGGCTGCGTGCGCACGTCGCGCAGGTTGATGTAGATGTACCTGCAGACGTTGGTGATGTCGGCCCCGGAGTAGCCGTCGAGGCGCGCGGCCACGTGGCGCAGGTCGAGGCCGGGCTGCGTGCGCACGTCGCGCAGGTTGATGTAGATGTACCTGCAGACGTTGGTGATGTCGGCCCCGGAGTAGCCGTCGAGGCGCGCGGCCACGTGGCGCAGGTCGAGGCCGGGCTGCGTGCGCACGTCGCGCAGGTTGATGTAGATGTACCTGCAGACGTTGGTGATGTCGGCCCCGGAGTAGCCGTCGAGGCGCGCGGCCACGTGGCGCAGGTCGAGGCCGGGCTGCGTGCGCACGTCGCGCAGGTTGATGTAGATGTACCTGCAGACGTTGGTGATGTCGGCCCCGGAGTAGCCGTCGAGGCGCGCGGCCACGTGGCGCAGGTCGAGGCCGGGCTGCGTGCGCACGTCGCGCAGGTTGATGTAGATGTACCTGCAGACGTTGGTGATGTCGGCCCCGGAGTAGCCGTCGAGGCGCGCGGCCACGTGGCGCAGGTCGAGGCCGGGCTGCGTGCGCACGTCGCGCAGGTTGATGTAGATGTACCTGCAGACGTTGGTGATGTCGGCCCCGGAGTAGCCGTCGAGGCGCGCGGCCACGTGGCGCAGGTCGAGGCCGGGCTGCGTGCGCACGTCGCGCAGGTTGATGTAGATGTACCTGCAGACGTTGGTGATGTCGGCCCCGGAGTAGCCGTCGAGGCGCGCGGCCACGTGGCGCAGGTCGAGGCCGGGCTGCGTGCGCACGTCGCGCAGGTTGATGTAGATGTACCTGCAGACGTTGGTGATGTCGGCCCCGGAGTAGCCGTCGAGGCGCGCGGCCACGTGGCGCAGGTCGAGGCCGGGCTGCGTGCGCACGTCGCGCAGGTTGATGTAGATGTACCTGCAGACGTTGGTGATGTCGGCCCCGGAGTAGCCGTCGAGGCGCGCGGCCACGTGGCGCAGGTCGAGGCCGGGCTGCGTGCGCACGTCGCGCAGGTTGATGTAGATGTACCTGCAGACGTTGGTGATGTCGGCCCCGGAGTAGCCGTCGAGGCGCGCGGCCACGTGGCGCAGGTCGAGGCCGGGCTGCGTGCGCACGTCGCGCAGGTTGATGTAGATGTACCTGCAGACGTTGGTGATGTCGGCCCCGGAGTAGCCGTCGAGGCGCGCGGCCACGTGGCGCAGGTCGAGGCCGGGCTGCGTGCGCACGTCGCGCAGGTTGATGTAGATGTACCTGCAGACGTTGGTGATGTCGGCCCCGGAGTAGCCGTCGAGGCGCGCGGCCACGTGGCGCAGGTCGAGGCCGGGCTGCGTGCGCACGTCGCGCAGGTTGATGTAGATGTACCTGCAGACGTTGGTGATGTCGGCCCCGGAGTAGCCGTCGAGGCGCGCGGCCACGTGGCGCAGGTCGAGGCCGGGCTGCGTGCGCACGTCGCGCAGGTTGATGTAGATGTACCTGCAGACGTTGGTGATGTCGGCCCCGGAGTAGCCGTCGAGGCGCGCGGCCACGTGGCGCAGGTCGAGGCCGGGCTGCGTGCGCACGTCGCGCAGGTTGATGTAGATGTACCTGCAGACGTTGGTGATGTCGGCCCCGGAGTAGCCGTCGAGGCGCGCGGCCACGTGGCGCAGGTCGAGGCCGGGCTGCGTGCGCACGTCGCGCAGGTTGATGTAGATGTACCTGCAGACGTTGGTGATGTCGGCCCCGGAGTAGCCGTCGAGGCGCGCGGCCACGTGGCGCAGGTCGAGGCCGGGCTGCGTGCGCACGTCGCGCAGGTTGATGTAGATGTACCTGCAGACGTTGGTGATGTCGGCCCCGGAGTAGCCGTCGAGGCGCGCGGCCACGTGGCGCAGGTCGAGGCCGGGCTGCGTGCGCACGTCGCGCAGGTTGATGGCCAGCAGAGCCTCGCGCCCCGCCTGCGTCGGCAGCGGGATGTAGATGCGCTTCTCCAGCCGCCGGCGCAGCGCCTCGTCGATGTCCCACGGGAAGTTCGTCGCCGCCAGGACCATCACCACCTACAATGGGAAGTTCAATATCAAATTAAATCTATCAGGTTAATGATAAAACTCAACAAAATGAAAACTTTGAAGGTATTTCATCATTGAAGATCATAAATAGAGAAAAAATCATTATTTGTCAAAACCTACAAGAATAGACCTTTAAAAGCAGTTGACACAGGGTTATCAGATATTCTTAAAACTGGACTGGATATTCTGGATTCTTAAGTTTTAGGAATAAGAGCGTCTATTAGGAATAAAGGTTGACGACCTCCGTAACCGAGTGGTCAGTACGCCGGTTTCAAGGCGTCGCCATCTCGAGAGGCTTCTTTCCCCAGTGGAGACAAGTGTTTGGGTTATGAATTTTCAAACATTTATTCTCCTGTCTTGGATGTTCATTATATATGTATTATATTATGTATATTCTCTATAATTATATGTATTTATCTATTAAGTATATTTGTCCGTCATCTAGTATCCATAACACAAGCAGCATTTAGTTGCTTAAATGGTACTAGTTGATAGGTGTGAATGTCTGAGGATATTTATATATTTATTTTATTTATCCCATACATTTGCATGAGCAGATCGAGACTCGACCCGACGTTTGTGGGTGGGGGTGTGTGTGTGTGTGTACCTTGGCAGGCTCGTCGGTCGCGGAGCCGAGCCCGTCCATCTGCACGAGCAGCTCCGACTTCACCCGACGCGAGGCCTCGTGCTCGCTGTCGGAGCCGCGGCGGGAGCACAGCGAGTCGATCTCGTCGATGAAGATCGTGCTCGGCGCGTAGAACCGCGCCTGAACAATATACAAAATACGATGTGAACAAAACAAACGAATTGATAAAGGGCTCGAAATGGTGCTTACTTGCTGATTTCTACCGATTAACCTGCAAGACCTATCTCAAAATACTATCCTTCCCCATGTGTATTACAAATAATTTCCCTGGCCCATTTCCATTTTATTAGGGGTCGGCGTGGCTCGCAATATCAGCACTCCATTAAAAATATTAATATTATATTCAATCCTGAAGATATCTTATCATTTTGAAAATCGACATTTATAGTTTGTTTCAAAACACAATAAAGTTCGATTACTATCTTAACGTCTCATATTTGATCTCTGGCAGTAATCAAACAAGACAATTGATTTTCTATTGTGGACTCTAACGTCACAGATGATGAACTAAAGAACATGCTATATTACCATCACAAACAGCACAAAATAAAGCCGCCACTAGATCTCTGCTTTGCGTGATGGTTGACGCTCTCTACCGAGCAACATTAATCGTTAAGTCCGCCATTTTTACCTTTCTGTAATGGATTATTGAGTAGTTAAAGCTTCATTAAATAAATAATAGCACAACATTCAATTACCATTTCAAAAAGCAGCCGCACGAGCTTCTCCGACTCGCCGCGGTACTTGGACGTGAGCGTGGAGGAGGACACGTTGAAGAACGTCGTCCCACACTCCGTGGCCACGGCCTTGGCTAACATCGTCTTGCCAGTCCCTGGAGGACCCACCATGAGGACGCCTTTCCATGGCCGCCGGATGCCCTGGAATTGTTATATATACAACTATCTTCCGACATTCACACCTGTCAATTAGTTGAGCAGCTCAATATGCCTCTTGTGTTATTTATACTAGATGACGGATAAATATACATAATATTGGGTCCTTACCTATGAAATTGGTGTTTTATATTCTGTCTTAGCAATTTGTCCGTAACTATTAAGTTTCAGAACATTCTTATAAAATAATTGCCTCTTCTAAAAATAAACCATATATTTGAGCTCGCGGTCAGTTGCGTAGTATGGACATTGGTCATTTTGGTCAGTTGCGTAGTAGATTTTGGGGATGTCTGCATTTTACATACTAACATTTTATCAGTTTTCTTCACAACGACAAATCCAGAGATAATAATATTTGGCATGTATCATTAGACAAGGTTTAGCAATATGTGTGTGAACACGCTTGATAAAAATTATTCATCGTTTTTATGTTAATGCAAATCAAATGATGTATTCGGGAGGCAGTTAAAAATAATTGTCTTTGTGTCTAATTTTAACACAATTAAACTTACAAAAAATTATCAAATTAAATAATACGAGCTCAAATATATGGTCTATTTTTAGAAGAGGCAATTATTTTATAAGAATGTTCTGAAACTTAATAGTTACGGACAAATTGCTAAGACAGAATAAAAACACCAATTTCATAGGTAAGGACCCAATATTTGGGATCATTTTAATAGGCGATTAATGGACTTAGAACTTCACAACATCCAATAGCTTATAGAGGCGGCGTTCTCGCCACCTGTCACGCTGAGTGTAGTCACTGCTAGTAAAGCGCGGACTACTTTTGCGGTGCTTTTGCCTAGTCTCTGACTAATCCTTAGGGGATAACAGTCGTGATTATATGTAGGTATGTTAGTAGGTTATTTATACTTGTTAATTATCTTATGATGAGAGAAAAAGAGTTGGATTACTTAAAGAGTTAGATGCTGAGCTGACGAGTGGCAGAGGAGAATGGAAGAAGAAGACATGTTGTGCCGACCCCACCTAGAGTGGGAAAAGGGCAAGAAGAAGAAGAAGAAGAATTATCTTATGATGGAGCTGACACAACTCAGGGCATTTCGACCCTATGGGATCTTTTCATTTCAGTTCCCTCTTCACCGCTGCTTGCATCATCTGGGACTAGTCTACTCGTCCAGCTCTTCTTACAGTGTGTATTTTATGACGGCGATTGGTTTAGCTCTTACTCGAGCACAGCTAAAAAGGGATAGCGTTATGTGGGAATGAATAGCGCGATTTCTTTCTAACGGTACTCTGGCAAAGATCTATGCTCGAGTTTGATTTTGGAATACGGGCCTTAATGACATAAAATAACGTCTAAATTCAATTGATCGAAGCTATAAGATAATTGTTATAGCTGTACATCCCCCTATTCCAGTTATATCCCGTAAATAAATATCTACTTAGTTATTTTACTTACCTTAAAGAAGTCCGGCATCCACATGGGCAGGACGACAGCTTCTTCCAGCAATCGCTTTGCTTCGCTGAGGTCCGCAATGTCGTCCCATCTGATGTTAGGGTTCTTTTGTACGATGTCTCTCTCTGGGGAATAAATATAATCAATTAGTACTTATATTTCTTGAAATTATACAGCTGTTTCTTGTTTACGTTTTTAAGATTTTCTGTTCAAAACTAGTTTTTTTATGGACTCTATGATTTACAGTTACTTCGTGCTATGAATGGCTCGTTCGTGCTCTTTAAGCTGTTGGTTCCGGTTGCTACAGCAACAATTTCATTACATTACTCTGAACTGGACCAGTGAGGAATGTATTTAGCCTGGTGACTTTATGGAAAAGTTGTACAGTCAGCAGCATAAGGAGTCAGACTGACAAGATTGGTCAACAGATATTCAACCTTAATGCTTGAAACATAAAGTGCCAATAACGTTTGAAGAATTTTGTCACTCTGTGCTAGTCTGTCGATCTTTGGACTATACTTTAAAAGCACGCGGTAAGAAAATATACTCTAGTACATCCCAATAGAGTTGTAACTCACCCAGCATGTCGACCAAGTCTCCGTCAGCGGCCGACGGGGGCTCGAATCTGCGCTCCTCTTCTTTATGCTTCTCATCGTCTGTTTCGCCGTTATTGTTGTCTCTGTCTTGCTTCTCTTTCCCGTTACTACTGTGTTCTTTGCTGTTTCCTGTGTCTTTTGATTTTGCTGAAAAGCCAAGTTACATATTGAGGTGAATTAAGAGGAAGACGTGTTCCCTCCATCCTACAGCAAAGAGAGAGAGATAGAGAGAGAGAGAGAGAGAGAAGAGAGGCGTGAAAAGGCATCTTTTGAGCCAGCAAGGGGGAGGTGGCTAGGTCTGCATTCTATGGTGCTACCCTAGCTTCCTTCGCATATCTAATGCATAGATCTAATGCTTACCATCAGGTGTTGAGTTATTTGCTGGGCTGGTTATAAATAAAAAAAGACCGAGAAATTTTGATAGTGTGAACCATATACTCAAAATGGCTAATAGGAAGAGATTGAGTGTTAATATCGCCGCCAGTGATAGAGGAGAATAGAAGCGAAGAACTGTTGCGGCGACCTCTATATAAAATTAGGAACAGAGCAGGGAAATGGCGATCGCATGTTCTCTTAGGGTGCCAATAGGAAGGCAACATTTTGGCAGAATTTTGCGAGTCACGTGAAACAAAGCAATCCTATTGTTCTGTTTTTCCTCACACACAGCATAGCTACCTCGCATAGCCCTGGTGGAAAGACACCCCAAATAAATCGGGAACAATCCGGAAAAATAGACCCAGTAATCCGGCGAAGCATGCGCCTTAATCAACTGAGATCCAGCGCTGACATCCAGAATGAGGTCGTAACTAGTCAATGGTCACAAAATAAGACAGAATAGAAACCTCATCAAACATTGTTTGCGATCACCGGTGTTCGCGATGACCGCCAAGGGGTTAATGTTAATACTGACCACTATGAGTTTTATTGGAGGCTAGTTTAGGATTCCTGGAGTCTGCTGCTTTTCGCTGGGAGGTGGTGGCGTTGCGGCCCGGCGCTGGCTTCTTGTTGTCCGCGCGAGTGTTCCGCGGGTTGGTGCGAGCTGACTTCATTGTTGGAGGCACTCTGGGAAAGAAAATTGAATTCATGAGAAATAAAGAGAAGATGATACAGATTATTTCTTATTAGCGGCACCATATAGACGTCCACGGCTGGATATAGGCCTCCTCCAACGATCTTTACAGTACATACATTTAAGCCTAGAGTGCCTAATGTGGTCTTAAGAAACACAGTGCTCCTTGGACTCTGCCTAACCCTTCGGAGATTACAGGCGTGATTGTATGTATGTATGTCTGTATGTAAGCCTTTCCAAAGATGCCAAAGAGAATGGCAAATAATCATCCTGTGGGATTAACGCCTTCTCTCACCACCGTTGCCCGGTATAGGTTGGTGGAATGTGTTATAGTTAATTATCAACATCTCCGGCCCTAGGCACTGTTAGATATAGGCATCCTCTAAGGTATTTTCAGGTCATTTCACACTGCATCCAGCACCTTCCAGAAGCGTTTCTCTGCCGGAAGGGTCCAATACTATGTTTGACGAGTAGCGGTCTTCACTTAAGTACACATTTTGCTCGACGTTATCGGTTCTTGGAGAGATATGGCCTGTCACTTCAACTAGCTAATTCAGAAGTCTGTCAGGAGTGTGTGTGTTACTTGTGCTCGACGCTGGTGGGCGGCGGCCAGGCGCCGTGGTCGCGGTCGGGCGGCGGCGGCCACACGTCGGGGTCGATTTCGTGCGGCGCCAGGCCCCACATCTGGTCGCGGGTCGGCAGGTCTTCGTAGGCTGCAACCAAACAAAATACTAAAGAGAGGTAGGGCACAACGGACACCCAGCTGTTCGATTTTGGAGTGCCGGACCTGTAGTAGTACTTTCTTGCAGAAGACCAATAGTAAATTAGCAGTACATTTTTTGGTGTTGTGTTTCTGTTGGTTAGTAAAATTGCCCGAGGTCTACACATACCTACACCAGTTAACATATCTAAGTTATACAACAATTAAAAATTGTGTACAATACTATACATCCACGATTACGCACAGGAAATATAAACACTTAACGTCAAGTGGATGTTTGGAACATTTTATTTACTTCAAACAATGACATCATTATCTAAGCCGACAACAACTTTAAAAGTTTTTTGTCACCATATTATTGTCTCATTTAAAATAGCTGTATCTCTCTCACTATGATAATGAATGTGACAAAGACAGGTGCCAATAAATTTGTGAACCGATGACAGTTTATCTTTTATATTAGTGAAGCAATTATAGAGATATCAATAAGGTGACCATTAAATAGAACCATCGAATAAATAATAGATAGGTAATTTGCTAGTCTATATTTCGTAGTAAGATAGCTATATCACTAGGAATAAAATTGTATACCGGTGATAAGGACGAATACGTGTGTTGGAACTCTTAGCAATGAAACTAAAGAAACTTTAAAACTCGCTATATTTTGCCCAACACAAAATACGACAAATCGCAAACGTAATAATAAAAAGACAACGACAGACATATCAAAAAATACATAAAAGCAATAGACAAAATGTGTAAAAAGGTTATATAAAAACTGACCGCAACAACCGGAACATATTTGTAATACAGTTTATTTGGTTTTTAAATTATATTCTTACATTAAGTTTAGTAAATAATTGTAGGGATATAATGCGGGTCAATCTATATTGAACTGCAAAGAAAAAGGGTCGGTTAGAAAATTATATTCCTAGTAAGAGAGTAATGAATCGCTATCGTTTAACTATATTATATTCCTAGGGATATAACTATATTACGGCTATATCTATCATCCTGCGACTGCGATATATACAGTAGAACAGATATCGCTCGATAAAGCATTCAAACTATACTCGTCATTCAATGCATACTTATTTCAAATTACATATTAAATGATCTTCGTACGGCTTATACTCAATCAGCGCAAATTATAAGTTTCATTTAATGTATTTCTAATAGTGCGACACTCACATTAAATACAACGAATCAACGAAGAAGATATACATTGACGTGGTGCATGCAAAGCAAATTGTATAGTATTATTTCCTACGTGCCGCTTATTGTACACACGTAATGAAATACAGCACTTCGACTTTTTTACTCTTATTTATGTATTTAATATACATAGTTAAGGTAAGGCATAAAGCGTGACATCTCCGTTCTAAATTGAATCTTATGCCATTGACTTAGATGGTTTTAAGATGTCATAGCTATGCAGAGTGCTCGTAACCGGGTATAATAAATATTACCTGTAATGTAAATATGGATTTGAATCATGATTATTTGATAATATTTACGTCTTAACGCGTAATTATTATGTTAAGACGGATGTAGTCTCTTCATTACGATTATATAATTACAGGATTGAGTATCTTCCGCGTTGCCGACACTAGATTATGGGCTAAGTTTGCAGTTCATATTAAATAGGGAATCATTTATATTTTAATTTATTACTTGGTTAAGTGGACAGTTACTGTAAATGTGGTGAAAACAATCATTTATTCCGCAGAAGACATATAAATATTAAGAATATTTATAAACTTACTTTAGTTCAAGCAAAAAATTAAAAAAAAAAACATAAATGTAGTAAATGTAATAAAATAAGTAATTTTTACTTCTTAATTTGTTGTTGGACGATGTTCTAAAATTCATATTTAAGAAAACACAGTCATTAAATCTCACTTTTTGCTAACCAATCCTTCGGCTCTTATCAGCTATCAGAATATCTCTTTCATTCTAGTAGCAAAAACTTAATCTGATATAAATAACAGTGAAAGTTCTACAAATGGCTTCTCATTTCTACCTACTAGAGGAAAGTAGTTAATTGAGCAGCCATTTAATTATTTGGTCAGCAACAAAAAGGTCAGCCGAAAAATCATTTGGGAGGCAAACAAATATTTTGTCAGCAATATAATTAAATAGCCGGAAAAATTATTATTTGGACAGCAAAATAATAAATTGGTCTGCAGAATAATTAGTTGGGCAGCAATATAAATCTTCCAGAAATATATTAAATCTAGAAAAAGGATCAATGAAGGATATAGGATCCGATAGGTATTCTGATAGGTCCAAGTTATTTTTTATGACCCTTAAAAACAATGTTTGTGTAATCAAAACATATATTAGACAATTTAGAAGCAGACAAAACGTTTGAGTTGCTACCCAATTAAAGAAAGAAAGACAGAATGCGTTTATTGGCCAACAGAAAAATACTGTATAATTATTAGTTATTTTGCTAACCAATTAGAAATATCTGCTGCCAAACTAGTTATTTTACTACCAATTTAGAAATATTGGGTCCTTACCTATGAAATTGGTGTTTTTATTCTGTCCTAGTATTTTGTCTACAACTATTATGATTCAGAGTATTCCTAAAAAATAATTACCTCGTATAAAAATAGACTATATTTTTGAGCTCTTTTGATTTGTTTTGATAATTTGTTGTAAGTTTAATTGTGTTAAAATTGGACACGGAGACAACTCTTTTTAAGTGCCTCCCGAATACATCATTTTATTTGCATTCACTTAAAAACGATAAATATTATTTATGAAGTGTGATATTACACATATTACTAAAGCTTGTTTAATGAATATTAATGATACATGCCAAATATTATTATCTCTGGATTTGTCGTTGTGAAGAAAACTGATAAAATGTTAGTATGGAAAATGCAGAATTCCTCAAAATCTCCATACAAAACACAAATTTCATAGGTAAGGACCTAATATTTCTTACCCATAAGTTGCTGACAAATTAGATATTTTAGCTGACCAATTGTATTTTTTTGCTGACCGAAATTCGAATATTTACTACCCAATACTAATTCTAAGTTCCAAAGACAGCGGAAAGCGCTGAGATTTTATGCGTCGTTGAGTAGATGAAGAAAAATGATACAAGCTGCTTCTTACGAACGGAACCTCGATTGTATACACATTATGCGAATGAACTGCGAAATCACGTCTTCCGCTCGATGAAGCGCTGATTGGTGGCGGACATCTCTTTGTCCAGTCTTTGACAAGTACCGACGGTTAACGTCTAGGTTACTAATTACATACATTATTTAACATTTACATTATAGATCGATATGCTAGTCATGAACTGGAAAACGCTGCTAGCAGAAGCTGAATGCGACAAGTCGAAGACAGGGTGAAATGTCGCATTAGGGGCGGCCTATGTACAGCAGTGGATTTACAGTGGATAAGTGGACTAACCACTACGCCGCCGATTTCGAAAACAAAGCTACCTTCGCCTCGACAGGCCTTAGAAGGGTGAACAAAATTTTGTGGTCTCAAACACCTCCGTGCTCCGGAGGGCACGCTAAGCCATTGGTCCTGGTCGCTAGTGCAATCGTTTTAACCCATACTCCTCATGTGATTCTCCATGAAGGCCTGTGCCCAGCAGCGGGACATATATTGCCTACGGAGGAGGTAAACAGTGTATAGATTTGTAACTCTGACGTGCGTGACACTCGTCCTTAGATTTGTAACCCGTGCGTGACACTCGCCCTACCGTCACCGTGAAACTCTGCCTTGGCTATCACATTCACTAACAGAAACAACACCTGGAAATTATAGCGTTACTTGATTCAGGACTTTTAGTAAGTTTCTACGAGCATCCAAATCTAGGGGCTTCTTGTCTGGCTAGAGCCTGATCATGGTTTTACGGGGATACCCACCCAGAATGTTTGCATCTATTGGTAGAAGATTACGGGAGAGTATAAATGGCATCTTGGGGGTAATTAGGGAAAGGCTGACTGTCATTTTAGGCACTTAAGTAGGTATTTAAATTAGTACAAAATAATACCTATATAAAATCTATATTGTAGGTAAGTACTAACATAGTTAACTTATGAAAAGCACACTAACAAATTATGGATGTTGGTTTGAAATCTATACATATAATAAAACTGTAGAGGTCGAATGTCTGTACATAGAAAAAAAATGCTTAAAATAAAACTAATTCAGAGGGATGTAAAAAGAATTTTTGTTTTTTAATGTTTTGTTTCTCCGTCTGTACGGGATAATCTCCAAAACGGCTGGACAGATTTCGATGAAATTTTACAAAATCTTAGATACTTTTTATTTCGGAAAATTAAAGAGTTCCCATAGGATAATTAAAAAACATAGTAACCGTGAGCGAAGTGGCAGGCAAGAGCTAGTAAACATTATTATTATTAAAAGTTCCGAATACACCTCTACAAAAACGATTGTGGCAGGAAAAAGTTTCTCAGAAATCTGAATTATTGGCAATTTTCGTAGGTAATAGAAAGATCTCTCAACTTTTTACTTTTAAATAAACAGTGCGTGCACCGTGTAATGAAATAAAACGGCTTTACCGAGAAAGCATCTGAAGCAAATTTTAATTAGGTATTGGAAAGTGGCCTTGCTCGCCGCGACCACGCTTGATTACGCGAAGCTCTATGTGGTAATTACGCAATGACAGACAAGTAAGTTTTTTCAACAATGGCTTCCATGTATTACCAGCTGTGTTGTAGTGAGAAACTACTTATCTAAACTAAACTACGTCCTCCATCCTTCAAGAGGCACGAAAAGGCTACTTAAGGGCCAACATGGCGAAGGTGGTTTTCTCTCTCTCGGACATCTCTTGCGGACATTAGTCGGACCACCATCACTTAGAAAACTTTTTGTCCATCCATTGGGTATTTTGATTTTAGGGATTTTGATACGTTAGTAACCCAATCGGCTTCCAGTGCCTAGATATCCGAATAAACCTTTTGGATAAGTTAAAAGGTCGATGAACCAAGGATTCGCGTTGAATATTACTTAAAAGTGATATTACTGAATGAGTCGTTTATAGATCTCCAACAAAAGAGCTAACCTAGAAACAATACTTTTCGTTCACAAGCACCTAAAGCAATCCATTAGGTACAATTTTTAAGAGATATTTCCAATGCAATATTGCCGTAAATAATCACGTCACGCACAAAAAAGCGGTACATCAGCAAGACTAGAATATATTCCGTTGCTAGGCAACTGGTAACGTTCAACATAACCTTATTCCGACGATGCTCACGATATTGTTGGTACCACGTGTTTAGATAAAGATTTTAAGGTTTTCCCATATCTTTAACTAGTCAACAGGCACAAAAAGAGACACAATCAATCGAAACATCTATTGTTTGCGTACACCGGTGTTCGCGGTGCCCGCCATGGGGTCAACCTATCATTAAAACTACCAAGAACTCCCTACCTTACAGGAGAAAAAAGCTAGCATAGACGTTAATAATAATCCACATAATTTATGCATGTTATACACTATTTTTATATGTAGAAAGTATGGCATTAAAAAAGTTGTTTATTTTAAAAAAGAATTGCAATAAAATGAATATTAAATTGCAGTTACGGCTTATCCCAGCCTCTCCTCTCCTGCTAAGAAGCACGCGTGCCAGATTGCGGAGCCACGCTTATACGGTGACCTCTTTGCCCGCGCGTACTAAAAGGTTTAGGGAATCATACTTCGCTCGTACATCCAGAGCATGGAATTCTCTACCGGCACACGTGTTCCCTCCTTCCTGCAGCATGGGTTCCTTCAAAAGAGGCGTGAAAAGGCATCTTTTGAGCCAGCAAGGTGGATCGCTAGGCCTGCATCCTTTGGTGCTGCCCTAGCATTCTTCGCAAAAGGACTTATCTACTGCTTACCATCAGGTAGTGTTAAGTCATTTGCTGGGGTGACTATAAAAAAGAATTATCATGGAAATAAAAGTTAAAAAAACCTAAACGCACGTTACATATGGCCATAAGATGACAAGAATTCGTGGGACGTCCAAAATCTCTACGCTACGATGTCACGGCCACAGTTACGTGACGGGTACCGTAATTAACACTTAAAAGAAACAGCTTCAACATCTGAACAGAACAGCGACAACGCCCAATACATATTAATGACGACGTGTTGTTGCAATGACAATACAATTACCTATTCTAATGTTTATTGTTTCTTGTACTTCCTTAGACTTTAACGTAGACATTAAAAGAACAGGAATAAATGTATTATATTGTATTTGATGGCTACGTCAATAACAGTTTATTGTCGGCACAGAAGAAAGGTATCGTTGCAGACAGTTGCAATCTCTTTCTAACATAACGGAAGTTCGATATTATCACTTCTCGTGAATCACAAATTTATTCATAATACTTGAAGTTAAAAAAATTGAGCATGTTTATCAAAAATTTTCTTTAGAACCAAAAAAAATATTTTAGTCCGTTAGTAAAACATGTTTTTTAAAGATTTTTTTTATAAAGTATTAATTTAAATCTTTTTTAAATATTTTTAATTAATATTGTATTGTCACAGGAAACAATGTATGCAAAATTCAGTTCAATCGGATTTCAGGAAGTGCTTGTAAATTGCGATAAGAAATTTGATCTCGACAGACAGACAGACAGACAAGTGGAACTAAGTAAAACGTAGTAAAATAGATCATCTTTGCTTAGTTTTTCTAACATTTGGGTGGGTGGGTTTTTCTAACCTTTGCCTACACCTTGGAAATACAGGGCGTAATGTGTTATGTTGTTGTGTAAATGCGTAGGACAAAATGAGTATATTGTTACTTGGTTTTTCCTGATATTAAATATAGGTGCATATTTTAACAGACTGTACCGGAAAACAAGTGTGCTATAGGCCAGCGGTTCTTAAACTTTTTTGCTGACGGAACCCTTTATAATAAATGTACAATGTAGCGGTTACTACTTATTAGCTATTTTACATAGTACATTACATACTAGTACATAACAATTAGAAAATAATGAAAACGAAAAAAATCTAAATGATGAGAGGCATGATATTGTTTTAGATTTTTCATCAATTGGTTGATATCATGTTTGATAGAAGACAGTTAAAAAAAAAGCCAAAATAAAAATGGAAAATACAAAAAATGTAGAATTTATCAGAAACCATCGGTGAACGTAAATCATTTATATACCGCCAGTAACCCCGAAAAAAGAATATCAGACTTCCAAAACCTTTACGATATACATAGTAATTCTAACGTATATCGATGTTGAGTAGTTGATGTCCTCTATGCCAAGGCTCACCTTATCCTTCGGAGTATTATGAGTAATTGACGATAAACATGCGCAAATTGACAAAGGTGGTAAACGAACCGTGTCATTCGTTTGCGATAATTAAGGTAGAGCTATACTAAATTCAGTGACACTGTTTATTTCTTAGGGTTTATAACATTACAATCCTGATCCCTCCCATCAATATTTCTTAGTACCTGTCATATATTCAAATCTACTGTTTCTTATATAAACGTTATCGAATTCATTAAGCGTGGCACCATTATCTGCCGTTTCCTAAGAAAGAGAAGAAACACCCATTTCTAAGACATTAAAAATGATATGTGCGAAACTTGGAGCCACAATTTCATGCTAGTCTCTTTCCATTGTTTTCTGTCTGAGTATTGTGAACGACTGAAGTTTAGAAACATTTGAAATCCCACATTCCCACTATTTGAAAAGTGATCCATGTCGAATGTTTCGGCGAAATATGTAGTTCGAAGTTAACGACTGCGGTGGAGGTCCCGTTAGCCATAACTGGCGGTCATATTTTATTGTTCATTGTGTTCTACTCATTTGATTATAACGATTCAAATAAAGAACGTCAATTTGAAGCAGAGGTTACATCGAATGAATGCATTGCAGTTCCGTCAATGAATGTTAACGACACACGTCACGACTGCAAAACGACATGGTAATGAAAGCCGGCCTTTATTCCCGATAAAGTCCTACTGCAGTTATTTATTATGTCATGGCTGGCACAAAAAGGAAAGGTTCCGCAGAGTTGTAATTTTAATTTAATTTTGGACAGACTTCGCTTCGGTAGCTGCGAACAATGGTGGAGATGAGACTGACTGACCAACCGTTAACAGTATCTTATTAGATTTCATGCCTATCCTTAAATTTTGATCGAGGATGACGTCCCGTACTAAATAAATTTTTAATATCCATTCCTTTTATGAATGAATCACGCATTGTTTTGGAACTGTACTCGTTGTGAGCGTTGGTGCGTAAGTGATCCCAAATATCTTTGTATAATGGACTAATTTTATTAAGTTTCAAGGTAACGTTAAATAACGAAAATCTTGTTAGTAATAATCCTATCATACTTTAATTGATGTTAAAATGAAGGTTGACAAATTTCCAAATATAAATATTGTAATCTCTTCATTGTGCAATTTCTTCCCTAGGTTAATAGAGTTAAAGTTTATCTGTAAACTTTGTGATCTTGAGTCCCTGTGTGCTTCAGACGGCAAGTAAGCCACGGTCGCTAGCAACCATTTCTACCTACCAATCTTATACGGCCTATAGGTACTCCTCAGTTTCTTCTTGTTAGAAGGCCTGTACTTAACAGTGGGACTTAAATAGTCCGTCGTCCTCGACCTATATACGTCTCATTGCCGGGCACAGTTCTAGTGGAAACAAACACATGAGTATGGGCCGAAACACCATCACGCTGGCCCAATGCGGGTTGGTGGGTAGAAACAGTTGCAATAACAACCAAGACCAACGGATTTACGTGTCTTCCGAAGCACGGAGGAGTTCGAGATCACAAATTTTTGGTCACTCATCCACGTCTTGATCATGGCAAAGATATATGTATAGACAAGTGTGTTATTTGTAAGGAATGCCTAGGTACTTACTGCCTGTCAGAGGAGTGATGGCCTTCTCTCCGTCGTGCTGGAACATCTGCAGCGTGGCCACCGTCGCCTTCAGCTGCTCGTACTCTCGCGCCATCTGCTTTTGGACCTGCGAGACGAATAAAAATATTATGCTTTCGCAACATTTTCTGAAGTTGATAGTGTAAATATTAGGTCCTTACCTAAGAAATTGGTTTGGTATGGAGATTTTGGGGAATTCTGCATTTTCCATACAAAATTTTTTTCAGTTTTCTTCACAACGACAAATCCAAAGATAATAATATTTGGCATCTATCATTAGACAAGCTTTAGTAATATGTGTAATATCACACTTCATAAAAATTATTTATCGTTTTTAAGTGAATGCAAATAAAATGATGTATTCGGGAGGCACTTAAAAAGAGTTGTCTCCGTGTCTAATTTTAACACAATTAAACTTACAACAAATTATCAAAACAAATCAAAAGAGCTCAAAAATATAGTCTATTTTTAGACGAGGTAATTATTTTTTAGGAATACTCTGAATCTTAATAGTTACAGACAAAATACTAAGAGAGAAAAAAAACACCAACTTCATAGGTAAGGACCCAATATAAAAGATTTTGGTTCCGTTTCAGAATAAAAGAAAGTGTGTCCAAAGTATGTCCGCATTTAACTATAGGCATCCATGAGATATCCAGAGATATCTTAAACTTTTTATTTACACGATGTTACTATCGTTGATAAATAACCAATTCCTGCTTTTAGATTTCCACTATAAAATAATTTCCTATTTTATTATATACGTCTTCCGATAGACCCGGGGGATATCCTTTCTCAGGCTCTAGACTATCTGTGTACCAAATTTCGGGTAAATTGGTTCAGTGGTTTTGACGTGAAAGCGAGACAGAAAAACAGCCAGGCAGAGTTTCTTTCGCATTTATAATATTCGTATGGATAATATCCCGCCATTAAAATATTAATCGTTTTGAGCAGACAGTAGGGCAGGCTGCATTAACACGTTAAGAAAAATAAGATTTATAATAGGTGTAGTGTTCTGTGATAAAATATCTCTTTCCCAATTTTGGCAAATAGTTTACCAAAGAATAGTTGAAAACTAACGATGTTACTTTTTTCAGGAGGCATAAGTTATGATTTGGCGTTCAGAAATGCTAGTATTTCCATTGAAACTAGGACACACTTATCTCGATTCACTGATAAAGATAATCTAGTTATGAAAACGTGATTTGAATCGAATATAGAAATAGCATATTGAAATGTCACTCAATGTATAAGATATGTGCAAATGTGAAATTGAAATCTCCGACTAACACGCAATGTTTATTAAATAAACAATAAATGTTGAACGCTTCCCACACGGTCTTCGAATCCGTTACCCAACACATCCGTCGGCTTACGATTATTACAACACAACACTCCGATTTTCACCTAATTTGTAGTATACCTTGCTTGACCCACTTTTGTTGAAGAATTGGCATTTTTTTGTATATATGTTAAAGCCTTGGGATGTTTATGATTAAGACCGCATACCAGACTCAGGCGAGTTTGTGCCACATAACCGAACATAGAATTATACACCCTTAGTCGACACATTACAGCTAAATTTGCCGTAAAAATTTATACCTATATAAAATTCACCCCAAATGTGTAATTAGCGGCAGATATATTGCTACTGAGGTGGGTTCAACGAACTTACTTACTTTGAAACTCGACCAACAAGGTCTGGAACCGTATCCTTACAAATAGCAAAAACGTTTTATCTTAAACTTACGACGCTATTGTAGGTACTAAATAGGTGTAATAATTGTTCTCTAAACAACACTAAAGTACTTCATAGGTAATGTTTGTACTTTGATATTACACAGACTAAAATTACTTTAGATCGCAATCAAAGTTGAAACCAAAATGTTTTAACGGAAACTTAATGTAAAACTAAATGGCGAATAATAACTCTATTTTGAAAGAATTTGAATTTGTTCGAAATTCGTCAGCAAGGCTAAAAAATATAAAACAGATAGCTGCTTCTTTACAAATATTATGTACATATATTACTTCAAAAGCTAATAATTAAATAAGTAGATACCGTTTTATCATAATATTCAAATTAAAATGACGTTAAAATACTAATTAGTAAAATTTTTATATTTGGATGAATTTGTAAGAAAATTACTAACTAGAACTTTCTAAACGAAAGTCATTACTGAAAGAAAAACAATTCTTTTATCATATGAAAGGAGGCCTGTAAATAAAATAAAGGAAACTGTAACCAAAAACGTATGCGATGTGCACATTGTCCCCTAGACTGGAATGGTAACAACATAAGCATGAGAATATAAAAGGAACATGACGAATGTCGACAATAGGACAAATGTTTGGCTGGCATCCAGCCACCGAATTAGACTAGGTGACCTAAACTACGGCCGAAAGCCTTCCTAACAGTCAGTGGAGTTGCTGAGTTTTTCTTGACGACTGTTTTGTCAATGATCCTTATCACTCAAGACCAGAAGCATACGTGAGTCTCGATAACAGATATTACATTGATGATTACGAAGATTCCGACTTAAAATTGCTTCAATATAATTGTAAAAGAAAATAAAAATATTATTAGAAGAAACCAAACGTATGTAGAGATGACAGCGTTCAATGGGATAGACATACCTAAAGTGCCGAATCCACTTACAAGGAAAGGTGCAGGCAAACAGAGAACGATCAACAGGAAAAGGGCATTGCTTTGCCAAAATATACTATATTGAAAATTTTGTTAACGCAGCGACGTTGCTAAAAATAAGTGGTCTCCTCAGAACGTTTTCCAAAAACTATAACGGGAAAGATCTTACCTTGCTGTTCCCTTTCAAATCCCGATTTTTAATATCCATAGCACATGTGCTTAGCACTTAGTAGGTTCAATAACTGAATATTATAATTACAATTTACAGGAAAACACAATAATTTACGTAGATTAATTGCTTATTATAACTACTGCAATCAAATGTAGCTCGTTCACCAGTTAACATAAAGTACATATTTGCTTCATAAAAGGAACATTTGCGGTTCGTCTCATAACACGGTAGGTTTACGAGATGCTTGGAGACTGCACGGCTGAGCTGGTTGAGTACCCTTTGTCATATTTATGACAAGTGTTATAAAATAACGCTTCGAATGTTCAGCTGTATCCCGTCTAATTGATAGAGCCTGTTGAATCAACGATTTCTATCAATTAGATGTCGTGTTGCTACCTGTGACGAATCAAAGGTACGCTGTAAAGTACCATTATACTTTGACTTCTATCATAGACTGTGTAACAACAATCGCAAATGTTATTTCAGCATACATTTAGAACTTAAACGTCAGTGTAAAGCGTCATAGATAAAGTAAGTAGTATAATTATATCGCTATTCCCATACATGGGTTTTAAGTTCGTCTAAAACTTATTATTGTTGCTTGTACCCCTTCGTTCGACATATTACGTTAGGTGGCGCTACTATACTAGCGGAATCATGGATAAATTAAGAGGTTAAAGCAAAAACAATAAGTTTTAGAGTTTTAGACGATCTAAAAACCCATGTATGAGAATAGCGATCTCTGCTACTTAATTTATCTATGGCAGCGTTTAGAACTGCAGTAGATGTATGGAGAAAAAACGTCTGCATTTGTTGAGGCACTGTTTAAAGTGGAATCCCAGTAATTTATGGAAAGAAAATTGAGAATATTGAAGGATGCAGAAATTAAGTCTCAGCTGTACCGTTACGTACTCTGTGATCAGAGACCACGGAAAAAATGTAATGGAGGGGAATTGAAGGCGTGCGAGAAAGGGAAAGGCCTGTATTCCACCTAGACCTTTGTGTTCATTTAAAACATTGTAACCGTCGATCCATATCTGTATGTTGTATTTATTGTCGCACAATAAAAACAACTGTACATTAACTCTATCGGTAATATATCCGCCTTATGTACAAAAGTGTTTGTTTTTGGACATTAAAGATTAAATAAATAATACGAAATGAGACATTTTGTAATTTGACATTCCACTTTATGTCCACTTTTGTGATTGTGGAAAAGGCCTTTGCATTGCTGCGTTCAGTATTACTCGGCAGTTTTCTTAAAACGCCGAATAACGCAATCAAAATCAATTCTCTATTTAACCTTGCTGAGTCCGAGGAACAGTAATTTTAGTTTCAGTTACTCTCGAAGAAGTTTTAATTTAGTTGTTAAATATTTTGGGTATAAAGTCGAAAATAACTTTACGGCGTGTTAGAAAGGTATCATAACCGAAAAGTTGGAACATAATAGAGGAAATTAATAATCCAGCTATAGATAACGTAAATACATTAAACAACTTTGCGAAAGTTTGTTTGTGAGGTTTACTTCAAAACGGAAAGCAAAATACATTAGGTATGTCAAAAGGAGCACCAATACAATCTTGTCTTGTCTTTAATGATATCTCTGTATTTTGTGCAAAAAACCTTTTTCGAAGAGTTCATGAGCCATTCGTGACCCCAATCCGACTCGTCGAATCATGGCTTTCGATTTCAATTCACATTTAGCATTACAAATTCTTTTACTTTTACATAAAAATGCAAGTTATACCTTTAAAAATAAGTACAATTGGCAAAAACTACGAATACTTTCTGCATTTGAATCAATGATACATGGCATTTAAGATACCTACAATAAAGATAGATACTTAGTCAGTTTCAGATCGGAAAAAGCGATATTTTTTTTCATCGAAGCCCCAATAGTCTGCCGTTTATACAATGCAAAACATCGCCTATATTTGATTCAATTCGTATTACAGTTACCGTCTCTAGACGCGGCGCGATTGCTTCTATTGTGTCTATTGCTAAATAAATCCGGTCCACGAATAAAGAACAGCCCTGATAGGCAATACTCTACAAATTAAGAAGATTTATTTATCCTTAGACAGAACGAAATTTAAAAGTGCCTTTACTAATGCCGTTTTAGCTTTAATTGCAAATAAAATAGTTAAGACGAGGACAGAGTTAGAAACAGAAAGTAAAGATCGGTAAAAATACAAAAAAAAAAATGATGTACCTCCTTTTCCGCTTACACTGTGTGCAAACACTTCAATTTGAAGAGCTTTAAGTAATTTTGCAGATGAGATATAATCAATTCAAATAACAGGATCAAAATCAATACGTTCCAATATAGCGATTTTCATCAATATCATTCCGTGCGTTGGAGATTCCCCATGTGTTCATCTTCGATGTTAGCCATCTCATCAAAATAGTGGTTGTGAATTGAATTAAAATCTCTATACTTTGATAGTTTAGAGATTTTAATTCAATTCACCACCACTATTTTCGGATACTGCCTACTCGCACCGCACCTTTGGTGATGAAATCGACTGATTAGATCGTTTGCACGTGAACGTTCACGTGGCGTATGCAAAGCATGGAGCTACGAAAACGCGTGCGAGCGAAATTTTCATGTTGCCAGTAAAAGTGTAACAATTTAATTATTGCCTGCAAATAATTTGCAATCTTCAATCAGTTAACGCTCCGTTGCCCTAACGCTGTATGAAGTGGACAAAAACTGCACTTAACTAACAATTTGTAGTTAACTTTTTGCATATAAATAGATAATTGATAAATAAATATAGAGATCCATCAATTGGAATCACCAAGCAACGCTGTTATTAGTGTTGGTTGGAAAATGTCGGTTTTTGCTTATACCAAACCCCTTACTAATTAATTACATCTAATAGACTAGGCCTAGACATGCCTACAATAAATTAAGTGCAATATCTTCTGATGCGATAAAATTAATTGAAAACTACATCTAGTCTGATGAATAGCTTGGCCCAGTATCACAGATGAATCACTATTGCTTTGAGAACTGGTTTTAGCCTACACTAGCTTTTCCTGGTTCAGACCGTTGGATGGCTAGTGATTGACCACCTTTATAATAAAATCCTAGGTCCCAAATCTTCTATGCCTTTAATGGAGAATCTTGGTCATAAAAGAGGGTTATAACATTTGCTTTATTCCTCATAAAATCATATTATTATAAGAGGCACTTTATTTGTCACTGAATAAACTATTTGTTTCATTCTTTTCACACTCTTATTGAGAATAGACAGCTTATATCGAGGGCGAACAACATACCTAGCTTACATAGCTTAAATATATCTTTAAGTGGGTTTTAACACCTATTACTTCGGGCGATGCTATATGTAATGCATGTAGTGTTAATTTGAATTTGCCCACGATCTGGATTAACTTGCGTAATTCAGCTGTTGAATGAGCACCTCTGCAAGTTTCACCTCGACAAAAAATACATCGCCACAAGGACGTGAGCGCAAGTGTTTCTTATTTCTATAAGGCGTTATTATATTCGTTAAGCATGTTATTTGCATTATTAACAAACACAGGCTCTGCGTTTGTAGGCCGATCTGGTTTAGTTTAACCTCGTTTTAAATCAATTCATCGTGATATATTTATTAGGTTGATGATTTCAGCAAAAAATGACTGTTTTCGTTAAGAATATTAATTATGCAACTATACAAAAGGATTTTAAGCAATTTATTGGCATTTCCTGAAAGAGGGTCTGGTTTAATGGTAAAGGAATATGCTGTACAGATTTGCTTTGTTCCATATGGGTATAGATAAATAACATGGGTGTTTACAGCACTGGGTGTAATCTGAGGTGTTACAGGAGTGATATTGATAATGAGGCGATATGCTAATATTACTAAATTTCATTTGGTTTACATTTCCGAAAAAACCATTAGATTGTTGTATGAATGTTACGGACTTTTCAAAGACAGACCAGCGACGATTGACTACGACTAACGGACTTTTCAAAGACAGACCAGCGACGATTGACTACGACTACTAACTGACTGACAGGCGACATTATTTTCATTGTTTTTTTTTCTTATTATTGTATAGACGACATTTGTAAAATATATATTCAATTTCCCAAGTTTCCATAGTTTTTTCCTTGACAAAGTTATAAGAAATCGATAACAACATCTTCACATAGAGAAGCGTGGTTATCGTAAAAGCGATTACAAACTTTAGAAACGCTGTAATTCAATTGAAGGTAGGTTTGTTTTCTACATGACAAAGATCCGAGGGACAGTCAACTTGTCGGGCGGATGTAATCAGTGTGACGCGCATTGTTCAACTGACGAGCGTTATTTTAAGTTTCAGAACTCCTGACTAATGTTTTCCTTTCTTCAAACGACATTGTATGAACTATCGACAGGGGTTGTCGACTCACTAACGGTATTAAACTCTAATTGAGACTGATGTGATGATTAATAAACATTTATCAAGGTTGGTAACCTCTGCAGACTTTTGAAAGATGGACATTAAACTTTCACTCTTTCTAAGTATTTTTATTAGAGAAAATATTTTATTAATTATGCAATACTTTGAAATATGCAAATATTATGATTTAATAATCAATTACACTTATTAATATGCAAACAAATGCATGAAGAAGTCCATATGAAACCTTGTACAACAAGTTGCAATATCCTATAAGATGGTAATATAAATATCCATACTAATATTATAAATGCGAAAGGACTAAGTAAAGTCTCTGTCTGTCTTGCTTTCACATCAAAACTACTTTTATCGAAATTCGGTATACAGGTAGTCTAGAACCTGAGAAAGGACTTAGGCTACTTTTTAAACCCATATTCCAATGGGACTGCATGGGTAAAACTGCGGGAAGCCACTATTAATGTTATATAGAAATTTTATATATTATGTAAGCAAACAACAAAAATTATTTTTTCATACCGGCTACCAATAGTGTTTGAGGTCTGTGAAGTTCAATAACTTTATGAAATTTTTAGATACTGTCTAAATCACCATGCATGTGTTTCCCTCTCCATAATAAGTATAATAGATCAGACATTCATTATATGCAAACTTTGAATGTTTAATCAGTGCATCTACAGACTTAAATAATGGAAAATAAATGGGCTTTTAAAAAAAAAATCTTACTCCAAGTGGTATCAAAATCTAAAATAATTTTGTCATTGACCAAACTGAGAGTAAAGTTTTTCATGAGAAGAACCCGGCAAGAAATTAAATACAAAATAAAAACTATAATTAAATACTTTTAACTACTTGACTATACTAATCCATTTTTTTGCTGATTGTTTTGTGTAAAATAAGACAAGAAAGTATACTGAGTGCATAAAAACCATCTGCTTAAACTGCTTATGCCTCGTATTGGTTTTGATACTCATTACTAATACTGTTAACATTAGTTTGTACATGTGGGTGTAAGAGTATGAGTGATTCAGTGCAGGTATCATTGACCTCACACAAATTAAAGTTCGCACCCAAGTTGACTATAAAAATAAAAAGGTTATGCCAGTCTGGCAATTTAAAGTTCAAGCAAATTTTTACTTTCAACCTTACAGCTTTACACCCATTTTTATAAAATGTCTTTTATCCCAATGTGATAAAGTTGTAAATGAACTGAAAGAACAATTTACTCAATAACTGACTGTTTTGTCTTTTTAAGTCTGTTATTATTGTGTCCATTTCTGTGTCAGATGGGTAACTCAACAGGTTGTAAAAACACACAGCATCAGATACTTATGAAATGTTAAAAAGGTCAGAAGTTAAGCTTTCAGAAGCAAATATATTTTTAGAAAAGTATTGTCATTTACGAATGTTGTAAATTAAAAATAGCTTATAAAAAAATTTTGTACATTCAAAATAAAAAGGTACACTTCCATTAAGAACACTTCCATTAAAAGAAAAAACTAACTAAACAAATACTACAATAAGACGCAATTTGAGAGAATTTTATACAAGCTCATCTCAGGTGTAAGTAACACCTTATCAGTCTTATCATGTATCACATTTTTATCATAAGTTACAAATCACTGACCAAAATTCTGAATAAAATATTGTGTGAATTCATTTAGTAGTTAATTCACACATGTCAATAAAGAGTTGCAGTATGTTACTTGATTTTAAATGGCTGTATTATATATTTTTTTAGGATCTACTGTAATACGAAGAGGGATCCCGGATTCAAGACAGGCTGGATGGGCGAGTACAGAGACTGGAGAGTGTGGGCCTGAAAATCAGCAGAACAAAGACCGAGTATATGTACTGCGATTTTGGCGGTCTCTCCAATCCCTGTCCGGTTACTCTCGACGGAGCACGATTGCCAGTGTGCTCGGAGTTCCGATATCTGGGTTCAATCTTGCAGGAAAACGGGGAAATATATCGAGATGTCAAGCAAAGAATTTGCTCAGGATGGATGCAATGGCGACAGGTCACGGGAACTACATGCGACTCACGCATTTCCCCTAGATTGAAAGGGAAAATATATAAAACAATCAAAAGACCTGTTGTTTTGTATGGATCGGAATGTTGGGCTATGAAAAAAATTGGATGAAAAAAGATTGCATGTGGCCGTATTGCGTATGTTAAAACGGATGTGTGGAGTGGCGAAGATTGATAGAGTGAAGAATGAGTATATCAGGGGATGCCTGAAAGTTGCTACAGTGATAGAGAAGTTGAGAGAAAAGCGGCTATCGTGCTGTGGACATATTTTGAAAAGAGAGAATGAGCTTGTAACGAGAAGAGTTATGACAATGAGAGTGGATGGAAATGCAGGGAGAGGAAGACCAAAGAAGAGATGGATAGATGGTGTGAATGAGGACATGGCTAGAATGGAAGTGAATGTTGATATGGCGTGTGATAGGGGAGAGTGGAGGAGAAAGACTCGTTGCGCCTACCCCAAATGATATTGGGAAAAGGGCAGGCTAATGATGATGAGTAGGATATACTGTAATATTTTTTTTATAAATTAAAAAAGTCCTAAATGTTTTAATATTTTTCCATATTTAAATTTTTTGCTAGTATAACTGATGCACCTTTGGATTTCACATACATATCAGAATTATGTAGTGTTTCTATATTCAATAATGTGCTTCAGTAACAGATGGTTTTGACACATTTTTTCATAGAATAATTGAAACATTTTGAACTGTCCACAGCTATAATAGTAAAATTCAGAATTATGGTGAAAACTGGGTATTATATTTAAGTCTTCTCATGAGGCTAAAGTGGTCACCAGGAGTGTACGTCTCATTAAAATTTTAGATAAAAATATTTGAAATATTAGTATTTGTCACTGTGGCCCAGGTTTAGACAATGTATAGCTTCATTTATTATCTAATATTCAATCATACATCAGTTGATCTCAACATAGACAAGTGGTTTTTATAACCAAACCATGCAAAATTATACTTTTTTCCTAGGTTGAAAATGATACGAGTTGATAACACTATTGTTGAATATTATATTAAAATAAAAATTGAAGTTATGCATCATAATATTGCATTCCAAAAGGGATTAAAATATTTAAAGGAAATAACAACATATATTTCTGTATGCTCAAATAATTATAAAAATATTGAAATAGTTCAGCGGCTCTGGCTGATATGATTATAAAATAAAAGGTTATATATGCTAGGTATATCAAATGAACAAAAAAAATACTTTATACATATCCAAATCCAATCAGTAATACAACAAAATAGACCATACAGGTTTTAATTGATGGTTGATTTTTTAATTTCTGAACAAACATTTAAGGTTAGTACAATAGTGGGTACTATTGTACAGAATATTACAATTCCTCAACTTCAACAATATTGATTCATCTGTTGTTAAAAATATGATTTTAAGTCAAGTACGATTTAAAGTTATCTCAGCTCTGCGGGTGGCCTTCCGTCTTCCCCCAAAAGGCAAAACTAATTAAACAATCTTTCATAAAAGGGAATGTCACAACTCAAGGCGAGCTACTTATACTGCGACAGAAAATTAAGTGATTCAACATAATATGAAAGAAAATACTCACCAACTGCCACTTAGACTTGCGTGTGGGGTCTGCGATAGTGATCAGCAGTCTATGTATCATCTGTACTGTTCCTTCGTAGTACACAAGTGCCGATTCATAATTCCCCATCAGAGCCATTTCTCGGGCCAACTTTGTATTCTCGCATATTTCTCCAACAGAAACTGCCATTATTGTCATTCCCGCTGCGTACATGTAACGATTCTCCTCTGAAATATTTACGGTTCCTCCAAAAACCTCCAATTTATCGTGAGCTATCCACCAAAGATCCAAATGTAACACTTCGCATTTTTACCTACACACACCGATAAACTTCCATTGTAAGGTATTCACATTATTTTTATAGGTTCTAGTTTTATTCATAGATTTCGTGTAACATGGCTATATAAATTTTGTAAAATGATGATGATTTTTAAAGACAAAACAAACTTATCAATTTTGTTCGACAATTCACAATCACAATTGCAGGTTGGTTGCAGGTCAACTGCCAACCTTTATGTCCGTTGACCAATTACAAGCAAGTTCTTACTTTTGTAATGTTGGTGCCACTGAAAAACAAAGTATGTTTTCATTTACAGATTTAAGAAAAATTGCGTTCACGTTAAGTAAATTATTTTAAATCAAGTCTAAAAGATTTAGGGTTTTTGTATATAGGTGGTCAACGAAAGCGATGGATTAAAGAAAACAGCACTCTCAACAGAGATGTTGCGATGTATCTGTGGAGTCGCAAGAATGGACAAGGTCAGGAATGAGTAGTAGAGGAAGTTTGAAAGTAGCGCCCGCTAACAGAAAAGGTTTCTTCTCAAACTTTAAGGAGAAGAGAAGGATATACCACAGCCTGATCTGACAGGACTAAACTAAAATTTAGTTAGTTCGGTAAATTTTGTTGGTTTGCAGAATCGGTCTCATTTTAAATTATGTATCGTGGCTGTATGAACATAAAGTATTGTTGGTCTTCTGGCATGTGTTAAATGGCGGGATATTTTGTTAACAAATTCAAGATTCGTTTTGTCTTGCGAAATTGCACATATTATATTAGTAAAATGTTGGCAGCAATAAACCTCTATATTTATTTATTAGGTATTTGTTTTCCTATATTTTCTCAACATACTGCCGTCTACGTTCATGGCTAGGGTGGCGGCCTGTTGTCTGATATGAATGTCTTGACATCTTTTCAATGAGACGTTGCCTGTTGCCTTGGTGTTGTTTCACTGAAAAGAGACCGAGATATTCAGGCCTTAGGCCGCGTCTGTATGGTAAAGGCCTAAGTCTACATGTAACACGGGGAGAGTCGGCTGCAATGTGCACCGGGCACATTGTGAGGCACGCGATATTCTCAAATAAACTCTAGGTACTTGTGCTTATATACTCGTAGTGTTATGTACTCTAGGTATTTGTGCTTATATAGTGTAATGTTGGAGAGTCAGGGTTTTCCTTTCAATGATGCGTTTATTAAAAGTGTAAAAATAGTTTTTTTTCTCGAATTACATGGATTAAGCTCCAGAGTGAAAACTTAAACGTATATACACACCGTGCCTCTCGTTGGTCGTCTTGATAAATAAATATTCGCATGCACGCTCATCTTTTGAAACAATGCATTGATGTGATTGAGTAACTTCTTCTAGCTCCCAAAACCTCCTAACATTCTGTACAAAGTTAAAATGAACGTGTTTATTATTGTTTATATTTTCCGTATAAATTGATCCCGATATTAACCAGCCTAATTTAAAACTGTAAATATGGACCGGTTGATAATCGTAGTCTTCGTATGTAAAAGATCCCAGAAAAGATCTACGCCTAGTAATAAGTCGATCTCTGAGGGTACGTGAAAGTCAGGATCGGCCAGTTGCATATTGTTTGTAGTTCGTATAAAAGTGGTATCAATATTAGTTGACGGTAAACTGTTGACTGTAATACGCGGCAATACTAAACATTGTACCTTTGTATTTAAATTAGTAAATTTTGAACGCATGAAAACATTAGTCTTATAGTTTGATCGGGTAATTGAACGACCTACACCTGAGATTTGTATAGTGGACTGTATCATAGATGTATTACATAATGATTGCGTAACAAAAGAATGCTGGCTACCACAATCAAGCAACGCACGGACAGTATGGAATTTGTTTTTTTCGTCTGCCACTTCCACTAGCGCGGTTATGTTTCCACCTGCGACGTCCGAGCGTGCGTCCCGCTCTTGATTTCGGGCTCAGCGTAGAGAGTAGTGTCCCCCCCTCGACTATCGCTGGAGTAGTCTTCTGGTAAAGGTACACGTTGAAGCCATTAATCTTTGTATGTGCAAAAGTACGCGTGCGTCGTTCCATACTTTGCACTCTTTTTGTTTGGACAAACCGACGAACGCCGTCGATCAATATAGCTCGACCCTTACTACGCCGTCGATCAATATAGAAATTATTATTATATTATTATTAAATATCATTTAATAGACAACTTACACGGAAGAGAGTCCCATATTATCTAAAATAAAACAATTTAGTAACAATAAACATTATATTGATAGATAAGTATTATTAAATAGTATGAAACATAAATATATTTTTTCAGTTACAAAGTAGGTATTTTATAAATATTTACATCGAGAACTTGCAAAGGTCTGACTTCATTTGAACTTTTTGATGACATTTTTACGATAACGTTACACTGGTCGTCCTTACATTGGTTAGAAAGTCGTGTGGTAGCGGCTCATTAAAAGAATACTACCAACCCATCTCTTCCCTTGGGTGTCGTAAAAGGCGACTAATGGACTTAGAACTACACAAACATCTAAAAGCTACAGTGGCAACGGGCTCACCACCTGCCACGCTGAGTGTAGTCACTGCTTGGTGTAGTTTCTAGATTCATTAGTTTGTAATACAAAACATGTTGGAAAATAACAATTGTTTTATTCTAATGCTAAATAAATTTTTATCATCACTTTAAGAAAGACAAACAAACTAAAACCTTTTACAAATAAAAAAATTTTACAACTAATACATACTAATTGAGTATATTTTATTACCCTTCAATCTCTAAATTTGACAGAATGCACACAAGTTTTCATACAGCAAAGCAAATTGCTTGGTATTTAAATAATTTATTAACATAATTTACATACATTGAAACAGTTTTATTAAAGCATTGTGTACATCTTTGGGATATATTTAACATTTTCAAGTTCGCTTGCTGTAAAAAAATACCTCTAACTAAATTAATGTTATTTTGTTACAAGTTGCAAAATAAATATGTTTTTGAATACAGTTAAACATTCTAAATTATTATAAAAAAATCATTGTCATAGAATATACTATACCTATATGCTTGAACCGATAATCAACAAAATTATCTGTACACATATAAAGAGAACTAACAATTAAATACAGTAAATGTTAGTGGTGCAAGTTAAAAGCATTTACCCAATATTACAGAACGCTTCAATCCTTTCAATTTCAACTGTATCATAACGCATTAAGAGAGAAACCAACCGCATTCATAAAATGCAACAACCAAACAAACAGCGTTTATATTCGTAGTCTGAAAAAGGATTGCAGAATAAACCATTTTTACAGAACCAAAATCAAATCCTAATTAAAAAGAAATAAAAACTTTATTGACAACAGAACGCATTGTGCGATTTGCAGGCGATTTGTCAAGTTTAAAAGGCGAGCACCTATCGTTATATGACGCGAAAAAACAAATTTAACAATTCAAATAAATCATCCAGCACCATCTATTCTCAATATCTCCACAATTACGAAATTTCTAAGCTTTTGTCTTGTCTTGGATAGAGGTTGTATTAACGATTATGTATATTTACACCAAGTCTTCAAGGAAATAAATTCAAAACATTAGAGGCTATTCTAGTAATCCATTTTCATAACAATTCAAAATTTTATGTAAGCATTTTGAACTTGCATTACAACGGATCTAAACGTTCATTGATGTCAAAATTACATGAAAACAAAAGGTCAAATTTTAATACACTGTTACCTAAATGCGACTTATAAATTTAATGAAAATCTACGACATATACACATTTCTCTCATATTTCAATATTTTGAAATACTGTATGGATTAGACCATCGTATTTAATATCGTAGCTATTCCAAAATATTGAGCTATAATAACCACATTAAAAATAACAAGATATACAAAAATCCTACAATTAAACATAAAAACGTAACCTAGGCTGATAATTCAATTATTTAATGATTTTGGTGTGAAACTTTGTTATGGTAGCACCAAATACATTATTATGTACAGCTTAAATGAAAAAAGGTAAGAAAGGACGAGATTGGGACTAGGCAGAATAAAATCGTTGTGGCGTTCATATTTATGGCATTTTCACGAAGATTTATATCTGTAGATCTAGACGAAATTATATATTTTATCGGAATAGTATCATATATCACAGGTACCATACAGACTTGTGATAGGTGTGATATTTATCACAAGAGTCAATAAGATTTCAGATAACTTTGACAATGACACAGTTCTCAACTTTAAACGTGATAGATATTTATCAACAGAGGCAATAAGACCTGTGATAACTTTGATACCTATCACAAGTGTCAACCGGACTTGCGACAGTTTTGATATTTATCACAACTGTCATGAAGAGTTGTGACAGATATCCGTCATATGATCAATCAGATTTGTCACAACTTTGATACTTGCGAAAGTTTTTAATCAATGCCATACAATATACTTTTTAACTTTGTCTAGGTCTACCGATAAATCTAAAGCGAAGCACAAAACACATAGAAGGCGTGAAGTGTCGAGAAATTTCTATGCATTTTGGACCTTATGCTAAAGAAACATTGAAACTATATAGGGGACATTTAAGAAACCGTATAAATAAGAATTCTTTTATTTACTCAAAAAAGACTCCTATGCCATAAGCCTGAAGATTCAAACTTCAGTCTGGGATGAGCTCGATCTTTTCCAGTTTAACTGAGCCCCAGAAATTATAGCTTTTAAATGAAGAATAAATAAAAATTTTAAAATATTATTACTAGTTAGCACGTAATTCGTTAAAGCAAACCAAATGAATATTTGATTTGCTGTTTATATAAACAAATTGAAAACCTAAGTTGATGTACTTAAGATGTAATATTGTTTAAATATTGCTTTATGTAATTAATATTTTATGGTATGTCGTCATAAAAATTGCTCTTAACCACTTGAGGGACAGCGCGAACGCTGGTGTTCGCAAACAATAGACGTTTCTATTGTGTCTAGTTTTCTGACCGTTGAGAGGTTAAATCATTTGCTATTTAAAAATCTTATCAGACATTACTTACATGTCGTTACTTTTCCATAAAAATGTCAGCAATTTAAATGAATTTCAGTAATTTTCAATGTAAAATTACCTACAAGTAATGCCTAAGCATTTCACCTAGCACAAACTAGTACAATATTCTAATATCCACTCTCATTACGAACAATAAAGCTCATTTTCTATTAACATCGATTAATGCGTTTTAAGATTATTAAAATACCTTGCTTCACAAATCCTTACGAGAAGTAATAGAAAAAGAGAGAGTATTTCTCTCACAAGGTTTAAAAAAAACGCAGATATTGTGAGTCTTCTCTGACGAATTAACAAATAGTCAACGTAATTGTAAATTTAATATGAATGAAAGTTGAACGACTCAACAATCGCTGTAGTTTATCAGTTTAAAGTCACGGTGCAATGGTAGGGATTTCTTTTCTCTAATATTTACATTTCTGTTTGATATTTTAACATATTTATTGCAAAAGTTTTACATCAAACAGAATTGACGACATTTCAAAATTTTAAGGTGTATATTTTATTATTGTAAATAAATCAAGATAAAAAATTAAGACATACATATTTTTAGATTTTTCAAAATATCGACATTTTCATTCATCTTTTTAAGTTTAAAGATCAGCTCATTCTAAAATGTCGTAAGCGCCAAATGACGTCATTCATACGGAGGAATAGCGTTTTGCTTTTGCCTATGTTTAAAAAATAGTTATTGACGTTGACGTTTGAATTTTAACCGTCAAAATTGATTAGAACTTTGTTTGAAACTTATCAATTTGCTCGAGAATTTTAGTTCATTTTACTTTGATATTTTTGTTATACCATAAAAGTGAGCGCAGGATTTCAATCCGCTGGTGTCAATCAAATTTGTTGACACGGCCACAGGTTATATAGAAATTACAAGGCCATGACATTAACTTTTTTTTCTGTTTCGTATTTGGCAAGGGGGAATCATTATTCTTCCGTATGTATGACGTCACGCGTACGATTTTAGTTTTTTCAGTTTTTCTCTGAAACTATACAACAAAAAGAAATATTTTAATGTTTTTCGGGATTTATATAGCAAAATGTAGAAATGTTTATTTTTTATTTTAAGGTGTATTAAAAAATGAAATGTTGTCAATTGGGTGTTTTAAACGGTTGGCGCATTTTTAACATATTTCAGATTTAGATCGACACAAATTTTTGCTTATTAGTCTGGAATGCTATAAATTACACGACTGTATGTTCTAGATTTCCTTTACCATTACTTATACGTATATATTTTTTAGCTGTCACAAATAATTTTTTACATAATTATAGACCAAAAAATTGCTTTACCACTTTAATAGTGAATGTCGTTGGCATGTCACACAACAACTAAGTCTATTTTTGCATTGTAATATAATTGCATATCTTAGTAGAAATTATTATTTATTGCTTTGAAAAAAGAGTTCAAGTATGCTGCACTTTTAAGCTATGCACTGATTGGATAACGGTCCACCAATCATGTCAATAAAACATACGAATATTAATAATGAGTCTTATTGAATTTTGATTTGGATGGAAGTTTTTGTCAAAAGTGGTAAAGCAATTTTATGGCTGACTATACCTAAATCAGAATCTTCATACTACAAAACACCTCATTACAAGATATAGCAATGTTATCTCTAAACATCACATACAGGAAGCATAGAACCACATCATAGTACGATAAAATGAATTCTATGTCACATATGAATAGGGCGTATTTTAATTTACACAGTATACATACAACCATAGCATTATTTATCACAATGTTTGGTGGTCCAAAATATTTAGCGTTTGAATAGAATTACCTTTAGAACTTTATAAAATTTTTGTCAAAAGTCTGCTTTAAATACTTTCTTATGAGAAATCAAGAAGCAATACTTTCAAAAGTAAATACATCAGGTAACACTACTCGACCATATAAAAGAGGACTTTATAACTATAGTTCTAAGGTTTTATTCTTTACGTTTTAACTCACAGACTTAATAACCATTTTTATATGATCGTGCAGATAATCTTAATTTCGAAACGTTTATATACTTTTAATATAATATTTTATAGTTACATACATATAACTTTCTAATTCATCTACCACATCAAATATCTAATTTTTATAGTTATGTTGGACTGAAATTATTGAGCTTCTATGTTCCACAGTTGAGTGACTATACTGGCCGATATAACCTTTCTAATTACATTTTGTAATAAGAATTTCATCAGCTGGTATATCCAATGTAACTTGTAGAGCTTTTCATAACACAATAATACATTTTGACATGTTTATTGACACAAATCTGGTGTTCGTCATTTAGATTTTGTGTATTTGGACATGAATTGCTCTCAGAATGAAATCAGTATTTCATCGTTAACCTTTTTTATAGCAAAAAAAACATGGAATACTCAACCGAAAAATCATAAACAATTGATTAATTCTAGTAATTATTTACGAACATTTTTGAGAAAAAAAAATGAGAAAAATGAAAATCATTTCAGTACTTATGGGTAACACTCACTCAGGGCATAGATAAATTAAGTAATTCCCATACATGGGTTTTTATTTCGTCTAAAACTTATTATTGTTGCTTGTACCCCTTCGTTTGACTTATTACGTTAGGTGGCGCTACTATCCTAGCGGAATTACTAAAGTTATCTATGCTCAGGGTAAATGTAAAGCGTAACATTGTAAACAAAAGTTTTAAATATTTAAAGAGAAAAGAGATCGTTATGTAAATTTTGGGGATAAAGTTTATTGCAATATTGAGATTAGAATATCGCGTACCCTATTTCAACCGCATATGGCACAAGAAATAGATAATATATGCAAACGAATCTCAAATAAAAGCAGAGTGCTCGGCAAAGATCTAAATAGTGTTCAGAACTTAATAGAATGAGGATTAGTACAATGGAATGCACTAAAGAACTTTCCGTTACCTTCAGAATTTTGAAAGGTTATTTTAGTGTGAACTCATCAATTGCCCGCCCTTTCCCAATTTCATTTGGGATCGGTGCAACCAGTCGTTCTCTTCCATTCTCCCCTATCACACGCCATTATGTGTATGAGTTCTATCTCTTTCTTACTTTCACATTTCTATTTGATTCTAAAAATTGTCGAGCACCCATTAAAACTAGTAATAGAAATGGGAGAAAAACTAAAATATTCACAAATCTTAAACAATGAGAATTTAATTAGGAACTGGTTGACATAAGGGATATCTCGCATTAGATATAGTTGAAGTAAAAAACTTTTTTTAAAATTTGAAAAGCAAAGTAAATTTCCAAAAATAAACTGTCAAATAAGCAATATATTTGAATTTTTTTTACATCTACTCAATCATAAAGACTTAGATCGAGGACCTAGTAAAGGTTGCAAGTCACTGGATGCGGGCAGTTCTGGATCGATTGTTATGGAAATTTGTCCTATGTCCAGCAATGGGCGTCTCCTAGCTAATAAAATGACGACAATAATGTTTTTACCCTTAAAAATTGTCAGAAAACTAAGATTCTGGGTCAAAAATGTACAAAAACCTCTCTCATACCGTGGTTTATATTTTTATACCTATACCATGCGTGGTGTCCATTATACAGTTGGCTCTAAATGTTCTTTAGGCATTGGTGGCAGTACATGTACTTGCTGAGCTTTTCCCGCGTGGTATACTTGCCCTGGACTGAAGGGTTCTAAGCGGGGATGAGCCGATATATCTTTCTTTGGGTCTGAAATGAAAATAGTGCTTTTAGTCAATGGCAACCGACTGCTTTTGCGGTGCTTTTGCCTAGTCTATGACTAACCCTCAGGGGATAATAATCGTGATTATATGTATGTGTTGCGAATCCAACCTCTTTTTAGGTTATTTATAATTTTATATACTTTTTAATATTTGATTGATGTTTTTGATATGACGTGGTCTCTTTTTTTCCATAGTTCTGCGAATGCATCTTTTATGCAAATATTAGTTTATTTTAATTTCTAGCTTTACAGTCCACTAGTTTCCTACAGTATGTATGAAGTCTCAGATGATCTACAGCTTCCCCGGATTTTTAGAGGTAAGACAAGTCCTCAGGCAGTGGATGGCTACCCACTTTAAGCTGAGGATTTGTCCAGTGGCTACTGGTGAAATTTCTTTCTGGTAATTTGCCCAAAAATGTGTAATGTGTGTGTGTGTTACATATTTAAACCTGTAGAAATTTTAATAAATAAATATCTTCAGACGTCAGACTTGGCCCATTTTAAGCAAATAATGCTGCATGGGTTACGGATGTTAGATGACAGATAAATATATTTAATAGATAAATACATGTAAATATAAAAAAATATACAGTACACATATAAACATCCAAGACTGGAGAACAAAAGCCTTTATTCGTCACACAAACATTTCCCCCACCGGGGATCGAATCCAGAACTTTTCCAGATGGTGATGCCTTGAAACCTGGGGCAGAGACCACTCGACCATGCCGGTCGCACAACAAAAGGCAGATTCAACATTTTTTTATAGTTATCTTTACGAGAGTGTCCTGCCAACTATGACTTACGTGCTGAAACGTGAATGCTTACTAAAGACACCATAAGGAAGCTCCAAGTAACTCAAAGAAATTTTGGACCAAGGTCCAAGATATTGGCAAGCGTATCTCGAGACATCAATGGCAGTGGGCAGGACACTTGTCGAGGTAGGCGACAGGTGGACATTCCTTAACAGAATTGTCGCCAAGGCAAGGGAAAAGACGACGAGATCGACCTATAATGCGATGGGTCGACGACATCGAGCGAGTCGCGGGAAAGACCTGGGGACAGATCGCACCGGAGCGAAAAGATTGGCACAAGAGAGAGAGAAGGCTTATGCCCTGCAGTGGGCGGTAACGGGCTGATATGAGTGAGTGAGTGAGTGAGTGATGTTTACCTTTGGTGTTGGCAGCGATGTACTTGGAGAGGCGGACGGTGGGCAGCGGCAGGTAGCCGGCCACCAGCGGCATCACGTCCAGCGTCACCGACTGCGGCTCCGTGCTGTTGGACTCCATCGTTATTACACCTGAAATATACCATGCTTACTACTTTGTAACTACGAGTACTGGCTCGTGGCGTAGTGGTTTGTACGCTTTGGCTTTCGATATTGAAAACAAAGCAATCTTCGCCATGGTCAGGCTTTGGGTGACCAAGACTTTGTGATCTCGAAATCCTCTGTGCTCCGGAAGGCACGTTAAGCCGTTGGGCCCGGTCGTCGTTGCAACCGTTTCTACCAGCAACCCGCATTGGGCCAGGGTGGTGGTGTTACGGCCCATACTCATGTGTTTTTCCATGTGCCAAGCAGTGGAACGTGTATAGGCTGAGGACAACTACGAGTAACTAAGGTAAGTATTAGATGTATGAGAAATTTATCATGCAAATGACAAAGCAACTGTATATTGAACAGAATATTCGGTGGATCTCTAATAAATGAGATCTAAACACACAAAACAAGTTGTGATAATATTACCTAGTAGATGTTTAGGATAAAAAAAATCTTAAAAAGGTGTCCACAAACACAAATGCGAACAAATGTGTGTGTGTGTGTGTGTGTGTTACAATGTCATTAAATACAGATATCGCGTACCCGCAGTTCTTCCCAATACAGCCCACATCGTCTGGTCTGCGAGCACTTCATACATAAGCGACGTATACTCTGTTTCATTTACCTGCAAAATAGATTATTTCATAAAATTATCTAGATTCCTATCATGGCTATAACACCGGTTCGATACAGGCGGGGCCTGTATGTGAGCTGGAATTAAAATAAGTATTTTTTTTTATCGTAGTCGTTAGGACGCTTTGGCTTTCGATATCGAATACAAAGCTACCTTCGCCATAGTCAGGCCGTGGATTGGTCACTGTGATATCGAGATCCTCCGTGCTTCGGAAGGAACGTTAAGCCGTTGCTCCCGGTCGCAATTGCAAACGTTTCAACCCGCTTTGGGCCAGCGTGGTGGTGTTACGGCCCATACTTTTCGTGTTTGTTTCCATGAGGAAGACCTGTGCTTAGCAGTGGGACGTATAGGCTGAGGACAACAACAACGTTTTTAATATTAGATCCTTACCTATGAAATTGGTGTTTTGTATGGAGATTTTGGGGAATTCTGCATTTTCCATACAAAATTTTTTCAGTTTTCTTCACAACGACAAATCCAAAGATAATATTTGGCATCTATCATTAGACAAGCTTTAGTAATATGTGTAATATCACACTTCATAAAAATTATTTATCGTTTTTAAGTGAATGCAAATAAAATGATGTATTCGGGAGGCAGACAGTTGTCTCCGTGTCCAATTTTAACACAATTAAACATACAACAAATTATCAAAACCAATCAAAAGAGCTCAAAAATATAGTCTATTTTTAGACGAGGTAATTATATTTTACTCTGAATCTTAATAGTTACAGACAAAATACTAAGAGAGAAAAAAACACCAATTTCATAGGTAAGGACCCAATAATAACGCATGCCTCCCAACGTGCCCGATGCATAGCAACAGGCTTGTCCCCTGTTACCGAGTTTGAGCATAGTAAATAAATAAATAAATATCCTCAGTAAATCCTCAATAAATTTTAAGCAACAGTCAGTAGTCAAAATGATATATTGTTCACATCAAAATAATTATTGCGCATGATGTATTGTTGAGTCAAGCGGTAGCGGCTCATTAAAATAATACTACCGACCCATCTCTTGCCTTGGGTGTCGTAAAAGACGACTAATGTACCACCCAACAGCTTATAGCGGAGGCGGGCTCACCACCTGTCACGCTGAGTGCAGTCACTGCTTGGTGAAGCGCGGACTATGGCAGTGGAGTGCTTTTGCGGTGCCTAGTCTCTGACTAACCCTTATGGGATAATAGTCGTGATTATATCTTCTTCTTTTTCCTGCCCTGTTCCCAATTCTATTTGGGGTCGGCGCAACATGTCTTCCTCTTCCACTCTCCTCTATTTCTCGTCAAGTCAACACTCACTCCCATCCTCATTCATCAAATCATCATTCACACAATCCATCCATCTTTTCTTTGGTCTTCCTCTCCCCACACGCCCATTCACTTTCAAGTCCATAACTTTCCTGGTGACATGATCATTCTCCCTTCTCATTACATGTCCATACCAAGATAGTCGTTTTTCTCTCAGTTTATCAGCAATCGGGGCAACTTTCAGACTTCCCCTAATATATGTATGTATGTAAAAAAACTCACTCTTCGCAAGCTCAGCTGCAGACAGCACACCTGCGACGCCCTACAGAACTCCAATCCCTTACTCGGCTCCAGTTTTGTTCTAATAACGAACAGCGTCGTATAGTCTTGTATGTCGAATGGACACGAGAATGTTCTCGAAGGATCCTCGTGGTCCACAGGGCGGTATTGGACTGAGAAGACCGCCTTCATGGGAGTCCCTTTGACGAGCGGGTCTTTGAGGAGCTCCCACATGAAGGAGGCTGTTGTGCCGTCTGATGCTACCATCTGGAAGTAGGAGAAATATGAAAATTGTCGAAAGCAAAAACATGAATTCCCTAAGTGACCTGTAATAATAATGTGACCTCGGACCTTTAGATGGAACTTAACACTGACTTGCAAGGAGTATACTAGACTAACAAAAAAAAAACCTCTGCTCTCTTCCATCGTCACTGATATTACAGATAGTAATGTATTTTCTTCTCACCCTCTTGAGATGTATAAGTTAAGTGTATGGGTGTCTTATGTAAATATATCAGGTGTTATTAGATTAGATCTAAATAGTGTGAAGGGATCCAAACGTGAAAACGAATTTAATTCTTTAAAATTGAAGGAGTTGAATGAATTATTCACTCATCACTGGGTGGACAAAATTTTTTACTGATGGGTCACAAAATCTACAAAATGAAGAGATTTTTTTTTGCATAAGTGTGGTCGCAACAACATGTCTTGTATTATTATATTACTCTGTCTTTCATAAATAAAGCATCAATTTTTTTCACACATTCAGAAAATTTTTTTTGGTAAACTTTCCTTTTAGGAGAGTGTAAGAGGGGATACTAATAATATACTTTGGCATATGAATTTGGCGTAATGTTTTTTGGCATAATATAACTTAAGCATAATTTTCTTTTGGCACAATATTTATTTCACGTATTTAGTGATTTTGCCAATTCATATTATGCTTGAAAATTTTATGCAAACAGATAGGGAACCATGGAAGAGATAAAATGTAAATTAAGATATTACTCCACTGGTAAAGAGGCGTGAATGTATGTATGTATTTAAGATACAATAATGTCACAAGGAGAAAAAAAAGACGACAATTTTTTGCAGTGTACAGACTTAGTATGCAATTTTTTTTCGATATCTCACTTTTAAGCCAATGTTAAAAAATTACAAAAGTACAGTCACAATTATGAAAGCCTTTGGGTGCTTTTGACTGTAATTCCCTTGCATATTATATCAGAAGCACAAACTTAGGGTACTAATAGTGTGCCTATGTCACCATGTAAACCATGTTTAAAGCAAATAAACTATTCTATTCTATAGGGCGCGCAAACGGAAATGGAAGTCTATTACAAGGAACTTAAGACGTTTATTGATTAAAAATGTGTAGAACCAACATCGAACGCAGATTTCTGCTTGATTATAGTTAGAACAGGAAAAAAAAGGATGGTGCTATTCATCCCAGATAGCGCCATCTCTTTCTAACCGAGCTCAACCAGAGATCTATTCTACAGTCTGATACTGTAACACGGGCCTCAAACTCCAATCCAGAATCTCAAATAAAGTGACATATTAAAACCGACAAAAGGCTAGTTGACTCATATCAAAAGTAATGAAAATAATGTGTCATTCACATAGTATTTAGTACAAGGGTCCGAAATATATCAAGTTTAACAAATATAAACGCTTCATGTAACCAAATACTACGTGTGGTCAAAATCCGTCAAACGCCAGTCGCAATCAATGAAGCATAACAGTCGGTTATGTCCATGCGTATTGAATTGTTTACAATAATTGTGACGCTACGGAACAGACAATTCATAGACCATCATAACCGAAGGCATTTAAAAGCTTTAAAAGATATTATAATATTTTTTATGGTGGCCAACAGTAATGAATCATTTGGGGCCTAATAAAAAAGGGTCAACTAGCCTATTGTATCAATCATAAAACTCACCATATCCTCCGCGCTCTTCGGATTCAAATCCGACACAGTGTTATTCCCATCGCATTCCAGCTTGGGCTCAGTGAGCACAAATTGTACCAGATGTGCTACATTAGACTTAAGTGTGACATGGACGAATTTCCTTATGTTTGACGTGAGGAGTCGCCACGAAGCTACCATTGGCGGGGAGAAATGCAGTGGCACTTCTGTCGCTGTGTCCCACCATGGGCAGTTGAGCCAAACCTGGACAAAGCCGTGATTTAAAAAATAAATGACAAAAGAGATTTTTTATAAACACTCAACACAACAATCTGAATAATTTAATAGGTGCGATTTAACAGTTATTTCTAGTGCATTTTGACAGTTGTTTAAAGTGTGACTAATCGATTCCCATATCAATGTAAGTGGTCCATAACTGGGTATATAAATATTTAATATACTTTTACCTACATATTTACAGGAGCGACAAGAGAATAATTGTTGAGAATAATTTAACGACAGACAACTCAAACCTTTCAATCTCTTGTTTTTCCTGCCCTGTTCCCAATTCTATTTGGGGTCGGCGCAACATGTCTTCTTCCACTCTCTTCTATCACTCGCCAAGTCAACACTCACTCCCATCCTTATCAAATCATCATTCACACAATCCATCCATCTTTTCTTTGGTCTTCCTCTCTCCACGCGCCCATCCACTTTCAAATCCATAACTTTCCTGGTGACATGATCATTCTCTCTCCTCATTACATGTCCAAAACAAGAAAGTCGTTTTTCTCTCAGTTAACATAAATCGGGGCAACTTTCAGACATCCCATAATATATTGATCATCAAACATTCAAACCTTTCAATCTATGAAATAGTAAATACTTACAGTATGCTCAATATTTTTCTCCCTCTTCGGCTGTAGGCTAGCGAACAGCTTCAAAGGGACTCTGGTAGTTTTGAACGGCTCGCTTGGCGGGACTGCTATAGTCAATTCCCTTGTCATGGGAGAGTTGCCTTCTGCAAGTCGGAGTAGAAGACCGGTGGACGATTTGAGGAGGATTGAAGAGTTCTGGAAAAATTTTAAGTTTATACTACACCCATTTTGTTTTATAATAATGAATAAATATATTCAGAATAAATTAATGTTCGTTTATTGCTTTGTGGAATTAAGAACAAAGAATAGACAATCAATAGATTCAAATCCCCGTTTCTAAAGTAAAAAACGGAGAAATTTGATGGTACGCAGTTTTCTGTCTATCTGTTTTATAGTTATGAGTCAAAATATCTTATTATGAGAGCTTAATCGTAATTAATCTCAAAGAAAAACATTCCGCTATTTCAGCTCTTATTTCCTAGGAGTGACGGGTCCTGCAAAACAATAAACAACAAAATATGTATTCTATAATATTTCTATAACGTGTCAAAATAGTCACAAACCTCCGTTATCTGCGAGCTGCCACTCGTCACAACCAACTCCATAGCGTGTTCCAAGCCAGCCACCAAATTCTTCTTTGGCTCAACCTTATTCAAGTACACATTCACACCCTGTGTCACCACTTCGAAGCCTAGCTTAGTGCTGGCCAGAACATTGGATAGAAATTCCAACTTTCCTTCAGTGAGCAAGGAAACCTGACCAATTTTAAAAGTGCCACACTTATCAGCCAAGTGTTCGAGGCATAGCTCGTTTAACCCTGGTTTCATTACAAAGTTATCTTGGACGAAGCACATTTGGTAATCGTTTCTTGTTGTCGCCGACGGCTTCCTATATTTACTGCTGTCTGATCTTTTTAAAATAGCTTTTGTGTTGTGATACTCTATGGTCGCTTTCTGTAATGTTTTGTCTTCTTTGTACAGAAGTTTTGATGTTATTTGTAAAGGGCTTAATAATGGATTCTTAGGTTTTAAGTCGTCCAGTCTTATACTGAAAGGTTTGAAAAATAAATTGAGCAATGAGAAAAATATACATAAAATACAGATAAGGAGAAAAAATCATTCTAGATTCATTATCGTCCAATCGCCAATATACGTCCCACTGCTAGGCACAGGCCTTCCTTACGGAAACAAACACATGAGGAGTGTGGGCCGTAACACCACCACGCTGGCTCAATGCGGGTTGGGGGGTAAAAACGGTTGCAAAAGCAAAAGGGACCAACGGCTTAACGTGCCTTTCAAAGCTTTGGTCACCCACGGCTTGACCCTGTAAAGGTAGCTTTGTTTTACGTATCAAAAGCCAAAGCGTTCTAACAACTGCACCACCGACTCATCCTAGACTCATCATCATTAGACCCATACATGAACATGGGCCAAACCACCGTACCAAGTACGCTGGCGCAATGTGGATAGGTGAGTAGAAATAGCTTAATATAGCCACCAGGACCAAAGTGAACTTACGTGCCTTTGGAGGCACTCAAGATCACCAAAGTTAGATTACATTGGGTCCTTACCTATGAAATTGGTGTTTTTTTTCTCTCTTAGTATTTTGTCTGTAACTATTAAGATTCAAAGTATTAAGATTAAAAATAATTACCTCGTCTAAAAATAGACTATATTTTTGAGCTCTTTTGATTTGTTTTGATAATTTGTTGTAAGTTTAATTGTGTTAAAATTGGACACAGAGACAACCTTTTTTTAAGTGCCTCCCGAATACATCATTTTATTTGCATTCACTTAAAAACGATAAATAATTTTTATGAAGTGTGATATAACACATATTACTAAAGCTTGTCTAATGATACATGCCAAATATTATTAACTCTGGATTTGTCGTTGTGAAGAAAACTGATAAAATGACAGTATGGAAAATGCAGAATTCCCCAAAATCTCCATACAAAACACCAATTTCATAGGTAAGGTACCTAATATACTACGTTTCAATCCAAGTTGCCAAAAAGGTAAACAAAACAAAGGTAATGTTTCATCTCTAAAATGTTTTGTAATGACTGTATGTAATTGTGATCAATTGAAACGGACAACAATTGTTACCGTTAATTATATTTACGTGCCAATGTCCATGTAATAGGTGTGATTATTGAATAACAAATTCGGTAAGTCGGCTTTTTTGACAATTTGGATTGAAACGTACTATATATCGATGGTGAAATCTCCTGTTTGCCTTGGTAGGTATCTTAATTACATCAAAAGGCAGTGAATAGATGATTTATGAGGATCCCGTATTTTAGTCGACTTGACTAAGAAATAAACCGTCCAGAATATAAATATGTAATATAAATATTTGACGACCTCCGTGGTCGAGTGATCTGTACGCCGGTCTCAAGGCGTCGCCATCTCGAGAGGTCCTGGGTTCGATCCCCAGTGGAGGCAAGTGTTTGGGTGATGAATTTTCAGACATTTGTTCTCCAGTCTTGGATGTTTATTATATATGTATTATATTATGCATATTCTGAATAATTATATGTATTTATCTATTAAATATATTTGTCCGTCATCTAGTATCCGTAACACAAGCAGCATTTAGTTGCTTAAAATGGAACTAGTTGATAGGTGTGAATGTCTGAGGATATTTTTTTTTTTTTTTAAATATGGAGTATAATTATTATTCTGATAAGCGTTTAAGTTTGCCACAGATATACATTTACATATAACGCAAGGAAAACGTCAAGGTTTGTATTTAAGCCAGGCATGTCAACATTTTAACGTCTAATGTAACGTCACCGCCGTAATTTTGAGACTGATTGAAAAATATAGATGCCCCTTCGCCAATTATCACACAACAAGTTATATTTTGGTTTTGCAGCCATTATGACGCATGCAGACTAGTCAGCAGCCAACCCCGACGTTTGGTCGGGGTTTTCGAACACGAGCACTACATGAAATAGCGTCATCTATGTAGAGGTATATCTGTGGTTGTAACCGATAAATCTCACCTGTTTATTAAATTAGAAATCTCACTATCTGTAGAGACATCCGAAGTTTTCCGTTGCATGTTAGTCTGGGTACTTACACTACCGTTAACATTTAAATCAGTCTTATTACTTTTTACAGGAGTTTTCTTGTCTTGCTTCTCATCCTTATAAGGTTCTATGCTTATAGCTGCCCTATTGCAAGTGACCTCCTTCGGGAAGAAGCTTTCGACAACCAAACGACAATGAACTTTATTATCAGTGATATAAACACCACGTTCGGACGGCAGGAGTGTAGCAGATACTACTTTGAAGCATTCGTTGAGTTCGCTGAGCACAGAGTCGGTTCTGTCTTTGAGGTCCACTCTGATGGACTTCATCATTTCCTCGAAGTAAAAATTTCTGACTAGGATCTCTAGTTCGGCAGTACACGCTATTGTTGCAGAGAGCTTTGTATATCTGGAAAAACATTAATTATTATTCGCGAGTCATATTCTTTGGGATTTTTTATTTTTTTGCCAAGGATGATATTTTTATAATGGGCGAGTTTAGACCCTAATCTTTATGTGCACCTGCCTATTTTGTACATAATTTTTTAAAGTGCTTAAGAATATGTTAGACAGTTGACCATTCGATCGATTCTAGGTCAAGAAAATATTGTTATTATATTGCTAATTATATTATTAAATCGATAATTCAATTACAACTCTTGTTGACATATATCATCTTTTACATGTTATAAGCTTCATATTAGGCTATAGCTTTGTTATATTTAGAAATAAAAGCTCAGTGATTACCCCTCTCATGTACCTTAGGTTCAGAAATTCCAAATATTACCTGTCAACATCGTTCATCTTCTTGGCGGCAGCGACTAGCTCCAACCTAGTCTGCGCGGCCAGGTCCCGCCAGCCCTGCTCCTCGTACGAGCGGAGCGCGTCCATCAGGAACACCACAGCCTTGCCGGTCTCGCCCAGCTCGGAGTAGAAGGCGGCTAGGTCCCGGCCGATGAGCCGAGCGAATCTGATAAGAGAATAATATGAAATCAATAAATATCTTCCGACATTCCCACCTATCAACTAGCCCCATTTTAAGCAACTAACGGTGCTTGTGTTACGAATACTAGATGACGTATAAAGATATTTAATAGATAAATACATAAAAATATTCAAAAAATATTAGAATAGAGAAAAAATGACTGTATTCATCACACAAACATTTGCCTCCACCAGGAATGGAACCCAGAACCTCTCGAGATGGCGCAGAAGAATATAGAAAAATTTTGCGCGGAATAAAACAGGGACTTAAATATATAAAACGCGTCAGATAAAAAGAACACTGAGCTATAGTGAAAAGGTATATCGTCCGTACGGTTTGCATTCCGGTACCAGTTTTGCTATCTCAACCATACCGATGATACATATTACTCAGCGTTTATTTATGTGACGCGAATTATACTAAACCTTTTGGCGTTCATAATTTGCGCCCTTGAGTTGAAAATAAAGATTCTTGAAGGTGTATGTTTATGACAATAATATCAAATAGTTTTATTCTACAATAGTTGGTTAATAAGCAAAATGTCCATTTGATGGTAATTTGATTCAGTCAGGCCGGACAAAATCGCCCGTCGGGATGTTCCAGACCAGAATTAAACAGCCCGAGCAGAGTGATAAAGATCGCCAAAAATTTAAGACGAGGTACTGCAGACGGTTCAGGATTCAAATAACCAACAAAAGCTATTAAACCTTCATGAGAACCTTTTCTTCTACATATGACAGGCAAGCTCTTGGCCATAATCTTACCTGATGGTAAGTGACTATAAGGCTGAAGGTGGAAGCGAGCTTCACCTGTATTCCTCAACAGCTGAGGAATTGACTATCTAACATCTAAATGCCGGAACACATTGCTTTATAAGATCGTTATTATAGCGGCAGTAGAAGCCAGCCAGGCGGGCTTAGAAGTCCTACCACTAATCACAAAAGACACACACCTTTACCTTTTTGTGAAATATGTAAGGACCCTAGGAAATAGAAAGGTTATGGGAGACAGGCGTTATCGTGCATATGAATAAGGGTTATTGAGGAAGTGATTATGAGGAAGAGGAATTGTTAAACTCACTCTTTGGGGATAAGGTTGAGATGAAGATGCGGAAGAGGAAGCGGATGAGGAACAGGGTGATGAAATTTTTTTGTGTGTGTTCAACACACAAAATTTTATCCAAATCGGTTCTGCCTTTTAGGAGTTCAGTGACATACACTCTCACATAAGAAATATGCAATGTCAAGATAAAACAAGTAAGGAAGGCGAGGGGATGTCTCGCTCGGTACCCGTTCGGCTCAAGCGCATCGTGCTGCGGCTTCTTCTTAAATTTTTAGGAAGCCATACCGGAAGAGGAAGGTTTTATTTTTATTTATCAGGATGCGGTAACGGTTGAGTAATTCAAAATATTGCGGATCTTCCGTATTACGAGGAAGCGGAAGAGGAAGTATGAATCAAACCTTTACGTACCTTAACCGTCCAATATGCTTATACGTGCCCATCGCCAGCTCAGCCAACTCCAAGTAATATTGCTGGAAGCTGGTCTTGCTACACAGCGCCTCCTTCAGCCTGTCAGTCGGGGATGGCTGCTGGTTGTTCGGCTCGCTGTCCCCCATTCCCGCTGACAGCATCACGACTAGGTGAAGCTGTTCTGACGTGGGGTCTGGCGAACCGGGTAGAAGGCCGCAGAGTTTACCTAATTCTTGGAGCTGCAAAGAGAAAAAGTATGATGGCGTCGATTGTAGCAAAAATATAGTAAGTAATAAGTAATCATCAGTAATAGGAATAGGTAGTGCCTATGCCTATTCATCTAAAGTTCGAAAAATTGAGACATGAATCGGAGACTTCCTTACGACCATTTTTTTTCTGGCAGCAGTTTATTAAAATCTAGCTGTTGAAACTTAATCCGCGGCTACTATGTTTTTTTAACAATCCCAAGGGAACCCTTTAATTTTCTCGGAATAAAAAGTATCTAAGACGTTGACCAGGGATATAAGGTATAACCAATCCAACATTTCATTGAAATCGGTATAGCCATTTCGGAGATAAGCCCTTACAAACAGACAGAGACAAAAAAAAAATATTTTGGTATTATATCTCTTTTTACATCCCCTGACATGGTTTTAAGCATTTTTTTTTCTATGTACAGACATTCGACCTCTGCAGTTTTATTATACGTATAGATAATGTTAATTAGAATAAGTAGGTACTAACCCGAACTTTATAATTGATATTTTAGGAAAATAAAAAAAAAATCTAATAAAATTTGAATTTTTAACAAAGTCTAGGTCATTGTTAAATGGATTCTTTGTATGTAAGATAAATATAAAGTGAATCATTCAGTGCTATTTGTAATGTAATTCTATATGTCATGAAATTATCTGTCCTCTCAGATTTATAAAACGAGAAAGGGAGAGGCAATAATTGTGAGAAAGTCTAATTTAGATCGAAACTCAAATTAAGTTGATCTTCTTGAAGTTAGGACAGTTACGTCTAATGTAGTATAAAGTTAGATTAGATATATAGTGCATCTAAATAACCACACTAATTACTGTATAGTATATAATATATATTACTATCGAGTACGTAATTTTTTTTTTCATATAACCCAACAATCAGATTTGTATTTGATCTTTGATCGTTGATATTATACAATACACCAACATTGTGCACTCACGGCACTTTGATTAAACAAAAAGTCTAACACCCAGTTGCAGAAACGAACTTTAAAATTTTATGTCAGCATTATCTCTAATGCTCCATTAAATTTATTTATTGAAGTGTCAAAAGAACACCTTTGCGTAGTTTTACGTTGCACAAAACGACATTAGCACCCTGTCAATGCTAAAGAGACATTAGCTAGAACTGTCTTGTGTTCCAACTTTAAATTTAATGAACTTTAAAGTTTTAATGTCTCATTAACAAATGTCGTCCTTAAAAAATCTTTGTGCAACTGAGTGTTAGCAGAACATTTGATATTAATGGACATCAAGTCAAGTACGTCGACATATATAGCATAAAATAAGTACATTAAATAAAAATATAAGAGGCTCATGTACACATTTAAAGATTTTAGTTTTTTTCTCTGAACATACACTTACAGGCATCACGCTATAACAGTTGCACGGAATCAAATAGTTTACACCTAAGTAATGGTCACGATTATTTAAAGTATAGGCCAGTTTAATCAAATACTTGAATCAAAGTTTTGAACTTACGAAGTTAAAGTCAAATCAAGTTGACAATCAATATTTTGTCTCTTTTTTCCGTGGTGAATTCCTCTGCAGTCCCCATTGTCAAATTAGTTTTTTTTTAATAAAAAGCAACAGTGTAAAAGTGTAAAGTTTACAGCTATACAAAGGTGACATTTAACCTTGTCCTTAGCATTATGAAGCAGAGGCGCCTGAGTCGCAGTGCACATCTCCAAAGCGTTGTTAGTGGAGGCCAGCCGCTCACAAGCGCGGAGCGTTTCCGCGCAAGCGAGCTGGGCCCAGCACGCCGCCGCGCCTTCTACTGCGCTTGCGCCGAGCAGGTTCATCTCCACCAACGTATTGTGAACAGTACTGAGGCAACGGGAAGCGATCTGAGGGAGAAATGTTATATTTGTGATAACAGAAACAACGATTTCTTAGTCTTTTTTTTAGACATGACAGGTAAGCTCTTGGCCTTCATCTCACCTGATGGTAAGTGACGATAAGGCCGAAGGTGGAAGCGAGCTTCACCTGTAATCCTCAACAACTAAGCTACTGGCTATCTTGCCTCTGATTGCCGGAACACAACAATGCATAAAACATTGTTATTATGGCGGCAAATTAAGGTAAGACGGTGGTAGCTAGTCAGGCGGGTTTAGAAGCCCTACCACCAACCAAACCGAGCAGGAAAACCTTCTACTCCCATGGGGAATCGAACCCGGACCACCCGATCAATAACTTTCCGGGCTAAAAAGTATCTAAGATATAAGGTATCACCATGCAAAATTTCATAGATATCGGTCCAGCCATTTCAGAGATCAACCCGTACAAACAGACAGGGAATAAAAAAAAATTAACAACATTTTTTTTGGATTATCGCTCTTTTTACATCCCCCCCGACTTGGTTTTAAGCATTTATTTTTTCTTTGTACAGACATTCGACCTCTATAGTTTTATTATATGTATAGATTACGAATTGAATGAGTGTATAGGTTGATGTGATTGGAAAGAACACAAGACAAACTAAATGTCGATTTTTTAAGAAAATTAACCTATGATATTATAAATAGTTTTTATTGCTTGTCTGTGGAATTTAAACGTCTACTGTTTGCGAAAATCAGTGAACGAGGTGCCCGTCAAGGGTAAGGGGTTTAATTAGAATTGATATTAGAAAACGTGTATTATGCAATCAATGTGTAGATAGGTATATAACGGAAGCTATGTACTCTTTATCCATGTAACATATTACGTCGGGTGTAAAAGTGGAAATCAATGCAATTAATCCAATAAACGGTGGAATGTTAACCCACAGTACATAGTAAATTTAAGGTAGAACGGAAACTAGGTACAGTCACTAGCATGAACATGTATACACTTTTCAGAGTAAACGGCTTCTATTTCAACGAAATAAAGTCGCATTTTTTATAATAATAGGGGGCATCATCATCAATCGAGCAGATGGTTGATCTGATGGGAGGTAACCGTACCGTCGCCCATGAACATTTGCAACACCGGAGGGGTCACAAATGCGTTGCCGTACCTTTAGAAAGTTGTACGCTCTTTTCTTGAAATACCGCTGGCGACAACAAGTTACAGCACACAACAACAGTTTAATGGTACATGGCAGAAAATGACGCGAAAATCTCAAGGTTCTAAAGTCGTGTTTTGTTCAAAACTGCATACATGTTCATGCTCGTGACTGTACAACTCAATCGCGAAAAGTTTTCGGGAGAGTGGAATATCTCTTCCCCGAACCGCCACTGTGACGTTCATTCCTCTTCTGATAAAAATTTTAGGGTTAAGCCATCCAACATTTCATCAGACCATTGTCAAAATTTCAAATTTTGAACCTTAGCACGTAAGACATAAATTCACCCTAAATACTTGTCGACAAGCCTCCTTCTATTTCAAAAATAACTAAAAAAAATGGCGGGCTTTCCTGTGTGCGGTCGCAGCTCCCGCGCAGTTTACTTATAATGCCACCAATCGGGAAACATGCCTATAAAAACATGTCTAGCGAGCTAGACCGGCTTCGCGATACCGATGCACGTCTCAGATGGTCAGTCAAGGGGAAAAATATTAAATAGACCCAGCTTTTCTTGTTTACAAACCGTACGATTTGTTGGGACAGCGGGAGAGTTACACGATAAATCATAGAGTTGATATTGATTGGTCATTGATCTAGGCAGCAAGAAAGAAATTCAAGTCCACCCAGGCTAGCAAGACCATGGAGATTTGTATGATAGAGCGACTTAGATATCGTTATGAAAAAAATATCCAAAGTGTTTGAAAGAGTTCAAATTGAAAAAAAAAGTTTTATCGTTTTGTCATATTATCATGTTTCGTATGTCGTTCTAGAGGGGCTAGTTAGACAGAATACAGAGACAATAGATTTTAATTGACTTTTCAGAAATTATCATACAAAAGTGTAAAAGAGAGTCTTTTCAATAAAATGTCCATATTCGTCCAAGAATTATGGCTGTACAAAAAATTAATTAGGTAGTACATTTTACAGCACTTCCACCGAATTATACCGTAATCATGTATGTTTATTTAACAGGAATGGACAAGTACTTTAGATGTACAAAAATGATTGTTTCGGGACGTTTAATTAACGAGTCAATTAACGGTTATTGTTAGTTTCGAGCTAAGAATAGTTTGTTGCGGAAACGTTAACTGAATACGCAGAATTTTGTTGGTCGTGTGTTTACAATTGTGAAAGTTTTTTAGGCAATTTTATGGTATTACTTAGTAGATTATTTAAATTGAGCGTAGACTCATAATAGGTCTTTACCTATGAAATTGGTGTTTTGTTTTGGGAAAGTCTGCATCTTCCATACTAACATATTTTCACAACCACAAATCCAGAGATAAAATTTTTTGGCATGTATCATTAGACAAGCTTTAGCAATAAGTGTGATATCACTCTTCATTAAAAAGAAATTTCGTTTTTAAGTGAATGCAAATCAAAAAAATCAATCAAAAGAATTGTCTTCGCTTCTAATTTTAACACAATTAAACTTAAATAAAATTATCAAAAGAAATCAAAAGAGCTCAAAAATATGGTCTATTTATAGAGGAGGTAATAATTTTTAAAGAAATTTTGAAACTTAATAGTTTCAGACAAAATACTAAGAGAGAAAAAAACGGCAATTTCATAGGAAAAGACCTAGGAAAAGAGTCTACGATATAATAAAATGTTACAATACAACTAATCTATATCAATGGAACATAATTACAAGCAATTAAAAACAGCAAAGACTGATCACTGAACAGAAAAATTAATATCATTGTACTGTTACGAGTAATCGTGATAAACGCAACTATGAATTACCGAACCAATCATATAGGCGTACGCGCCGCTCCGTAATCAAAGATACGCCAAGTCTACCGTAAGATGAAACATACAAGCTATTAATAACACAAAAATTACACGCTTTTAAAATACTTAACTATGAAATAATGTATGGCTTCAACTCTAAATATAAAAAATGAGTAAATGTTGTTATTGAAATGGTTTGTATCATAAATTACGTCACACGAATTTCATTATTTTTGGACCCCTCGCCCAACCTTGTTACAGCTGATCACATTTGTAGGACTCCCATATTTTAACATTTCACATTTAGTTATTCCAAAGCTACCTTTTTACACTTAAATTATTTTAAATAATGTTATATCATAATGTTTTATGTGCTTGGTTTAACAAAAATTTCACAATAAAGAAATATGAAGTGGTTCAGATTTCACTTAGTATTATATAATTGAAATAAACTTATATTAGTTTAATAATAAGCATATTTTATAAAGTGCGCTCTACACTCGCCCGCGATTCTTGCCGTGAATTCACGCCGCGATTCGCGCCGTGAACTTCGTGTTTATATGTGTCTCTCCACACTCGCGAAGCTTCGCAGTCTCGTTCGCGGCTTCAAAGGAAATGGATGACGACGTGGCTGTCGCTGCTGCGGTGACGCCTTGTGCTATATATCTTATCCGTGTCCATGCATAATGGATCTTATTTTTATTTTTATGGTATGGCTGCCAAAATATTTCTTCACATTGATAACACTCAATAAGTTTTAATTCAAGTTCGTTATCCCACGTAGAAATCATATTTAAAAAAAGGAGCTGCTAATTACGCCATAATGCACAACCACTTGCGACGGTGTCATCTCAGCTACTGCAAAAAACTGCGAGTGTGGATGCGATCGCGGCGGTTCGCGTTCGCGCGGCGTGAACGAAGCGCGAACCCTTTGTCGCGGGACAACAACGAACGGGGAACGATGCGAAGCGTGAACGTGAACACGCGAAACCATCCACACACGCGTTTCGCAGCTTTCGCGGTCTTTCGCGCCGCGAGTGTAGAGCGCGCATAAGGATTTACATAAATACAAAAATATTTTGTAACAATATTTGTTTTTTAAGAGGTTGACAGAAAATATTCTACACACATATGTGCATATAATCACGACTATTATCCCCTAAGGGTTAGTCAGAGACTAGGCAAAAGCACTGCCAAAGCAGTAAAAAAAAATGTTTCAGGTTCTTTTTAGTAAAATTGTGATTTTAATTACGTCTACTACAAGATGAGGAAGGGATTATCTCATTAGTCAACCTATTACTAATTATATTAATTTAATTACAAATACAATAAATATTACTGATTGCTTATATTACTATTAATTTATTTACAAATATTACTGTAAATGCACTCACCTCCCAAGGTTTAAACATAAGTAATAGCAGTGCACTTTGTCGTTGGAACAAATAGCTTCTAAAGTCTAGTAGTGATGCCTTCTTCTTCATAATCAAGTCCCTCAAATGCTGTGGTACTAATGCTGTTAGTCTCACTGCCTGCCATGAAGTGACAGGCTGCTTGAAAGTTTCAAGCCATTTTGGACTCTCTGTCACATTGGAATTGAGCACAAATTGTGAGAATAATGCATCCAATTCATCATATTGAACTAATGCTTCTTCATACAATCCTAGCATTTCTAATACAAATGCTAATTGTTCCTGGAATAGTATTATTTGAATATTAGATGATACAAATATTTAAGTTTAAGTTTAAATTTTTTATTTTAAATGATATTACCTGTAAAATAAAATATTTACAAAAGTCCCATTCTGGCTCATTTCTTTTTTCTCTTTGCTCTCTCATGTGTTCCTCGAATTTTATTAGAGCTTTGTTGTAAGCAACTAATATAAAATGTCTGATTTTTGCTACCAATGCTCTCCATGATTCCGCACTCCTTGCTTCTGACTTTATTGGGTTTATAACAGATAGAAATCGGTCTTCCGTTTGTTTCACAGCAAAGTCACCTTTTATTTTATCTAAAACTGTGGTCCTTGGGAGTAGTTTGTTAGTCTTCCTTATATCATATGTTTCAACTAGAACTACCATCCAATCTGTGAATCCATTCCTTTCTAACTGTTTAAACCATGACTCTACATCTTCTCTGAGAGTTGTTTTGTAATATTCTATATCCTATATTGATGGAAAAGCTAAATGTTTGATTATGAAAAAAGACTTAATGTGAACAAAAAAGAAATACAGTATCAGTTATATCCAGAAAAGAATTAATAGATGATAATCAACTTCAAATATACAAAAATTATGAAGAAAACTCATTCATTAGATGCAAATTGATTTCACATAAAAATTTTCAGGTTAGATAGTTTTGGTAAAACTTAAAAAAAAATCTCCCAATATTGTTAAGTAGACACACTTGGAACAACAATGTTTTTAAATAAACATAAATTGTGTTTCATACCTAAATAATAATTGTTTGTCAGTTTGAAAAATCTAGTAAAAAACCATGATGATGGAACCTACCCTATCTGTAATTAGTCATCAAACAATAAATAGTTTGAGTAATACAAACCGCACAATCAGTCCAGTAGATATGAAATATTGGACGTTTTAACAAGTTCAATTCTGATTGAACCTTGTCTTTATTGCATTTTGTAAATGATGCTTCCAAATAAACAGATTTTGGTGGGCGCCCATACGACCGCCTCCACTCACAGGAATCCTGAGGGATAGCAGCCACTAGCGGCGCTTCTAGTGTACAAAATAAATTCCAATCGCCTGCACCTACCAAAAGAAAAACTCATGTAAATAACATCAACATCTATTGCGTTTCCGTTACATTCATGCTGTACTTACATGTTACTATAGGTTTGTGTGTCATTCCTTCGCGATCAGCTGGCGATATATCAACACCCTTCATTTTTCATCATCAGCAAAATTGGACAATTTTGCAGGCATGACACAAATATAAAAATCCACCCACTTGGGTTTAATGAAAAATAAGTTACGTGAGGTATTTCATAACTATTCAGGAATCACTTCATAACATTTAAGTTATGCAGTTACTCAAAAAATTGAATAAAATCCTTCTAAATGTAGAAAAATATTAAAATCCCAGAGAATTTGTCAAAATACGCTGACAGCCACCCAACTCGACAGATAATTTGCGTTTTATTATGACATATAGGTGCTCCGATCTTATAATCTTGAAATGAAGAAAGAATTTTATGATTTTTATAGAAGTTGAAGTTATAGGTATGTCATGAAATAATTTTAACAAAGAAATAATAATAATCATTATTTCTTTTAAAAATAGATGAATTTGTATTTTTTGCGATTAAAATTGTTTTTTTTACTTATCGGTTTTATTATTTTCAATTGCAACATTGCTGTGTTCTACTTGTCTGTGACTATAGCTGGTCAAAAAATGTCGCTTTCTGTTTTGGTATCATCTTGCAATAAAGGGAATCAATTTTATTAATTTATCCATGATTTTTTTACGTTATATCGTTATAAAGAGTTGCAAAAACTAGGAGTGGTATCAATACATATAACAGGTAAAATATTTTTGTACTTTAAATTCATTTGGGGACTTTATTGTCCTCGGGATGATTTCGTCTTATTTTATTATTAAACTTTCAATTTTGTTCAATTAATTTTGTAAACCGTGTGTATTTGACTGAGTTCTTATGTGAATTTTTCAAAACACTCAAGTTTAAACAGTATTTTGATTGTAAGACGAGTTCAATAATTGTTGAAATCTTTACGTGAAGTAATAATACTCGCTAGGAATTTTAAACTCCTTACTAAACGTAATAGGTATGATAAATATTAACTGAATACATAATGTAAAGTTTCTGAGTGCTAATATTTTGGTAAAATGGTTTTGCAGCCATGAATACTGCCGCGCCGACTTCGGCAGACGCATGCCTGAGCATCGTGCATTCCCTGATGTGCCACCGGCAAGGCGGTGAGAGCGAAGGTTTCTCAAAGCGTGCGATAGAATCACTAGTTAAAAAACTAAAGGAGAAAAGAGATGAACTGGACTCTCTGATCACTGCAATCACTACAAATGGTGCTCATCCTAGCAAATGTGTTACAATTCAGAGAACATTGGATGGCAGATTACAGGTATATGCAATATAATTGTAATTGATGTTGTACTGTCTCTATATAACTGCAAAAGCGATTTCTCATATTTAAGTATTGGCCTTACCACCTGTTTCGAATTCTGATAATTTTTTCAGCAAGTTTAGTTTTAGTTTAATGTATTACCTATATTCACAAATAAAAAATCATTTCATTGAATTTATATGTGTGAGAAAAAGAAAATACTGAATTGAACCTAATAATAGCATAAATACTGCAGGGTTTAGTAGTATAAGGCTGAACTCCTTCAATATGTTTTGGTTGTCTGAAAATTATGGTATAATTTGCAAACATGTTGTTTCGTCCTTAAGTTTATCATGGTATGAGTTGAAACCTATTTTTGCATCTTGTGGGAATGAAATTTTTATTTACCAACAATTTCTTCTTATTTCAGGTTGCAGGACGCAAAGGTTTCCCACATGTAATCTACGCACGCATATGGCGATGGCCCGACCTACACAAGAATGAGTTGAAACATGTCAAGTTTTGTCAGTTTGCCTTTGATCTCAAATGTGACTCTGTGTGTGTCAATCCATATCATTATGAGAGGGTGGTGTCTCCTGGCATTGGTTAGTATATTTAAAAAAAAAATTAAAATATTCATTAATTGTGTTCTGTGATGAGTGTCAGTATATGTCATGATTAGACTCTATAAGGAAGCATTTAAGGCACTTGTTAGATGTCCATAGATTACCAGTGTCATGGTGATCATTGTCACCCCAATGTCATATTGAGTGTACACCTTTTTAGTATTTATTTTAGCCTTTAATTATAGTTTATCTTTCTATATGTATTGAGGGATATTGTTCTTCCAATGGATTAGATTGGACATAACTTTAATTCTGAAATAACTTATCATAATAGAGCTCAAATTAAGCAGACCTCTGGTTGATGGCAACTTTCATTTTGCAGTAAAGCAGTTAATATGGTTGACTTTCTTGAATTCCTAGAAAGCACACTCTTTAGTGCATAGCTTGGTAATGAGTGTGTGGTTGTGGTTAGATCCTAGATTAATATATGTATAAATGTTATTTTAAATAGATAAAAGAATATTTAACATCACTTGAATTAATGTTCTGTTTATAATCTTCACAAAGTCTTCCAGCACAATTTAAAGTTCTTCAAGTGTATTACTCTATAGGTATAATTTCACTTATTTTGTTTACAATAAGATAATAAATCCAAAGCCCTTGTGGTTTTGAATACTGTTTTATACATGATATGAATGATGTTTTTTTTTCATAATAAACCAACGCTACTTATTCTAAGCCAGTCTTCCCAACTTTCTACATACACACATGTCCAATTGTCCATATGTGTGTACGTTGAAAGCTTGTGTTTATATATTTATTTGACACTAATCCTTACAGATTTATCAGGCCTGACACTACAGTCGGGGCCGAGCAGGCTAGTTAAAGATGAGTACACAGCAGGCATCAGTGGGAATGGCATGGACATGGATACAGGGGAATTGGTCACCATACAACACCATGCCACCAGCCCCAGACATCACCACACGACAATCACCCATCACCATCAACAATTCCAGACTACAAATATCATCATCAACCAAGGACAAAGTAAGACAGTTGTATTTTTTATTGTAGTCAAAGTTTACAGAGATACTTGAACTATGTGGTAAAAAATACCAATATATTTGGGATGTTAATATCAATTTGTAATTTCTGAGTTAAGCTTCACTTGAGTTTAATTTAGCTTCAGTTGACTTTCCTCATAATATTCTTTTCAATAAAAAAATAGCATTATTTATTTGTCATACAATTTAATTTTTACATCTGTTATTCCAAAATAAATAATTTCCTGTTCGACTAGTGCATGCTTCTAATGTTTATTGGAATAGATTTATTTGATGTTCAAGTATCTTTTAATTTGCAGTCTGTGCAAGTCCTGTGTATTTAATTTGCGATGCATGTTAACTTTGTTTTGCGTTTCCGCGATAGCGCCGGAGGGCGTTCCGAACATGTTCTCTCCTACGCACGGGCCTCGGGGTCCTATAAGGCCGCAGGGTCCACAGATGGCGCCGCAGATGCATTCTCCTACGCCACAGATGATCCAAACACACAACACTCAGATGACCCCACAGATGGTACAAGGAAATATGTCTGGGACACCGCAAATGACAAATCAGAGTCAGATGGGACCGGGTACACCGCAAATGGGTACAAATGTTCCCCAAATGGCCTCGCCTCGTTTAGCCTCCGCTCCTACGCAGATGTCTCCGGGGACGCCTCAGATGCCCAGTATAAGTCAGGGGATGTCTATACCGAGCCCGCAGCACATGGCTATGGCCCAGCAGAGGGTCATAGTGCCCAAACTAGAGCCCCCGGACACGATGGACGCCCGCGCGATGTGGCTGCCTAAAAGAATGAATCATTGTAAGCTTGTTGATTTTATTTGCACTTTTTTTGCATGTTTTTAAGTAACGGTAACTTATACCGTTATTGGTGAGCAGTGTTTTTAATATACAATTGGGTTATACACTTAATATAGATTGCCATACTACTAGATCTTAGCAATATCACTATTGAAAAAATGAACTGTTTATAAGACTTTTTTCAACAGAGGGATGAAAGACATCGAACAGTTAATTTTATTATTATATAAAATTTTCCCTAAGTGTAAACAATGCTTTAGTTAATTTTAAGTCTGCAGATATTTTTTTCATTTTGCGCATTTTTTTTATTATTGTTTTTAAAAGATCGTACCGTGCGGTACATTTAATTAGGTGTGAAAACGAGGACTAGTTTTCAGATTTTTTTTTGAAAATGTTGCATAAATTTTAATGTGTGACAAGGATATTGGTGTATGTTTCAGCGGCCATACCAGTCAGTATATCCCCTGGTGGCACGACGCCACTCATAGATGGTACCGCCACCACTTTCTTCACCACAGAGCAGACCTCGACAGATACTCAGTTGACGCAGACTTTACCAGGTTAGACACGTCATGAATCGCTACGATTTTTAAGGCAATATTACCTGTGTTGGTCCGGGACACAAAAATAATGTACCAACTGCTTTTCTTGCCTAGCATGTCGTAAAAGGCGACTAAGGGCGTATTGGGTACTGGGTCTTTGTTTGTGTAGGAGATGAGCTAGCCACTTGTTACTACTCTTTCACGATTTTTCATCTGACCAAACCCAATTTTTCAATGGCTAAATGTGTTCTTAAGGAACAGAGTGCTCCTTGGACTCTGCCTACCCCTTCGGGGACTACAGGCGTGATTGTATGTATGTATGTTACCCTTATTTTTCTGCATAATCTTCTTTTGCCCTATTCTCACTTACAGTGGGAAGAAGTTCCTCCCGCCCGCCGCCGTTCTTTATGTAGAGTCGGCACAACATATCTTCTTCCATTTTCCCCTATCATTTGTCAGTTCCACATCCACATCGATTCTTTTCATACATCTTAAGAACTTTGATGACGAAGATTACTGTGGCAATATAGTGCTTAAATAGAATAAAAGACAATAACTTCTTTCTATTAAGTATTGTTGTATCGGTTGTACAGTAGGCACAGTGGCAGTGTCTCCAGTGGCGGCGGACACGTCGCAGCAGAACGGCTTCGCGGCGGCCGCCAGCCCCGCGCCGCAGCCCAGCCCAGTGCCGCACCGCACGCAGCAGCAGCAGCAAGGTGAGACCGGCAGCAGCAGGGTCACGACAGCAGCAGCAGCAGCAAGGTGAGACCGGCAGCAGCAGGGTCACGACAGCAGCAGCAGCAGCAAGGTGAGACCGGCAGCAGCAGGGTCACGACAGCAGCAGCAGCAGCAAGGTGAGACCGGCAGCAGCAGGGTCACGACAGCAGCAGCAGCAGCAAGGTGAGACCGGCAGCAGTAGGGTCACGACAGCAGCAGCAGCAGCAAGGTGAGACCGGCAGCAGCAGGGTCACGACAGCAGCAGCAGCAGCAAGGTGAAACCGGCAGCAGCAGGGTCACGACAGCAGCAGCAAGGTGAGACCGGCAGCAGCAGGGTCACAGCAGCAGCAGCAGCAAGGTGAGACCGGCAGCAGCAGGGTCACGACAGCAGCAGCAGCAGCAAGGTGAGACCGGCAGCAGCAGGGTCACGACAGCAGCAGCAAGGTGAGACCGGCAGCAGCAGGGTCACAGCAGCAGCAGCAGCAAGGTGAGACCGGCAGCAGCAGGGTCACGACAGCAGCAGCAGCAGCAAGGCGAGACCGGCAGCAGCAGGGTCACGACAGCAGCAGCAGCAGCAAGGTGAGACCGGCAGCAGCAGGGTCACGACAGCAGTTGCGGCAGCTAGGTGACCACAGCAACCAGGCGCAGCAGCAGCAGCAAGTTGACCACAGCTGTCACAGGGCAGTGACCCCGGTGGCAGCGGACACTCGCAGCAGCAGCAGTGAGGTGACTACAACAGCAACAAGGCAACAACTACTGCAGCAAGGTAACCAGCAGCACCTAGGTAACAAAGGCAGCACCAGGGAAACAACTACAGTATCAAGGTTATAATTACAACAGCAACACAAGGTAACTACAACAAGAGCGAGCAACAAAAACAGCAACAGGGTAACAACTACAGCAAGTTAAATCTCACAGAATCCGTGCTCTCCCTTCTTCAACGTATTCTTAAGCAACTTGTAATAAGAAATGATTGTGTTGTAGGAACATGGACAGGAAACAACACACTGACGTACACACAGAGCCTGGCGCCGCCGCCCGCCGCGCCCGGCCCCGTCGATGCGCCGGCGCACCACCACCATTACTGTACGTTTATCTCTAGTCATTTCAGGATTCTTAATCATTATCATTTCAGCCTTTTCCCGCCGAGCATAAGCCTCCTCTCTGTGCCAATCCTTCCGGTCCTGTGCGAACCGTTCATAATACTTAACGCATTATTTAATGGGAATTAGTTTCATTTTTATGTTAATCTAGAAGTTTATTCTGGCTGTGAACTAGGAAAAGTAAAATGACACTATTTTCTTTCCTTATTACAAATTAAGCCGTACGTAAGGGACGTACGGCTTAATTTTTTTTCTTTTGATTCTATTTTATTTTGGCTCTTCGACTTACAGTTGTACAAAATATTTATATTTTTTGACTTTTGCTTTACTTTCCACAAATAGCCATAGACATAATAGAGGACTTTCCACAGATAACGGCAACCCCAGCGGGCTACTGTCAAGTCAGCCGGCGCCGGAGTACTGGTGCTCAGTGGCCTACTTTGAGCTGGACACTCAAGTTGGAGAGACGTTTAAAGTTCCATCGAGCAGACCTAATGTGACGGTAAGGTTTTCACCATACAATGTGGTTTGGCTGAAAGAAATTTCTCTTAAGAGATAATTTGTTGTTTTATATCGAGTGTCAAAATTTTTCTTTTTGAATAAAGATTGCAAAACAAACACGAAGTTATAGATAGGTTTAGCTAGTTAATTAAATAAATGAATTTCTTGTAACAGCAACAAACATATTTATAATCTACAAACACCTTAAAACTTGTTAAAATGTTTATAATAGCGGCAGCATATTTGTTTATAAAATTTCCATATTACTTGTAATACCAATTATTATAGTAACGTCTGTGTAATGAGAGGAAATAATGTGGCTGTATTTTCTAGGTGGATGGCTATGTAGACCCTTCAGGTGGTAATAGGTTTTGCCTGGGAGCTCTCAGCAATGTACACAGAACAGAACAGAGTGAACGGGCGAGGTGAGTTATTCGGCAGGTTATCATTATAATAAATCTTCTGGTAAATAATGAAACTAATAAAACTTCAGATAAATAAGAATGATTCTTGATATTGATATTCTTAATAACTAAAATGCTTAGAAAACTCATCCGTGTTTCATAATTATCATTTTAATACAATAAAATCACATTAATGATAATATCACATATTTACATACAATTATTTATGAAAAACTTAACAATTGAAATTAAAAAAAAATGTTGTTATAATTTTTTCCTATCCAAGAAGAGCAAAGGGTGTACTCAATACAGCCAAAATTTTACACAAATCACATCATATTTTATTTTGGCAAAGACAGTTCAAAACTAATTAAACCCACTAACACAAGGATAACATAACACGATCATCATTATGAATTGTCTCAAAAAATACATTTCTGATTTTATCAGATTGCACATCGGCAAAGGAGTTCAGCTAGACTTACGCGGAGAAGGTGACGTGTGGCTGCGTTGCCTCTCCGACCATTCGGTGTTCGTGCAGTCCTACTACTTGGACCGGGAGGCGGGCAGAGCGCCCGGCGATGCGGTACATAAGATATACCCATCGGCTTGCATTAAGGTACTTGTGTACTAGGGAATAAGGTTCAATATGTGATGTAAGCTTAGAGATGTTTGGGAAATAAGAATGGTTGTTTTTTGTCAGTTTTAATACCATTAGAAGTTTAACTATTTGATGTGTTGCATGATTTTGTTTTAGTACAATTCAATGGATGAGGATATTCAAAGTAGATCATAAAATTTTCAATTTTATTAGTAACGCATAGAGGTCAATTTTAAATGTCAAATGATTGCATGGTACGTGTGGTAGCGGCTCATTTTAAGAATACTACCAACCCATCTCTTCCCTTGGGTGTCTAATGGACTTAGAATGGACTTGCACAACATCCAATAGCTTATAGCGGCGACGGGCTCACCACCTCGAACGCGGACTAAGGCAATGAACTGCTTTTGCCTAGTCTCTGACTAACCCTTAAGGGATAATTGTCGTGATTATATGTATGTAAATGATTGCATTATTTGTGTTATAATGTTGGTCTTGCTAAAATTATTCATTTGAAGCGAACTAAGTGAATTAAAATGAATTACACTTTATTTTTTTTAAACTACAGTGTTCTAAATGTTCACTTTTGTTGTTGTTGCTAACTGCTAAAACTGTTTTTTTTTCGTGCATTTCACAAAGTATTACCTACATCTAGATGTGTACAATTTGTACCTAAATTAATAAATGACCTATAAGTTTGAATGAGTGTAGTTACCGAATCACTTGAAGTATAATTGTATTTGGGCAGGTATTTGACTTACGGCAGTGCCACCGTCAGATGCAAGCGCAGGCGGCGCAGGCGCAGGCCGCCGCCGCCGCGCAGGCCGCCGCCGTCGCGGGGCACATACAGCCGCAGCATCCCATCAATAAATGTACGTGCTCTATGAACATGTGTCATTTGAAACTGGAGATGTTCACTTTTGGACAAACACCTTTAGACACAGATCGGTCGATCGGTGTCTGGACTTATTCTCAACTCATTGTCTATTTTACAATAACATCTTTCCAATTGCTTAATTTTAATCCATCCTGCTTAATTTTAAATTTTTAAGGCATACACCTTTCATAGACATTAGACAGCTGTAATTTTTGCCTACCGCACTGGAATGAAGGCTTGAATATACTATAGTATATGTATTTGTGCGTAGGTCTGACGGCGGCGGCGGGTATAGGAGTAGACGACCTACGGAGGCTGTGCATCGTGCGCCTATCGTTCGTGAAGGGCTGGGGCCCAGATTACCCGCGAACCTCCATCAAAGAAACGCCTTGCTGGGTCGAGGTGCATCTACACAGGTATGTATAATTGGGTGCCTTTGCCTTCATCACATAGTGTCTATGGCACTTCTACAGGCAAAGAAGTTTACACTTTTAGAGCCAATTGCCTCCTGTTGCCTAGCTGGGTCGAGGTGCATCTACACCGGTATGTGTGCTTAGGTTTCTTTGTCTTCATCACAGTGCACCACTTTTATAGGCAGAGAGGTCTACACTTTTACAGCCAGTTGTCTTCTGAATTAGTTTGATTATGATTCATACGAAGCATCCCATCCAGAGATTTTAATTTTAAATACAACCCATCGCCATTTGTCGTTTAATTTTGCCCTAAATAGAGTGCCAGCAAAAGCGTTTTATAATTTTAAGGCTTAAAATAAAATACATACTTGCTAAACTATCGGCACTACTGATATTAAAACAACACCAAAAACAACCGCATCTCTGGTCTAGTGGTTCACACCATTGGTTGTCGGGAGGTCTGGGTTCGATTCCCCACGGGGGCAGAAGTTTTTCTGCTCGGTTTGGTTGGTGGTTGGGCGTCAAAGCCCGCCCGTCTAGCTACTACCGTCTTATCTAAATTTGTCGCCATAATATAAAAGTTATAAGCATTTGTTGGTTTCTGGCAATCAGAGGTAAGAAAGTCAGTTCCTCAGTTGTTGAGGATGTACAGGTGAAATTATCGTTCGACCTTATCGTCACTTACCATTAGCTGTGATTAAGGCCAAGAGCTTACCTGTCATATGTAAAAAAAAACAATGAAATCTTTTCCTTTGTGAATTACACGTTTTTTTTATAAAAAGCCAAGAAAATTACTCCACACTACCTGATGATAAGAAGTAGAGGAGTTCCATAAGTCAAGTTAGCAAGAGCAGCATACTGACATACTGCCCTAGCCACCCTCACCTTGCCGGCCCAAAAAATGCTTTTTCACGCCTCTTGAAGGAACCCATATTGTAAGAAGGTGGGAATACGTGTCTCGGCGTGTTGTTAAATATTCATATAAATGTTATTGTTGCAGGGCACTTCAGTTGCTAGACGAGGTGCTGCACACAATGCCGATTGACGGCCCTCGGAACAACATCGAGTAGGAGTTGATCGGCTTCTTTTGAGGCCTTGTGCGACCACGCGCGAATGTGCGCATTTGTTTCGTGCTGCGATTCGAGTTCGATCACGTGGATTGAATTTAACCGAGTTCATTCCATTTGCTTGATTTTATTGGATTGAATTTGACCAAGTGGATTGTCTTCGGATTGAACCCTCTGAGTTCAATCGATTGGTTTGAATTTAATTGAATTGAATTAAACCAAGTGGATTGTCGGATTCAATTTAATCGACCAGATTGAGATGGATTGAAAAGTTGAAAGTGATATTTCGTGATGGTTTTGTTGCTATGATTTTATTTACATATTTTTTATGAATAGTCTGCATTGTATACGATTTTATACTTTATTTACTTCAAAACTATGATGTAATATATTTAAAGACGTCTGGTTTTTGTACAATAAAGGGTGAGAAATTTGGTTTATCATGTAGTATATTACCATTACTTTTTGTAGTATTTTATTGAAATAGAATGTTTAATAGACTTCGTAGTGTTGATATACCCTTTTTGTATATAAACATAGACTCACATTAAAGGGCAGTAAAAGTTAAACTTTCTTTATAAAATCGCCCTTATATACCATTTATTTATCGGTTGCCATATGAATAGCATTTATAAGTTTATTTTACATAGTTTTAGTTTCGTGGAAATTTAAAAAATTGGCATTGTCTTCCAAAATTATGTATTTTTTCGTCTTCCTTTCGGTTACAAAGTGTGAAGTTCGTTTGTGGAAAGTGGAAATGGGACATTAGAAACAAAAACGCACATTGACATTGAAGTGAATCGCGAATAAAAAGGTGAACTGATTATGTCTTGTATTTATTTAGGTAGATACAATATAAATAAGTTTTAATATAACGTATCTAGATTAACAGTATTTCGACAGAACAAACTAAAGAATACACACAGAGATCTCACTATTATATTTTCTCACAAAAGTTGAAGGTGACTCATCGTAGCGACACTAGCGCCGTTATTGCAAAGAATTTAACTCTAGCGGACGTTTTCGGAACTAGTAAAAGTGTTGCCAAGAATAAGTAAGATATTAGTGTATTGTAAAATAGAAGTTTACCTGTCGTTGCTCAAGCATGAGCTGTCGTGTTTTTTTTTTAAGAAACTATACGAATTTTAGTGACAGCGATACCAAAATAAGGCATTTTGTACTAAAATAACGTAGATTAAATGACAAGACATAATTATAGTTCAACTTGAAAGAAGCCAAATGGAAATAAGCTTTCTAATTGTAAGTATGGTTAGTTTTATAGAATAAGTAAAAAGTGAAATCTAATTTTTGTAAAGAGATGACTTTGATTTTTGCGTGTAGTCTTAAGTAGCACTCTAAAATGACTCAGTATAGACTATTTTACTATGAATTCCTATAACCACTATTTTATAAAAAAAAATATGTTTGATATTGTGATTTCAGTCTTTATTTTTATGTTTTAAGATCTATTTTGCAGTGTTTTTGGTTTCGACTAATTTGGGACCAAAGTATTGTTCTTTTCAGTATTTTTATTCAGCATTCATTTCTGAACGCTTTCTTTGTATGTATGCCTGCTGTGGCAATATTGTATATATTTTTTAAACGCTTTTGAGAAAAAGAATTTATTATTTTGTTAATAAAAATAATGCCGAAGAATTTTCTCTCAATATCTCTCATAAGAGAGAAAAAAGGAAGAAAGAAAGAAAAAACATTTATACCGACACAGACACGAGACATTGTACAAACATAAATGCATATATACGTAGCTATATTCTACAAAAACTTATTATGTATGTAAGATAGGGAACTGTCTCACGGCTGTGTCAAAGCAGGTAGCCAATTTAGCATGATGTCAGGTTTTTGAGTCCTAACGATGGTTTTCTATTGGCACCTTATATTTTTTTTTCTTATCATCTAAATGTCAGTCATACTTACTAAGTAATGTATACAAAAACATAAATATATATAATATATACTAGTAAATTTAATGTTAATCTGCCTACATCAAACACACACACACACACACACACACAGAGAGAGAGAGAGAGAAAGATCTTTGATGAGAGATATTGTAAGAAATTTCTTCGGCATTATTCTTATGCCCAAAGGAAAAAAAGGAAGCAAAAATGTGAATACCTACAGTTTTTCTCAATCTGTTTATCTGAAGACATATTGATAAAAGAGTGGTTTTGTAGTCGTAAGAGTGCTATGGATTGGTTGTTTTCAGTGTATTACAGTGATGAGAATATTTAAATAACTTCTAGGTTTGATCGAATGTGTCACATGAGTAGTTAAACTACTATCTAAATTATAAAGTATCTCAAAATCCTCGCTATCCATAGGTTTCCTGATATTACCATTAAGTGTCTACAATAACTTTCCAATAAAATGTGGCTTGACATCTTAGACTAAGCAAGCTTGTGAGAGGTCATCATATTCTGGTCGTTGTTCTAAACTGATAGGTGAATATTAAAGTTTTCTCTATACAAAAATGAGTAATTGTTTAGTTGTATGGGCGAGCGCTGAGCGAGGCTGTATTTTAGTTAGCTTGTTGTGTGCCTGATTGGTGGAATTACATGAATAACAGGTATTTAAACTTGTTAATATTTTGTTTAATATTTTTCAACATTATTTGACTACGCGAAGGACCAAAATAAATAGTATGAGCGAATCTGATTTTTATTACAAAAGAAATAGGGTTTAATACTGGCAGCAGGAATATTAAGATGTAGCACTCCCATGCTGAGATTATCATATTAATTATACAATACCTCTTACACTAGTATAAGAGAGTTTACTTCCCAACAGTAAAGCAACAAGTTGGGTGTTATCTTTCTCTGCCTTGTACAGGAAATTTTCAACCTTATTTTGATATTTTATGTAATTTTTATTCATGTAATTTGCCAAATTGTTTTTGATGATCTGTGATGTGCTAACGAAATGTTTAAGGTAAGGTGCGCCGCCCGCGCGATCTCCCTCGAGGAGACTAACTTAGATTATTTAGATGCTAACATAGCTTGTAAGTAAGAATAAAATGACATATTTTGTGTACGAAATGATAAATTAAGTTAGGGATATGGTGTTTGAATCGGGTTGGAATCTATCCAAACTTTACACTTTGTTTTGCGTACATTTTGTTCAAAAGATGAACGTGACACAAGGCAAAGTTTATAGACTCATCCTGTATTTGAGATTTCGTAGTTGGCATAAGGTTGCTTTAATTATTATTACTTGCGTTGAAACATTTTATATTACTGTTAGTAAAGTTAGCGTTTTCGATTTTTTTATCAATGATTTTATTTTTAAATACTTGATTTTTGACCTCATTGTCGCATGAGCGATTGTGAGCTCTAATACAAACCAACAGGTATCATGTTTTGTATGAAAATAGATTTTTTTAGTGTATCTGTGTGGTTGTCAATGTGACAGACGAAACATCACATATTTTTTTATTATTTTTGTTGTTGCTATACGTAATTTAGTTTATGCTTTTGATTTTTACAAATTATGATTGTTACCAATGACAATGTAAAGATTCGGACACTGCAAGTTTTGTAAATAGTACAATGTATTGAGAATATTGTTTAATGTGACTAATGTGTAGCGCCGGTCGTCGGCCGTTAGTTAATACAGGTAATAGCGATCGGTACTTAGAAATTATATTCGTTTTAGAGCGCTTCACAAAATTGTGTATCGAAAATACCTCTTTTATAGTGATCAAAAGGATTCAAAGGGTTTTAGATGATATTAATATGTGGTAAGTTTTTAATAATGTTGAAGTTTTGAATGATAATATTTGAAAGTCTACAAGCCACAGTTGACCGATGTTTCGATACAATTTATTATGAAAAGCAGCCGAACAGTTGTTTTGAGATATACCGAAGTTATCCAAAGTTGATGTGAATAGTTGTTGTTCTAGTGAACAAGTTACAAATGTTGTAAATACATTGCTGTGGTGGTTCTTGGTGGAATTAGACGCATGCTTCTAAAATATTTATTACATGCATTGTTATGGAATATTTTGCGTTGGAACTATTTTCGACTTATGCAACATTAATGTTTGCACGCTTGAGGTATTTGATATAAATGGTTAAGTCCCGGTTTCGCCAATTCCAGTTAACTTCTTGGTTCATTAACTGATAAATAATTCCATACCGATTCTGTTTCAATTTTTTCTAGGATAGTAATTATCCGGGAGTGGTGAAATCGGCTCTTAAGTATTTTAAACATTGTTCAAAATAAATTTGGTAAAACTCTTTTCAACTTAACAGGGAGATTGTTCTATTATATCAATATGAAATATATCCTGAAGCTATTCGATCACTCAATCACTCACTTTATTCGATTTGTCATACAGCACGTTTTGCATCTACAATGTCGTTTCTTGATTTTAGTTGAAAATAAAACCAAAACCATTTTTAAACACTATTTTGAAGCCAAAATATTTAATAATTTTATATTTTTGTCGTATGTTCGCACTGATAATGCAATCAACGATATTTCAATGACTTTGTGAGCAGTGATGCGAAATATTTATTTGCGATTTCATCTAGTGTAAAATGGCATATTAAGAATAGTAATATTAATTTAATTATACAGTACAGTACAATACAGTACATAAGCACTGTCAGTTTGTTTTATTATAATTGAGCGTGAAAAACCAAATTTTTTTGTTAGTTGAAAAGGAATCTACGTACTATGACTTAAAGCTTATATTTAAATCTTCATTTGTTGCATACAGTCCAAAAGCACACCATTATCGGTTGACAAACAATATTGAATTTAATAGCCACGTAATTAAGGTGTATTAAAAATACAAGGATATATTATACAGGTGTTTTATGTAAGGTGTTAAGCCAAAGCGAGCAGGTAGAGGAGCTCCAAACCTATCTTTTTAACCCCTATGTGTGTTCTAGGTGTTTTTGAAAATTTAGAGTTATAATTATTATTCTCAAAAACTAAAATGTTTTTGTAACTAAAATGTTAATGTTAGAAAGAGATTTTTTCTTTTAAGAGCAATAGGCATTGTATCAAAAAAGAAACATCCAAGAAAAGTCGATCCAAAAAGTTATAATCATTTTAAGCCGTCTTTGAAAATAACGAAAAAAAAAATATAACTCGAAAAGTACAAAAAATCGTTTAACATACATAAGGGTTAAATCGATAGCTCCTTTGGCTTGACACCTTACATGAAACATTCTGTATACCTCAAACTTAAGTGCAAATACAACTGTACAAATAAAGTCCTAATTACACAAATAATGTTCATAAAGTAACGTATAAATGATGTTAAGAAATAAATTGTAGGAAGTGCATTGTGCTTGTTTCTTGTAGGTGCGTCGACTGCTGTTTAATTTTTTTAACTTACTGACGTTAAATTTTTTTTTATGGTCAGTCAAAGGTTCGTCAGACCTAAATGTCAATGTTCTTCAATTATTTTTCAGCTCTATGTCGAACGTGGCAAGGTTGAAAATAGTAAAGGAATATGACAATTTGGTCTGATGTGCTATTGATTGTACAGTGGTTCTTACCAAATCGATTTGACTCGAGTCTTCTGTGTACGTCGTGTTATATGTTTAGATAATTCCTCAGTCGACAATGGTATCGAAGTAAGTTCGAATTGATTATTGAATAAATGCTAGAAATATATTTTGAAATTTATAATATTTGTACAGGACATTTAAAGTTTATGGTAATCTGACTCTTATGTTTTTGGACGATGGTTCAAATTAGCAGCAGTCGACTGTTAAGTACACAAGTTTTGTATACTGTTACTAATCATGTTGATACTTGTCTGGAATTGTTTGCGTGTATGGTATCCTTACACGAGGTGTAGACCGTCGCACCGTGTATAATAGCCCTAAGTGCATAGTTAAGAGTGAAACTATGACACAGAAATTAATATAAAGGTTATTCCTCTAGATGCAGTTTTATTTGAAAACTTTCCTTCCTCATTATCATTATAGAGATGCGCCGAATGTTCGTTTTGTATTCGGTATTCGGCGTATTCGGCATCATTTCCACTATTTGTATTCGGCCGAATTATTCGGTTTTTGTGCCGAATATATTCGGTAGTATTTTCGGCTAAATGACCAGATATAGAACAAAAAGATATAACTTCTTCTGTGAGATTTAAAATAAAGATAAAGATAAAGATTTTATAGGCTATTGGTAATTTAGTATAGTTAACTTTTATTTTAACATCGTCTGTAGTGACACGAAACGTACATGTTGTCTAAGTTGTTTCCGTAGCTAAGCAAAGTACCTAATTGTAAACCGAATAATTCGGCCGAATATCCGGTTCGGTAAAGGTTAAACCGAATAATATTCGGTATTCGGTTATTCGGCGAAACCACTATTCGGCGCATCTCCATTATTCTTTATCTTTATCTTTATTATTGAGGAGCTCGGTAGTGGATCGTACGCTTAGGCTTTCGATATTAAAAACAAAGCTACCTTCGCCATGGTCAGGCCTTGGATGGGTGACCAAAACTTTGTCATGTCAAGCTCCGTGCTTCGGAGGGCACGTTGAGCCGTTGGTTCCCTTTCGCAATTGCAACCGTTTCTACCCACTGACCCGCTTTGGGCCAGCGTGGTGGTGTTACGGCCCATACTCGTGTGTTTCTCCGTGTAGGAAGGGCTGTGACCAGCAGTGGGACGTGAGCTGAGAACGACGACGATATCTTTATCAGCTTAGACACGCCCTCTACTGGACATGGGCTTCTCTCATTTCCATAAAGATTGACTCTTCCGTACCAGCCTCTATACGTACTACTGCTTGGCACAGGCCTTCCTAAATGGAGAAGCACAATAGGAGTATGAACGGGCCGTAACACCACCATCAAGCTGGCCCTTTGTGGATTGGTACAAACGGTAATAGCGTCCGGGACCAACAGTTTAGTACGGGTCTTCCGAAGCACGGAGGAACTAGTTTTGGTTTCCCATGCAACGACAGACCATGGCGAAACTAGATTAGTTTTTCAATACCGAAACCAAAAAATACGAACCATTACGAAATCGACAACTTGTGGTCAACACAAGTGCTCTTTTATAATAATACTAGCTGTGCCCTCGACGTCGTTCGCGTGGCTATTTATTTAACGCCGATAAAAGTTTACAAAAAGTTTTTGTACGTTAACACTGCATTGTTTTTACAAAGTGCTTAACATTACATTCCTGCCCCTTATTAGCAAAATGTAGATTGTTAATATTAGGCCCTTACCTATGAAATTGGTGTTTTGTATGGAGATTTTGGGGATGTCTGCATTTTACATACTAACATTTTATCAGTTTTCATCACAACGACAAATCCAGAGATAATAATATTTGGCATGTATCATTAGACAAGCTTTAGCAATATGTATGTGAACACGCTTGATAATAGTTATTTATTATACAAGAGTGGAAAGTTCCTTTTTAACCGCGTGCTCGATTTGGATGACCGAGCAAGCGAAGGATTCTTAAGTTGAATCACGAGCGCAGCGAGTGATTCTAAATTAGAATCCTGAGCGTCAGCGAGGGAAACAAACGAGCACAAGGTGAAAAATCTTTCCACTCGAGTGCAATACGTAACTTTTCATCCCACCTCAGCGAGGAAATGACAAAATGAAAAAGAAAACAATTTATAATGACAAATTATATTAAGCAATAAAACGTGAAAAACTAGAATGGCGCGAAGCACGCAAATAAAACAAAGAAACCAAGAAGGTTCCAAATTTAAATTTTTTCACAATTTAAAAAGTTCTAATCATAAATTTGGCACCATAGAGGTTACATTAAATAGGTTTAATGACGTTTTGAATTTACAATTATATTGAGTACTCATTATATGTGATGTTCTAAATTCAAATCTACTTTGCCGCTCAAGCGAATAAAATAGAATTTTCCAGCCAGATTTCGAAGCGCAAAATTACACTTTCCGAGGTGGTGGGATGAAAAAATTATTCATCGTTTTTATGTTAATGCAAATCAAATGATGTATTCGGGAGGCAGTTAAAAATAATTGTCTTTGTGTCTAATTTTAACACAATTAAACTTACAAAAAATTATCAAATTAAATAATACGAGCTCAAATATATGGTCTATTTTTAGAAGAGGCAATTATTTTATAAGAATGTTCTGAAACTTAATAGTTACGGACAAATTGCTAAGACAGAATAAAAACACCAATTTCATAGGTAAGGACCCAATAGTTGAATTAATACCTCTAATTATAAAAATAATGAAAATAACATTTCTGTTGTCGTGTCATTATTATACAATGCCGAGAAATTTTAAAATGCGAAATGAAATAACATTTTCACGGAATATTTCAAATAACAGCGGTACCCGTTCCCATAGGAATATCGGGATAAAAAGTAGCCTATGTCCTTTCTTAGGGTCTAGACTATCAGCTGTGTACCAAATTTCATTGAATCGGTTCAGTAGTTTTGAGGTGAAAGCAAGACAGACAAACAGACAGAGTTTCTTTCGCATTTATAATATAAGTATGGGTACTGATTGTTTCTAGTCTGTCACTGTTTTTCCAACAATAGAATTTAATAGTTCACACTGGTTCTTTACAGCTGAAAAACACGAATGACTAATCTTACTTAACCTCAATCTAAGTTTAGATTGTTATGATGTCTCAGAACATAATGCACTCACGATCGTAATAATAACCTCTGCCGATTATTCATAACACACGTTTTCGATGTATTTAAGTCCTGTCCTTCTCATCGCTTCGGTGATGACGATACCTTGTAGACAACAAGGGATTAGCGGGCGCGGATTCCTTGGAATACGATTTAAAAAGACGAAGCTTTTGTATAGGTATAGTCACGTGCAAAAATATATATACACTTGACAGTTAACACTAAGGTGCCTTCCCACGGTCGGCGACACAGCAGACCGAGGACGCAGATACATCTCTCTCTCTCTTCCAACTCTCTCTCTCTCCTAACGATGCCACAAAGGCCAAAATAGATCTGTAACACACGTGCACATACGCGCTCGCACCGCACACCTTTGAAGCTCGCCGACCCGACTCGCTGCCGATCGTCTGCGTGTGTCTACAAAGCCACGAAACGCTTCTCTTCCCACGGTGTCGGCCGGTGCGGACTGATCTGCGTCGGTTTGTCATCTAATACCGTAGGTAGCCATCATTATTAGTAGTGATTAAAAACTATCACTTTTGAACCTGGTTGTTCCTTTATGAATATACGGCGTCTTCCAACTCGGGATCTTCTGGGGCATTTATTGTTAACTACTAATGAAAGATCTTCTCTTAACTCACTATACTTGGTAAGTATAATAAGCGCATTCGTATCATCTTACGGTCTGACATACCTACACTGTTTGTTTCTTATGCGTTCTCTATTGTTCTTCCATTTTTTTTTTAACCCCAAGTCTACGCGCGTGTTGCAGAGTTTGTGTGACAAACTCTGCAACACGCGCGTAGACGTACCTACGAACGTCACACCCTAACGCCATATGCCACGAAGAGGCATGCATAAGGGGAGACACATTATGTCCAACAGTAATGAGAATTCCACGCGACTCGCAAAATAGCATGACATGGTCTATTTTTCCACATGTGTGGTGGAATGGCACCCTCAATGAGTTGGAACCTAATTGACGCCGCAGCCCAGCTCTCCAAAAGTATACTAGGATCAGTAAATTGTAGGAAAGTAAATTGTATCTATTTAAAATAGACATAATTTATTAAGAGGTTAGTATTCAGCCGTAAAACGCCTACGCTCGTACCTTGTATCACGCGCGTGGGCCGCTCGCTCGCTATAAATACGCGGCGACTCACTCCCGCGCACCGGCACCATTCCAACGCGAAATGAGACGGTTTTTCTGCAAGAAGAAAACAATTTCTTTACTTACGTAACAACTACATTTAACATTTTTTGTGCTGTAACACATTATTGCGATTTTTTCCTTACACTTGAGGATGCGTAGAAAAAAAATCAGTAAAACAAATGATTGATCTTAATTTCTTACCTATTCATGAAAACGTAGAGCATGGTGTGTGGCTGAAAATCTATTATCAAGCGTGTGCGTCTGGCAGTTTCCATTTTCTAAGAAAATTAATAGTTAACCATTATTTTTCTACGTCCCTTTTTTATTAAAAAACGGATATATCTTTTATATACTTAGGTATATGTTAACTATCGAAACTATGCAATAGAAAAGTCGACCATTTGGCGCCAAACTCCCCCAGGATACATTGAAATATATTGCACTTGCATTTCAGTGCAAATGAAGACTTAATACCACTAAAGACTAGACTACACACAAGGTATACTTACGACTGAAGGACTGTTTCCATGGTCATGTACAATAATAATAATTAAAAAAACAAACATATCACCATGCCTCTTTCCCCTAAGGGGTAGGCAGATGTTTTGTACACCCAAATTTCGCCAGATACGTTACGACCCCATGTAACAGATGGCGAGCCTGTTGCCTTGCACCGGGCACAAAGTGGTACAGGCGGCAGCATCGAACCCGCGTCTCTTACGAGTAGTGTTGTCCTTGTACTTAAGTAATAATAATAAACCTTATTAACCAAAAACACAGCCAAAATTACACAAGTAAACTGTGACTTCCACACAAGGCTAGGCCTGACTTGTGGAAGTTCCAGAAATTTACAATTTACATAATTTATCTTTACTTGGTGGCTAATACAAGAAAATTTGAAAAAAAGTACCTATAGATTCGGGCCGCGCTAAATGTGTGTGTGTGTGTGTGTGTGTGTGTGTGTGTGTGTGTGTGTGAGTGATAATTTATTTTCGTACAAAAATATGTATGTTAATAGTTATACAAATCTCACAGAATAATCCCAAATAAAATCAGTTCACCAAATTTTTTAAAATATGCGTGTACTAGAATTCTAAATATTTGATGCTTATCGTCAGCCGATGTGGTCTAGTAGCCTTGATGTTAATTCGACACGTGACTTTGGCCCTCAAAAACCGTTGGCTGCTCTACCGCTAGAGCATCCAGGCATCTAGGGCATCCAGACCTTTTCCATCCATTTTCTTAAATTGAAAGATCCGACAAATGTTCGTTGGCATAGTAGGTTGGCCATGGTCAGCCCTCGGATGGGGAACCAAATCTTCGGAAGGCAGATTGGTCTCGGCCGCTATTACAACCGTTTCTACCCACCAATCGGCATTGGGTAGCGTGGATTACGGCCATACTCATGTGATTCTCCATGTAAGAAGGCCTGGCGTATTTAGTCTGGTGACAAAGGAAACTAGCAAGGGTTGCTGACACAGCAAAAAAATACCGTATTAGCTACCTTCACCTTGACAGTGCATTTGAGTTTATGCATTACCTATATTGAATTCCTTTGCCCTGTGCCCAGTGCATGGTAACTGCTTCTCTCTCTGTTACTATTGCTTACTCGATAGTTCTGCCATCAACAATTTTGACTATAGAGGCAGGAAAGGAAACAAATTATATACACCGCACCAGAGACTTCATATATATTCTAATATTGGGTCCTTACCATAGAATAGATGAGCGAAGCGGCTGTCAGTGATCTGTGGCCCTTACCTATGATATTGGTGTTCTTTTTATCTCTTAGTATTTTGTCTGTAACTACTAAGATTCAGAGTATTCCTAAAAAATAATTACCTCGTCTAAAAATAGACTATATTTTTGAGCTCTTTTGATTTGTTTTGATAATTTGTTGTAAGTTTAATTGTGTTAAAATTTGACACGGAGACTACTCTTATTAAGTGCCTCCCGAATACATCATTTTATTTGCATCCACTTAAAAACGATAAATAATTTTTATGTAGTGTGATATTACACATATTACTAAAGCTTGTCTAATGATAGATGCCAAATATTATTATCTTTGGATTTGTCGTTGTGAAGAAAACTGAAAAAAATTTAGTATGGAAAATGCAGAATTCCCCAAAATCTCCATACAAAACACCAATTTCATAGGTAAGGACCTAATACTTAATTGTTACTGTATGGCTAATTGGCTATACTTTTCAACAAGTTACCAGTTTGTATTACGCAACTGACATTTTATAAATTACTGAATAAAATGTATTACCAATTAAGTGACTATTTACATGAAACGTTTTGACATTGAAATATAATAATAAGGCACGTGTGTAATTGCCATTAATATTTTTTTGTTGAATAATTTACATTTAACTGTGACATTGCTTTGAATCCAATTATTTTTTTATCTACTTACTAAATTTAATATATTTTTACTATTTCGAATCTGGTACAATATTTGCACGTTGACTAAGTCAGCAGAATATGTCGGTATCTCTTTATATAACACCGAATATGACCATGTTTTGGTAAATAAAATTTCATTTCATTTCATCAACATCGAATGATAATAGTAATCCTCTACATGTAAAATAAAATGGAAAATTTTTCAAATCGTATAACTGTACTGGCAGCGGGATATTCCAAAATATTGGACTATTTGTAGCATTGGAGGCCGGCTATGTTTACGTGTTATTTTACGACTTTCCAGAATACATTCTTCCGAATTTTCGGCAAAAAAATATGAACAACATAATCCAACAATGGTTACTTTTCTTTTGTCGGATCTGCCGTGCTTCCACTCCAAAAGTAATACAAGGAAGATCCTTAGAGGACCTCTGACCAGCAATGTTGTGGGCCTAATAAAGGCCTGTCGAACGAAATGAATTAATAACATGACTATTTTTGCACGATGGATCAAACCACCAAACCTGATCTTCAGCGGTTCCTCTGCGATTCACCAGCTCTCACTTCCATCTATAGTACGTCTCAATCCAAGTTGCCAAAAAGGTAAACAAAAAAGCAGACTTACCGAATTTTTTATTCAATAATCACACTTTTTACATGGACATTGGCACGTAAATATAATGAAATGTAACAATTGTTGTCCGTTTCAATTGATTTCAATTACCTACAGTCATCACAAAACATTTTAGAGATGAAACATAACCTTTGTTTTGTTTACTTTTTTGGCAACTTGGACTGAGGCGTACTATACCTCCGTCCGTTCCTAAACAAAAAAATTTGTGAATTAGTATTTTTCCTTAATATTGGAAAGTATGTTTTTATTTGCTATCTTTCTTTATGAGAAGATGAGTGAAGAAGAATTAATTGTGTGAATGAGGATGGCTATGAATGGAGCAAGAGTTCATATTACGAGTGATAGAAGAGAATAGAAGCAAGACTTAAATTTGGGACCATGGCAGAGAAAGGCTGATGAGTAAATAAATATTCTCAGACATTCACTCCTATCAACTAGCCCCATTTTAAGCTACTAATGCTGCTTGTGTTATAGACACTAGATGACGGATAAATATATTTAAATAGATAATTACATATAAATATCCTGAATATATATAAACGCATGAGTGACGCCCCTGGTGTTGCAAATGTTCATGGGCGGCGGTGATCACTTAGCATCAGGTGACCCGCCTGCTCGTTTGCCTCCTATACAATAAAAAAAAAACATCCAAGACTGGAGAACAAATGCTTAAAAATTCATCACCTAAACATTTGCCCCCACCGGGGATCGAACCCAGGACCTCTCGAGATGGCGAACGAGTCATAAGTTATACGCAAAAGTTTAATAATTTTTTTTATCTTTTATCGGCTACATCGCAATCCGCAAATTACTTAAGAATCTATGAGTATCACATCCAACAGGTTATGAATATGAGGCAAGGTGATTCACTGGGCACTCAGGTGCCAAGTCGTGGTATTTCCGAACGATACCAAGGTTAAGGATCTATATAGTCACGTATGGTTTATGATTTGTATGTTGATGAATTTTGTTGCGCGCATTATCGTTTTTATTATTAACGTTTAGATAAAATTTAGATAAAATTTAATTTTCTACCTTACGTGGTAGTCAAGGAGGAAACTTATTGCTGGATGTGATATAAGCGTGATAAATATGTTATAACGTTGCTCATGCTATTTAGGCTAGGCTATGAAATTGGTGTTTTGTATGGAGATTTTGGGGAATTCTGCATTTTCTTCTTCACAACGACAAATCCAGAGATAATAATATTTGGCATGTATCATTAGACAAGCTTTAGTAATATGTGTAATATCACACTTCATAAAAATTATTTATCGTTTTTAATTGAATGCAAATAAAATGATGTATTCGGGAGGCACTTAAAAAGAGTTGTCTCCGTATCCAATTTTAACACTTTAACTTAATTAATAAATTAAACTTACAACAAATTATCAAAACAAATCAAAAGAGCTCAAAAATATAGTCTATTTTTAGACGAGGTAATTATTTTTTAGGAATACTCTGAATCTTAATAGTTACAGACAAAATACTAAGACAGAATAAAAACACCAATTTCATAGGTAAGGACCCAGTATTATAGAATCGTGAGCAGACATTAAAACTTTATATAAAATAATGATTAAAACTACTTTAACTAATCTAACTAAAATATAAGTCTAACATCCACGACTGTACCTGTTAATTAATGTTAACGAAAAAATTTTTTTTTTGTATTTTCTTTTGCTTAATTAATTTTTTTTGGCCTCATTACTGATTCCAAAAAGTTGTTTCACCGGTCCCGCTCACTCATAAGCATTAAAATGAGAAAAGGGAACCTTCCTAACAACAGGAACGTCTATCTAGTTCCTGAAAGTTAACCCAAATAGCTACGACGTATTACATAAACGATTCACATTCTAAGAATGGAGTTAAAAATAAAGTTTTGGTTAAGAAATATAATACACATTTATTTATGAGAGAGTATTCTGATGACATGACACAATTAGCGGTAGTGATGCCTTGAGGAGTTATCGATATCGATAAAAAAGTTTAGGGCCTGGAACTAATTCCTGTCGTGGCCATTCGAACACTGTCAAATAAAAAGGTTTATTATTCTATATGATTTGATAAAATAAATTAACATCTTAAATTCAGATATAAACCATAGAGGAATCACATAGACCTAAATATTACCGCCCTTGGATTTACACATCCGATCTCGCGCATGACTCATGTACTGTATTAATGTATATAGGGTATTAAGTAAGTGCTGGCAAAAATAATAGTTACGTCACATCGACTCGTCGCATCCCTACCATCCAGAAACATCCCGCGCGCCGCGAAGCCGGCCGACTGCCCGGGCGCCCGGCAGCGAATTCGAACGAACGAAACGCACCATCCACTCGCGGTCGTGTTTACGAACTGACCCCACTTTTCAAAATTTTAAAATTCATATTTGGAATTTCATATTTGGATTTCGATATTTCATATTTGGAATTCCATAGTGCAGTGATTTGAATTTGGATTTTTTTGCGGCAGGTGAGTTGCTTGCTACACAACTATATTTTTTAAATAAATAATTTTACATTTAATTAAATTATTATTGTCTCTGTAATTAAAGTTCCTACTTAATGTACATTTTCAAATTCAAATACGTATGGTAAATCTGGATTCATGTTGTGAATGTCATAATTTTTTTACAAAATTCGCGAATGTGAAATTCTGCATCTTCACAAGGAACCAAGAGACCTTACCTTGATTAGAACGGGCGAGAAACTCAGCAGGTTTTCATCTTTTATTTATAATTTATGGTAATAGCTGTGTTTGTAAAAACATTAGATTTTTTTTTTATAAAGAACACTATAGAATTTAAATAGTTTGTATATGAATACGAATCTAAGGCAATAACGACTTTTGTGATAGGAATAGACGACCTCCTTGGAAACTAACACAAGATTCTGTCGTGATTTATTCCCGGCTATTTCGATCGCGTTCCTAATTCCATTTATTACTAAATTCCCACACGTTCCGATTTGTTCCAATTTTTTAAAAATACGGTTCAATTTTAAATGGCAATTGTCACAAAGGACTAGCGACTTATGAAAAGCTCACTCAAGTGTAACGTAAAGTGACTCAATTAAGTAACTCATTATTGAGGTACAGCCACGTGTAAAAATGTATTGATAAGTGGCAGCCTTTATTCAATTCTAATACTCTTATTAGAATTTACTGTCAAAAGTGGTTACATAGTTTTGGAGTTGACTATACAAGCGAGGATGGAATCGGTAACCTCTATGTAGAGACGATTTTCCTAATCCTTATTTATTTATACATTTTATTAGTAGAGTGCACATATCACACCTTTATCCCTAAAGGGGTAGACAGAGGTGTTAAACACCCACGTTAGTAGAGTTTGAGTGTTTTAATATTATTAATATACTTCTTTAATCGATAAGCACATGATGTGATATATTAACGATAGATCCTTGAGGAAAGCGTATATGGGTGGGCGTCTTTATAATGTGATAATGTTATATCTATAGAGCTGATTCTTTTTATCCAGGGCTGCGCGTTTGTAAATTGTTTTCTCTTAGGATATATTCCTATATCGAAAATGTAAAAGAAAATATTGAAATTTATGAAATTTTGAGTTTTTTTTTGTTTTGATAAAAATAATATAAAAATAAACTGAAAAAGTTTATAATTTATTACAATAACTGTCATTACTATATCAAAGGTCTGAGGAGACAGCAGAAGAAAGGAATAATTATATATTTATTAAATTGATTGTTATTTTTACTCGTATGGTCTCCAATACCAAGAAACAAACACGCCACGCATGTTAGACAAGGACAGATTTAGAACGGTAGAAAAACATTGCTCATGAGTCGAAATTTACAGGATACAGCAGTAAAATAGTGCCATAGTTAACGCATCTGTGGTTACAAGAAACCTAATTGTACAGTCAAGTTGAAAAATATGTATGACAGCAAATGACTCTTATTGGTAGGGGATAAAGACTATCACCTGTCAAAAGTGCATATTTTTGAACTCGACTGTACTCGGTACTGTCACTACATCTCACATGATTGATGGTGATCTTTGGTTGGTTGGTTCGTTGGTAAAATGGGGATAACCATTTTGAGCAACTAATGCTGCTTGTGTTACGGACACTAGATGACGGATAAATATATTTAATAGATAAACACATACAAATATCCTGAATATTGGGTCCTTACCTATGAAATTTGGTGTTTTTATTCTGTCTTAGCAATTTGTCCGTAACTATTAAGTTTCAGAACATTCTTATAAAATAATTGCCTCTCCTAAAAATAGACCATATATTTGAGCTCGTATCGTTTAATTTGATAATTTTTTGTAAGTTTAATTGTGTTAAAATTAGGCACAAAGACAATTATTTTTAACTGCCTCCCGAATACATCATTTGATTTGCATTAACATAAAAACGATGAATAATTTTAATCAAGCGTGTTCACACACATATTGCTAAAGCTTGTCTAATGATACATGCCAAATATTATTATCTCTGGATTTGTCGTTGTGAAGAAACCTGATAAAATGTTAGTATGTAAAATGCAGACATCCCCAAAATCTCCATACAAAACACCAATTTCATAGGTAAGGACCTAATATATATAAACATCCAAGACTGGAGAACAAATGGCTGAAAATTCATCACTCAAACATTTGTCCCCACTGGGGATCGAACCCCAAACCTCTCGAGATGGCGACGCTTTGAGACCGGTAAACATCAGACCACTCGACCACGGAGGTCGTCAATAGATAGATATATAGAAGACAAAAAGGTCTTCATTTGGATGACAATGCATTTAAGTATAACTGCAGCGAAACCTGAGTGATCTAGTGACAACATTGAGAGGGTAATCAAAAAGCTTCTCGGTCTAATCTCGGCTAATAATAACAAGTGCTATGCCCTTAATGGGATCAGTAGAAACTTGCTTATCTTGTCAATTCAATTGTTTTTACGGAAACGGTTGTCCGGAAACCGACTCTTAGTACAGTCGTCCAAAAATATGAATACACATTTTATAGGTGACAATCTTTAGTTCCTTCTAACAATAAATGAGTCATTTACTGTCAAAAGTGGTTATATTTTTTTGGAGTTGACTGTACTCCTTGACACTACAATACAAGGAGAATATTAAAAAACAGGATACCGATGGTAGGAACAAACTACTTCATAGCAACATCTTATGTTCTATAAACTGACTAAAACCTCATATAATTAAATCCTTACTCAACTTGACTTTGAATGTCGCCTCGTGCCGCCACGTCACGGCACGGAATCGGACCGTTACTCACGGACCAGCTATGCGCAGCATAAACATACGATAGCTGCGCTGACGCTCTCTGCGTAACTCGTGCTTTTACGTGGGTGCCTTGTGTGTAATCAACAGGTGCGTGAAAACAAATGACATTCAATAAATTTTCGATATGGGAAGTAATTAATTGGGCTGCCATTGAATTATTTGGTCAGCAACAAAAAGGTCAGCCGAAAAATCATTCGGGCATCAAACAAATATTTTGTCTGCAATATAATTATTTGGGCGACAAAATAATTATTTGGGTATCAAAATAATTTGTTGAGCTGCAAAATAAATATTTGACAGCAATATACTATATGTTGCCTGAAAAGTATAAAATGTAGGAAATGGATCCATGAATCATAAAGGGTAAATTCCTAGGTAATTCTGGTTGATGTTACGTTAAGATAATTATTTTATGACCCTTAAAAACAGTATTTGTGTAATTAAAGCACATATTAAACAATTTCGCAGCAGAAATTAACAATTGAGTTGCTGCCCAATTAGTTTTTTTGCTGACTAATTTAGAAATATTTGCTGCTCATATGTTGCCGCCTAATTAATTAGTTATTTAGCTGACCAATTGTATTTTTTTGTTGACCAAAATTCGAATATTCTGCTAACCGTTTAAATAACACCCTTTTACCCAAAATTATTTGATTTCAGTTCAAGAATTGTTGCGATTTTTTCTTTGGGGTTTTGTGAAATCTCGCGTTTATGCTAATAAACCAGAAATAATTCCAGAGCTTAAATCAGAGATCCAATGCGTCATTGGTGAGATACAGCCACATCTTTGTGTAAAAGTGTTGGAAAATTTCATGTAAAGAGTAATGACCTGCCATCAGAGCCCTGGGGCCATTTGCCGGAAATTTTATTCCATACTTAATCGGAATATGTCTTCTGTACAATTCAATAAAAATATCACAACTTTCTCACAAAATACATGTTTTTATTTTAAAATGAAAAAGTGCACTCTTACTAAGACACCCGTTATATAGGAAAATTATATTTATCTATTTAATTACTTATATATTTATTCGTCATCTAGTATCCGTAACACAAGCAGAATTATTAGTTGATAGGTTTGAATGTCTAAAATTTTTTTTTGACCTTTTGGGCAACTTTGAAATAACTACAGTCATACCACCATAGCATCATAAAGTTCATCTAGGACATTTTGGCTGATGTGAGGAAGGATGATTTTGGGTGATGAGGAGCTCTGTGGCGTAGTGGTTAGTACGTGTTAGCTTTCGATTGAAAACAAAGCTACCTTCGCCTGGTCAAGCCGGGGATGGGTGACCAAAACTTTGTGATCTCGAGCTCCGACGTGCGTGGCACGTTAAGCCGTTGGTCCCGGTCGCTATTGCGACTGTTTCTACCCACCAACACGCATTGGGCCAGCGTGGTGGCCACGGCCCACTCCTCATGTGTTTCTCTATGAGGAAGGCCTGTGCCCAGCAGTGGGTCGTATATAGGCTGAGGACAGGGAGGGATGAATAGGGAAGGGGAAGCACAAAAGATCCCGTAGGGTCGAAGTGCCCTGAGTTATCTCAGTCCAATCACAAGAATAGCATATCTCCTCACTTCTTCTTCGACTGTACTCAACACTTACTAATTCACTGTAACTGAAAGCGTTATACTCATATTTCGTACTCTTACACATATTGTCATATATGTAGTTATGAAAGTTCATGAATTCCTTGGCGCACCTGCGCTTGCGCAGTTCGCCCCAATTCCACGTTCTCGGGCTAACTATAGCTGTACCTACTGAGTGCTATATTAAGTTTAATGAGAATTACGGAGCGCTGGTGAGAAATATTACAACTTTTATGTTTAAGTTTTTAAGCTTCAGGCATTCTCGAATAGTCGATAAGAATGTGCCTTTTGATGCATTTTTTAAGTTGTAAATGGAAGAAAACACATTTTAATAGATGTACTAATGTTCAGTCATAAATGTCTTGCAATCACGACTATCATCTCCTAAGGGTTAGTCAGCGACTAGGCGAAAGCTCCAAGCAGTGACTACACATATGCTCAGCATGACGGGTGGTAAGCCCGTCGCCGCTATAAGCTATTGGATGGTTGTGCAGTTCTTAGTCTATAAGTCGCCTTTTACGACACCCAAGGGAAGAGATGGGTTGGTAGTATTCATTTGATGAGCCGGTACCATAGGACTGCTTACAACTAAGTTTGAATTGTTCAAATAAGATGAAGTTATCAATGAAGTGCCCATAACCCTTATTGTTATTCTTCATAACACTGCATTTGTATTTTCTTTTCTCAAAGTATTAAGGTTAATTTATTGTACTAAAGTTAATTCAAATATTGTATTTACATACTCATAAACGTCAAATGTGCCAAATTAATTTTTTGTATTCACAAATGCTAGTACATATTTATTTTTGGGTAATGTAATGTTGTGAACTTTATACAGAGTAATAAATATTCGCCTACTCAACTGCAATTAAATAAATTATTTGTTCTATATTTAAATAATGAATAATGAATGAATAACACTAAATAATATGGTGACACTTTGCCTTTAATTGTTTGGCAAAGATTCTAGGGGACGATATTATATGATCCTTGTCACGCATCAGGTGTGTGATACTTTTGTGTGCATACCTCGTGGACTACCTACGTATTTAGTGCACGAGGTAGGTATGCTATGTTATATTAGGTCCTTACATATGATATTGGAGTTTTGTATGGTGATTTTGGGGAACTCTGCATTTTCCATACTAACATTTTTTCAGTTTTCTTCACAACGACAAATCCAAAGATGATAATATTTGGCATGTATCATTAGACAAGCTTTAGCTATATGTGTGATATCACACTTCTTAAAAATGATTTATCTTTTTTATGTTAATGCAAATCAAATTATGTATTCGGAAGGCACTGAAAAGGAGTTGTCTCCGTGTCCAATTTTAACACAATAAAACTTACAACGAATTATCAAAACAAATCAAAAGAGTTCGAAAATATTATTTTTTAAGAATACTCTGAAACTTAATATTTACGAACAAAATACTAAGAGAGAAGAAAAACACCAATTTCATAGGTAAGGACCCAATATTTGGGTGTTGTTTAAACGGTTAGCAAAATATTCAAATTTTGGTCAGCAAAAATTCGTCAATTCGTCATCAGCCTATATACGTCCCACTGCTGGGACAAGCCTTCCTCATGGAGAAACACATGAGGAAACATACAATTGATCAACTATAATAACCAATTAGTCAGCAACTTATGGGCAGCAAATATTTCTAAATTGATGATCAAAATAACTAATTGGTCAGCAGATATTTCTAATTTGTCGGCAAAATAACTAATTGGGCAGCAATTTTAATGTTTTCTCAGCTGCCAAATTGTTTAATATATCGCTCATGCAAAAGAATATTGACGTAATTACGTTTTTGCGATTTTTCAGGAGAGCGTTTTAAAAGTTTGACATCGAAAATATAGTGTATTTCCAATCATTCAATTGATATATTTTAATAGTTATGTTGTGTTACTTTACTACCAATAATATAACATAAAAAGTTTGCGAGAAAACTTAAGATAACTATTTGAAAAAACGAAATAAAACAAACCAGATGTACATTTATGACATTTTATACATCAAATTATACAATTATGACATTAAACTAGGTTTGGATATGGGAATAAATCATGAATTTAAACCACATTATATTCAATTTTAGTGTTATTTTTATAAATCTGTCTACATTTTATAAACTTTGTCGATGTTTCCGCGTATCCTTTCGAAGTATAGGCCAACACCATGACGGCAATGACTCTCTCTTTCGGAAACTAATGGAACAACAATTCTGTCGTTTTTACCGTAGATAAAACGTGCAAAACGTGAAGTTATGGCATCAAAAATTCATTTTCGACTTTTTGGTAATTATGTCATTATTCTTTTGGATGAGCGATATGTTTTGATGACATAAATATTGAGCGTCTCCTGTTATTGAGAGTCTCCGCCGCTCATTACTTGATAAAGGAGTTGCATGCGCAGTCCGAAAAAAAATTAAGTTTATGTGCAAAATAATTGAGTCCTAATATTCAAAACCACGAAAAATGTTGATATCCTAAATAGGTACAATTAATTTATTGCAAACGTTTGTTTGAAAGGCGTAGTTAGTCTCAATTTGGCTCTGGCTTGGTGCCACTTACTTTTATAGCGAGATGCCAAAATTATATCACTCTGGACCATGTATTGCGTCGTAAACACAACTATTTATGTTTCACTACGAAATTATGGGCTTCAGGTGCTAACAAAAAGAATGTACCGACTGCTTTTCTTGCCTAGCATGTCGTTAAAGGCGACTAAGTTCGTATTGGGTACTGGGTATGTGATTGTGTAGGCGATGAGCTAGCCACTTGTTACTAATTTTTCACGATTTTTCATCTGACCAAACAAAATTCTTGTATGGCTAAATGTGGCCTTAAGGAACACAGTGCTCGTTGGACTCTGCCTACCCCTTCGGGGATTACAGGCATGATTGTATGTATGTATGTATGCTTAAGATGTTCGACAAGGAATAAGATTATAAAGATAGTTTTTTTTAAATCACCTTTACACTTTATTGTTTGACGACCTCCGTAGTCGACTGATCTGTACGCCGCTCTCAAGGGGTCGCCATCTCGAGAGGTTCTGGGTTCGATCCCCGGTGGGGACAAATGTTGGGTGATTAATACAGGCATTTGTTTTCTAGTCTTGGATGTTTAATGTGGATTGTTTATTTTCTGAGCATTCATACGTATTTATCCATTAAATTTATTTATTTATTTTATCCGTTATCTAGTATCCGTAACACAAGCAGCATTAGTTGCTTAAAATGGGGCTAGTTGATAGGTATGAATGTCTGAAGATATTCATTTATTATTGTTTGGTACGATAATAGAGGACACTTGTAACGTATAACGCATTGGCTTTCGATATTGAAGACAAAGCCTTCGCCATGGTCAGTTCTCGGATGGGTGACCATAACTTTGTGATCTCGAGCTCCTCCGTTATTAGCACGTTATGTCGTTGGTTTCAGTCGCTACTGCAACGTAGCTTAGTGATATTACGGTTCGTACTCCTCGTTTTTTTTTTTTCATGTAGGAAGGTAATGCCCAGCAGTGGGATGTATATAGGTTGGCAACGAATAACGAAAAAAAAACGGATTAGGGTGTCAGAGGAGTTTACAAATTTGTTTGGTTTTCTGCATCTATAATTAGAGTATATTCACAAAGTTGGCGAATTCACAAAATTTAGAGAATTTTCAAAATCAGATCAGATCAACTCATAACTTCTGCTTTTTAATATCAGAATAGATTTTAATTAATTATGACTCTCGAAATATGAACGACCACAAATTTAAATTTTCGATTCGAATAGTAAATACGACCATGACCTACCTGTGCAGGACTGCACACCTTTTTGATACTATTTATGTTTTTATACTTTTTTTATTAATGACTTTGTGTCTTTTGACGTTACGTCTATTACAGCTCTTAAACTTGTCACGGTCTTTTTCATTCCCTACTTTTTCCCAATATTGGCTCCCAATTAACATTATTACAGTCCACTCCCTCACACTACCTCTCTTAAAAATATGTGCAATAAAGTCATAGGTACAAGTAATAGGTATCTACCTTTTTTTCATGGAGGAAAATAGAACTAGGAAAAGAGCCGCAGGGGTTTGTGGGACGCCACGGTGAGTACCACCCCTATGGGGGAAAGGTGTGACCTTATGTATGTACAGAAATAAACTCCACAGGTAGTGTTCGAAACTTGAGTGCCAGCCCGACTGGGGTAGATCCTCCACCAAGAAGGAGTCCCAATCGATCGCAGCTGAATAACACGATGTTTTTGGTGCTGCAGCGAGTTAGGTCTATAGAGCTTTTGGAGAAGTCATTGTTGGTGCGGGTTATGTTGACAGCATACATAACATAACAATATGTCTGATTTAATAGGGTAGGCAACGCGTGAACAGTGCCTAAGGTAGAATACACTTGTGGTCTTACTGTGTTGTAATAAGGGTCATATTTAAATGAGGTTGTATATATGTCAGTGCACGTGACTGTATGTACATCTCTAGGCTATAGTGACTGATAATAATCAAGCTTGCTTGTCAGTCTTGTCACCCTTGTAATTATAAAAAAGGTCGAACCTTAAAATAATGTTCAGCGATAAAATTACAGCACGAAAACAAAACACAACCGGCCTTAGCGAACGTCCTAACATTTGATTTTAACCAAAACAAAATAAATATAAAAATCCAGGCGAATGTTTTTAAACGAAAATCTCTGTTCTTGATATTTTCCATCTGGTTGAAGTTTATGTCTGTAAACAATATTTCCCTGAGTCTTTGGCACAGTGTACACGGTACCAGTAGTGTATAACTGGTAACGAAATTATTTGACAGCTGAAAAATGTTACATAATTATAATAAAGCAACGAACAGAACGGCATTGAGTTTCAAAACGTCTAGTACATAAGTAGAAAAGAATTCATACTTCAGAAACTATTTTTTTCTATTAGGTGGAAGGCCCATCCAAACCCCTTGCAAATAAATCGAAAGAGATTGTATAGTTCTTCCAAGCAAACATAGAACGGTTACCGAAACTAAATAAGATATAACTTATTTTCTATAATAACTAATGATTAGAGGTGTATAATTTTTCGGTATTATAAATTGTATATTGACTAACTTACACTGTGCCGTTCGACCTTGAGTCCAGGTTAAATCAGCCGCCTGCTACGAATACCGAAAACTGTTTATGAGATGACTGTCTGATCTTATTCCAGAGGCTGTTGGATGACTCTGCAGCTCCTGTAGCAGACGAACATGGCTGAAAATGGGTGAGTAGTTCTACAGACATAACAAAATACAACATTAACCTCTCATTGACAACAAAATGAAAACAATACAAACATATTTTTCATACATACAATGATGCATATTACTCCTGTTTCATTATTTTATATTTAGGATTTTTTCCATTTCAGAATTTATTTGAATTGAACGGAAACGTTTATTTAGTAGAGTAAAATCCATACTTATTTTAAAAGCGAAAGTAACTTTTGAAATATGGTACACAGATAGTCTAGAGCCTGGGAAAGGACATAGGCTACTTTTTATCCCGATATTCTCACGGGAACGGGTACCGCGCGGGTGTAACCGTGGTTATATTCCGTCAAAATGTAATTTCATTTCGAATTTTAAAATTTCTCGGCAATGTAAAATAATGACACAACAATATTTATCACATGACAACAATTAATCACATGACGCTGACAAGGAATGTTATTTTCATCGTTTTAATAATTACAGGTTTTAGTTCAACTATTAACAATCAAAACTTTGCTAATAAGAAGTAGGAATGTAATGTTGAGCACTTTGTAAAAAACAATGCAGTGTTAACAAACACACAAACACTTGTTGTAAACTTTTATCGGCGTTAAATCAATAGCCACGAACGACGACGCGGGCACAGCTAGTATTATTATAAAAGAGCACTCTTGTGTTGAGCACAAGTTGTCGATTTCGTAATGGTTCGTATGTTTTGGGTTTCGGTATTGAAAGACTAATCTAGTTTCGCCATGGTCTGTCGTTGCATGGGAGACCAAATTTAGCTCCTCCGTGCTTCGGAAGACCCGTACTAAACTGTTGTAGGTAGCTACGTTTGTTGTACCAATCCACAAAGGGCCAGCTTGATGGTGGTGTTACGGCCCGTTCATACTCCTATTGTGCTTCTCCATAAACACGGTCTTGTGGTAACGTTTTTTTAAAACACATGTTTAACAGATGTTTAAGTTTTTTGTGGTAAGACAGTAAATGTCTGCATAAAGCAGTACTAAGTACTTTCATGCTGCTGCTTTCATGCTGCTTTCATGTCCTCAGCCTATATACGTCACACTGCTGGGCACAGGCCTTCGTCATGGAGAACCACATGAGGAGTATGGGCCGTAACACCACCACGCTGGTCCAATGCGGGTTGGTGGGTAGAAACAGTCGCAATAGCGACCGGTACCAATAGCTTAACGTGCCTTCCGAAGCACGGAGGAGCTCGAAATCACAAAGTTTTGGTCACCCATCAACTGCCTGACTATGGCGAAGGTAGCTTTGTTATCAATCGAAAGGCCAAAGCGTACTAACCACTACGCCACCGAGCTCCTCCAAACTCTATTAGTCGAAAGCGAACTCCTTTTCCTGTACCAGGACTCAATGGAGACTAGTCGGAATTCCTGTATGCAAACCGAAAACAAGATGGGAACAATTATAATAAACAAACAAAAATAACTTTATTTCATAGGCCAAACCTGGCAGTTAAAAACGTAAATTTTTTACAATTTATAAATTTAAAAAATTGTATAATTAAATAAAAAGTTTATTCTGCCGCGAGCGCTTGCAGCAAGTACAACCACAGAGTATGCTAGCCATTAAAAAAAAACACAGAGTATTGACAGCGGTGGTAATTGAAACAAGCGGCCGGATTCCGAGAGTAAGGCTTACATACATTCATTTATAAGAATAGTTTTGAGTTTTCATAGAGCCATTGACCCACACAATCTAGATAGATCTGGGCAGGATGCCACAGTATTTTCATTATTTCGTGACATTCCTATTTTAATTTGATTCAGGAATAAACTTTATTTTGCCACTAAAAATAACCAACAAGACATCGGTAAGGCGCTGTTTAAAAACCAAATGATATGGAAATTTTTGGGAAGCCTATGTCCAGTGGACTTATGATGATATTGGCTATTCAAAATTACTGCTTTTTAAGGAGCGATTAACGAAGCTTAAATTAGGCCCGTATGCCAGAATCAATTTCAAGCGTAGATCTGTGCTTAAGCGCAGCTAGAAAGGGATGGCGTTAGCGTCATCTCTTTCTAACGGTACTTAAGCTGAGGTCTACACTTGAATTTGATTATGGAATATAGGCTTTGACTTTTTGGAAAAAAAAATTATAGCTCTATGTACAGGATCTTTTGAGGCAGTTATTTGCATTAAAATACAAATAAAAAAATATACATACATACATATAATCACGACTATTATCCCCTAAGGGTTAGTCAGAGACTAGGCAAAAGCATCGCAAAAGCAGTCCATTGCCATAGTCCGCGCTTCACCAAGCAGTGACTGCATTCAGCGTGACAGGTGGTGAGCCCGTCGCCGCTATAAGCTATTAGATGGTTGTGCAGTTTTAAGTCCATTAGTCGCCTTTTACGACACCCAAGGGAAGAGTAGTATTATTCTTTTAATGAGCCGCTACAACACGACTCATAAAATAATATAATTAACTAATATTAATAAACTTAGGATTCTGATCTTTGTACACCTTTCTACAAATACAAAATAAAACGGAGTTCTGTTTTATTTTATTTGTAAAATTACAGGAGAATTTTTAAATTTTATATTCGATTTTACATTGCATGGGATTGCACTTGAGAGAAGACAGCGGAAGTTATTTATTTTGTATGTTTTCAAAACATTCTTAAATCTATACATATAATAAAACTGTAGGTTTGTACATAGAAAAAAAAATGCTTAAAACCAAGTCAGGCCATGTAAAAAGAGGGAAAATACCAAAAATATGTTTTTTTTTAATTTTTTCTTTTTCTGTCTGTTTGTCTTGGCCAATCTCCGAAATGGCTGGAGCGATTTCAATGAAATTTTGCTTGATGATACCTTATATACCTGGTCAACAGTTTAGATACCATAGTAACCGCGGACGAAGTCGCGGGCATCAGCTAGTTACAAATAGTATATTGTAATCTATTGGCAAAGTAGTTCCTTAACATTTTTAATACAGTTGGTAGTAAGTTAGTTTAACAATGAAATATTGTCAATATTCCAATGTAGCCGTAGAGTAGGTCAGCTAGTGTGTCCACGTATTTGACTGTGTAAAAATAACCGATTCTTTGGCCGTCCTCCAGGTACGGGCTAGCCGGCCACTCCGGTAGAATCCCCAACTTCGGGAAACCACAACACGGAGTAAGTACTAAAAACTCTTTTTTTACACCTCCTTGTAAAGTTACAGAAAAAATGCATGTATTAAAACCTTTAGAGAAGGTTTCAAAGTTCTGTGCTCCAAATTTAAATGCATTTTTTTGTTTTTGACTAAAGTATCCATTGTTTTTTTTAAAGTAACCTATAAACTTGTGATGAGGTTACACTTATGTTTTAGAGATAGAGATATTTTTTAACTGGCCATATATACGCAAGTAAATAAATTAAGAAATATAAGGTTCATATAATTGTTAATAAAATAACCTATTATTCCAAATTCAAATTGGTTGTTTCGTTAATTGAACTACGTCGTGCATAGTGCTAGAAATTAATTTACACAACCAATTATTTTTATATTTTTTTTTTATATTATTTTTTATGCATGGATTTTTATGTCGTTCCTCCAGGAGTTTTCTTTAACAAAATAATTAAAAGTGTTTCTTAAGCTAGCACCTACTTAATTTATTTGGGATCGTTCAAAATATTATTTTATGTGCTTTACTGAGTAAACTTTCTGTAGGTAATTTTGTAAATACATATTTATATGGTGGTTAAGTGCATTTGCATAATTTAAAGTAGTGTTTATATTGTATTAAGTAGGTAGTTAGGATAGTTATTTTAATAGATTATTTATTATTTAGGACAGTTATTTTAATAGATTATTCATTTACAATATACCTATTTTAATAGTGTTTGCGACAGATGAGGCAGAGCAAAATAAAAGATGTACAAACTAAAAAGTTGATAAATATTTACGCCAAAATGAATAGAATTTAAGTTGAGTTTACATATCAGCTTTACTTTTTAATTTAAAGCTGTTTTTGTAAGGCCTCGTTAAATTTTAAATAAAAATTAAACACCCAATGTTTATAAAGAGGATGGCTAGAGCTGAAGGTATGTCCTATCATAAGTGGAAAGGTCATCATTATCATCAACCTATGCTCGTCCTTTGCTGGACATAAGTCTCTCAAGAGTTACTTTGTCTACATAATACATTCCGCCATATGTACATTCCTTTTGTAATGGACATTAAAGTTAAAAAAAATAAATAAATAATAAGCAATAATTAAAAAAAAAAATCTATTTAATTTACATTAATGTGTTATTTCTTACAATTTCAGCCAATGGGAAGCTCGGAGCCGCCAGCATGTATCCAAAACGCGATGATGACCAAAGACAAGAAGCCCTTCACATACACTCCTGGAGGTTTAGACTTATCACAGATACGCACGCCAAGCATGGCGCGGCGGCTCGCGCGGCAGCGGTCTCTTGAGGAGCAGGAACAGGCGCAAGCACAGTATCAGCCAGCAGGAAGCTACCACCCGCAAGGAGGACCAGCCCCCCCACCACCTCCACCACCAATGGCTCCAGCACCCCCACCACCGCCACCCATTGTCATTGACGTACCAAACTCAAAATCCCCAAAACCAGTCGCAGTTGGCGAACGCCCCGAAATTGTTATCCCAGAAAACCCAATTGGAATGCTGAGGAAAACAAACAGCCCCTACCACTGGGAGGCAGAAAAAGTAGATATGCAGCGAATGGGGCCTGTACCCAAATTCCAGGAGAAGGTGCCAAGTCCGCTAACAGTCAAAATGCCTCCATCAACATTTACTCAGCAACCACAAACGTACACGCCACCAGGTCAAAATCGACAGAACTCGTATGGAAACCAGAATAATTACACCCCTGAGAGCCCTATTCACAAGCCAGAAGCTCAGTATGCAAATCAAAAAACACCTTCTCCAAATGTGAATGGCTCACCACCAACTAGAGAGTTGCTGCAAAGGCAAGATTCTCAGTTCAATAAAAGCCCACAGCCATTTGCATCGCAGTCACCATTCAGCAATGGAAGTCCGTTCTCTCCGAGCCCGAACAATAATTGGAGGCAGCCTGACAGAAGAGATTCTCCATCAAACAATAGCCCTAGCTCTCCACATTTACAAAGGGGACCGTTTTCTCCTAGCATACAACAGTCTCCAAGTAACTTGAATCAGTCCCCTCCTGTAACCAGTGGGCCTGCATACCATACCTTACCAAGAGCTGGACAGAGGAATAATGATAGTTTTAACAACTCAACAAATAATAATGCAATTTACAATAACACGCGAGAAGCAAGTCCAAAGGCCGAAGTTAATTCCGCAACTCCGTGGAGAACAAATACTCTTAACAGACATCCACGAGAACCGGAGAATTTGCAGTCCATTTACCACAATAGCCCAAAAGTGAATCAGCAGCCAACTTACAGTCCGCCATGGAAAACAAATGACTCCAATAACAATGATAACAGTTACATTCCTCAATGGAAGCAGGATAAACCTGGTAATCAAAATAGCCAACAGCAGTACACTCCACCATGGGTAACACAGGAGTCTAATGATAAACGTCCACAAGAGAATTACCAACCACCATGGCGAGTTCAAGAAACCGAAAACAGGACAGGTCCCACTACTCCTCCAGCAAGAAATAATCAACAAGAACAGCCCAGGTACCAATCAACAATGTCCATACCTGTGACGCCTAAAAAGCAGCCTCAACCTGAATATAACAGTACGCCTCCTCAACGAGAAGCCGTGTATGTAAACCAGGAACCAGTATACTACTGTCCGGATAGTCCAAAATCTATACCGCCGTGGGTGAAGACTCAGAAAGAGAAGACTAAGACACCCCCACCTGCATGGGTTCAGAAGCCATTGGAGGGAAGGAGAAGTGCGCCACGAGAGTTGGCGACTCCTCCACGGGACGAGAACCAGGAGCCGGAATGGGTTAAGAAGAGTAACGAGATGCAGAGGAATGTTCGTGAGGTTATCAGTCCGCCTAGATATCCGCAGCCAGTGCAGCCGACGTGGTCGACACGGCCTTCAGAGAATCGTAAGAGCTTGCCAAGGGATAATGCACCTTCTGCAGGCAGTAGAGTAATTCCTATTCAAATGGAGGTATCAAGTACGGAGACAAGGGATCAAAATAGACAGGGTCATGGGCAACCTCAACAGCTGAGGATTGTGATTGATATGCAGCCGAACCAGCAAAACCCTCAAGGTTCAAACTTTTCTCAAGGACCTTTATCGCAGCCGACACAGCGCATCATGAGGGTGCTGTCACCGCAGCTGGTGAGGATGGATGATGGGCCGCAGCAGCCGGATTTACCAACCTTGAACGCCAGAAACTTCCAGTTAAATCCGGAGGCACCTAAGACAAGAATAATTCCGATTCAGATTGAAGGCGGCAGTAACGGGGCGAACAGAAGGTAATATTATATAACTTTTATTATTTTATGTTTTTGAAGTCTAATTTACTGTTACAAAATAATGTAATATTAATTATAAATACAGCATTTCCGAGACATTATTTGAAAAAAAATTAAAGATTCTTTTAATAGACCAGCCCAAACTGCAAAACGTAAAGGAACAAAGTCTTCACGGGCACTTTTTTTTTTGAAAACACCTTAACTGTTATTTTTCAAATTGTAATTAAATTCTGACATTAAAAATAAACAATATATCATTTCAGCTTCGGTGGACGGTACTAAGGGAACGCAGACAAAAGTAAACACATTTTATACAAGGACGATGAGTCAGTGTGACGCTTGCTTTATATTTAGCGCTTGTATGAATTCTAATTTTATTCGCACTAATAGGCACAACGCTGTTAATTGGCAGTTATGTTTTTGTTAATCACTGTGAATATTTGGCTGATTGGCGTTTCATTAATGTGGTTCGGTTCATTTAAATAATCATTTCATTGTTTTTCCTTTCGTGCGGTACATTCCTTTTGCTTATTAAAAATGTTATATGCTCTTTACTGTCGATATGTGCCTCGTGATGGTAAATTGGCGACAATATGGTGCCTGTCTGAGGTTACAGAGAGTCGTACCTGTGATAGGTCAGCCCCATCTAGTGGTGGCTTTCGAAACTAAATGGCATACCTACATGATAGGCAATGTTTTCGAAATGCTCTCGGTTCTTTATGAACTGAAGTAAACTTTCTGAATGTATATTAGATATTTATAACCACATATCTTCTTGTTTTTTTCACCATCATCAGCCGTTTGACGGCCACAGCTTTACATAGGCGTCCCCAAAGATTTCCATAACAATCGGTGCTGCTGCCCACATCCAGTGGCTTCCTGCGACCTTCACCAGATCGTCGGTCCACCTTGTGAGGAGCCCACCAACGCTGCGCTTCCCAGGCCGCCACTCAAGAGCATTTCCGCCCCAACGGCCGTCAGTTCGCCGGCCGGCTAGCAATGTGCTCTGCCCACTGCCACATAGGGCTAGCAATCCTTTGAGCTATATCGGTGACCTTAGTTCTCCTACGGATCTCCTCGTTCCTCATTCGATCCCGCAGAGAAACCCCAAGCATAGCTCTACCTATTGCTCTTTGGGTAACTTGAAGCTTTCTTGGAACTTATAAAACCCATTGTAAGTGGCCACGTTTCGGTGACATAGGTCATTACTCTCCAGTATAAAATTAATATGAATTAACTAACTGTTCTGTCTGGATGTATCGATTTTGCTGTCCTACTATATTCGAATTTTTAAATATTATTCTACTCTGGTTGAACCTTATTTATATTCGTACGAAGACATGTTTCGAGTTAAATCTATTTGTTAAATATCTAAAATTTTCTTGTGCGAACTTTTCTTGATAAGTGGCACTTTTTCAGGGTCTGGCTATACAAAGCTGTTAGTTTCTTCTGATTTTCAATATGTAAACAATTAATTGGGGAAGTCAGTCGAGTTCAAAAATATGTATGCGTATTTACAGGTGACAGTATTTATTCCGTTCCAATAAGAGTCATTTTCTGTCGAACCTGCAAACATATTTTTTAACTCGACATTAGATGTTAGTTTGATAAGTATTACATTTTATTTATATTAATTGTTATGTATTGGCAAACAGCTCTGCGGCATACTGGTTTTAATCCTCCGTGAACCACGTGGATAAAAAGTACACGGCAAACCACGTGGGGTCTCTCGGACCCCATGGAATATTTGGACAGGGAATATGTAATTAAACTATATTTGATAGATTTATAAAAACAACTTGTTTATTGAAAGAAAATTAAAAAAAAAACAATCTGAAATAATCTACAAATTAATATTTTATGACACAAAACCAAATTTTTTAATGACAAAAATTATTACTTTTCTATGGCGTAACTTCCTCTAAGAAATATTATTACAAATACATATAATATAATGAAAAATAACTTTATAAAGGATATAACAATAAACTTTCAACTGTAATTTTATTTTGTAGACTGTACCACAGGCAAATTACTCACTTTCAACGGTGACTTTAAATGTTCCATGTAGACCTGAGCCCAATGATGGGACGTATAGAGGCCGAACCATTGTTTTGTTCATTTGGCAGATCGATTTCACAAGGCCATAAAGCTGAAAATAGCTAACATTTACTGACACACAGTCAACATTTTTAACTTCACCTCTCATTTAGAATTTAACGCACGTAGATTTAACATGTATTTTTTATCACCGTCCCTGAATATTCACGAATGTTCGACAGCGACTCAAATACAAGGACGCGAGTAGTTTATTTGGTATCTACTGAAATATGTAACTGAATATTTGAATGTTTAAAACGTTATCTGAATTTTGGACCCCGTTGACAATGTTTTTTCTTGATGAATACATAAACGTGCGTATAACTCGCATTGTAATAATCGAAGTCAATCAACCAATAATTTTATAACGCACTCTTTTTTATTTAAATGATCAGTTCTGTCTGCCTGTTAATGTAATATGGTCACAAAGTAAAGAAAGTAGAAATAAAATATTTTTTTCGCGGCAGATTGTTACAAAGAAATACATACAAGCAAATTAATGTAAAAGAAAATACAAAAACAAAAGAAACGCGACTGCAGGTTGGCAACCTGCATATGCCTATGCAGCATATGCCGATAGCTTTGTTGACATTTTGTTAAATTGTATTCGAACCACTTCTTAAATTACTAAAATTTTCTCTTTTTCATTTCTAGGCGAGGTCAGCTCAACATGTTTTCTTCTTTAATTCTTATCTGTCGCTTAATACGAACCGACCAAATAATATGACCCGACCAGAAAAATAAAAAAAAACCTGCTCGGGGGGCGCGGGAAAATTTTCTTGTTCTCGCAACGAAAGAAAAAAAATAATACTCCACAATCGTTTTTTTGTTATGTTACTATTAAATTAACATTTTAAACTGAATTTAAATAATATTTTAAGACAAATACGTGACAGAATATGACATTTTAAAATGAAATAGACGTATAAAATTATTGTTGTCGTTATATGAAGTTTGTTTAATAATTTTTCCGCAATAGAGAGAGGTTTTTTATTTTCCCCTCTCAGCATGAACACCGCATTTTGATATAATAGGTTGGGGAAAAAGTTTCTTCGCATTTTTTAAGAAAATTCAAAACATTTTTTAATATAGTTTATTTACATTTAACTAAAGTATGTAGGTACCATTTTGTTCGATAACTTTTTGCCATCTTGTAGGTAGGGACATGATCCCATTGCTATAGAAATTTTGGGACTTCTGGTCAAAATACCGCGACAAGTGGTTTTGGCAGTCCTCTATTGATGTTAACCTGACTCTGCCTAAAGAATTCTGAAGAGACCGAAACAGGTGGAAATCTGAAGGTGCAAGGTCAGGACTATACGGCGGATGCATTAACACCTTCCAGCCAAACTCTCTTAATTTTTGCTGAGTGGCTAAAGATGTGTGAGGTCTAGCGTTATCATGATGAAAAACCACACCCCTTCTGTTGATTAATTCCGGCCGCTTTCTCTCAACTTCTTGCTTTAATCTCATCAGTTGTTCGCAGTAGAGTCCAGAATCGATGGTCCTGCCTGGTGCTCATAACAGCTCATAATGAATAATGCCCTTCCAATCCCACCACACACACAGCATCACCTTGTTGCGAGTTAACCCGGGTTTCGCCACAGTCTGTGAAGCCTGACCGGCCTTTGACCACGACCTTTTTCGCACGTTCTTTTCGTACGTGATCCACTTTTCATCACCAGTTATCAGCTTCTTCAAAAATGGTTCGGTTTCATTACGTCGTAATCACAAATGAGTACACGGTTCATTAGGTTTCTTTCAGTGAGCTCGTGAGATACCCAAATGTCGAGCTTTTTTGTGTACCCGGTTTTTTCAAATGCGCCAAAATTGTTTTGTGGTCAATTCCCAGTTCTTCAGCTACGTCGTAACTACTGACATGCCGATCTTGCTCCACTTTTTTAAAAATGGCATCCATTTTATCTGTAATAGGGCGACCAGAGCGACGTGCATTTCCAGATTGAAAACGCTTAAACCAAATTTGTGCTACTCTCACAGACACTGCACTAGGTCCATAAACATCGCAAATTTTTTTCGCGGCTTGCGTTGCATTTTTACCTTTTTTGTAGTAAAATTTTAAAATGTATCGAATTTCTTCATTAGATTCACTCATCTTGGCGGTACGAAAAACAAATGAAAATCACACATTTTCCTAATTTGAATTTGGAATTATGTTCTTTAATATTTAAACTTTCAATGATACCAAAACCAGCCAGATACAAATAGTATAGCCAAAGAGATTTTATTACAAGTTTATACATACTATAATGCGAAAAGACTTTTTCCCCAACCTAATATGTCGCGTTTTGATCACGTTTAACTGTCAGATTACTATGGCATTTGACAAGTTAAGAGTACCTCCGTGGCCTAGTGGTTTGTACGCCGGTCTCAAGGTTTCGCCATCTCGAGAGGTGCTGGGTTCGATCCCCGGTGGGGGCAAATGTTTGTGTGAAGAATTCAGGCATTTGTTCTCCAGTCTTGGTCTTGTTTATATATGTATTGCATATTTTCTGAATATTTATATGTATTAAGTATATTTATCTGTCATCTATCCGTAACACAAACACCATTAGTTGCTTAAAATGGGGCTAGTTGATAGGTGTGAATGTCTGAAGATATTAATTATTTTATTTATTTTACTGGACGTGATAAAACCGTGATAAATTTTATATAGCGTTGCTCATGCTACTTAGGCTGGTCAGGCTATTACAACAATGACTTTTTTTAATTTACTTTTTAATTATCAGGCCAAGTGTAGGAGTTTCAACACACATTGCAGGAATATAGGTGTGATGACTATTCCAATTTTTTTGTTAAGATTATAAAACACTCAAATCTGTAGCTAATCTGTTGCTCATATTAAACTCGAAAAGAAAATGAAATTGCATATTTTCAGAAATATCAAAATAAGCGTTTGTCGCAAGACCGTCCATGATCGCGTGTTCAGACAGCTTTTGTACTTTTTGTATTATAATTTCTAGTATTTGCTTCCGTTCTGGATTTCATTTTAATAGTGGTAGCAATAACACTTTGTATTTTTCAGTGTCGGAATTTTATTTGTAACGGACCGTTGTGTTTCATTTGTACAAACATTTGTTAAATGCTGAGTAAAAAGTTTTGGAAAGGTTCTTAAGAATTTCAGAACTGTTTTTGTTGTTTCTACACGAAGTTATAAAATCTAGGAATACGAAGCCAGACTCCTTTTTTTATACTTATTGGATTCATAGCGTTTCTTTTCATGCTCAGAATTATCTGGATGATGAATTATGTATAACTTTTTTACCTAGTTTATTTTTTTTACTTTTTTTTTGCCTAGTTAGTTTATATTGAAGATTTTATTAAATATATAATATTTTATGATGTTGTATTAAGCACAATACGAAGAAACACGTCTAAAAGGGAAAAAAATTAAAGCAAAAACGTCTATCAACGTTTATTTCTTCATAATTCACATATACTTCTTCATTCTCTCATAATCTTCAGCATTTTCACACTAATACTAAAAATACTGAACTCCTTAGTTTGTTTTCTTAAAACCCAAAATCAAAATCTCTGCTTGTGTACTGTAAGAAAGAGATAGTATTATTCATCCCACATAGCGCCGCCTCTTTCTAACTGTAAAGCATGGATTTGATTTTGAGTTGAGGCCTGTAGCGACCTCGGTGGCTTAGTGGTTAGTACGCTTTTGCTTGTGATATCAAAAACAAAGCTACCCTAGCCATGGTCAAGCCGCGGATGGGTGACCAAAACTTTGTGATCGTGATTTGCTCCGTGCGTATGAAGGCAAGTTAAGCCGTTGGTACCGGTCGCTATTCGACCGTCTCTACTTGCATTGTATTGGGCCAGCGTGGTGGTGTTATGGCCCAATGTGTTTCTGCTAAAGGAAAGCCTTATCCCAGCAGGGACGTATATAGGCAAAGGACGAAAGACGATAGTTAGAACGGGATTATGCTATTTAACCTACATAACGCCATCTCTTTCTAACTACATAACTACAAAATTGCAGAGAGTGAGACACAATAGCAAAGTCTATTTGGCAAGCTGGAATGCCATCTGAGACAAAAAGAGTTAAAGCCAGGATTTTCGAGTTAGACAATGGCCGACTGGTGACTAGCAGAAGCAGGCGCGCCATTTTGTTATTTTAATGAAGCTTAGAAAATAATAAAAGCAAGAAAAAACTAGCTACAGAATAATTAAGACAATGTCATTTCCAATTTTCTACGTATTTTTTTTTATTATAGTGAAAAAAATCTTCAAGTAAAATTGAAAAATAGTCATAAAAACTTATCTTCGCATTTTTCTGATCAAAACACAATACTTGATAATTTTTATCAACTATCGTCTTATGAGTCTGAGAATAATCAAGAACTGTTCATGAATTACAATATATATTATTTCTGAATAAAAGAAAACATTATTTGATACCAAAAAACGCCAAAAACAGGTCGATTTGGATGTTTGGTTGGGTTTGGTTCTAGGGCCTGTTCTATATCAGTGCCATTTATCTGGTTCTAATATGAATATATTTTACAGTTCCAGAGTATACTACCACAAGTTCACACAGGAGGGTCCTCCGAGACAGTCGAAGGCTTTCAAGGTGCTGCAGATCATCACAGGGACCCAGGATGCAGATGACATGAGGACCATGGAGACCAACCACGGCTATACTGACCTGTAAAACTACTTAGGCGGGCTTTCATTGATCAGGTGGAATACCCGTGTCTTGAGTAGGTTATTATTCTAAACTGTCGGATCACGGATTCGATTCGGTAAGTCAGGCTCCGTCTCGCTCCAATGCACCGCTATAAAAAGTGACAGCAATAGAGATTCCGTGATTGGTTTAGTTTCCGACAGTTTAGAATAAGCGGACAGAACTCTTATAATTATATCTGCTTCAAACCTTTTGGGTTAATTTTGAATAAAATAGGGAAAAAAGTGAAGGAATTTTTTTTTTTTTATATTATTTATTTATAAGGTAATACAAATTACCGACCCACAATGGGCAAGCGTGGTGGTGTTATGACCCATACTCATGTGTTTCTCCATAGGGAAGGCATGTGGCCAACGGTTGGACGTATATAGGCTGAGGACATTTAAACTAGTTAAGAGACATACGAGCAAAAATTTACTACAGTACAGTCGTAGCATATTTTTTTTCGTTTTAACTTATGCTTTTATTTCTTGGTTGGTGATTATCACTTTTTAGCACGTAAATCGACTTCTCCCTCGTAATAACTTTTAAAAAGCTTATTACGAAGACTATTTTTCTAAAAGCTTGGAGCTAAATTAAACATTATAAATTTTCAATTTTATGGTCGTTTTACAAATATGTTCCCTTATGGCCTTTTTGTGTCTCGTCTTGATAGATATATAGATAGATATTTGAAACAATTTGTATTCTGTCTTTAATTTCGTGTCCTACGTATTAACATTATGTTTTTTGTATAATATATTATGAAAGCCCGCCTATGTAATATAATATAAAAGTAATTATTAATTCATTTAGTATAGAGCGAGATAATGTTATTTATATTTATTTTTAAACATAAAAATAAGAAATTATAATAAATAACATTAATCATTTGTAATAATAAGAAATAATGATGGATTTTGTTAATAAGACGTGTCATCACTAAGAAGTTATTTTTGTTTTTGCTATATTTTTGTGATTTTTAAATAATTAATATTTATTAAAATGGTGCGTGACCACGATCAACCTAATTTTTAATAATTGTACTTACAAATTAGTTTATGTAGATTAATAATAATATAACGAAAGAAATATAGTAATAGAGTATTGAATAATAATAAATAATTAGTATGTTTAAGCTTGTTTAGTATTGTATCATTAATCGCAGACAATTCAAAGAAAAAACTAATAAGGATAATTTTATAGTAAATACTTACGTACGATATATATTAATAGATATATGTTTATATCTAGGCATATACAACTATGGTTTAAAACTAATAAAATATTGTTTTAATTTAACTTACAATATATTTTTTATTTAAATTAATAAATATTATATAAAAAAAAATTCTGAAAATTCGATGACAAAAAGGAATTTTGTAAATTTTGTATAATTATTAAATATAATACCGTGGATATAAAAAATAATATTTCATAAATGTCATATAAATGTTAACAACGAAAGCAAAAACACTTCCTCCTTTAGAATTTAAATAATGATAATTGTATTTAATTATATTATTATTTAATGTAATACATTAGACTTAATATTGTAAATAACTCAAAGGCGGAAAACAAATAACAATGCTTTTTGTTTTGTGATCTTTACTTTAATGCTCACTCGAACGGCTAGCTTACCAAAGAATTGATTAGTACAATTAGTAAATATTATTTATTTTTATTATATTTAAGTATGTATTTACATGATTTTCTAGTATTAGTTAGTGTTTATACAAGTTAAGTTATGCTTATACAATCAAATACTAAAAGTATACGCGCTATGATTAACTTTTAATATCATAATTATATTTTTATATATTTTATTGACTAACACTCATCGTCCAATAATAGTGATATATTCTCAATAATACTCTTTAATACATAAATATAGCTAATATTTACTTTATATTTATATAATTATTTACATTTATTTATATTATTTATTTATATATTATATTGATTCAACGGCTCATAATTTGAATATCAAATATTTATTACGTTATTTTTTATATATTATTTATTGCATACTGTGTTATATTTTATTTATGTTTGCATTCTCCATAAACGAATATTAATAATTTCTTTTTTAGAAACAATTTATAAAATTGAATATTTTTAGGAAATGCGATTGGTTATCGATATTTGTTTTCTGTCAACCACGTTGTCAAAAATTTTAAATGTTGTATTATGATTGGCTCCTGAAACCACAACAATAGTAACTAACAAATTAACAAAAATATTCAAAACTCCCGTGATTCAGGCATTTGTGATGTTCCAAAGTGTTTTGTCATTAATAAAATTAACGTATAATCTTTACTGTATATTTCACAGCGAACAATTAAATTTTATACTGTATAAAAAAGTCTCTTATGAGATAAGATTTTGTTTTTAATAAAAGATCACCAAGTGATTTATTTTACTTGCGTTTGAACAAGGTTATTAAACGTTTACACATATTGGTTGTGAAATATATGGGAAAACTAAAAGAAAAACAGACAAGGGGTGTGGCAATCTAGTCAGTGTGATCTTTCTAAGTATTTAAGTATATTTAAATTTTATATTACGTAATAAATATAAATGTTAAATTTAGCTATATAATATATTTTGCTTCTTATCTAAAGTATAAATTATAATTATTAATAAGTATGAATTAATTTTTTAATAAAATTGGTGAAAGTCATTGCTGTTTTTTTTCTATACATTAATTGATATATATATATAGACTAAATCTTAATAATGGGTAATATGTGTAAAGTATAATAAATATATATAAAAACGTTTTGCGGAGCATTTGAAATCAATATTATTTATACAACGTTACAGTCTAACCATTTCATCAATATAACAATAACTTCCACGTTACTATAACAGAAATTCAAAATTAAAAAGCATTTTATATGTTAAAATTTTTGGGAAAATCGCTTTTCCAGCTTACACATACGAGTATACGACCGAAGCTAATCCTCGCGGATTTACATGTAAGAAAATCCGAGCGTGCTATGTCCCTCGTGGAGGACAAACATGGGCTTAAGAGTGTTTAAATAGAGTTATTTAGACAAGGACAGATGCAATTTGCTGTGCAAACTGAGCACGACGAATGCGGGATATCTTAAAGTTAATCATGGTGTTTATTTCAAAGGTAGCCAGTGTGTGTTGATGGTCTCTTGTGGGGAATGGATATCGAATAAGTCGATATAATCTATACATATAATAAAACTGTAGAGGTCGAATGTCTGTACATAGAAAAAAAATCTCATCAAAAGTAAAAAGGATGTAAAAAGAGGAAAATTCCAAAAAAAAAAATTTTTTATTTAATTAATAAATTTTTTTTGTTTATATTTGTCTGTTTGTACCGTCTAATCTCCGAAATGGCTGGACCGATTACAATGAAATTTAACATGGTGATACCTTATATCCCTGGTCAACATCTTAGATACTTTTTATTCCGGAGAAGGGTTCCCGTGGGATAATTAAAAAAAAAATTGTAACCGCGGACATCACGGGCAACAACCAATTTTTTTTTTTAAATAGATGCAGGGTAGCAGTATTTTCAGTTTTTTGCAGTTTTTGCAGTTGCAGTTTTTTTTTTTCAAGTTTATTTTTATAAAGGTCCGGAGAAATCATAGCGTTTTATTTGATGGGCGTCGCAACATTAAACATTAGAATAAAATAAATAACAAAAATTTTAATAACATAAAATTATATAGTTAATTAACTAGTACAGTAAAATTATATCAAAACAAAAATTAAAAAAAATATTCTAAGCAAGTTATTTTTTTAGTAGTTTTGTACAAGATTTGAACTGAGAGATTAGACAGTCTCACTACTTCGCCCCCTGTTAGGCAACACATCAGACAAAATGTGGGTAACATCCACATATTGACGACCTCCGACCTCCTCCTCCGTTCGATCCCCAGTGGAGGCAAGTGTTTGGGTGATGAATTTTCAGACATTTGTTTTCCAGTCTTGGATGTTTATATATATTCAGGATATTTATATGTATTTATCAATTAAAATATATTTGTCCGTCATCTAGTATCCGTAACACAAGCAGCATTTAGTCGCTTAAAAAAAAAAAAAAAAAAATCTGCCAACATCAGCCCTCTTAGCATGAACACCGCATTATGATATATATCGGGTTTTTATCACGGTCAACTGTCAAAGTACTGTGGAATTTGACAATTGGGCGTGAAAACGTGATAAACATCAGTTTGCGCTCATGCTACCTAGGCAGGCCCCCGATCTCGCTTTTATCTATCTATCTATCTATCTATCAGCCAATTGTCGTCCACTGCTGGACATAGGCCTCCCTCAATGATCGCCACACCTCGCGGTCCTGCGCCGCCTGCATCCAGCGACTCCTGCGACCTTCGTCAGATCGTGGGTCCACCTTGTTGGGGGCCTCCCTACGTTGTGCCTCCCAGTACGTGGTCGCCACTCGAGAACCTTTCCGCCCCAACGGCCGTCAGTTCTACGAACAATGTGCCCTGCCCACCGCCACTTAAGGTCCGCAATTCTGTGGGCTTTGTCGGTGACCTTGGTTCTCCTACGAATCTCCTCATCTCATCTCCTACGATCTCGCTTAATAAGAACGTATTCACCACAATCAAATCACAGTATAATGCGTTATGGCACCATCCACACTCCATACTGTCGCACTCGCGTTCTCTCGTGTCGCCTCGTCAAGTGTGGATGGACGTTCTATTCTAACGCGATCGAGGCCTAGTGAACGACGCGATTATAATTTCACAAATATGCGAAAACAGTTTCGGGATTACGGAAGTGCTATTTGCAGATCCGCTTATTATTTATAGCTATTATTAAAATAAGAGCAACAGTAAATTGTTTTTTAAGTCCAAGGTTTTATGCGAATTTCGCCGCCCACAAGGCTAGTAGACGACATACAAAGGTGCTTTATTTCGAGTGATTTGAGGATGTGACGTGAATTTAATGATGATTTGCTATTCTCAAATTTTCTGAGAGCTTTGTGCACGAGTCTGTACCATGTACACAGATATACGACTTTGTGTTGCGTCTAGAATTGTGTTTAATCTTACAACTTCGGTTCTGTCATGATTTAAATTTACTATAACTCAATGTCTGATATTCGCGGGCTTGTAATTGAATATGTCAATTTAAGCGAGACAACAGATTCTACTCGCGCGTGCTCCAAAAGATTTCTTTAATTTTTTAATCTCAATTCGTTAGAATATTTTTTATATGTTCCTGAATTACCCGAAGACGCCTGAACCGACTCAGGATTTTTTTTTATATGGCAATTGGTAAACTAAAAATATTGAAATGATTTATGTTCAAATACTATTAGATAGAAACACTTATTGTTTGCGAACACCAGTGTTCGCGTGCCCCCTAAGGGATTAATATTTTAAATAATTAACACTAGAAGAGAAAGCCATGAAAATCAATAAAGATTGTAAAATATACCAAAAAAACATTAATACAATAGAATTTTTTAAGTAAAAAAGATGATAATATGACTTTGATATCAAGCTTTTCATGTTTGGATGAATGAATTATTTTAGTATAATTATTAACTAGATGTTTTGTTAAAATGTATACGTACACAAATGAACAGCCAAGATTTATCTCTCATGTCAACACGGTATAATCCAGTAAAGTTTTATGTGTGTGTTAATATAAATCGTATTTGGCTCAGCAACGACTCTGACGCACGCACGCATTGTCTCGTATGCGATAGGTAATAATAAAGCCAGATGTTGCTAATGCAACTCTATTCAATTTACATCCGCAACTAATTGCTGGGTTTGGTGCCGATTTTTCAATCTAAGGCCCGTATTACAGAACTAAGCTCAAGCGTAGATCTCTGCTTGAGCGCAGTTAAAAAGGGATGGCGCTGTGTGGGATCTATAGCGCCATCCCTCTCTAACAGTGCTCAAGCAGAGATCTACGCTTGAGCTTAATTCCGTAATACGGGCCTAAGATATTTATTTATACGTCTAATAAAGTATTACACAATAATATATTATATAAATGTAACACGTAAAGTAACAAAACACAGGCAATTAGAACACATTTTAGAAATGGTTGTTTTATACTCCTTTTAATACTTAGTATTATTCAAGTATTGAAAATAAGAGGTTTTAAAAGTTTAGTTACCTCCGTTTTAATTGATCATCTTCCCATATTCCTTATCTTGCTAAAAAGTGTCAAAAAAAATTAAAACTAAAAATAATTTTATTTCATTGAAACTTGGCACTAAGGGTCCGTTTTTCGATCCGTCGTCAGGTTGACCAGTAGGTTAAAATATGGATCAATGGCGAAAACGTATGATGTCGTGATATGACAGCTTGTACAATAGTCCAATTTTTAAATATAGTTATATTATATTATACAAATATAGTTAAATAATCATAGACAATTTAACCACAACACGGTGCTGGGATTGGTAACATGGCGGCACAGCTGATGTACGCACTTTGCTTCGAATTTTCATCGCAAATTTAACAATTTATCCGCACGTACTATCCAAAGCATGGAATTCCCTACCGGCCCACGTGTTCTCTCCTTCCTACAACATGGGTTCCTTCAAAAGAGGCGTGAAAAGGCATCTTGTGAGCCAGCATGGTGGAGGACGCTAGGCCTGCATCCTTTGGTGCTGCCCTAGCATCCTTCGCAAATGGACTTATCTCCTGCTCACCATCAGGTGGAGTCATTTGCTAGGCTTGTTATAAAGAAAAAAAATTGTCAAGCTGACATTGACATGTTGGCGTTTCCATAGACACTATTTGTCTAGATTTTAAATATTAAGGTAGAGGTAGAGGCGGTTCCGCTGTCACAAACTAGACTAAACTCAACTAGATTGTGTATCTATCCTTCTTTTCTCGTTATAGTTAGAGAAGGATACCAGCAACTTGGAACGTCTTATGGTGACTGGCAAAATAGAAGGGAAAAGACCTAGAGGTAGAAGTCCCAAACGGTGGTGCGATCAAATTGCGGAGGAACTAAAAATGCCCGTAAGCAATGCACTCCACCAAGCAACAGAACGGGACTGATGGAGACAGCTAGTTGACGGCATCAAACGGAGTCACGATCCTTAGCAATGAGGGACCGATTGAAGAGAGAGAGAGAAGGATAGGTAGGTATATAGTTTAGTTTAGTCTAGTTTGTACTACGGAATCGTAACACAAGCAGCATTAGTTGCTTAAAATGGGGCTAGTTGATAGGTGTGATTGTCTGAAGATATTTATAATGGTTCTCGACTGGCGATCACTTACTGGGAGGCAGCTTTTGAAGCACGACTGACGATCTGGTGAAGGTTAGAAGTCGCTGGATACGGGCAAAGTAGGTCTATTCGGTGTGGAGATTCTTAGGGGAAACCTATGTTCAATGGCTGTCCTAGCTGAGATGATGTTTATCAATCCGTCTTCTATTTCCAAACGTCTCTCCTGACCAGGCTCCTGACACTGTGCAGGGAATAAAACCTTTATTAAATTAGCTCTGCTTTTACAAATAAATAAATAAAAATAATGAATATCTTCAACAACGGCAACGCGCTGGTGATGCCCTCGGTGTTGCAGGCGTCCATAGGCTACGGTGACCACTGCCCATCTGTGTGGGCCGTATGCTTGTTTGTCGCCCTGGTAGTATAAATAAAAACATTCACACCTATCAACTAGCCCCATTTTAAGCAACTAATGCTGCTTGTGTTACAGACACTAGATGACGGATAAATATATTACATACATACCTAAGTCACGCCTATTTCCCACAGGGGTAGGCAGATATTACATCCTTCCACTTGCTACGATCCCTGCATACTTCTTTTGCTTCATCAACTCTCATTACAATCCTCATACATGCTCGGGGATTTCGGATACTTTTGACCTGGCCCTTCTCTAGAACGTCCTTAATTTGGTCGAGAAACGTTCGAGAAATATGTAAATATATTTTATAGATAAATACATATAAATATCCTGAATATATATAAATATATGTAAACATCCAAGACTGGAGAACAAATGCCTGAAAATTCATCACCCGAACATTTGCTCCCGCCGGGGATTGAACCCTGACCTCTCGAGAAGGCGACGCCTTGAGACCGGCATACAGACCACTTGACCACGGAGGTCGTCAACATTTCACGTCACAATTTCGTGATTTATAAATTAAATAATGATAATAATATACATTATTAAGAACTTTATTACACTATTTTACTTATATCTACTACAATTTAACCTTAGTTCTAAGCAAACCAATTGAGCCTGAACAAGGTGTCCCCGTTTTTTAGGCAATATTATTTACCTTAACAAATAGCTTACATATACAAAATGAATGTAAAAGTAATAACTTACATGCTAATAATGACAATAATATTGGATACCATAATAAAATAAAATAAAATGTTAAGTGACAAAAACACCTCTACTTCAGAACTATTTTCAATTCTTCAGTATCCCCATAGGCCATATGTTTTTCATTTTTTCATTTCATTTCATATTTTGAAGGACATTGTTAACAACTTTTTTGCAGGTTGGAACTAGTTGGAAGGTTTAGTGGGTATATGTCCGCAATTGCATTTAATCTATTGTACAGCAGCGGATCTTGAAAAAAAAAGAAGTGTGGCACTCGGGGACTGCCGCGTTTAAGCTATTGCATAGCATTTTGTATCATAAGTTGATGCAATTATGCAAGTTGGTGCAATTATAATTTTATTTATTTATTTTATTCATGCAGTATTTCTTTTTCTTTGATATTAATTCAAGTTACACTTTTTGAGCGTGGTGACCGATAAGAAAACAAATTTCTCTATTATTAAATAAATAAAAAAAGTGAATATTGTTTAAAATATTTTTTATTATTTTACAATACATGTGGGTTTTATTATCTTAACGCCGTGTCGAAGACTGCCGAACTGAAACGACGTTACACGATGCACGGCCTTTAAGCCACATCTCCTTGCGCATCGGAGTGGGGTGGTCCCCGCGCTCAAGGCCCGCGATAGAAGCTATGCAATAGCTTAAAAACTAAAACTCAAAAGAATAAAAATTTCACTTAACTACAAAGCTAAGTGAAGACTTATGTCAAATCTCAATACATTTTCCGGCTAGCGAAGCAAATAAACCTGTACGGTTGATTTGACCTCAATCAAATCAGTAATTTGATACTGGTCGTCTTATCGAAGGATAATGAGCGAGTGATAGACGGCAAGGGTTCATACACAAAATTAAAAATAAATTTTAATTTTATGAGTAGCATTCGATTTAGACAATAGAGATTATTTTATTTAATAAAAATATGTGAGTATTGAAATTCTGTTACACATAAATCTACATATTAACGACCTTAGTGGCTCAGTGGGTGCAGATGTTTATGTTGATTTTATTCTTTTCCAGCCCAAGGATGTTTCTAAAAATCAAGAGAAAGTAATTTGATGAGCGTAAGACATGAATTCTCTCCTAACATAACGCATTTTCTGCTAACGCAAATACTGCAAAGTAGTTTGCTTAAGTGTTAACTTGGTTGAGGTTCTACTTTATTTTATTTTTTTATTTTTATTTATTTATTGCATCATAATGTACATACATAATGTATGACGACCTCCGTGGTCGAGTGGTCTGTATGCCGGTCTCAAGGCGTCGCCATCTCGAGAGGTTCTGGGTTCGATCCCCGGTGGGGGCAAATGTTTGAGTGATGAATTTTCAAGCATTTGTTCTCCAGTCTTGGATGTTTATATATATTTATATAATTTATATATATTCAGGTTATTATTATGTATTTATCTATTAAATATATTTATCCGTCATCTAGCGTCCGTAACACAAGCAGCATTAGTTGCTTAAAATGGGGCTAGTTGATAGGTGTGAATATTTGAAGATATTTATTCGTAATTTATTCGTAATACAATAGGTCTTATCAGGTAACTTTTGATAACATTATGAACCCTGTCGGGCACTGCAAAATTGACAAATGAAATGAGAGGAGGATACTTTCCATTGATAATACTATTTTAACATTTATAATTGGTAGGACTAAATAGACTTTGCATTGATATTTATTATTTGTACATTAAAATTATTTAATTATTTTAACTTATTATCTTGAAGTAGAATAATAATTCTTTGGTGCTCATGATGAGAGCAGCTTGGACTGCCTACTTTCGGGGATTACAGACGTGATTTTATGTATGTATTCCTCGCCAAGTTAACACTCACTTCCTTCTTCATCACACTCCTATCTCCTCTTCAGTCTTCCCTTCCCTACACGCCCATCCGCTTTCAAATCCATAACTTTCCTGGTGACATGATCATTATCTCTCCTCATTACATGTCCACACCAGAAAAGTCGTTTTTCTCTCCGTTTATCTGCAATCGGGAAATCTTTCAGACTACACTGCAATAAATTCAAATCCTTAAGGTTTAAATTTGACTGATGGTTTCCCCAAAGTGACGTATGTAAGCCATGATCCCGAGCGTCGCGTCGCCAGGCCGATCGACCCTATTGCCGTTTTAAATAATGCCCCCATTAAGCCGAGCGGCAAGGCCCGTCGTTGTATTGTTAAAGTGTTGATAAGGCACATTTTCGTCGGCATAAGTAAACAGATGACGTCAGCTTACTACGACAGCTTTGACAGTTGGTAAACACCCGAGCTTAGTTTACACCTGCGGAGGCGAGTTTAGTTTTAAAATAGACATAGTTTTAGAAACTTTTTAACAAAACTCAAAGACACAATAAAAGTTTGAATTATTGACCAAGTAGAAACTGAATATCTTTCTCATATACTTTTCGGAATTTTGAGTACTTATTGCTGAAAAGTTTATCCAAAGATCTTTGATTTTTATATGTACTTGCACTCGAATCTTGTCCATCTGGTTGGGTGTGAAGTGAATTGTGGAGGTTTTCGGTTTGTGGTTTTCTATATTTTTGTCTTTGATGCGTCTTTGGCGTATCTTCTTGATTATTTAAACTAATTTGCTATCAAAAAAGAAAAGGTGCTATAAATGTGAGTACTTCATTGTTTTATTTATCCTGGAGACACGCGCTGACGAAGGTCACCACAGTAGTCAGTACCTACTGGTGAATCCCTATTATTAGTTATATTTATAGATATCACCATCCAATCTATTCTGCATCTTCCCAAAGACCTCTATAAAGGCTCGGGCACCTCACTGACCGTTAATTAAGTACCAAATTAATGGCACGCTCTGGATGTCTAAACATCGATAGACCAGTAAGGTCTCGCCTCTATAAAACGAACAGTTTTGCCTCTATGATCTGAATAAGGCTGGACCACACCGGCTTGCATAGTTACGCACAGCAAAGATCAGAAGATATCAGAATTTTTTCGGTGTGCCGGCTAATATGAAATGCGATTGAATACGTCATGACGTCTTATTTTGTCTATTGGGAACTGCAATGCGTAACTCTGAACGTTCAGTCTAAATGCACATTTATTTATTTATTTATTCAGGTAACACATAGTCTTTTTTTTACAATAATAGTAAGAGTCTACAAAAAGACCTAAAGTACCATAAATTAAATACAAACATTATACGAGTATGTGCAATAAGTGACAGAGATATTAGGTCCTTACCTATGAAATTGGTGTTTTGTATGGAGATTTTGGGGAATTCTGTATTTTCCATACTAACATTTATTCAGTTTTCTTCACAACGACAAATCCAGAGATAATAATATTTGGCATCTATCATTAGACAAGCTTTAGTAATATGTGTAATATCACACTTCAAAAACATTATTTATCGTTTTTAAGTAAATTCAAATAAAATGATGTATAACACAATTAAACTTACAACAAATTATCAAAACAAATCAAAAGAGCTCAAAAATATAGTCTGTTTTTAGACGAGGTAATTATATTTTAGGAATACTCTGAATCTTAATAGTTACAGACAAAATACTAAGAGAAAAAAAACACCAATTTCATAGGTCAGGACCCAATATTAATACGTAAATAGTAATTTAAATTAAATGTTACGCACGCAGTGTGCTACTTCCTATAGTCCATTTTTTAATTAGTTAAAGTGATTTGACAGTTTGTGGAATGGAACGGCTAAAAAAGCTATTATTATTAAAAATCTAAAATAAAAAGTATTTTATAATTATTCAAAGTGAAATGTTTAGTTTGAAATGCAATTTAGACTTAGATAATTTAAATTATCTAACACTAAGGGCCTGTTTCACAATCGATGAGTATGTTCTGAATAGCTAACTTGGCAGTTCAATTGACATAAATTTCATATTACAACTGTCAAATGATCTGCCAAGTAAGCTACTCAGAACTTACTCATCGATTGTGAAACAGGCCCTAAATCACATTACAAATTGTCAAATCGCTTTGAATAATTAAAAAATGAACTCGTCAAATAGTGACACAGGGTGGTTAACCCGGCGCCGCCCAGGTGGAAAATTGTTACAATAGCCTCCACCTTGGGTCAAAATTACCATTTTTGACTTCACAGACTTCTGATTTCCCGTTATTTGCGTACAATGACTCTAATACATACCAATAATAACAAATCGAATTGTTATCTCCGGCTATAATAAAAATCAAATTGTTAGCAAAACTCATTTCAAAAATACACGCAGTAAGAAAGTAGTCGGGTCATTATGACCCAACGTGGACGGCGGTGTGTTAAATAAATAGAATCAACCAAATAGGAATAAATTAAGATTCCTTAAAGTTGACAATACAAATGAAGTTTACATATTGTTGACAACAATACCGACAGTTATCGTTACCATTTATTGGAACCGATGTTATTGACTTTTTGGTGGCGTTTATTTATTTGAACAGTCTGAGTGTCGCTGAGTGTACTTCCACATGTACACAAACGTGTACGGATTCTGTGTGTTTCGGCCTAAAACGGACACTTTTCCCTCTACGGAATTTCTGGATAATTCCAATTTATTACGGCTGTACAGCTCGATTATGTTAACATTAACAATTCAGTTAGGATTATGTTTAAAACTATGTGTGTAGTAACGGATATTATATTAGGCTCTGGGTTTTGTAAACCTAAATATTTACTATTTCCGCAAAAATATATTTGAAGTTTACAATATTACGTATATCCAGTGTTTTGATGGTTACTGCCGTGGTTACGGGAATGCTGAAGTTATAAAAAAATTAGCTTTTTATAACACGTATATTTTAAATGCTGTGTAACTATATTTGTTTACTGTCCATTATTTCTTCAGCAATATTTAAATAGCTATGTATATAAAGTCAACATCATCGTCACCTTACATCAATATCATCGGCTTATTGCGCTGGTGTGCGTCCTATATAGTACGTTTCCCGAGAAGCGGTCTCCACTCAAGAACACGTTTAATGGTTCGTTTCGTTATATAAGTATTCTCATGTTATTTAAAATATATCAACAATAACACCAAATTTTTGGCCATGTTTCAGACTAAGTATCCAAATGATATTTCAATGTGACTTTTACGTGTATATTGTTCGTTTTATTAAGCTGTAATCAGTGCCAAAACACTGAAAATTATGTGGCGTGAGTGTCAAATTAATTGTAATTTAAATCATTCTATTAAAACGATTTAACTATACCACTTGCAAGGAATGACCAAGTGACCTACAGATAGTGATATTTCGAATTTGTTCTCTTAAAATAACTACAATAAACTATCTAATACAATTAAATGGACTGATGATATTTTTATTAGCTTCACCTTGATTCGGTGACGAGGGAAAGATGTTGGGAAACACATAAATACGAATCACTTTACGTTTTCGAAAGAGATGAAGATAATGTAATTAGTAACGTTGTTATTAAAGAATATATTTGAAAAATTTTAAGTAAGCAATACGCTTACTGCTGCTCTTAAGAGTCCCTTATTAACTTCAATAGATACAAAAAATTAAACACTTATTTCGATACGTATAAAGACGATTTTGATACTCAATAATGAACATTAAGATTAATGACGTCTCTGAGTTCGGCCGTGAGTGCATTTTATTTTTATCCAACTCCTCTCACTATTCTTCTGAAATTCTTAATAATTTGAATTTGTAGCTTGTTCATAGTAGCATACGTTTAGTACCATTGGGCTTTGGTTCTCCTTTGGGTCACTGAAAATCTAAAGAACGTGTGGATATTGAAATTATTAAGATAGAGAATAATTCTAAGTCCGTAAGTTGTAGTATCAAAATGTTTAAATCATTTTTGTGATAAATTCCGAGGCCTGCCCCGCTTGCACTACCAATGGAATGTGATAAAGTGATAGAATGTTTTTTTCCAATCTGAGCCCTTGGACATGCCCACCATTTTGAACATTTTTGACAGACAAACCGCGATAAATTGTTTTGTTTTAAAGTATGCCTGTGGACGTGCTAGCCAAGCTTTTAAAACTTCAAGGGCTGTACAACTATCTTTTGATATATGTTTTTACTAATTCTAGGATTTACTGTTATAAAGTTAAATACTTCATCCTACGATATTTATTTTAAAAGCCAGGGGGGGGGCTTTCTGTTCCTACGGACATTTTTAATTATGATATGGCGTTACTACTTATACATTATTTTGTGAGTCGAGAGATTCTCAGCCCCCATAGCCAATAAGATAAGATACATGCTTACATACATAATCACGACTATTATCCCCTAAGGGTTAGTCAGAGTCTGCGCTTCTCCAAGCAGTGACAACACACATGTGCTCAGCGTGACAGGTGGTGAGTCCATCGCCGCTATAAGCTATTGGATGTTGTGCAGTTCTAAGTCCATTAGTCGCCTTTTACGACAGTATAATACGGTTGGTAGTATTCTTTTAATAAGCTCTTTAGACAAATCTTTTTTCATTAGAGTGCAGTATCCAAATTGGAATTGACGAAACAATCATTGTGATCGGATTGCGACGCGCCACGTCGCTTTGTTGACTCCAAATGGCCATAGTGTACTAAAACTAGTAGTTCCTACTACAGATTGCTAGGTTTTGTTATGATTTCCATTTGAGTAGGCCTTTTTGTAACAAGACCAGCAAATGACACAGCAACATCTGATGGTAAACTCAAACTCAAAATCAAAGTCATTTAATCAAATTGGTATCATCAAATACACTTTTGACAAGTCAAAACAAAATAAATTACAATTATCCTAAATTTGACAATACCACTACTTTTTTTTCAGCCTGTTCACTACCGGGAGGCCTTGTCTAGAGAAGATACAGGCAAGAAACTCTGCGAGGGTTCCATCCTCCCTTTACATGAATATGTTCTACAACCAAATAAAATTTACGTGTATTATACAATACCCTTAGTCACAAATGTCAAAATTGAACTGGAAGGAAAATGCTCCAAAAGCGACGTATCAAAATATACAAGTGATTGTAATAACTATACTTAAGTAGTTAATTAATTGTCATGTCTATTCGGAACCATATCCTGGTAAGCAAAAAGATGGGCTCTTTGCTTAGGACCTAATTGTAATAAAAGTAATATTAAAGAACTAATTGAAGGGATAGGAAGATGATCCTTAAGGGACTACATATTCAGCTGCATTTAGCGTTTGTCCATAGAAACAGCCAGTTTTTTATGGAGCCTGTCCAGCTTTCCGCGTCCGCTCAGCGTAAGCGTCTCATATAAAATTGACGTTTTACATAGTTAAGCGCTGACTGGACCTGAATAAGTGTGAGTAGTCCCTTATCCGTGTGATGTAGGTACAGTAATGCTTAAAACCAAGTCAGAGGGATGTCGAAAAATGGAAAATATCAAAAATGTTTCTCTGTCTGTTTTTTTTTCTTTTTTTTGTTTCTCTGTCTGTTAGTCTATTTGTACGGGCTAATCTCCAAAATGTCTGACCGATTTAAATGAAATTTTGCATGGTGGTTTCAATGAAATATTCCTGGTCAACATCTTAGATACTTACTTACAAAATTAAAGGGTTCCGTGGGATAGTTAAAAAACCATATAACCGCGGACGAAGTCGCGGGCAACAGCTAGTTAAATATAAAATATTACCACCGATATTCAAGACACTGCTCTCACAGACTGAACTATGGACTTTAATCTCTCTTTAACAATTGAAATATAAGCCTAATGGGATTACTTTGTATAAAAATTAATTCCTGATACCAATAGCCTGGCACAAACAATGCAGCAATTGAATTCACGAAGCTTATAGAAAAAAAATACTGAAACACATAAAACGGAATTGGTGGCAGTTCAGTAACGGATAAACGGAACTCCATATTGTTTTATCTCAGTTGAAGTAAAGGGTAAAAGTAATGGTACTCATATTTGTATTATATTGAAAAGGCCGGGTGTTTTGTAACATAAGATTAATACAACGTGAAATTTTAAATGGAAACTATCTGTTGCCTGCGACTTCGCCCGCGGTTACTCTGGTTTTTTAACTTTCCTACGGAAACCCTTTGATTTTCCGGAATAAAAAGTATCTAAGATGTTGAACTTTAATATTAGCACATATTTGTATCTTACCGATAATCACGTATGGTGCGCAAACTTGGGCACTAACCAATAATCAAGCAAAAAAAATTACACAAAGGAAAATAGAAAGAAGCATTCTTGGTGTCAGACGCATAGATAAGGTTACAAACGATAGAGTTAGAGAGGCCACCAAAATGAAGGATGCAGTAGTACAGGCAAGAAGGCTCAAGTGGAACTGGGCTGGACACCTTATGCGCCACACCGACAACCGATGGACCAGAGAAAGCACAGTGTGGTGTCCACAGCATGCACGGAGAGGGCGCGGGAGACCGCACATGCGCTGGCGGACGGAGCTGGAACGGTTTGATGGTTTAGGAGTGCTGTGGACGAGACTAAAAGCAGATAAGGTTCTGTGGAGGAAACGGGGGGAGGCCTTTGCCCATCAATGGGATGACTAATAATAATTATAACGTAATTTTATAAGTGGGCTTAAACAAATAAATAAATAAATAAAGATGTTGAACAGGGATATAAGGTATCACCATGCAAAATTTTCTTGTGGCATAGCCAATTGGACGCTTGTAACACACCATGGTTGTTCTCCATATAACTTTTATACACATGTTTGAAGAAGTTTTCAGAAAGTATTTTTTTTTTAAGCTTGATCATATTACAAACAAACAATAATCATTTCAAAAAGATTCTTAAATAATCTATATACATAATAAAACTGTAGAGGTCGAATGTCTGGACATAGGAAAAAATGCTTAAAACCAAGAAACAAAAAAAAAATATTAAAAAGAAATACCAAAAATATTTTTTTTTTGTTTCTCTGTCTGGTTGTACGGGCTAATCTCCGAAAGGTTGGACCAATTTCATTGAAATTTTGCATGCCTCATATCCCTGGTTAACATCTAAGATACTTTTTATTCCGGAATTAAAGGCTTCTCGTAAGATAGTTAAGTTAGATAAAAAACCATAGTAACTGCGGACGAAGTCGCGGACATCAGCTAGTCGACAGTATGTTATGGAATATAAATTATTGTGGGCCTTTCATTATTTGATTGATGTATATTTAAAACTTTGTATTAGCCTTTTGTAGCTGTCAGGCCCCCTTGCGCGATCGAGAGTTAGCACCTACCTAACCCTGGGGCAAATATATGCAAACCCTGGTCTACTGAACGCTAACTAAACTAGTCGCTAACACAAGAATATTACCTAAGCTGGCTCTCGCGGTCGGTAATATCGTCGACCGACGCAGAATGAATTCCATTCATAAATCAGCGTCGGTCTGCAATATGACCGGCGGGAAGCCGGCTTTAAATGCACATATGTATAAACACAAATTCAACGATACCTTATTAACTAAATCAAAATCAGAGTTAACTTCACCTCGGAAGGTTGAGTAAACCAAACATACACAAATTAACATTTGTAGATTTTCTAGTTAATATTAGATATCTATTTACGGATGTTTGCCGTTTGTCCCTGGTCTCTGTGACGATGAGCAGATATTTGTGAGCTAAAATTCTATTTCAGTAATTCCAGCTTAGATTTTATTAGCATAATATATTACGACTAGGATTGAAACACAAATGCCAGTGGGTTAATTTTGAAAGTTAAAATCTAGGTTGAAATTTAAGTTAGTAAAACTGTCATCAATTTTGATATATCTATGAAATTGGTGTTTTTATTCTGTCTTAGTATTTTGTCTGTAACTATTAAGATTCAGAGTATTCCTAAAAAATAATTCCTATACTTAACCTCGTCTAAAAATATACTATATTTTTGAGCTCTTTTGATTTGTTTTGATAATTTGTTGTAAGTTTAATTGTGTTAAAATTGGACACGGAGACAACTCTTTTTAAGTGCCTCCCGAATACATCATTTTATTTGCATTCACTTAAAAACGATAAATAATTTTTATGAAGTGTGATATTACACATATTACTAAAGCTTGTCTAATAATACATGCCAAATATTATTATCTCTGGATTTGTCGTTGTGAAGAAAACTGATAAAATGTTAGTATGGAAAATGCAGAATTCCCCAAAATCTCCATACAAAACACCAATTTCATAGGTAAGGACCTAATAAATAAATAAGTATTTCTTGAGGAGTTTGGTTGAGTAGTGGCTTAGTACTCTTCGCTTTTGATATCGAAAACAAACCTATTACCTACCTTCTACCTTCGCCATGGTCAGGCCGTTGATGGGTAACCAAAACTTTGTGATCTCGAACTCCTGTCCAACGATATATCACACGTTAGAGTTCAGAGGAAAAAATCAGTCCCTACGTTACGTGTATGGGCACCCCCCCCCCTAATTTAATATTTTATTCCACTTTTGATTTGTGCACTTTGTAGCTCATCGCCTACACAATCACAGACCCAGTACCCAATACGCCCTTAGTCGCCTTTTACGACATGCTAGGCAAGAACACACACAACACACACTACTTGGCACATTTTGTGTGAGGAGCTCGGTGGCGTAGTGGTGAGTGCGCTTTCGCTTCGATCGAAAACAAAGCTACCTTCGCCATGGTCAGGCCGTGGATGGGTGACCAAGACTTGGTGATCTCGAGCTCCTCCGTGCTTCGAAAGGCACGTTAAGCCGTTGGTCCCGGTCGCCTTTGTGAACGTTTCTACCAACCAACCCGCATTGGGCCAGCGTGGTGGTGTTACGGCCCATACTCCTCATGTGTTTCTCCATGAGGAAGGCCTGTCCCAGCAGTGGGACGTATATAGACTGATGACATTTTGTGTCCCGGACCAACACGGGAGTATGGAAACTGAAAGCATATAAACAATCATGTGATAAATAGGTATCGGCCGAGCATCGACAACTAACGTAAACAAACGCGAGGCCGCGGACCACGATTCCAAGAACGCGGAACAATGCTCATGCCGTTATTTTCTGAATATTTTGTGAAGATAGTTCAATAGTTTTTCGATTGAAGAGAATACTGGACTACAGTTAGACTTGATTCTAGTAAGGCGTGAAACCTTGTCGAGTTTCTTGCCCTTCTTAGAACTCTTTATGAACAAATGGCGTAGTAAGTTTCTTTTTCACGAATGTGGTCAAATATTTTGTACATTCATAAAGCATGCGTTAAGACGCATTTAATCTAAATATATATCTTTGAATTGGATTAAGGGCAGCGAGTAGGGACGGATGGGGCACTACTCGTTCGAGAGGCCGCGGGAAACGCGGGTTCGATCTCACCGCTTGTATCACTGAGTTTGAATAAAACTTATGTACAGTTCATTGCGAATATCGCTTGCTTCGCATTGTGCCCGGTGCATGGCAACAGGCTCTTTCTTTCTTTCTTTCTAACAGGTGGCTGTTAGAAAGAAAGAAAGAAAGAAAGGAAGAAAGAAAGAATTGTTTAACACCTTTGCCTACTCCTTCAGGGAATCTCAACCCCGTCTCACTCCTCCCTCGTATATAGGCTGAGGACTTGAGGACATAATCAAATACTAACTTACGAAGACTTCTCTGAGTTCAATGTACGATTTCGTCGATAAGATGTAAGTAAATAAGAATCGTAAATAGATCGTAACCATAAATATAAATAATTTAAGAAGACAAGCATCCAACCTCTGTGGTTCTAAAAGCTTTTTTATTGTTGCGATGCAGGCGTATTAAACGGAGTTGTATTTATCGATGAATAGAGTTTATTTTAAAACGTTTTTTTGGGGGAAAAACATTTACTAGACAATAATGTTTTTTGCGTTCATTAAATATAGAATTACTTTTTTTTTTGTTTCTTGTGCAGTCTCTTGCTAGTTGGTGGTTTCACAGCGAGCCAAAGATTTGCTCTATTGCCAATTGTTCGTCTCTTGTGATTCAAATTCATATTAATCATAAGAAAAATATCTCTCTTATCTAAAGAAAAGACATGGCCAGAAGTTGTATGAAGCTGTGCCCAAACAAAAATATGCATGTACATTGATGTATATCACGTCATATCAAAGTTGACATGCATGTCTTTACAATAATAAGTTTTATTTTCAGAAAATAAGCGAGAGATACAATAAATAGGTTTTAAAAAAACACCTTACTGTAATATATACCAAAGGTGTTTAGGAAGAGTTATTGCAATATTTTGTTGCTATTCCCCCATTAAAATACATTTCTGGCAGTCATGGGCACTGAACATTAATTCGTACTTAATATGTCAACTGTTTATCGTGTTTGTCGTAAGTGTGTATCCGAACATGTTGAATTGCATATTGGAACGGGCGAAACACAAAAATAATGAACACACATATTTTTCGCCATTGTTTTTGTCGCATATTTTTATGAAATGTAATTGTTGCGATTTATTTTTATTAAAAACTATAGTAATTTTCACATATTACTAATTACTGTACGTAACTGTACATTTGAGGGCAGAATCTGGCCATGTCCTTTAAAATATAGTACAGATAGCGAAATATATACAGTTTACTTCGGTGACTAGTTAAAAAATGGACTTGTCATATAGTTAGTGACACTCAGGGTGTTTAAATAAATAGACACAACCTAATCTATACATATAATAAAATTGTAGAGGTCAAATGTATGTACATATAATAAATACTTGAAGTCAAGTCAGGGGGATGTAAAAAGAGGGAAAATACAAATAATTTCTATTTTATTTTATGTTTCTCTGTCTGTTTGTACGAGCTAATCAAATGGCTGGACCGAATTCAATGAAGTTTTGCATGGTGATACCTTATATCCCTCGTCAACATTTTAGATACATTTTATTCCAGAATTTTGTTTTTTTTTTACATTGCTTTTTATTTCACCATTTTGTATTCATCTATTAATATATCAATATGTATGTATATAATTATTTATTTAAATATTTTTATGTATTATATTTAGTATATGTATTTCATTTAACATTTGCACGTATTCTTGTTGCATTTTCGTCGCCTACTTATAACTGCTATTACTGTCGTTAATGGGTTGACTGGAGGACATTCCTATTAGTGAATAAGTCCTCCCTTGCAAACATTGTTTTTACCATGAAGTTGTAAAATTTTTCAATTGCAATAAAGAGTATATATATTCAAGGGTTTCCGTGGGATAGTTTAAAAACCAGTAACAGCGGACGAAGTTTCGGACACCAGCTAGTTTATTGATAAAAATACCACATATACTTATAGTAAAGTTTTATATCTACATAAATACTGAGGTCAATGACCCTCTAGGTATAATTTAGCCGGTATCCCCATCTTTGATTGCCAATAACAACAAGGTGAGTTTTATATGTGTCACTGAACGGACATGGCATAATGTTCCCGGATTAACTTCAATGAAGTATAGTAACATTTCAAGCAAGGAATTAGAACTATAGTTATATGTTTTACCAAAAGATTATTCTTATCCATCGTTCTTTTTCATAAATGGTGAAATAGAAATAAAGTAACATTATTCCGTTGCGTTCTAAAAAATTAAGCTGCGGTTGTCTCTTTTGCTCTCAATGATAAGGGATAGCGATAGTCAATAATGAAAGCGAATCTTTTTTTATGTTGCGTCCTGAGATTTTTTTAGACAATAATTATTACTCAGAATTAAGGACAGTGAGGATCCGTAACGTTTTTAACTGAGAATGCAGATTCATAGAGCTGAGAAATCCCTAACACACAGTGTATAAATTATTGTGCTACGACCAAAATTGAAGAAGTTATGACCAAATTACTAGCGAAGTTCACCGTGAGGCCGCCGATTTAACTGTGACGTCATAACAACGGATAGAACCGAATTTTAGTACAGATTTTCCTTTTATACTCGCGATGTCTTTTGAACGGAATGTCCAAATTCAAAAAGTTATACGAGTATAAAGGTATAAAACCAGTTCTGAACATGAAATCCTTTATTTTGATAGGGATTAATACCAAGATAAAAATAAAGAGCTTTTTCTAGCGGCGAAATTTTAATTAAATATTAAAAAAAAAACATGTATTGTGGTTATATATCTCAAAAAATAACGTAGGTACTAGTTTTATTAAATTTGTTAAGGCATTACTGATCCTCATTAAGAACTGTGTCAATCCTACTAAACGGGATACCCAATTTTAATATATTTATTATAAATATTTCAATACATCTTTAAATAAATATACCTATTCACAGTCCCTTGATTATTTTAGAGCCTTATGGGGGACGTGATCTTAATTCGTAAGATTAAACAATAATACACATGTTATGGGTCAAATATCAAAAAAGAATATAAAAAAATCAATGGCTAAATAAATCTTTTCCCCAAGGGAAAGCCTTCAGTAGTGAAGGAACTAAGCAGTGGTAATATTAGAATCATTCAAATCAATTGAATTTCTTTTTGTGTAAGCAACATAAGAAACATGATGGACAGTTCATTATTTGGCCAACACCAGCAAGCTTCTGACAGTCTATAGTGTAAAATGTATATTAGGAACAACGTATTTGTTATATCATATGTTGTAAGTTCTGTCAGCGGCACACGGAAAGCGGAAGAGTTTTTTCTAATTAGCAAGGTTGGTTGGAAAAGCTTTAGTCCGGGGCACACTGAGAGGCTATCCGATGTTTAATATAATGGGTTTCTTTGACATAAGCACAGGCAAAAGCAAGCACTGAATAAATGGGACCCATAGGGAAATGAAAAAAAAGCTGTTCTCTTTTTCGTTGAGTAGACTTAGCTTACGGCTGATTTTATATCTGAATTCCACGAACTACGACTACCAAGTGAAACTTTTCGACTTATCAATAAGCCATTAATGAAAACTTTAAGATTATTAATTTATTATTAATGACATACAATTTCCCGTTGGGTTTTGCAGCAGAGTTCGCAACTCTCCAATTGCTACAATGCTGGTGTATTTCCTTAATGCTTCCTCTATTCTAATTACATCCTTTGCCAAATAGTTGAAGGGAGATATATTTGGACTCCTTCTTTTGAACATCCCAGATTTGCTCAAGGTTGGCCTAGCCAGTCCACTTCTTATTCCCTTGCCTTCTTTACCCGTCTTTACCTATGAAATTGCCGTTTTTTTTCACTCTTAGTATTTTGTCTGTAACTATTAAGTTTCTAAGTTTTGTCAAAAAATAATTACCTCCTCTAAAAATACACCATATTTTTTAGCTCTTTTGATTTGTTTCGATAATTTGTTGTAAATTTAATAGTGTTAAAATTGGACACGGAGACAACTCATTTAAAGTGCCTCCCGAATACATCAATTTATTTGCATTCACTTAAAAACGATAAATAATTTTTATGAAGTGTGATATTACACATATTACTAAAGCTTGTCTAATGATAGATGCCAAATATTATTATCTTTGGATTTGTCATTGTGAAGAAAACTAAAAAAAGTTAGTATGGAAAATGCAGAGTTCCCCAAAATCTCCATACAAAACGGCAATTTCGTAGGTAAAGACCTATTATAAAGGGCTTGTGAATGATGATGTCGATTAATACTACTCTTAACATTAAATAACACTGATTCTCTCACAGTGATCCGTACCTAACCAGAGATAGAAAGAGCCCGCCGCCGCCGTTACGCAAGGCGACCGAAATATGCGTCGCTGCGCCCGCGCCGACCTTGATGACTGCGCTGATGGATCGCGCCGGACACAGTTGCCCTCTGAAAACTGAAGCTTTTGAAGAAAAAGAAATGAAGAAGGGAATACGAATATTCCTATACGGTTTTGGTACAAAATTGTTTAAAATGTTTGTTGGCGACAGGAATGGTTATACATACATACATATACCTTTACAATTAACCTTAACAATGTTTTACAATACAAAATGTAATTATATAGTTGTCTTGGTAGAAAATTAAGTCTTTCAATCAAGAATATAGATTTAGGATGCGTTTCCTGGCGTTCTTGGGAGCAGAAAAAGGACTGACGAGTGTTACCATGGTATGAAAAAAAAACTATGTTATGTTACCAACATGTAAAGAGAAGAAATAATCTCATAAACTTTCTGGTTCGTTCTTTTCAGACTATGGTCTGAAGAGATCTGGTGTGAAAATTGAAAACGATTGAAATCTTTTATGATACATTAACGAAAAACTATAGTGTTATATGAGGATACAATCATGTCGCAAGAAGATATTACGTACAGTAATCATCACGCTTCTTTCCCCGAAGGGGTAGGCAGCGGTGTTGTCACCCACATTTTACCTGATATGTTAGGTGCCCATGTAAACGGCGGCGAGCCTTTTGCCAAGCTTGTTCTATTTTTAATTGATATTTTTTACATGTATTCAAACTGTTCGTAATTACTTTCAATAACTATCTATATATTATAATTATATACATGTATATAGGTATGTATTATAATTATTTGTGGCGAGCAATTAAGTCATGTAACTGTAGGCACTTTAAAATTACCAATGTTATTACAGTTTTGCGTGGTTCCCGTTATTTTTAAACATTTCCGATTCATGTAACTGAAATTGGTAGGAAAATGCAATATTGTCTATGCAACTTATGCTAGTATTTATGACGGGGAAGTTTCTGGTTTTAGCTGGAATTTTTTTAAACCTCAACACTAGCTGATGGTAAGCAGGAAATAATCCCATTTTGCGAAAGATGCTAGGGCAGCACCAAAGGATGCAGGCCTATCGACCTCCACCTTGCTGGCTCATAAGATGCCTTTTCACGCCTCTTTTGAAGGAACCCATGCTGTAGGAAGGAGGGAACACGTGTGCAGGTAGAGAATTCTATGCTCTGGATGTACGAGCGAAGTATGATTCCCTAAACCTTTTAGTACGCGCGGGCAAAGAGGTCACCGTATATGCGTGGCTCCGCAATCCGGCACGCGTGCTCCTTAGCAGGAAAGGGGAGGGTGGGATAAGGTTAGGAAGCTCTTCAGAACATTCCCCGTATTAGGTATTTAAGTTATATGCCAATCGTCATCAGCCTATATACGTTCCACTGCTGGGACAGGCTTTCCTCATGGAGAAACACATATGGAGTAAGGGCCGTAACACCACCACGCTGGCCCAATGCGGGTTGGTGGGTAGAAACGGGACCAACGGCTTAACGTGCCTTCCGAAGCACGGAGGAGCTCGAGATCACAAAGTCTTGGTCACCCATCCACGGCCTGACCATGGCGAAGGTATGTTTTCGATCGAAGCCAAAGCGCACTGACCACTACGCCACCGAGCTCCTGATAATTATGCCAATCATTTTGTGTGAATCAAAAAAATACAATATAAATCGGAAATATAACTGTGAATTTTAAAATTGTCACAACAAGCAAAGGGACTAACATCGGTGTAACATGCTTTTCTTCCTTACAATCTGATGAATTCGAAATTACACATTTTTGACATGTCATAAAAAAAACCTTAGTATCATGATTAGCGCGACATGACATTTATTAGGCTTTTATCATGAATAAAACATTGTATTTCTAAAACAAGCAACATTTTAATAGTAAGCACAAATATTACCTGTGCAACATGATATAGAATTTCTCTTTGTGATAAAATCTTTGTGGAACAGAATTTTGTTTACGCTTTATTTGGTGTACTCTACAAATTTCTCCGCAATAGTGTTTACAAAGTAGCGCAGGAAGTGCTCCGGCTGTTCTCTAGAACAAGAATGTGTTATTTAGACGTCTGCGAACAAGCTCCGAACGCGCCGCGAGCATGCTTCAAGCATGTAAGATTTCGAGGCCCTGTACAGGTCAACAAGATAAAAGTGGCGATGCCATTTATTTTGCTACCCACGCCTATATACATATAGCAATCATTATTACAATCAAATAAATTACTAAAAAAGGAATATTTTAGCCTAGAGACGTCTACTGCTGATACAAGGCCTCTTCCAAGGATGTCCTGCTCGGTTTTGTGCTGCATCCGGTGCCCTGCCCATCGCTCAGAAATTCAAACCCAAGAAAATTTTCGCCCTAGATGTCGATAGTTTTACAAATAATCTGTTGAGCACACTGCCATATAAGGCTCGTAATTCCAAGCTATGTCGATTACCTTAGTTCTTCTGCGGATCTATTGATTTCTCATACCTGATTCAATTAAGCAGCAAAACACCATGCGCATCTCTGGCACTCAACTGATAATCATTTCTCAGCTCAGCTCTGTATCTTTCGCGAACATTTATTTGATAATTTTTTACTGTTTGTTCGTAGATGTGTAGGTGTGTAAAACATATTAGGGATGTTCCGAACCGGCTACGACGTTTTATTTGCCACAATTCGCCGGCTATGACGGTACCAAATATTATATTCCATTTTAAGAGAAAACTTTGAAAATATTTCACGTGCTTAGAAAAAACTGGGGTCGTTTAAAATTTTAATACAACGTTAATTTTTGAATAAACTTTAAAAATAAACGTTGTATTAAAATAGGTGTTATGTAATTATTTAGGAAATTTATGGATAATTATTAACATTATTTACATGTTTTTATAGTGCAACACGCGACAGACTTGTTTCTTGCCATAATATCTCCTATCGCAGGTGGGCTGGTAGATATTTCTTTAGGATTAGGATTTTATTATTTTTAGGATTTTTTTAGGCTACACCCTAGTACTTTCTATTTAATTTATGTGTACTGTTTATTTATTCTGTGTTCAATAAACTGTTAAATAAATAAATCATTTGTGACAAAGGAGAGGTATGTTAATAATGATTCTAATTATGCAAGTAATAATAATATATTTTTGAGTGCTTTGTACTTTTTTAATAGGTATTAAACGCTTCCTAAACAGGCCTACTGGTTTACCGTGAGCTTTAATACCTACATACATAAACTTACGCCTGTAATCCCCGTAGGGGTAGACAGAGTCCAAGGAGCACTGTGTTCCTTAAGACCACATTTAGCCATACAAAAATTGGGTTTGGTCAGATGGAAAATCGTGAAAGAGTAGTAACAAGTGGCTAGCTCATCGCCTACACAATCACAGACCCAGTACCCAATACGCCTTTAGTCGTCTTTTACGACATGCTAAGCAAGAAAAGCAGTTAGTACATTCTTTTTGTGTTCCGGACCAGCACGGGAATACCTGACGCTTCCAAAACACGCCTACTGGTTGACCATGAACTTTTGCGACTGTTCATTTTGAAGCCGAGGTGAAGAAGAAGAAGAAGACAAAGAGCATAAACCACTGTTTATGCTCTTTTTCTTCTTCTTCTTCTTGCCCTTTTCCCACTCTAGGTGGGGTCGGCACAACATGTCTTCTTCTTCCTTCTTCCAACATTCTCCTCTGTCACTCGTCAGCTCAGCATCCACTTCTTTTATCCTCATATCATTCTTCACGCATTTAATCCATCGCTTCTTTGGTCTTCCTCTAACTCTAGGTCCGTCCACATCCATGCTCAGCATCCTTCTTGTAATGTGACGTTCATCCCTCCTCATCACATGTCCATACCACGCTAACCTATTGCTCCTAATCTTTTCTGTCACTGGCGCTACTTTCATTCATTCCTGATCTTGTCCATTCTTGTAACTCCACACATCCATCGCAACATTCGCATCTCTGCTGAGTGCAGCTTTCTTTCATCCATCGCTTTCGTTGCCCAACATTCAGATCCATACATTATAACTGGTCTAACGACGGATTTATAGATCTTCCCCTTAAGCTCAAGGGGTAATCTAGGATCACACGTTGCTCCTGAGACCTGTCGCCATTTCATCCATCCCACATTTATTCTATTTCTTACATCCTTGTCAATATCGCCATCGTTTTGAATTAATGATCCGAGGTACCGGAAATCGGAGCAAACAGGTAGGGATACACCACCTAAGGTCATGTCCGAAAAACTGGATGCCTCCCCAAAAGGGCAGAACAAGTGCTCGGTTTTAGTCCTACTAATCCTTAAACCGACACTCTCCAGCCTACTCTGCCATTTTCCCAGCCTGCTTTGAACCTCGGATACATTTTCTCCAACAAGAACAATGTCGTCGGCGAACAGCATACACCATGGTGCCCCCTCTTGTTTGTCTGCTGTAAGAGCATCCATAGCAAGAAGAAACAGGTAAGGGCTTATAGCCGACCCCTGGTGCAAACCTACAGCCACATTGAACTTGTCGGTTACTCCGGCTTCGGACCTAACTTGCGTGCTCGCTCATTGCTCATTTATGCTCTTTGTATAGACATAAAATTGCTGATTGCTGATTGATTTCTGTTTAGCAATAAGGCCGCCAATTGCTTTTTTGTTATCGTATAAGTTCTTTGTATTATTATGTGCAATAAAGTATATATAAATAAATAATAATAAATAAAAAAAAACAACTCTAGACTTGGTTGGTTCTTTCGTGTCTTACAACGCACGTTACGGCGTTGGATGTAGGTGGTGATTGCAGCATAAGCCGCCGTGTGATTCTGCATGAAGGAAGGTCCACGCTCTTCCACTATAGAGTTTTAAATCTTAAAGATGTCTAAAAGTAAAAATGAACACAATGCAGCCTACTGTTGCTTTCACCAATAGCGATATTACAAACGATATTAAAGCAAAGATTATTTTTGAAATAATACGCATGAGTTCGAACAGTTTGGACAATTTAAGCTGTCATCAAACCGTTATTCCAAACGTTACATTTCACTCGCGATAATCAGCTGTGATAATAATATGTTGCTTTGGTTAGCAAAAATAAATATTACCTATTGTTTTTGTGTAAAATTTCTGAAATGATTATTTCTTGGCTCGATTGTTTTAAATTCCGATGTGTATGTAAATATTTGCAGATTTCAAGGTAAATAATTAGTATTTACACGGCGTTTTACAAAGCACATTTTATAATAATGTTAAACTGTATGTATCAGGTTATTAAATTATATAAAAAATGTAAGTATTTAATAAATATAGAAAGAAGTTGGTAATTGTTGGTAATTGGTTCGTACATAGGCGTAGCCATCTATATGTATACAAAGAATAAAACTGTAGAGGTCAAATGTCTGTACATAGAAAAAAAAGCTTAAAACCAAGTCACGGGGATGTAAAAAGTGGAAAATTACCAAGACTTTTTTTTTCATTTTTGTTTTTCTGTCTGTTTGTCTGTTTGTACGGGCTAATCTCCGAAATGGCTGAACCGATTTCAATGAAATTTTGCATGGTGATACTTTATATCCCTGGTCAACATCTTAGATACATTTTATTTCGGAAAATTAAAGGGTTCCAGTGGGAAAGTTAAAAAGCCATAGTAACTGCGGACGAAGTCGCGGGCAACAGCTAGTCTTACATAACGAACGTTAATATCAAATCAAATACATTCTCTATTTAGCGATAACGACGGTCAAATGGCATTTTGTGGGATCGGGTAACTTCCAACTTTCCCATTCGTATCTGCCATGCATTATATAATATATAAATAAGCAGGAACACCAATACCAACCCAACACCAGAACCGACCGACCACTTCATCCGTGGCCGGTAAGCTTAGACTTAATTTATTGAAGTTCGAGGCGATCTTCAGCGAATAAGTTTATGCTAACTCCGGAAAAATATTGGTATAAGGCTACGTTCAGATGGCCTCATATTTCCATGCACGAGATTTTATAGAACAATGTATATAGTAGATAAAATTGTGCATGCAGAGTACATGCATGATAATGAGGTTAGATAAATATTAATTTTGTGTATGAATTTGGCCGTGTGGTAGCGGCTCATTAAAAGAACCTACCAACCCATCTCTTCCCTTTACTGTCGTAAAAGACGGCTAATGGACTTAGAACTAACTGCACAAGCAACAGCTCACCACTTGTCACGCTGAGTGCAATCACTGCTTGGGGAAGCGCGGACTATGGCAGTGGACTGCTTTTGCGGTGCTTTTGCCTAGTCTCTGACTAACCCTCAGGGGATAATAGTCGTGATTTTATTATGTATGTATGTATGAATTTGAGTAAAGAAACTGTAACACAATGTATCATCACGCTTGTGTAACGGGGGGCAAGCTAGTTCGATAATAATTTTACACTTAAGATTTATTCAAATTTAATGTGTACAGTCCCGAGCATGAACATGTATAGACTTTTCAGGCTTCTATTTCAAGGAAATAAAGTTTTTTTATTGTTCAAAAGTGTATACATGTTCATGCTCGTGACTGTACAGGATTCAACTGGCTAACTCTTATTTATAACTGTATAATTGCGGACTTTATTCCACATGTTAAATGAATAGTGTCGGTTTAAAAGCAACACAATATAAATTTTACAGTAAACAGTCGTTTGAACTGTTCATGTTAAAATGTTAACCTGATTGTTTCATATGTGAGTTAATTTAGGCTATGTTTTTATACCGTTCGTCTGAACGTAGCTTAATTGTATGTCAAGCGATAGGTTGTACTACGGAGGTCCGTAGCTAAACGCTACGTGCTACAGATCTACGTTGCTACGATGCTACGAACTAAAATGAGAATAATTATTGCAGAAACAGTAGCTATGTTGGATTAAGGGATCTACTCACGTCCCTTAAATGGTCCTTAATTAGGTCCTAAAATCGGCTGCTAATCTACACACTAATGAATTGGCTGATTTATTTGCCAAAGCTGCTGCTGGGACACATACAGAAGCAAACTATACCAAATTTCCTATTTCACATATAAAACAAATAAGTCATAAAATACTTACTAACGAAATTGGCGAGTTAAATGATACTAAAGACAATTGTTATTACACTAAATAAACTTTTCAGATTATACTGCCTTGAAACGTTTCTTGATGAACTTCCACTAATTTTTGCAATCACACAGTTCTTTTCCGGTCATGGATATCACAAGCAGTATTTGCACAGGTTCCTTACCACGCCCGACCCTTTTTGTCCCTGTGACAATCATACTATACGGTCACTTGACCACTTGTTATACCACTGCCCTTAATTTAATAGTACTAGATTAGAGCTGGAAATAACATGTGATTTAAATAAAATGGATGTTAGAAATTATACTACAATTGTGAAAATAAAGAAACGCGCTCAATCTTTTTAAAACATGTTACATACATAATTAATAATCTTAAATCAAAAATCAAATCAACAAATAAATTAATTTTACACCAAAATTATACAAACAGATTATAAAATTTTACAATTTTACCTTATGAAATATCATATTATACAAATCAAACACTTAAATTTAATCACTGTTTATAACGGTGTGGTTAGGTTGCAATTTTGTCATCCGTTAGTACATAAAATATCGGAAAATCTTACCTTCATCATCGCACATGTTTTATTATATATATTTAAGTATATAAAATACAGTTAAACGACTTGTAAAACTTTACATTACAATTATAACTATAATAAACATACCTCAATATAATATTTATCTTATATATTTCAGTGTAGACATTAGCGCTGAAATATATAATAGGATCTATAAGCTATTCTCACAATAAAAATCGTAACCTTATATCTTAGATACTTTTTATTCCGGAAAATTAAAGGGTTTCCGTGGCCGTTAAAAGGCTATAGAAACTGCGGATGAAGTCGCGAGCAACAGCTAGTATTTTATAAAACTTAAAGGCGAAGGCAATAGTACTAGTTCCATTAGTTTTCTAAGCCCTATCCAATACTCATCGATGACTCCGATCCATCATTCAAACAACGTAGTTATTTGAAAATAATCAAGCTAAAAGCGTCGAGGTGCACCTGCACTGTTATTACGGGAGTTTAAAAGCATTTCTTTGTATTTCCTTTTGTGCTCTAGAAATTGCTTACTCTTTGTGTATATTAGATTGTCTATAATAGTAGCCGAGTTGGGACGGACGGACTACTCGTTCGAAAGGCCGCGGGAAACGCGCATTTGTCCCCACAGCCTGTACCACTGAGTTTGAATAAAACTTATGTACATTCATTGTGAATATCGCTTACCTTACATACACCTGTTATATGGGGAACTAACAGATTTTACCTAACAGATGTTAGTTTAACACCTCTGTCTACCCCTTCGGGGAAAGAGGTGTGATTAAAATTATATGTTATTTATGTATGTTATTAGTTAAGTAAACAAAGAGTCGAGTGTATTAATTTTGCGACACACAAAGTACAGTCGAGTTCATAATATGTATACACGTCTGACAGTAAATGACTCTTATTGGAAGGGAATAAAAACTGTCACCTGTCAAATATTCATACACTAGCTGTTGCCTGCCACTTCGTTCGCGGTTACTGGTTTTTTAACTATCCAAAGGGAATCCTTTAAATTTCCGGAATAAAAAGTATCTAAGTTGACCAGGGATATAAAGTATCACCATACAAAATTTCATTGAAATCGGTCCAGCCATTTTGGAGATTAGACCGTACAAACAAACGAACAGACTGAGGAACAAATAATTAAAAAGAAAAATTGTGATCTCAAACTCTTTCGTGTTTCGAAAGGCACGTTAAGTCGTTTGTCCCGGTTGCTATTGCAACCATTGGGCCAGCGTGGTGGTGTTACGGCCCATACTCCTCATGTATTTCTCCATGAGGAAGGCCTGTGCCTAGCAGTGGGATGTTTATAGGCTGAGGACGAACAGTGACAATATTTAAGCAGTATCCGTTTTACCACAAAAGACAAATTGAACAGTTGTCTATCACTTGTTTAACTAAACACTATTTAAAGGTTAAGTACGCGTTCAACGCCTGTTTCAGTTTTGTTAAGAAGATGCTTAAACCGCGTCTAGCTCTAGACAATCGTAAAACACGGTCTTGTGGTAACGTTTTTTTAAAACACTTGCTTAAAAGATGTTTAAGTTTTTGTGGTAAGACGGTATATGTTTTTGACTCATAGTAAATATTCTCTACAAATAGCAGAAACTGTAATAAATTTTGCAACATTCTTGACATTAGATATGTTGATTTACGGGCGAATGTCTTACGAGTAGTAGATTCAATTGCAAATGACATTCTTGACTCTTGAATTTTCGCCAAAAGTGAATAGAGCCCAGATGAGTGAATTTATTGGATATTAAATTTACTTTACATGTAAAACTATTCAAGTATTGTTACTTTGTATTTAAAATACAAATGTTACATTTTCGAGTTCTGTGGCGTAATGTTTGGTGTTGATATTTTATTTATAATTATTATCGACGACCTACGTGGTCGAGTGGTCTGTACGCTGGTCTCAAGGCGTCGCCATCTCGAGAGGTCCTGGGTTCGATCCCCAGTGGAGGCAAGTGTTTGGGTGATGAATTTTCAGACATTTGTTCTCCAGTCTTGGATCTTTCTTATATATGTATAATATTATATATAAGTATTCTGAATAATTATGTGTATTTATCTATTAAATATATTTGTCCGTCATCTAGTATCCGTAACACAAGCAACATTTAGTTGCTTAAAATGGAATTAGTTGATAGGTGTGAATGTCTGAGGATATTTACTTATTTATTTATTTTATTATATAGGTAGTATATTTATTACATTATGTGATTTATAATTTGTCTTTGTTATTTTTTTTACCTTTTTGCACCGTTATTTTAGATCTCCTCACTTTGCTTTCCGGTTGACTGGTAGAGGATGCCTTATGGCCTTGTCTGCCATTGCACATTTGTGCAAGAAGAATATATAAGTTAATAAATTATTCTTTACATAAGCTAAGATGGTTTACATACTTATCACGTGAGTGAAAAGATATATTAGGTCCTTACCTATGAAATTGGTGGATGTCTGCATTTTACATACTAACATTTTATCAGTTTTCTTCACAACGACAAATCCAAAGATAATAATATTTGGCATCTATCATTAGACAAGCTTAAGTAATATGTGTAATATCACACTTAATAAAAAATATTTATCGTTTTTAAGTGAATGCAAATAAAATAATGTATTCGGGAGGCACTTAAAAAGAGTTGTCTCCGTGTCCAATTTAAACACAATTAAACTTACAACAAATTATTAAAACAAATCAAAAGAGCTCAAAAATATAGTCAATTTTTAGACGAATTAATTATTTTTTAGGAATACTCTGAATCTTAATAGTTACAGACAAAATACTAAGACAGAATAAAAACACCAATTTCATAGGTAAGGACCCAATATTAACATCGTAAAAAATGATGTTAATATCTTTTAAAAACAAAGCAATCAATCATCATTGTTTCGTCCACTGCTGGACATAATCCCCTAATACACGCCACCGCTCTCGATCTTCGGCCATCCTCATTAAGCCAACCTAAATATACCGTTAGCGCATCTAATTGCAGGGCGTCCCAAACTACGATTTCCCAGTCGCGCTCCCTACTTAAGAACTTTACGACTCCAACGGTAGTCAGTTCTGCGGCTAATATGAGAATCTCACTGCCACTTCAGTTGCTAATTCGGTGAGCTATGATAGTGACTTTATTCTCTGTCTTCTTCTTCTTGCCCTTGTCCCACTCTAGATGGGGTCGGCACAACATTTCCTCTTCTTTTATTCTCCTCTGTCACTCGTCAGCTCAGCATCCACTGTTTTTATTCTCATAACTTCACGCATTCAATCCATCGCTTCTTTGGTCTTCCTCTCACTCTAGGTGATCCAAGTCCAGATGTCCAAGTCGTAATTGAACCAGCGACTTGTACAAGTATTGCCGATGCCCCAATTTGCCCATCGTTTAAAACTAATCGCTTTGTCAAAAATAATAAACTGTTTATTTTCGTTTCATTCAAATTAGAACATCTCTGGTATTTTAATAGATACTTATTGGAGACAGAGCACTGATCTATATTGGTCTCTTTTTAATTTATATCTGTTTTCCTTTCACACATTAACGTAATTCGAATATCAAATTAAACATTTCACTTTTGTGATGCTTTCTTGCAGTAGTGACGTGATAGCATAAATGGAAGATACATGTTTACGTCAAAATATTAGATCCTTACCTATGAAATTGGTGTTTTGTATGGAGATTTCGGGGATGTCTGCATTTTACATACTAACATTTTATCAGTTTTCTTCACAACGACAAATCCAAAGATAATAATATTTGGCATCTATCGTTAGACAAGCTTTAGTAATATGTGTAATATCACACTTTATAAAAATTATTTATCGTTTTTAAGTGAATGCAAATAAAATGATGTATTCGGGAGGCACTTAAAAAGAGTTGTCTCCGTGTCCAATTTTAACACAATTAAACTTACAACAAATTATCAAAACAAATCAAAAGAGCTCAAAAATATAGTCTATTTTTAGACGAGGTAATTATTTTTTAGGAATACTCTGAATCTTAATAGTTACAGACAAAATACTAAGACAGAATAAAAACACCAATTTCATAGGTACCCAATACTTCTAACAGCTGCGCACAGGTCTTCTTCATGTAAATAAAAACATGAGGAGTATGGGCCGTAACACCTCCACGCTGGCCCAATGCGGGTTAGTGGGTTGCAATAGCAACCGGGATCAACGGCTGAACGTGCCGAAGCACGGAAGAATGAGATCACAATGTTTTGGTCACCCATCCTTGACCATGGCGAAGGTAGCTTTGTTTTAGATATCGAAAGCCAAAGCGTACTAACCACTACGCCACCGAGCATCTCAATTCAGTATATACTTTTGTTATTTTATTTTTAAGATAGTTTGATCGGCGACTATTCAAAGCGTGTAGACTTTGGATATGTATTTGACAATGAAAGGTACGGGAGGACTGGAGTGACTTCCAAATGATAATGTTTTACAGGCGTGCTTATATCGAATATTTGTTACTTAAAAATGTCATCCCCACGAAAACGTTCCTGAAAATTAGATGGTTCGAGCTCTAACCAACTTCGACTGGGTTAGAACTGTTGCTGATGCTTTCGAGTTTTCCAAAAAAATATCGGCTTAGTCTTTCTCTTTACAACCGACCAACCGATTAGTCGGCCAAAGTAACTGTTGGCACATCTGAAATTTTTAACACAGAATGTAAACACTCATTATTGCGCACACGCGCTATTCACTGAAGTTTGAAGGTCAAAATGTAATTCCAGATTTAGATTTACTTATTACAGCAATAATATTTTTCGCGATTTTTTTTGCATGGATTTGTATGTCAAATAAGTCCTTTTTTTATCTCCAGAAGCAACGCGATAACTTTGGATGTATATGTATCTCTGGATTTTCTGGCATTAGAAGTGGCGCGGCCGGCGCGCGAACTTGTCGCTTCCCGCGGTTTTCGCTCAAACAATAAAATTATAAGCGATATAAAAATAGCTCGGGGATCGTTCCCGCCGCTTGCGCAGAACTAGGCTAGTGTTGGTCTGGAGGGCTGGAGGCGTGCGGTGCGTCTGCGCATCGTCCCACGACTGCAGGTAACACCTGTCTCACCTCAATGTCATTATCACTGTTATAACCGCCATACTTATCTTAAGGACCGCTCAACGTAGTACTGGCCGCGAGCATTTGAAATAAAAACTTTTTGGTCAGACTTTTTTTAATTTTCTTTATGAGAAAAAGTTTTTAAAATAAGAATGTATATTAATGAGCGGCCAGAGCTATGTGAGATGAGTTCTGCATAGAAATTAATATTTGCTAACAACTTCTGAACTAGGTCGAAAACGTTTCCTTTTGATTAAGCGTTAGCTTTACTTTTGAATAATTATGTTAATGTCAGCCATTATTTGCATATATTTGAATAAGTTGTTATGATGAAATACTAATTTCTATTTCCTCATTGTTTCCCTTAAAAACTTGAAGTAAAATTATTAGAAATGCATAATATTTCGCTGGCGCCTGGTTTGAGTTCACCAGCTGTCGGCGTGTGTTATGATATTATTTTCATTTGAGTGTAGGCGTTCGGATTTTGTAAGTTTTCTCCAAGCGATTCCGTAATAGATCTCTATTTCGAGCGATGACAATAAAAAAAAAATGTACAGTAAATATTCAGACATCAATTTCAAAAGGATACGGTAATAAACCGTGGAAAATATTTAATAAATGTGACCTGATTTAAACTGAAGGTTATTTCAGTAACTGTGTAATAAACACCAGCCTTCAAGTATCGTTCTTAATGTCAGCATAGCACTATTATTATACGCTAAACTCATAAACAACGAAGTCGTTTGTTTTACGACTGCTTAGGAATCTTTTAATTGTTGATGTTTAAGAACACTAATAAATATACTTCAATACAATTAATGACGTGAAATAACTACAAGATTTTATGCACAAATATATGCGTTCACCGACGACACAATTTAAGTCTTTCACAGTTCATCTTGCGTATTAGAGAATGTAACCGAGAATAGAATTATATTGCAAAATAAAATATTTAAACAGGTTTATAGCATTTATGATATATTATGTAATGTTATATATGTATATTATTATACACATCTATTGATTATTATTACACCTACATCTTTCTTTCTATCTCTGCCCAAAGTTTGCCTGGAAGATATTGCTATTAGCTATAAGGCCGCCTGGGTTGCATTGTATTTTTTTTACTATATTTCTGTGTTTTTACTTGACTTATGTTAGCTTGGTTTGTGAGTTTAGTATCTAAGGACTATCTATGGACTCCGTCTTGTGACGCTAAACCTACAACAAAATCTTGTCACACTTAATATAAATAAATTATCTTATCTTATATTCCCATGCAACATGGGGCGAGCCTGTTGCCAAACCGGGCACAAAGTGAGGCAAGCGATATTCACAATGAACTGTACATAAGTTTTATTCAAACTCAGTGGTAAAGCGGTGGGATTGAACCCGCGTTTCCTGCGGCCTCTCCAACGAGTAGTGCTCCGTCCGTCCCAACTCGGCTACCGCTGTCTGTTACATGGAGCCTTAAACATATATATACCTTTAGTAAGCTATGTCGTCTTCAACCCACACATCTCCAAATAAAAGCACACAGTTGTAAAGCGTCCCTAAACTAAAGAACGTGTATCTGCATCACACTAGAACGACTGTCCACCATAAAATATCTCAGTGTTTACATAGACTCCACATCTTGGAAACATCACACCGAAAGACTTACCAAAAGAATCCGTAAACTTATATTTTCAAACGCCTCTCTGGTCTAGTGGTTCACACCACCGGGTGTTGATCGTGAGATCTGGGTTCGATTCCCCATGGGGGCAGAAGTTTTTCTGCTCGGTTTGGTTGGTGGTAGGGCATCTAAGCCCGCCTGGCTAGCTACCACCGTCTTACCTAAATTTGTCGCCATAATAACGATGTTTTAAACATTGTTGTATTCCGGCAATCAGAGGTAAGACAGCCAGTTCCTTAGTTGTTGAGGATTACAGGTGAAGTTCGCTTCCACCGTCGGCCTTATCGTCACTTACCATCAGGTGAGATGATGGCCAAGAGCTTACCTGTCATATGTAAAAAAAAACGCTTGAGATCTACAGCTGATTTATAATTACCAATAATTACTCAAAACTAATTACCTCGCCCTATGTCAGTCTATAAGCTATTGTATCATGTCATGGGGTGGTACATTTAAAAATTATATGATGGGTATTAAGAGAGTTAAAAGAGCAGTATCAAAAGTTGAATACCAACCTCAATACTATAAAGCTTGTTGGTGAGCTTGCTGGTTGTTGGAGGATAATTAAATAAGAGAAAATATCGGATACAAAATAAATTGTATTTTACTAGAATAAAACGGTAACTAAAGCAATCAATAATCAGAAAGATAGACAAAACATAGAGTAGAAAAAGTATCGTTAACAAAGTTCAAAGAGCATTATTAAAAGTAGTGACGTATCCTAAAAAGAATGTACCAACGGCTTTTCTTGCCTAGCACATCGTAAAAGGCGACTAAGGGCGTATTAGGTACTGGGTCTGTGATTGTCTAGGCGATGAGCTGGCCACTTGTTACTACTCTTTCACGATTTTTCATCTGACCAAACCCAATTTTTGTATGGCTAAATGTGGTCTTAAGGAACACAGTGCTCCTTGGACTCTGCTTACCCCTTCGGGGATTGCAGGCGTGATTGTAAGTATGTATGTTTGTGTGGACGTACTTACGGTAAACGGTACGGTTATTATTTATATTGCATAAAGTCTTATATACACAAAAACTGTTTATAGTCCTGAAACATTTAAAAACACTAGAAGAAAAGACTATTTTTTAGATAAAAATCAAAATATTCTCCGTTCGCAAAACACACACAAATAATTATATACTATTTTATTTACCAGAGCTCTGTATCACAGGGTCACCTAGTACAGTCAGCGTCAATAAGTTAGTGACACTCAGGGTTTCAATTAAATAGACACTACCAAAGAGTCAATAATATCGGTCAAAATGAAGTTTCCATATTCTTAAACACACAAAAGAGCTTCCATATTAAGGAAACTCTTTTATGTTGTCAACAATATAATAATTTTTGTTTGGATTAGAATCCGGCTTAACCCCTATTATATGGTTCCCCTTCCTCATGGAGGAACACATGAGGAGTATGGGCCATAACCAAGCTGGCCCAATGCTAGCTGGTTGGTAAAAACGGTCGCAATAGCGGCCGGGACCAACGGCGTAACGGCTCCGAAGCACGGAGGAGCTTGAGATCACAAAGTTTTTGGTCACCCATCCACGGCCTGACCATGGCGAAGGTAGCTTTGTTTTCAATGGAAAACCAAAGCATTCTAACCACTACGCCACCGAGGTCCTCCTCGAACACACTTTTGCTTACATATAAGGCGAGATAATATGTATGTGTATGTATTGAAGTGTATGTATTGTATGTATTGAAAGCAAAAAATTATCCTATAATAAATCACCATGATAATTTTGTGCCCATTGTGTGATGTAGGTCAAGGTCTTTATTTCACAATACATACAATTTAATGTAGCTTTTAAAAAGTTCTACTAAATTGTACGATGTTTCCTGAAATTGTAAAATATCTCTTTGATATCATATCTGATTTAACTACTGCTTATTCAGTTGAAAATAAAAGAATAAAATTTTATGACTTATAATATTATTTTAGGTTATTAGTTCGTTTTCGATCATATTATGTCCAATGTAACATTAAAGGTAACATTACTAAGGCACTAATTTTATTTTATTTATGAGTTTTATAGTTAAGTCTTGCAGATTGGTATTGTACCAGTGTAATTAAGCGCTTGAGTACCGGGGTTCGTAAACCATAGATATTTCTGTTGTGTCTAGTTTTCTGAAAATGAAGAAGTTAATAAACACGAAATGATAAAAAAATACTTTCCGGTAGTACTTTTAAAGCAAGTTTTTACTGATTTATGTGTCCACTAGCTGCGCCCGCGCCGTCGTTCGCGTGGCTATTGATTTAACGCTGATAAAAGTTTACAAAAAGTTTTTGTTTGGTTACACTACATTATTTTTTACAAAGTCAACATTACATTCCTACCCCTTGTTATCAAAATGTTGATTGTTAATAGTTGACCTAAAACCTCTAATTAATAAAATAATTAAAATAACATTTCTTGTCAGTGTCATCTGATTAATTGTTGTCATGGTGATAAATCTCTGTTGTCATATCATTATTTTACAATGCCGTGAAATTTTAAAATTCGAAATGAAACACACACATTTTACATTTTGACGAAATATGTCACATAATACTCCGTCGAGCAGATATTGATATTGAATATCGGAATAAAAAGTAGCCTTTGTCCTCTCTCAGTCTCTAGACTATTTGTGTATCAAATTTCAATTGAATCGGTTCAGTAGTTTTGACGTGAAAGCAAGACAGACAATAGATTTTTGACTAATTTATGTGTCTATTTACTTATACTCGAAATTACTCCTGGCTAACATTTAAATCAGTACTTTTGAATGGACAGTAATGAGGAAATACGTAAGTGGTCGATGTAGAAAATTTATTTATTTTCTGTAAAGAAGACTGTGATAGACACACTTTATAACATAAAACATCCTTAAGTACATAAGCCTAAGGAGTAGGCAGACGTTCTAACACTTCACCTGTATGGCTGCCTGCCTGCAACACAGCGAGCCTATTACCAACCACCGGGCACAGTAAGCAAGCGATAATCAAATAAACTTTAACTGATTATACTTTCAAAACATTAAAGATGTGTTTAATTCAAACAAAAATAAATACACTCGAAAGCTTTAGCACACGTTGCAACATATTACTTCGGAACGTATTAAATTATATTTTCTTCGGCATTGACCAATGAAGCTTATTTTTTCTCTATCAAAACATATTTTTTGTAAGTTTTACGCGTTTAAACAGTGTTGGCAGCTAGCCACGGCGACCGGTTCCTTCCGAGACCTTGAAACGATTGGGTTCATCTAATTCCGTCTTGTCTTGGTTAATCAAAGCTAAGATATGTGAATTTATTTCAAAATCATAAGATTTATATATAAAATGTGTCTGTAAGAAACTGGGTTACAAAGAAGCTTGTCTACTTACATACATAAAATCGCGCCTGTAATCCCTGAAGGGGTAGGCAGAGTCAAAGGAGCACTGTGTTCCTTAAGACCACATTTAGCCATACGAAAATTGGGTTTGGTCAGATTAAAAATCGTGAAAGAGTAAGAAGTAGTAAGAAGAAGAAGGAAGAGGAAGAAGTAGTAACAAGTGGCTAGCTCATCGCCTACACAATCACAGACCCAGTACCCAATACGCCCTTCGTCGCCTTTGTTCATAATATCTATGTTCACCCATTGATTGTACTAGCCTAACATTTATAAAAAACAAGAATTGTAAAAATGTGAAAAAAAGAGCAACCCTCGAGATTCTGGCTCGCTTTTCTCGGGGATGTCTACGTTCCGAGCGAGTGGTAGATTCACTTATTCATAAATTGACGTTTTTAAGTGTTTGTATATCAAGCCTATAAAATAAAGATATTATTGATTTGATTTTGATTTGATTTGATTTTACATGCTAGGCAAGAAAAGCAGTTGGTACATTATTTTTGTGTTCCTTGTCTCCTTGACTGTGGATTTATTTGTGACATTCAAATTAAACCATCCGCATTAGGCTAGTGAACGATTTCGGCAACCTCTCTTCACGTCGTCTTCTAGTTCTGCAACATTTCTTGAAAATAGACGTCGTATCTGTTGACGTTCCTTTACAAATTTCTCGGTCATTTTTAGTCACGGTCGCCACTAGTTGTAAATAAGAGTATTTAACAAAAGTAAAATCTAAGAATTTCTAAGAAATAAAAGCTAGAATATATGTGGATGAAAATTATAATAGACAACAACAAAAATAACAGCGGTTGCCCCGCACCGGCTCTGCGGCTGTACACAATAAAATCTTTGCCTTCCTTATATTATTAAATTCACAACAGATACCTTTCCACTAGAGATGTGCTACGGATACGTCTGATATCCATCTATCATGTTCATTGGTCTGCTTAGCATGGCAGTGGTGGAAAAAGAGAACGATGCGTGCCCTGGATGCTTACTACAAATCCGGTGGATGGAGGCTCGCGCAGGACCTCGGTGGCGTAGTCAACAAAGCTACCTTCGCCATGGTCAGGCCGTAGATGAGTGACCAAAACCTTGTAATCTCGAGCTCCTCCGTGCTTCGGAAGGCACGCTAAGCCGTTGGTCCCAGTCGCTATTGCGACTGTTTCTACCCACCACCCCGCATTGGGCCAGCGTGGTGGTGTTACGGCCCATACTCCTCGTGTGTTTCTCCATGAGGAAGGCCTGTCCCCAGCAGTGGGACGTATATAGGCTGAGGATAAACAAGGCTCGCGCAAGCTTACTCGTGGTTGCGCATCCACATAGCGCATCTTCACTATAACAATACAGCAGTACATAGTTTAGTATTGGTGGGAGCGGTCACATAGTTTCGTAGCATAGCTTTCACATCTTCGGAGCATAGCATAGCACATCTTTGGTGGAAAGGCATCCTTATGGTACGCACTCCTGCTGTTTTCTCTTCTACTCCAACTTCTGTACATATCGGTCAGGTAGTACATATCGCCGTTAATAAATAGTTATAGTCACTAACTGCAAGAAATGAGATAAAAATATCTGTATATTTATTTTCATTCGTTACTGTTTGGAATGGTGATAATCCAAACACGAAGGCAGAAACGTCGCACTAGTGCAATACATTATCTTTTTAAATCCATTTTGATCAAAAGAGTTTATAGTTTTCTTTACGATAAGCTTATAGCATAAACAAATGTATACAATCGTTAATATAATTAAATCGTACCTCATTCTCCTTTGGGATACTGTCTTGATGAGACGATGTGTAAACAAAAACTAATCTATACATATAATAAAACTGTAGAGGTCGAAAAAGTCAGGAGGATGAAAAATTGGGAATTTAATAAAAAAAACAATTTTTTTGTTTCTCTGTCTGCTTGTCAGTTTGTAAGGGCTAATCTCCGAAATGGCTGGACCGATTTCAATGAAATTTTGTATGGTGATACTGAAATCCCTGGTCAACATCTTAGACACTTTTTTTTTATAAAAAGAGCAACCCTCGAGTTTCTGGCTCGCTCTTCTCGGGCATGTCTACGTTCCGAGCGAGTGGTAGATTCACTTATTCATAAATTAACGTTTTTAAGTGTTTGTATATCTAGCCTATAAAATAAAGATATTTTTGATTTGATTTCATTTGATTCCGGAAAATTAAAGGGTTCTCGTGGAATAGTTTAAAAACCATAGCAAGCGCGGAAAAGGCGCGGGCAAAAGCTAGTTAAAAATAAATGAAGAGATGAATACTGATAAAAATTTTAATAACGAACTACGATTATAATTTACAGTTATGTATTTCTGGATCGATGCGATATGAAAACCTTCAAGAAAAAAGACAATTTTCCATGTTCCCTTTATTAAAATAACAAGACTGGCATCGTCATGGAGACTGGGCCTTTCAGACTTAAAGGTACCGTATATAAAACCAACGAGAAAGTACATAAAAATCGTAGAAATAAATCAACAAAAACATCAAAATACAATAAAAACAAATCCAAACTGAAGTTTTTTGTATATAATACTTTTCACAACGACCTCCTTGGTATGGTAGCGCCAACTAGTTACACTGATGAAAGTATGTATATAATTTTACCATGCGTAAAACAGAACAGTGATCTCCTTGGGCTTCCTCAGATAGATTTTGTATAAAACTCAGTCTATGGACCTCCTTGGCTTAGTGGCGCCCTCTAGTTGCTTGTTATATGTGGATAAAAAAGGCTATAAAAGACAGCTAACAGATACTTTTCATCCCTAGGGACGAAAACACTACTTTCCGACCATGAGTGATGAAAAAAATATTAAACCATTCTATGTTAGATCATAGCCCAAAAATTAAGAGTAAAAAAAAATTAAAAACGAAGGTCACGTTCCCAAAGGCTCCTTCAAAACGCTCTGTAGTGCTTAGAGTACAAATTTTTTTATTTCAATCCTAAGACAATAGAATAAAGAAACTTCAAACGAAAGAAAACCTCGTTAATTATGAAGGAATAATCGTGTCGCGACCCTAAGCCCGGTTCTCCAGTCAGCACCTAATTATCTTTGAGCCAGTTAAGATCAAAGAAAAGGAAAGTTTTTACGTAAATATTGAATTTAAGAATACGCCTCGTTACACTTGAATACACGAGATTGTACTCAAATGTAAAAGGCGTAAAGTTCCTTTTAAGTTGTATTGACTTTTTTCTAGTACGTTCTCGGGTTGATTGACTTTTGTTTTTTAAACTATTGTGAATTTGTGATGGTAAAGGCCTCTGTTAGCAGTGGACTTATTTAGACACTTTTAAGCATTTATCTACGAGGAAACAGAAAGACAGAATAATAATAATAATAAAAATAAACATTATTACTAGTTTATGTAAATTAAAATAACACTTAGAATGAAATGGCAATACGTGCTACGATCCGTTCGCAAAACTACCAGCCCCCTTATTCTAAACTGTCGGAAACTAAACGAATCACGCATTCTATATTCCTGTCACTTTTTATCGCGGCGAAATAGAGCGAGACGGGACGTGATTTTCCGAATCGAATCCGTGAACCGACAGTGTAGAATAAGGAGGCAGGAAGCCTTTTGAGAAGTGTGAACTCTGTAAAATATCATTGAACAATTTCTGTATTACTTCCAAATATTGGGTCCTTACCTATGAAATTGGTGTTTTTATTCTGTCTTAGCAATTTGTCCGTAACTATTAAGTTTCAGAACATTCTTATAAAATAATTGCCTCTTCTAAAAATAGACCATATATTTGAGCTCGTATTATTTAATTTGATAATTTTTTGTAAGTTTAATTGTGTTAAAATTAGACACAAAGACAATTATTTTTAACTGCCTCCCGAATACATCATTTGATTTGCATAATAAAAACGATGAATAATTTTTATCAAGCGTGTTCACACACATATTGCTAAAGCTTGTCTAATGATACATGCCAAATATTATTATCTCTGGATTTGTCGTTGTGAAGAAAACTGATAAAATGTTAGTATGTAAAATGCAGACATCCCCAAAATCTCCATACAAAACACCAATTTTATAGGTAAGGACCTAATAGATAAGAATTTACAAATAACGGCAAATATTTAAAACTCGCTGTTGCCCGCGACTTCGTTCGCGGTTACAATGGTTTTTTTTCTATCCCATGGGACCCTTTTAATTTTCCGGAATAAAAAGCATCTAAGATGTTGACCAAGGATGTAAGGATGTAAAATTTCATTAAAATCGGTCCAGCCATTTCGGAGATTACGAGTAGCCCGTACAAGCAGAGAGAGAAACAAAAATAAAAAAAAAAAATTGGTATTTTCCCTCTTTTTACATCCCCCTGACTTGGTTTGAAGCATTTTTTTTCTATGTACAGACATTCGCCTACAGTTTTATTATATGTATAGATTATTAATAGACTGTAACAAGTTGCCGTTCTCTCTGGTAGTTAGCCAATGTTTTCATAACCGAGATGCCAGATTCCATTGCTAAACATGATTTGTACAAATCCTTGAACTTGTACCTACTAGTATTAAATTTCCAAATCGTTTAAGAAAAATGAAGTTGTTAGTGAGGAGCTCGGTGGCGTGGTGGTTTCTACGCTTTGGCTTTCGATACGAAAACAAAGCTACCATCGCCATGGTCCGGCCGCGGATGGGTGACCAAAACTTTGTGATGTTTAATTCCTCCGTGCTTCGGACGGCACGTTAAGACGTTGGTCCCGGTCGCTATTCCAACCGTTTCTAGCCATCAAGCCTTGGGCCGTCGTGGTGGTGTTACGGCCCATACTCCTCATGTGTTTCTCCATGAGGAAGGCCTGTGCCACTGACCACTAGCAGTAGTGGGACGTATATAGGCTGAGGACGGTTTGGCTTATGTCATTAGAGATCGATTGTTTGGCTACCAAAGGAAATTGTATACTGCGTATTCCTCAAAATTTTCCGGATGGCAATAAAATTAAGACCCCTCTATCGACTATGCAAGCTAACATAGTCTAGGGGAGGGGGAGGGGTATAAAAAAGCATTCGTCAGATCAAAAAAAATCTTGTTGAGTACACATTCTGTTTTGCTTGCTTTTTACAGTTATTTTTTACATTTTGACTGAAGCTTTTAATTTATTTGAATTAATCAGAACATAATTTGGTCAAAATACTGATTGTGATTAATAAAATTACTTTTACATCTCTCATGTTCGGTAAGTAGGTCCTTAATACCCCCCGATGCGGGTTGTAAGTGATCGATTACCGCCCTAGGTTAATAATGTAGCTAGAAACGCCCTAGGGCGGTAAGTAATAAAAAAAAAAACTTTTTCAAAAAGTTCGCGTACATCTAACCATCTTACTGGCACTAGACATCATGCATTCAGCCCAATGACAAAAGAGGTCGCTTCGCTATTTTCATCAATTTTGAATATCGAACGGCGAAGCTAAACTTAGTTCTTGAAAATAAATTTATTTATTCTTGTGACAAAAGAGGTCGCTTCGCTATTTTCATCAATTTTGATTGAAAATAAATTTATTTATTCTTGTAATGCCTTTTTTTTCCACTTACCTCACAATCGAGATGTAAAGCAGAGTAGTTAGCTCGGGTGTAAGCATCAATTGCACCCTCGAACTATAAGCGCCCTCGCTGCGCTCGTGCGCCTATATATCTCGGGCTGCAATTGATGCCTTACAGCCCTTGGCTACTAATCTACTATTTTTATTCAAAATACTACTTTAAGCCCATTGCCTTCCAATTTAGTGTTATTTTGGGCTGTGAAGCACGTGTAAGTAGTTTATGGATATAATAAACGATATGTGTTTACGTTTGTCAATAACAAAACAAATATTAGTAAGTTTCTTTGAATAATATTTTCACACATCAAACCCACTAAATACATATGTTTCTTCGGTTCTATACATGAAATGGTAACTGAAGGCATTCTAAAAATAGAGCACTATTTTTGTGAGTTTAGTTTTGATGTTAAAAACATATACAAGAAGATACTTCTTATTAGAACAAATATATATATATATTTGCTCCCTTAGTATTTTGTCTGTAACTATTAATTTCCGGAGTATTCTTAAAAATAATTACCTCCTCTAAAAATAGACCATATTATTGAGCTCTTTTGATTTGTTTTGATAATTTGTTGTAAGTTTAATTGTGTCAAAATTGGACACGGAGACAACGCTTAAGTGCCTCCCAAATACATCATTTGATTTGCACTTAAAAACGATAAATAATTTTTATGAAGTGTGATATCACACATATTGCTAAAGCTTGTCTAATGATATGTGCCAAATATTATTATCTTTAGATTTGTCGTTGTGAAGAAAACTGAAAAAATGTTAGTATGGAAAATGCAGAGTTCCCCAAAACGGCAATTTCATAGGTAAAGACCTGTTATTCACACTTTCCCCTCTGCAGGTCTTCACTTGCTACCGCACTGGTTCACATCATTAGCTTTCTCTACCCTCTTTATCTTCTTGCATGTTCTTCAGTTGTAAGTGTAATCTCAGTCGAAAACGTTACGGCCCAACTACACTTCACGAGGCGATACGATGGAGCGCGAGAACGAAAGTATGGGCTGCTGGGCCGTAACGCTTGCGACTGAGATTTGGTTGCGGTAAATTCGTACGAATTTACCGCGATCAGGGCATTGGTTTGACCAAGGTACGCCTAGGTCATCTACCTCTAAAATTTCACTTAAAACAACCTATCAACTTAAAGTCACCTAAAAGATTAATTCATACTTAATTCTTCCAAAATAAATATACTGTATTCCAACATTACAAATTAAAATTACGAGAACATTTGGAACAACGTGTTATATTTATGTGCAACAGTTTAACAAAATATTAACGTTTCATTTCAAGCGCTAACGGCGATGGTGAAACTACTAATCCTAATTTTAAATTTAGGCCAGACTTATGTATCGGCGATCGAAAAATAGGTTTTTAAAAAGGAAATAAATTTAATTACAATAAAAGAACGTTTACATTGGTTAGCTCAAACAAGACTGCTCGAAAATGTTATTGACAATAATTCGTGGTTTAGGGAATTGTTGACGATGCACGTTGCGGGATCGGCAAGTCCACTGCGTCGTCAGCTGGTATGGCGGTTACGCCACTGTAACTCCTCCCTCCTTAAGATGGAAGCGCGATGAGCAGCTTCCGCAAGCGTCCTCGCTTGTCTCGGTCATTTGGGAACGGATTCTCCATTTATAAATTTTCACACCCACAACCACTGCTAAGATGAAGTATAGTAAGATGGTTGTCCAGCTGGGTGTAGTCATGAGAAGAGGCCAGTCAATTACATCATTTTTCATCTTAATTTCTTCCGCTCTATTGATGAGCTCATGAATGCTGTCAAGTGAGACGTCTTCTAATTTGATTTCGTATCTGGCTGCGTTTAGTGGTATGGTCCGAAGTTGTGGTAGAGGTATAACTTCTTGAATAGTGGTTTTCTTTGTATGCACTTTCAACGTTCTATTAAGGACCTGAGATTCACACATGTTGTCTTGTGTTATAATGTGTGCGCCGGATATTCTTCTGTATTCTGTCTTCGCTCCACACTGTGTTCTGATGACTTCCTCATCTTTGTTCAATATTAGCCATTGGTTCTGGGAAAGCTTTTGAATTTTTCTGTCCATGTAGATTTTGGCATATGTACAGTTTGCTTCTTGATGCTGTATTAACGATGTCACGCAGTATCCGTTGTCTTTGATTGGTTTGCTTTCTTGAAGGCGGCACAACTTCAACTCTTCTCCCAGCTGTCTGCAGTCTTCTTCCAGGTAAGCGTACTCCTCGTTACCAAGTGCTAGGTATTTGGATTTTGGGACGACTGTGAGATTTACAGGATTTGGTATGGAGTAAATGTGAATGAGATTATAGGTATTTAGATCTATGGACGGGATCTCTAGGATGAATGTAAGTGAGTTATCTGTACTATAGGCTTTAACTGCTATGGACCTTTCTATTAAGTGGATATTTACTAAATTCAACTTTGCTACGGGGTTAAGTTTATACTGCTTATTTATCTCTATCATTTCATTAATTAAATTGTGCGAGCTTATTATACTTGGGTGCATTATACCTAATTGCGCGAACGACATAGCGTCCTCTAACATATTTAACTTATCTAGTATCATAGTAACGCTAATATCTATCTGCAGATATGTGTTTAAGTATTGAATCTCATTGTTTATACTGTTTGTGTTATAAGTATTATTATTTATAGTTTTTAGTAGTTCTTGCTGATTATTGTTAATGTTATTTAATTGTTTATTAAATTCTTTTATTGTATTTTCTGCTAATATTATGGTACCTTGTTGGGTGCTGTGCATAGTGTTTACTTTGTTTCTTAGGTCAGAAATTTGCTTCTCAAATTTGACTGCGTCATCGTTATCTAGATTACCAGTTATTGCTTTTACTACGGAACCTAAGCCGTCTATAAGCCCTCGCTTTACCCTACTACGTGGTGTTATAAATATTAACTTTTTATTTATTGAATTAATTGTGTGCTCTATTTTATCTTTAAATGTTTTATGTGAATTGCTTAGAGAGGAATTGGGTTCTGTTTGTTTTACGCTTTGGTATAGTGACAGCAGTTGCAATGAAGTTGCGTGCAAATAAGTGATATTATAAGAACAAGCTAAGTTAAACGTATCGATATGCTTGAGGACTTCACCCTGTTTTAGTAGTAGGATCCCATTGGTATTATCTATGGGGTCGATGCTTACGTTGGCTGCTGCGTGGAGCAGGATTGCTCCGGCGAGGATGGCCCTGGAACAAGGTGTGGTCTTCGTAGAAGTTTGAAGTGTACTCTTATAGATTTGGAGTTTGGATGAGTTCCTATGATCTCTGCTACATTATTGGGATGTAGATGTAAAATTTTATACGGACCTTTAAATACCGGCTTTGTCTTATCGTTGCGCGCTGTCTTAGCCACCTGTTTATAGACTGTTTCACCTACCTTGAACATGATGTCTTCAGCTTCCTGATTACGTCGCGCTATTATCTGCTCCTTGTTTTTTGACATGTGCGCCGTTAGGCATTCCTGTACCGCTTCTGCATTGGCCCTATGTTTCAGTACATAGTTTTGATAAAATTCCTTAGGATACATTATTTCTAAAGGATTTCTGGATGCGGTATGACCGAATAGCAACTCATGTGGAGTAAACCCTGTGCTAGAGTGTATCGCATTGTTGTATGCTATGATGGAATATCTCATTATGAGCTGGATGGGATCGTCTTTGTTAGTCATGCGCTGTATTCTAATAATTTCCGCTAAGGTTGAGTGTAGTCTTTCTACCGGGGAGTTTGAATTAGGGTTGTAGGGGGTCGTGAAATGAATATTGATATTATGAGATGCACAAATCTCCTTGATCACGTCATTGTCGAATTTAGTATCAGAGTCCGTGGTTATTTTCAGGGGTAACCCTAGTACTGAGAAAACTTGTAATAATGCATCTGCTATATGTACGCTGCTACATGCGCTTAGTGGGGTAGCTTGAGCGAACTTAGAAAAATTGTCTATTACTGTGAGGAATGTAACGCCTCCTGTGGAATAGAGGTCCATAAAAATATGTTCCATCGGTTTACTTGGGGTCTCTGTTGTAACTAGAGGGGCTTTCAAGGGATTACGCTCGTACTTGGCTCTAAGACATATATCACACTGATTTATGTAGTGTTGGATAGTTATTAACATATTCTGCCAGTGATATATTCGGTGTAGTTGTTTGTAGGTTTCCTGGATACCGCGGTGGGTTGTTTTCCCTTCGTGATATCTTTTGATAAGTTCTAATTGCTCGGACTTGCTTTCTACAAGTGTTACCCGTTTTGTACATCGAATAAGCTTAGGGCCCCGTTCATTAAATACTGTTGTATATACTCTGGCAAAGGCATAGTAGAGGTCTTCTGTATAGAAGTAACAGTGGAATACCCTATCGGCTATGGTGTGTTCCTTTAAGAATTTTATGATCTCTTGCTCAGTGTTGTTAATGGGGATAAAAACATCCTTAACAGAAATTTTTGAGCTCGTTGACCTATCTTCTACTCTATAAACTGAACCAGGAGTTGACCTAATATGAAATTGTTTAAGTTGTCGATCTATTGCATCGGTTATTATAGGTATGCCATGATTTTCGTTATCTGGTTGGGTGTGATTAGTAGGTATTAGCTGGTCTTCAGTCATTGTTACTATGCTCATGCTATCGGATTCTGTCGCAGGTGGGGCTTGATTACTGTTTGGATTGTTAATATTACTAGTTCCAGCCTCCGCGCGTACATTCTCAAAGATCTGGTTTATCATATCGTCGTTATCGTTATCATCGAAATTAACTGCTAATGATTCTACACTATTATGAAATATCTTAACTCTAGACAAGGCGTCGGCGTTCGTATTCTGCTGACCCTTTTTATATACTACATTATAATCATATTCGGCTAACTTAAGCCTCCATCGTGTTAACTTTGAGTTAGGGGTCTTTAAAGACATAACCCATGTTAGGGGTCTATGATCGGTGTAAATTGTGAATTTACGACCGTATAAATATGGTCTAAAATATTTAATCGCCCATATGATAGCCAACAATTCCTTTTCAATTGTTGAGTATCTATGCTCTGTTTCTGATAAGGTTCTAGATGCGTAAGCTACCGGTTTATCGGACCCTACAGTGCCCTGAGATAGTACGGCTCCTAGTGCTACGTCTGACGCATCTGTTGTCAGAATGAAGGGTTTATCAAAGTCCGGGTATTGTAGCAGAGGGGCGTTAGTTAGTATCTGTTTGCACTTGTTAAATGCTTCTATAAACTCGGGACTATGTATAACTTTGTTATTTTTCTTTAAACAAACTGTCATAGGTTTTGTCAGCTTTGCGAAGTCTTTGATAAACTTTCTGTAGTAGCCTACAAGCCCTAGAAATGACTTAATGTCTTTTGGTGTTTGGGGAATTGGGAAGTTTAAGACAGCTTTTATTTTATCTTTGTTAGGTTTTAGCCCTTGATCAGTAAGTTCGTGCCCTAAGAATGCTACTTGTTTTTGCAGGAACTCCGATTTATCCAACTGAATCTTAAGGTTGTGTAACTTAAATCTCTCAAATACTTGTTTTAACTTTTGGATGTGGTCTTGTAGTGACGTAGATACAATAATGACGTCATCTAGGTACGTGTAAACGTTTTCTAGGCCTCTAAGTATATGATCCATTAACCTTTGGAACGTACTTGGAGCATTTTTTAAGCCAAAGGGCATGCGCAAGAATTCGTAATGCCCTCGTTCAGTCGAGAATGCTGTCTTCTCAATATCGCTAGGGTGCATCTCCACCTGATGGTAGCCACTAGCAAGATCAAGAGTTGTGAAGTATTGAGCACGGCCCAACCTATCGAGGATATCACTAATGTTTGGAAGCGGGTACTTGTCTTCGATTATTCTGTCGTTAAGACGTCTATAATCTATAACAAGTCTCCATTTTACTTTCCCGGAAGCGTCCGGTTTTTTAGGGACTATATGCACGGGACATGACCAGGGGGATATACTTTCTCTAATTATACCTTGTTTTAATAAGTTATCTACTTGTTTCTTAATTTCATCTCGCTGTTGCGGAGCTTGCCTGTAACTACGCACGAATATTGGTGTTTGATCTGAAAGTCTGAGCTCGTGTTTAACAGCGTGAGTAAACGTGAGCGGTATATTTTCTGAATAGAACAATTCTCTATATTGAAAACAAATTTTATTAATTTCGCGCCTTTCTTCATCGTTCATATGTCCGGTACGTATTTTATTTAAGTTTTCGCGGAGTTCTACGTCATGATCCTCATGTGGCTCTACGTCATACATATTTAGTTTACACTCTAATTGATCTGAGTAGGGTTCTAGCTCCCATGATGGATTGTTAGAGATATTTTTCTTTTCGTCGTTATAGTTGATGATAGTTGTCTTGAACAGGCCATCTTGTACTTGCACAATTGCAGGTGGTGATTTTAACCCAGTCATCCAGACTAATTGATCATGTATATATTGTCCGTCAGAGTAGTTAGTTTTTACAGTTATAAGTTTCTCACACCGAGGTTCGATCGGGACTCTTTTATCTGGATAATCGAAGGATATAGGGATGTCCGCGTAAGGGGTACGCAGTACTCTATTTTTTAAGTCTATGTTACTGGAGAGGGATTTTAATAAGTCTAAACCTATAAGGCCTACATATTTGGGATCAAAGTCAAATAATAAAAATTTATGTATTTTTCCCGATTTAAATAATGATGGTAATGGTAAGTGGGCAACTAAGTTATGACGTGTAATCGCGTGTGCAGTTTTTACTTCGAATGGTTCATGTGTAATACAATATTTTAATTTAGAATGATTCATTACAGCGTTAGGTGAAATCATGCTTCGTGAGGCACCAGTGTCTATGAGAAACTTACCTTGGTATTCCGGGATGTTGACGTAGGGAAGGTGGTCCTTGTCTTGGTGATTGAGTTTCACTAGCTCTGGTCGATATGCTCGTCTTCTGGGTGAAAATCCTGAGCACATTCCGACTCGTGCTCCTGACTTTCGACGCGTTCGTACGTCGGGTCGAACGGTCTTGCACTGTCGTTGCTATGCGGACTGTAGGTATATGCGAGTTGGTTTTCGTCACTTACCTGGATTTCGTCATAGTGCTGTGTCGGCACATACGACGGCGTGTAGAACAGTTCTTGCGACACAAGCTGTGTATTCTGCGGCCTGTATACTGACCTCATGGTGACGTCGGATACCTTTTGTGGCGGATTGACTTGTTGCCGCGGTATGTTTTGTTGCTGGCTTCGGAAATTATTAGAGTTCCTAAAATTTCCTGTACTTCTAAAGTTAGGTCTATTCTTCCAGGGTAGAACAGATTGAACCAGCTGCTGTCTCTGCTCCTGTGTTAGGTTATTAGGTACGGGAACGTAATTTAAATTAGGGTTAAACTGCTGTTGATGCGGGAACTGACTGTTGGCTTGCTTGAAAATAGTAAACGGTGAATGTTTCGGGAGTTCAGACCTTGGCTTTGCCTGAGAAGTCGAAGGTAAACTGTAGTTGTTAATTTTATTATATTGAGTCCGCGCCTCCTCCTGTCTGGCACTGACTATAGCCATTTCAAGTGTTTGTGGCTGTGATATGCGTACGCCCACAGAAACTTGAAAGTCTAGCTGACCCACATACTGCTCAATAGCCATGCTTTCATAATAAGACTTATCCGAATGTTTCCCTATGGAGTACAAGGTGTCTAATAGCTCCCGTAACCTTCGCCCGAAAGCTTCGGCATCTTCAGACCTTTGCTTGCGGAGCCTGGTTAACTCTTGCATTACCTGAATCTCGTTACGCGGCTCGCCTAGTCTGCGTAAGAGGGCTATTTTGATTTCAGGCCACGTGTTTAGGGATTCTTCGTATGCTATGGCGTCTATAGCGACGCCTGACAACTTACTTTTTATGAGGCACATTAGTGCAGGGTGAGATGTGATCCCGGGCTCTAATAGTTTGAGTATGTTCTCAACTTCCCTAATAAAATAATTAAGGGTTTTAGGGTTGCCATCGTATCTAGGCATCATCTCAGAGATGAGTTTAAAGTTAGCATCACATTCCTTCAAAGCCATCTCGATAGTTAAATATACGAGTACTTTCAAACAAAATAATATAACAGGCTAAAAATAGAACAATTAATTTATTACTAATAAAATACTTCACTTATTGCGCGCGACCTAATTACCTAACTGCAATTTGAGCCTTAGCGTAAATGGACGCGCTTCCTATCTTTATGTTATTATTATAACTATTTAAAATAATTGGTATTGTAATTAGTGTTAAAATTATAGTTTCAACTTTATATATCAATTACTAGATTTTTATAAGTTTTAAGGTCTTATATATGCAGCGATTTGAGCCCTTATGTAAGACACACTTACTTCAGTACTTAGGTGTAAACGACTGGAAATAGAGCAAAGGGAATTTGGTAAACGGGAGTACTTACCAACACAGCCTCTGCATCTCCGGACGGGTCTTGTTCAGCTTGGGATCTCCCGTAGAGGTGACCGCCTAATTAGATTCCTCTTGATCGCGCCTAACGACGATTGAAATCGTCTACTTGCTCGATGAATCCTATGTCTTCGTATGCAAGTTGCGCGATCCTACCGACTGCGCCACTTATGTATCGGCGATCGAAAAATAGGTTTTTAAAAAGGAAATAAATTTAATTACAATAAAAGAACGTTTACATTGGTTAGCTCAAACAAGACTGCTCGAAAATGTTATTGACAATAATTCGTGGTTTAGGGAATTGTTGACGATGCACGTTGCGGGATCGGCAAGTCCACTGCGTCGTCAGCTGGTATGGCGGTTACGCCACTGTAACTCCAGACACGATATTTTTTGAGTTTGATTATATTTGAATGAACAGTTTTCTCAAGATTACGAATGATCTCACCGTGTTTCATTTTAAAGCTGACTCTAGTAAAGAAGAATACCTAGGCAAAAATAATTTGAACTTGTTTAACAAACAATAATGAATTATTGATTTTATGAACAACAGTGTATATATATGTCCCACTGCTCCTTGCCCAAAGAGAAATGGTGATAAGAAATATTTGAAGTGCCAAAAGACAGTGGAATATGAACTCTAAAACCCATCCAAGGAGCAGCCAAAGCAAGAGATGCTTTGTTTCTAACGTGGAAACCATTGCGTTCAAACTAAGCCACAAAGCTCAAAGATATTTTTCATGTTTATCAAATTCCACCCGTAATATTGGGTCCTTACTTATGAAATTGGTGTTTTTATTCTGTCTTAGTATTTTGTCTGTAACTATTAAGATTCAGAGTATTCCTAAAAAATAATTACCTCGTCTAAAAATAGACTATATTTTTGAGCTCTTTTGATTTGTTTTGATAATTTGTTGTAAGTTTAATTGTGTTAAAATTGGACACGGAGACAACTCTTTTTAAGTGCCTCCCGAATACATAATTTTATTTGGATTCACTTAAAAAACGATAAATAATTTTTATTAAGTGTCATATTACACATATTACTAAAGCTTGTCTTATGATACATGCCAAATATTATTATCTCTGGATTTGTCGTTGTGAAGAAAAGTGATAAAATGTTAGTATGGAAAAGCAGAATTCCAAAAATCTCCATACAAAACACCAATTTCATAGATAAGGACCTAATATTACATCATCGAATTGTAAATTGCGCGTAGTTCCCTTTGCGTCAGGATCAGGGTTGTCAGGTATTTCATTACACTAAAATTGTTTACTTGCCTAATGTTTAGATCTTGTTTTGGGAATGCTAGAACTTCGTTAAGACTTTGAATAACATCGCAACTAAAGCCTAGCGTCTTAGTGAATAACTATGTAATTGCTTTGGAATTTAAAGTTATGTTATATATATAGCTTTCTTAAAGTTATTATATCAACAACAACATATTATTATCACGCCTTTCCCCGGAGGGATAGGCAGAGGTGTTTCACCACCCACATTTCGCCAGATCTGTAACATGTAAAAGGTGGCGAGCCTGTTGCCATGCACCGGGCACAACGTTAGGCATGCGATATTCACAATTAACTGTACATAAATTTAATTCAAACTCACCCGTGATTCTTGTGGCCTCTCGAACGAGTAGTACACCGGCTGTCCCAACTCGGCTACTGCTGTAATAGGGATTTTAAATGCAATTTTCATGATTATATATTAAAAATATTAAATATTTTTGTCAAAATCACGTAAATAAATTCACGTCTTTTGAGGCTGATACGAAGCGATCGTAAACGGAAGTTAAACGACAAATGATGTCATTCGTTAATATAACATGTTTACTCACATTTAAATTACTGAACTATCCTTAATATCTCCAATATCTCGACGTGCTAAACCACTTTTTTCGCACTTGAACCTTTTTTGGAACAGTCATAAATTGATTAATAACATCACACGACGCCATATTGCTGGAGCAAGCGTTTTGGCCACGAAATTCAAAGAGTGTATTTTAAAATAAATAGTACTAACACTGAAAATCATTTAAAATAAATAGTACTTTAGAATCCTTATACTTCCTTACCTTATATAGTCCTATGAGAATTTCTCTGCGTCAAAAAATTACTTAGGTATGCACTCGTAATAGGGCGAGCTTGCTATATTTTTTCTGACGTTTTTAGAACTTTGTGTTTCTTACCCAGGTTGATGGCGAGTGAAAATGATAATCTTTCACCTCATTCTATACTAAACTTAAGATTTAATCTCACCAGAGTTCTCTTTTAGGTCTTACCATTAGTATTAATTTCTTCCAACAATGTCGTCTAGGTAAACGCCCAGAAAGTGGGAGATCGTTAATGGTCGGAACAGAATCTGTGTAAATGGATCCTAATGTATCACGTAAGCGTATAAGATGACACAAAAACGACTTGTAAGTTTAGATCCTTACTCTAGCACCGTGTACGGAAAAATTTTATAGAACCTAAAACAGAACTTTCTACGAAACGTAAGTTTTAATACAATTTAATCGGTTTAGAAGCTGTATTTAAGATTTTATCACTAGGTACAACTTCAAAATACAAAACATTTGTAAAATCAATCTCATTAAGGTGCTTTTGCTGTATTACTGCCAGGTTATCACTGTTGACGTAATTATAACCTCAAACTTCCTAACAATCCGTTAGCGCCATCTATCCGCAGTTCAAAGTACTACGTCAGTCTCAGGTGGGGTTATTGACCTTGTTAACGGTAGTTACGGTGTATTTCACGTGGCATGGAGGATGGATACCTAGGTGGCAGTCTGCCAGGATGACGTCACAAGTGATACAGGTGCAAGGTAATAAACTTTGCCAGATGTTAATGAACTTACCCATTGAAAAGGAAATGGGACAGTGTGGTTAACACATGGGTTGACGTTTGAGATTTATAGGTCTAACACTCAGTTGCACAAAGATTTTTTAAGGGCGACATTTGTTAATGAGACATTAAAACTTCAAAGTTCATTAAAGTTAAGGTTGTTACACAAAACAGTTCTAGCTAATGTCTCTTTAGCATTGACAGGGGCTTATGTCGTTTTGTGCAACGTAAAACTACGCTCTTTTGACATTTCAATAAATAAATTTAATGGAGCATTAGAGATAATGCTGACATAAAATTTTAAAGTTCGTTTCTGCAACTGGGTGTTAGTAAGAGAAACTCCAAATTTAGAAACATCTTGTCAACCATACGTCAGCAGCGCATATTTCCATTCAGGCACATAGTGCGTACAGGTGATAAAATTTTGTCATAATTTCGTGCGACAGATGGTGCATTCAACAACAATATAATCGGATAAAAGACTAGTGGTCCTATAAACTTGTTACAATCGTAAGTGATGGTTTCAAGTTTTTGCGTTCCATATTATCTATGATATTTTTTTTAACATATGACGGGTAAGCTCTTGGCCTTCATCTCACCTCATGGTAAATTACGATAAGGCCGAAGGTGGAAGCAAGCTTCACCTGTAATCCTCAACAACTGAGGAACTGGCTATCTTACCTCAGATTGCCGTAACACAACAATGCTTAAAACATTGTTTTTATGGCGACAAATTTAGTTAAGACGGTGGTAGCTAGCCAGGTGGGTTTAGAAGCCCTACCACACTTTTACCCCCATGGGGAATCGCACCCGGACCTCTCGATTAACACCCCGTGGTGTGAACCACTAGACCAGAGAGGCGGGTTAAATGCAATAATGTTAATATGCATAAAAAAATATGCAAGAATGTTTGAATTTAGGTTCAACATTCAGCTTCTTTTGAGAATTCTCAACATAAAGATTGAATATTAGTATTTTGGATGAAGGTATTAAAAAATGTTCATCTAAAGACGTGTACTGCTGGACATGGGTCTCCCCCAAGAATATCCACGATTGGTCTTGCGCTGTCCCTATCCAGTTACTTACTGCGACCTTGGCCAGGTCAAGGTTGCATCTCCCATTGATAAAAATAATAATGTAAAAAATAAAAAAAACTGTCAAATTAGATTGAATTCGTCTTCGCGCGTGATTACCAATGTCAATCTTTTTTTAAATTATGTCATCGGATCACAAAACTAGAAACGAGTGTATGATAAAACTGTAAAGGTCGAATGTGTGTACATAGAAAAAAAAACTTAAAACCAAGTCAGGGGGATGTAAAAAGAGGGAAAATACAAAAAAAAAAATTTTTTTTTATTTTTTGTTACTCTTTTTGTTTGTACGGGCCAATCTCCGAGATGGCAGACCGATTTCAAAGAAATTTTGCATGGTGATACCTTATATCCCTGGTCAACAACTTAGGTACTTTTTATCCCGTGGGATTGTTAAAAACCATAGTAATCGCGGACGAAGTCGTGGGCAACAGCTTTATATTTTTACGATTCACAACGGCATTTGAAGTGACGATCACTTCTAGAGTTTTGTTACTAAAGTAAAATGTAAATGAAATGAATGAAATGAATTTATGAAAATTTCTGATTCCGCCTTCTAGTATACCAAAACGGTGGTTTCTGTATACATACTAATAGAGTAAATTTAAACGAACCAGCCAAATCTAAGCAGGCATATTAAAACTAATAATTCAGCTCCTTTAGGGACAGTATTTATATGCAGTTATAATTAATGCTAATGCAGTTGTTACGTGCTCACTGCGCGGTAATACGCGGGTAGTCGATAACACAAGTGCTGGCAATTAGGATGGTATTAAAATGTAACCTTTTGATAAGTTGGACTGCGTAAGCTGCAAATTATATATAGAGTATAGTAATTGTAGCCCAGACCGTTACTGTCGTTGCTGTTAAAGTAGGTTATAAGGACCGGATGAATCCGAAAAAAAGTGGTAAGCAACTCTGATTTTCTACATCGGCGATACATGCTTGATGATATTATGTTATGACGCTCGTCATAAGTCAACAACATTATTGAATAATTTGGTTTAAAGCAGGGGGCGGCTATGAAAGACGAGGAAATGGTTCTATTTATCTTACATGTTGTAAAAGTGGAGTCCAGATGCAACAAACAGAATCAAATTGAAAAAAAAAACAACTTCATATTCTGTGGGACCGATTCGGGTTCTACCAAAGTTATTATTTCTTTCGAACGAAGTCCTCTTTTCTTATATACTGTGCGTTTTTTTCTCCTGTTCAAACACTTCCTAAGAATTGTTTCCAAAAACGGGTTTGGAATTTCGCAAACCGTTAAAAGATTCTGCACTATTCAAACTGTCTAATATTCCTATTACATTATATTTTAATACATTTCCACCACGTTTTTTATGAAAATTACCCAATCGTTCTAGCTCCCTACCGAACGACGTTGTTAGATAAAGTACATACAGACATAAAATCACGCCTGTAATCCCCGAAGGGGTAGACAGAGTCAAAGGAGCACTGTGTTCCTTAAGACCACATTTAGCCATACAAAAATTGAGTTTGGTCAGATAAAAAATCGTGAAAGAGTAGTAACAAGTGGCTAGCTCATCGCCTACACAATCACGGACCCAGTACCCAATACGCCCTTAATGCTGCCGCTAATGCAGCAAAGTAAATATAAATAACATATTGACCTGAATGTTGGCAAACCATTACATTATATGTTTTGCAGTTCTATCGACGAGCGTACATACAAGTCTATTTGAGCGCAATATTGCACTATCACTCTTGTAGCGGGCAAAGGGCCAAGTGTCTGAATTGTATACAATGCCGTACATTATCTATAATAATAGTATAGGTATCTGTTTATTAACATTCTTGTTCCTCTTGCATTCGAGTAGATTAAATATTTAGTTCAGTTTTCGAAATAATGGCTGCAAAGAAATGTAGCTTCCTAACTCTATTGACTATGAACGTAGAAGTTGGAGCAATTTTCTTGTTCAATAAAAAATGCGTAATAATGATATTATAAAGGTAGACTTTTAGTTGGTATGACTTATCTCTCATTGATAAAATTTGAAAATTCTGAAAATTCTATATTTTTAAAAGATAACAGCTGTTTCGTTCAAGTGTTATTTCAACGAAAACACTATTGTTGTCGATTCTACCTAGTTTGAAACGGTCGACCGCGTATTTTAAAAGTAAGAATGATTTAAATTAGTTTACTAATATGTGTCTGTTATGAATAGCGCGGTAATCATATCATTGTTTGCACTTTTTAAAAATGTGGCTATTTAAATTCAAATTATTACTACTAGTCAGACCTACAAAAACTAATAAAAGTTTACATTCCTTATATATTAGTAATATGTTGATAGTTTGTTTAAACAGAATTAACACGAAGTTACGTGTATATACGAATGGCACGTGTTAAGTGGTGCATATTTATTGCAAGAATTACTTTAGAATTAGTCATTACTTTACCAACCTAAAATACGTTATGTCAACAACTTAAGCGAGCAGTTTAGTTTCGACTCATTTTTAATATAATTAATTCCGAATAATGATTGTTCATATAATCGAGTTTTGAAGTCGACTGTACAAGCAGTCAAATATTTTATTTGTTGCAGAAATATATTTTTATTTCAATCCAACAGTAAGGTTTCTATATGAACTGCATAGATACGTATTTTGATGAAATTAAACCGACGATGTTTCTAATTTCATTCATTTTCCGTTAGACTCCATCGATAACCGTAAGATATCATAAAAGTAACGCAACTGTAAGATAAAAGCAGACTGCAGCGTTGTAATGTGGCCTAAATATTCCTGTAAACCAGTTTGTTTACAACTCAATAAAACGTTTAGCCATTCTTAGAAATTCTGGATTATTTACAGTCGCGTGTTTGGCTAAGATTACTTTGTTGCGGAAGATTTTATTAAGATTTACAATGATGATATTGTTAGTGTAACTGCTGTTCTCGTTAGATCTTGAAGAAAAATACTTACCGAGAGTTGTATACAATTGTAAGAAGAAAAAGAATAAGAGAAAGGTCTTCTGTAGCTATACGAGTGCATTAAGAGTGCACCTAATTGCAGCGGATCGTTTTCATACGTTTTCGCCATTTGGTCCATATTTTAACTTACGGGTCAACTTGAACACGGTTCAAAAAACTGACTCTTTACGATTACTGACATTTATTCAGCTGCATTCATGTTTTTTTTTAATGTAAAACGACGATTTTATATGAGACGCTTACGCCGCTGAAAGATGAAGAAGCTCCATAAAAACGTAGTCTACAGACACTAAATGCAGTTGAATGAGTGTGAGTATTCCTTTAAATGAAACGTAACAAACCTCTTTTTTAAACGAAATCAAACACCTCCGAACTGAAATTTTAAAGCAACACAAAATCCGCATTTGTTTACATTAGATACAAAACAGCGGCAAAAATGCGGAATAAAAGGCAAATACTGTTCCGTTATAAGTTTGCGGGTATCCCCGAGCTCCGAGTTCGCATAAGGTGATGTTGGCGGCGCCTCGTCACAGAATGTTCTGGAACGACAAATATGAGTTACAGTGGAAACTTGGCTTAACATGCTGCGAGGTTTTTATTCAATCTGGCTGCTAAGTTAGTGCTAAGCTTGTTGTGTAAATAATGTACTTAGATTCTTAAAGCTTAAATTCTTATATTTATTGCTTACTAGATTTTGTCCGGGACTCAAAAATAATGTACCAACTGCTTTTCTTGCCTAGCATGTCGTAAAAGGCGACTAAGGGCGTATTGGGTACTGGTCTGTGATTTTGTAGGCGGTGAGCTAGCCACTTGTTACTACTCTTTCACGATTTTTCATCTGACCAAACCCAATTTTTGAATGGCTAAATTTGGTCTTAAGCTAAACAGTGCTCCTTTGACTTTGCCTACCCCTTCGGGGATTACAGGCGTGATTGTATCTATGTATGTATGTAGTTTTTGTTAGCGGCTTCGATGGAATAGGAATGAAGATAAAAAAACAATTAACAATTTGAATAAAATACCTTTTATTAATCGAGGAGCTCGGTGGCGTAGTGGTTAGTACGCTTTAGCTTGATCAATAACAAAAAACCTTCGCCATGGTCAGGCGTGGATGGGTGACCGAAAATTTGTGATCTTGAGCACCAACCCGCATTGGGCCAGTGTGGTGGTATTACGGCCCATACTCTTTATGTGTTTTTCCATGAGGAAGACCTTTTATTGATCTATGTTTACGACATAAACTTAGTAATATAATTACCACTTGCATTAATCTGTGCCATGTGCATGGCGACATATATCCTGCCTGTTACATATAGACTAAAACGTTTCGGGCGAAACGAGGACGATGTGATTAAATAAATACCTTCTTACATTAACACCTATCAACGAGCTTCAAGAAACAGACTTCAAAAAAGGAGGGTTCTCTATTCGTCGGAACCTTTTTTTAGCAGCTAATGTTGCTTGTGTTACGATTACTCGATGATAGACAAATGTATTTTATAGATATATTGTATATATTCACACTTTATTTAATAGTGTTTTGTGGTAAAGGAATCTAAAATAAATAATAGGTATGCAATAAATATTTACCTCAACGCTTTGTTATTAAAATGGCGCTGAAAGAACAGAGTCGCCGTAGAGTTGGGCAATGCATATAAACGGTTCTTAACCGGATTAAAATGTAATTATCCGCTGTGATTTAGTTAAGCTCTTCTTTTCTTGTGGTGGTTGTTCGGAGTAATTACTGAAAATGGACAAGAGCGAGTCGACATTGCAGCGATGGTTCTGCTAAAAATAAAAAATAACTTTATTTCATAAACCAAACTTGGCACTTAAAATCGTCAAAATTTTACATAATTATTTTACAATATAAATAAAAATCATTGGGAGAATAATATTAATGATCATTACCACGAGCGCTTGAAGCAAGTACAACCACAGCGCTTTGACTGTGATTGTAATCGATACAAGCGGCCGGATTCCGAGAGTAAGGCTTTTCACAAGAAGAGCCGGCAAGAAAGTTATGAGCCACTTTTTTAATAGCCAATCATATAATTATTTTCAGTATTTAATGTTTTACATTAATTTTTATTAATTACATCAAAATAACATGCTTTTATGATAACGAACGATTGCAAATAACTATTTCCACACCATTTTATCCTCTAGATAATTTAGCATTTTGTATTAGCCTTTTTTCATTAAAGTTTATTTTTATAATATAAGCTTTAAATTTATAAAAAGGCAGTTCTGTTATATTTGGTGGGATTTAATCTACAAAGCCACAAATAAAGCTGATATATTTTATTCAATACATTAATTTTGAATAAATTTCATTTTTAAAACTTATAGTTTGGTTTATTTTGATGAGAAAATTTCTGGCAGAAGCGGAAATAAGTAAAATCTGTATAGCTCTCAAATAAGCGACAACAAAAAAATATTTCGTGATTACTAGAAAAATAAAAAGCGTCACTCTTGTTGGGGGTGAGGGGGATAGCTGCACTTTTTATGTTTGTAATACTGAGACATTGTTGGGGAAAATCAACACTAACAATAAAATAAGGTGGAAGACTTTACGGTTACCGTTGTAAGAAGTTCCACAAACAGCATCACAGTTCGACCAAACCCAAAGTTGCACCAAAGTTGTTAAGGCCGGACCCTAAAAGTGTTGTTTATATACCAAATTCTAAATTATTTCTGTAAATCCGTTAATCTGTCGCTCGTCTAGGCCAATGAACTGATGTTCAGTCTTGCTAAATATAAATATACCAATACATCAGTGAACGAACAGCAATAAAAGATGGAAATAAAGTGATAGTTTTAATGCCACGATATTTGTGTACGGAGTAAATGACTCAGTTTTTTCTTTCGTGTATTTCGGGCGCTGTTCAGAGCTTTTAAGAACTAGATATTATTATAGGAACATCAAATGCTAGTGAAGAGATCGGTCGTGGTCCAAATGCTTTAGTCTAATTGCTTTAGTTTAACCGCGTCTCTGGTCTAGTGGTTCACACCACCGAGTGTCGATCGGGAGGTCCGGGTTCGATTCCCATGGGAGCAGAAGGTTTTCTGCTCGGTTTGGTTGGTGGTAGGGCTTCAAAACCCGCTTGGCTAGCTACCACCGTCTTACCGAAATTTGTAGCCATATTAACAATGTTTTAAGCATTGTTGTATTCCGGCTATCAGAGGTAAGATAGCCAGTTCCTCCGTTTTTTGAGGATTACAATTGAAGCTCGCTTCCACCTTCGGCCTTATCGTCACTTACCATCAGGTGAGATGAAGGCCAAGAACTTACCTGTCATGTGTAAAAAAAAAGTCTCAATATCACGTGATTTGGACCTACATTTGCTGATCTCGAGTTCTCCGTGCTTTGGAAGGTGAATTATTTTGAATTGGAGTTTGGTGGCCTAGTGGTTAGTACGCTTTGGCTTTCGGTCAAAAGCAAAGCTACCTTCGTCATGGTCAGGCCGTGGATAGGTGACCAAACCAACTCGAGCTCCTCCGTGCTTCGGAAGGCACGTTAAGCCGTTAGTCCCGGTCCCTATTGCGACCGTTTCTACCCACCAACACGCATTGGGCCAGCGTGGTGGCGATACGGATCATACTTCTCATGTGTTTCTCCAAGAAGGCCTGTGCCCAGCAGTGGGACGTATATAGGCTGAGGACGAACCGGGCTATGAACCAAAACCATCTGATTTGAATTTAGACGTCACCCACAAACCCGCACCGGGCCAAATCGAGGTGTCACTCACCATGCAAGCAGGTCAGAACAATAGTGTGACGTATTGATTAAAAATAAATAAATATATTAAATTTATCTTGAGAGGAGGAGAAAGACTCGTTGCGCCGACTCCAAATGAAATTGGGGAAAAGGCAGGCTAATGATGACGAATAAGTTTCTATTAATTACGTATATAGCTTTTCGCACTATTGTGAAAAAGTCTATTGTTCTTGTAATACAATTGAATATCCAATCAAATTTTTTTTTACATAAATACATATAATCACGACTATTATCCCCTGAGGGTTAGTCAGAGACTAGGCAAAAGCACCGCAAAAGCAGTCCATTGCCATAGACCGCGCTTCACCAAGCAGTGACTGCACATGTGCTCCGTGTGACAGGTGATGAGTCCGATTTCTTCAGATCGGAAAATGAAATGGTTGCTTTTTCTATTTTCCTTACATTTTCATCATCCGAGCACTTTTCCATCTTTGATGCCTTTCTTGGGCAAATATGTCAAACCGAAATTTTTTCATTTATTTCCGAGTTTAGCCGGTTTTTGAGTTTTAGGGCGTCTTTTTTGCAGGAAATTTAAATAGAGATTTAATACCAGATTTTGACAATTCTATAAGCCTGAAATGTCAAATTACAAAATCGAGGTTTAAATCTAGTATTAATTTTCCTGCAAGTGGACCTAAGAGTAACTAACAAACGTCAAAGACAAAGACAAAGACAAAGACTTTTTATTTCACATGAAATATGGTACATGATAAGGTGTTCACAATATATATTAATTTCCGTAATATTTCACCAGAAACTGGTATGCAAAATTAACATTAATAGGTACTAACTAAGAACTTAAAAAAAAAAAAATCAAACATTATAACAAATTGGGATTAAAGTACTCTTTTAGGGAATAGAAACATTTCTCAATCAACCATTTTTTTAGTTTCGTTTTAAAAATGTTTATTGGTAATTAATTTATTATACCAAAGATATTTGTGGATTTCTACACAACATTGCTAATGCATCTCAATAATGCGTCGAATCTGGTAAACATAGTTTAATTCGCCGCATAAATTTTTGTGTAGAATCGGTTGGGAGTGAACGTTATTGTCAATGAAAATAGCTGTTGAAGGCGATCTTGGATTCGTGCCTAATATTGTTTGGGGTTTTTTTAAAGAACGGTTTACACGTGGGCCATGGATATAGGGAAATAAATCTCGATACTGATTGTCGCATGCATTAGGTACCTACTACATTTTACCAAATTGCACCACTTCATTTGTTTAGTCCTGATAAATGAACTAATAGATATTTTTATACGAATTCTGTGCCATTCTTAAGATTCCATCCAACCATTTATGGATCAGCCTATGGATGTCCACTGCTGGACAAAGGCCTTCTCCAACAAACTTATGCCATCCATGCCTTATGCTCTCCGTTTATTATGCTTATAATAATTTTAAGTAGGTACACGCAACTTGTTTTTCTCTTTGTGCACTTCTCCTGTCGCAGGTGGGTTGGAAGAGATATCTTATAGATATAAGCCCTACCTATTGTAATTTTATTTCTTCATTGTATATTTCTTTCTTTATTGTGTACAATAAATTATTAAATAAATAAATAAATAATAAACTTTACAACAACTGGTAATGCGCCGCCCGCATCTAGCTTTGCCAGCTCGTTGGTCCATCTCGATGGGGTTGGTTGGTCATCTTCCAACTTAAATTGAAAACCAGTATTCAAACAAACCCAGCTCTGGGTCGTGGGTGCCACACTTAAGTCTGTGTCCGGAAAAGCCGTTAGCGGCTTCCGATTGGTGCTGACGTTGAAAACACAAACATCCAGAATCTAGGATGGATTTGCAGTTCCAAGAAGGCGTGTAAAAGCACTAAGCAGGCCGACTAGGCAGGCTGATGCGTTATCCTTTTATTGCATCAGCTACCCTCGCTCCGGGACCTCATTCTTGCTTAACACCAGATAAGATAGGGCCAATTGTCTGGTCTAGCTATAAACATTTTATTTTATTTTATTTTATTTATTGGGATAAGCAAACAGTTACATTATAAAATCTTAATATTAAAGTTACTCAATTGTGTTAACAATAATGTAGCCAAAGGCGCTTATCACAAGGTATATAAAACAGGTATGGTTGCCACAGTACAAGCATGGCGTGTAGAATTTAAGAAATATAAATTTCAATGTGATTACTTTTGGAATGGGTTTTTATATAAAAATTAAGTTAACATATAGAAACTGTTGCGATATAATACATATTAATAATAATAGAGTAACAATAGACACAAACTTAGTTGACTAAACTATTTTAACATAGTTGAAATAGAATCAGAAACAGGGCAGGAGAAAGAAGACTTTGAATTGTAAATTAGTATCTTAAAAATTTCGTAGCTATAAAGTAATAAGCAGTAGAAAAGATGGGGAATTGAGAGAAATATTGCGGGGAAAATATTATTTTTATTAATTGCAAAACACGCTACTTCTGCCATTTATCATGCATTTTACATTTAACTGAGCGAGTTAGCCTGCATATTAAAAAATGCGCCCCACCTGATTGACCGTAAACCGTATGAGTACTCGACTATCTGACGGATTTACAGCAGTTACGGTAAAGCCGTTATAACTCTCGCTGCGTACCGAATTAACTCATAACGATGGGGATTGTTCCGCAACGATAGTTGATCTAACGCTGTTTGTTAAAAGTTATAGGACTAGCTTTGTGAACAATTTTACATAGACTTACTATATATCTTGAAGTAAATTTTACTATTAGTTAATTTTTTATAGGATAGTAACTAATGGATATGTTAAATGATTAAAGTTATTAAGGTACTTAGTGTTACATTATTATTTGACAATCTCAGCAGCCTGTGTTAGTAAAAACTGTATAACAGTTATAACACTAAAATGAAAAATAATATAATTGGATATCATCTAAAACTAGGTATCTAATAGTTACCTCAATAGTTAAAATCTAGACCAATAGCGTCAATTGAATCGCAAAAATGTGTAAATTTGCGCTGAAAATTCGAAGCAGTATACATCAGCTGTGCCGCCAGCCGCCATTTTACTAATCCCTGCATCGTGTGGCGGTAAATTGTCTATGATTATTTTGAAAAATATATTTGAAAATTTCGACTATTGGACAAGCCGTCATATCACGATATATATCGTTTTCGCAATTGGTCCATATATTAATTTACTGGTCAACCTGACCACTGATTTAAAAAAACTGATCCTTACGTATTTCAATACAACACTTTTACTGAAGTGAGACCCGAAATTTGATACTTGAAATCTTCAGTTCATGGCCAAAACGACTGTCAATTTATTTGATCATTACGATTTCCTGGCTAATCTTCGATCGTAAAATATTTATAAATAGCTCCATATCAATATGTGTACTAAATCAAGCGGCGGGCGTGCTGCCAATTGTATAGATCTAAACAATTCATCGTCGTTAAATGCTTTCTAAAACATCCTCGCATATCTCAAAGACTGGGCTTACGGTATGCGTTCCTTCAAAAGAGACGCGAAATGCCGGATTTTCAAATAAGAACTTTCAATTTATTGTAAACCAAATCAAGATATTGACAATTTTGGACCTTGTTGGACACACACAATTGCGAAGAACATTCTAGTTCCAGAAAATTAGTCTCTTCCTGCAGCTGAGAACATCTTCCAATAATATATTATAGCGCAGTTATAAATATCAAAATAGTACATAATAATACGTGTGTGTAAAGTTGGTTAATACCGCTGAGGCACCATTGAAGTCTTAAGAGAGCTGAGGATGGTAATCATCATTACACTCGTGTGTCATACATACGACGTTTTTTAACTCACTTGCAAGGAATATAGTGGTATGTCAAATAATATTTAATATGGTCAAATTATAATAAAATTATAAATTATTATTATAAATTATAAATTATTTCAAAATTAGTGGTATGTAGTGTATGCCAACGTCACGTCAACTAATTCTGTGTGGTTATATTTTTACCGCACGAGTTTTTCATACTCGTATATGACATTATGTGCGAAGCTCATCCTACGAGCAAGTGTGTTGAAAACCTCATTTAATAACTATTCACGTCAAAAATTGTTCCAATAACTTGAAATTATTGCACAAATATGAATTTACACCTATTTTAGTTACGAATAATTGTAAATTTTTTATCACATTTTAACATTAACATGACGTCGATGGTTTTGATTTAAGACCTCTTATACTTCTTCAGGAATCGCTAAATCCAATATTTGTCCTTTCTTAATTAGTTATATTGGGTCCTTACCTATGAAATTGGTGTTTTTCTTCTCTCTTAGTATTTTGTTCGTAACTATTAAGTTTCAGAGTATTCTTAAAAAATAATTACCTCCTCTAAAAATAGACCATATTTTCGAACTCTTTTGATTTTTTTGATAATTCGTTGTAAGTTTTATTGTGTTAAAATTTTCAGTGCCTTCCGAATACATAATTTGATTTGCATTCACATAAAAAAGATAAATAATTTTTAAGAAGTGCGATATCACACATATAGCTAAAACTTGTCTAATGATACATGCCAAATATTATTATTTTTGGATTTGTCGTTGTGAAGAAAACTGAAAAAATGTTAGTATGGAAAATGCAGCTCCGCAAAATCTCCATACAAAACGCCAATTTCATATGTAAGGACCTAATATTAGATTGATCGTTCCGTATATCTCATGTTATTTTTTTAAATAGTTTCTCGATGATTTCATCCTTTGATTGCGTCATTAAAACACATGATCTGTGAACAGCTAAAAAGAAAACTAAGTCCACTTTCTTTGTTCGCAGAATGGCAACTAAAGGCGAGACCGCTCAGAGCGAAGTTAAAGTAAGTATACGTATTTGCCATTAGCGTTTTCAAATCTACATAATAGCCAGCCTTTAAAGTGGGTCCTTTTTTAGTCGTTTGACGTTAGAGACTGTTACGGTGCAATACTTTGTTATTTTAGAATGTATTGAGTATTGATCGGGGTATAGTGATTTTGTTTCGTGGTTTTCGTTTGATGAAATCGAGATGAATGGATGAATTGCGTACTAGGAGAGGACAATGATAGTGACAGCGATATTACAGAGTAAAGCAACATTCGATAGGCTTGAACTTTGGATGGGTGATTGAAATTGTGAATCTTAAGTTTCGTCATGCTTTAAAGAGCTTTAAATATAATTGAATTACACCACAAGTATATAGTATTTTTGTAAATGCTGTTCTTACGATCTTTTGCCCGCTACTTCGTCGGCGTATAATAGTTACTTTGAGATAGTGTGTGCTGGTATGTCGCCTATAGCCCTCCTCAACGTTCTGTTCAACACTGAAAGATTTTTCAAATTGGAACAGTAGCCTCAATTGGTGGAATATAAAATTTACTCCAAGCTATTATTAGAAGCAAAGTGTATAGTGGAGTTAATTAGTCCCTCATTTTTCTGGGAGGCTTTATTTCAATTTTTTAACATTCACCGGCATGGCACCCGCTCCCATGGGAATAACGGGATAAAAGGTAGCCTATGTCCTTTCTCAGGCTCTAGAAACAAACCAACCAACTACCAAATGACGTGAAAGTAAGACTGATAGACAGACAGAGTTACTTTCGCATTTATAATATTAGTATGGAGTATGGATTATAAAGCTGAAGTGTTTGTTTGTTAGGTTGAACATGCTAATCTCAGGAACTTCTGGTACGATTTGAAAATTTCTTTCAGTGTAAAATAGCCCATTTATTGAGGAAGGCTCTAGGCTATATAAAATTACGCTACCCCAAAGTGACTATTCCTCTCGGACGAAGCCGTGGGACAATAATACTCGGAGTATTTACAAAAAACTCCTCCTCTACTAAAACTCTAAAACTACTGCTCGTGTGTTTCTCCATGAGGAAGGCCTGTCCCAGCAGTGGGACGTATATAGGCTGATGATGATGATTTACAAGAAACTAATAAATTAATTTTGCATTTTACTTTCTTTTACATGATAGATTAGTAATGTTATAAACGCACGAGTGGTACAAAAAGGTTAGAACCTCGTAGTACTGTGTTCTAAGATAGTTCTTATAGCAACTCAACATGGCCGGACGTCCGGGGTATAGGCTCCCCTCATTCATGTATGTAAATGAATCGCATGCGGGTAATATACGGTTTTTTAGGACTGCAGTTAGCAAGCCATGGTTTTTGTTCCACTTAGTTCCCTTTAAGTCTGTTGGCTTACATGACATATAAAAGGACTTAAATATTCAAAAAATATGAAAAAAATCTCAAAAGTAGCACTTTATAAGTACTTTTTTTAACCGCCTCTCTGGTCTAGTGGTTCACACCACCGGGTGTTGATCGGGAGGTCCAGGTTCGATTCCCATGGGGGCAGAAGTTTTTCTGCTCGGTTTGGTTGGTGGGAGCGCTTCTGAGCCCGCCTGGCTAGCTACCACCGTCTTACATAAATCTGTCGCCATAATAACAATGTTATAAGCATTGTTGTGTTCCGGCAATCAGACGTAAGATAGCCAGTTCCTCAGTTGTTGAGGATTACAGGTGAAGCTCGCTTCCACCTTCGACCTTATCGTCACTTACCATCAGGTGAGATGAAGGCCAAGAGCTTACCTGTCATATGTAGAAAAAAAAACTTTCTAGGAAAATTATTTTGAACTTGATGGGTTGAACAGTTTTTGATAAATTTTACAAAATGGCAAACTACGGCACCCTATACTGAGCATGGCCCGACACACTCTTGGCCGGTTTTTTGAATATGATATAACTTGAACATATTTTAATTTACTAAAGGCTATAAGTAATTAGTTTCGTAGTATTTTATATCTTTCAGCATAGCTGATTTCTTATAGAATTTACTATGAGCACCTAAACATCCAAATAAGTATTTTAAAGCATGTGAAACCCTAATTATTATTTAGAATCAATAACCTCCAAAGACATAGTTAAGGTAACCGCTTTGAAAGCTCGAAGCCGACAATTTGAGAGAACATAGTTCCACTACAAATTAAGTTTGACTTCAAATTCTAACTTTAGTTCGATTTAGCAATACAACTTTGCCGGCACAATCTCGACTTGCGTAACTTGTGAAGCGTTCACATTGCCTACTCTTGAACGCAATACTGATCGATCGACATTGAGATTGTGATGTTTCTTACTCTTCAGTGGGACACTAGGGCCATAAATGGGTTCAAATTATGCGGATATTGCGTGGCCTAAATGACATTGAGTTTAGCTGAAATTTGTACTCTCCTACCGCTACCTCTAGTCTCGGCATTTTGAGATATTGGATTGTGTTATTATTGAGTTTTAATTGAGATTGCGTTCGAGAGTAGCCTAGCTGATGTTTGAATACTGTCACTTGAGGGTTTTTGGGTAGAATTAAACTTGTGACATGGTGGTACATGCAAGTTAAAGAATATGTTTACCTTTTTACAGGTGACGAACAATCTATTCTAATTCATAAGCCTTGTTGATTGATTTATTGTTTAGAGGGTGGGACCCTGGCGATCCGTCACACAGGGAATACCCTAGCATGGACACCGGTCTCTCGCAAGGGTAGTTGACTGGTTAAATATAATTAATGTAACACTGCAACTGTAATGATGTGCTACTTTTAAGAGAAATAATAAATGATTCAATTATTATTAATAAATAATTTTCTGTCGTGCATAGATACACATTTTTGAACTCGACTATACTTGGCGTAGTGTTGAATGTTCGAAGGCTAGATGCCAAACGTAGCTGGAGTCCACTGTATGATTTTTTTGACAAAAAGTGTAAGGAATAGCTTGGTGACGTAGTTTTCATTGGTTTCCATCATCATTTATCTTCTTTTCCAATTTAAGGATCGACGCAGTATGTCATCCATTTATTCACTCCCTATGTCCTCGTTCACACAATGAATATATCATTTCTTCGGCCTTCCCTTCCCTGCTACTGGTCCCTGTTGGTTTCGATTTTTAAAAACACCTCTCGCCGAAGTCAGACTTTGGCTGATAAAAAAATTAATTTATATAGAGTTTTAAGGCCCAATTGCACGATCGAGAGTTAGCGCCTAACCCAGGGTTAACCCAGGCCAGGGCATATATTTGCCCCAGGGTTAGGTGCTAACTCTCTACCGCGCAATTGGGCCTAACCGGTTTAATTTCTTTAATCAAATTTGCACTATAAATATTTAGGAGGAAAATTGTAATATTGTCGATTGTATCGTGCGAATTCGAATATGCTGCCTATTCAATTGGATCGTCAGATGCTTGGCAAGCTGATTTCCATTATTTTTATTTACACTGATTTTATTCAGTACCTAAGATGTAAAAATGAATAGAAAGTTTTCCTATACAGTTAAACTGTCACCAGGCTCTGAGGGTCTGTCTATAAATTTATCGGGCCAATATCCAGTAGGTCCCAACGTTAGGCATCGACAGCTGGGAGAAGGCACCGTGAATCGTTCAGGATCGTTTTACCTTTCACAATTTGCAGCATTATTTGTTGTTACAGCAGAGAGAACGATTTAAAAATATTAGTAATCTATTCGTGAGGAACTGAATCGGTTATTGTCTAAAACTAAATCACATGCTTTTTCCTAAATAAATCAAATCCTACATTTCATATTAAAAACAAACAAAAAAGGTTCCGATTCCAATTGTTATCCAATTGCTCTGTACATTTGGTAGTTTATTTGCTTGTGGATGTACAATAAGATTTACTCGTGATGAGTGGGGCACATCACACACATATTACTCTTGGCTCACTACCAATTTCGCTGTTGTGATGGGGAATTAAATGTTATTACTCGCATCCGGGCAATACCTCTGTTTTTGCGATCGGAAATTACTTTACACACTCCACGGTGGTAAAGGACCTCGGCAGAGGTATTTGGGACCTCTGTGCTACAGATAGGTAGGTGGTTTCATAGATGGGCTGCCCGCCAGCGCGTGTGGCTGTGAAACGTATGAAACCACCTTATAGCCTAAATGTAAACACCATCGTTGCGTTCGAAATTATAGTCTAGTCACCTAATATTTTAAACTCTTTATTGCACCAATAAACATAATTACAGTTAATAAAAAAGTATGCTCCGGAGGACTTATCTCTAATAGAGATCTCTGCCAGCCAACCTATCGCAGGTGTGTGAGATTTAGTAAAGAGGGGGAAGAGACACCAGTGCGAAAGAGAAAAAAAAACTAAAATTCAAAAACAATACTATAATAAAATAAAAAGATAATAATATATATATATATATATATATATGATACATACTATATACACTATGTCTGTATTGAAAAAAAGAGAAATGTCCAAGATTTTATTGCGAAACTTGCTTTGCTTTTATATCAAAAGAACTAATAATCGGATAGATGATATATATATGATACATACTATATACACTATGTCTGTATTGAAAAAAAGAGAAATGTCCAAGATTTTATTGCGAAACTTGCTTTGCTTTTATATCAAAAGAACTAATAATCGGATAGATGATATATATATATATATGATACATACTATATACACTATGTCTGTATTGAAAAAAAGAGAAATGTCCAAGATTTTATTGCGAAACTTGCTTTGCTTTTATATCAAAAGAACTAATAATCGGATAGATGAGAGAAAAGTTCCTTTACGAGCACATCAGACAACCGCTCGATTTTGGAGCTCGCGACTTGGGGATGCACTTCCGCATTCAAATCAAAATCAAGTCAAAAATAATTTTATTTCATAGGCTTAACTTAGCACTTAAAATCGTCAACATTATACATAGTCACTTTTATTATAAAGTAAATTTTAATAATAAAAATGACTAAAAAAAACTAATAAAAGTACATACATAGCGCATTGACTGTGGTTGTAAACAATACAAGCGACCTTTACAGAAGACAACAAAAAAAAAATAACACAACATTTTTGTTGTCTTATGTTCCTGTTAGATATGGTATGGTATGGTAGCCAGAGCTCTAGGGAGAAAAATGGTTGAAAGAAAAGGGTCTCATTTAATCTGTCCGAGACGTTTTAAAAATATCTCGTAAATGCGCGTTACTTAGTTTAATTCCGTATATATTTATTTTCAATGTTTCACGTGTCACATGTCTCCAGAATTTATCATAAATATGTACCTATTTTATAATTAAATAATCACTGATGACGTTCGTGCATGCACGCACGGTTCATTAGAATTCACTCTGTAAATCTAACAATGTTAATTGCCTCATTCACTTTTTCCGCGAGTGAAATAGATTCCATATACTCTCAGTGACTTGGAAATGAGGAACATTGCATAATTTTTTGTCACGTGGTGAAGCGACGGAATTATAAAAGAGCTCTTATTGTGATTTTTTAATATGCTTAGGATGAAATATGTGCTGATGATGCATATGATAATATAAGCACGAGAAGAGGCGTGCGAAATACTCAACGTGTATAAATAAGACAAAATAAAGTCGCCCCGCTTAGGGTCAGTTTTTGAACCGTGGTCAGGTTGACTAGTAGATTAAAATATGGACTAATGGCAAAAACGTATGTCGTAATATGACAGCTTGTCCAAAAGTCGATTTTTCAAATGTAACTGAAATTAAATAATCACAGAAAATAACGGTGCTGGGATTAGTAAAATGGCGGCTGGCGGCACAGCTGATGTATATTGCTTTAATAATAATTTATATTTGCATCAAACATGGTAGTTAAGGTGGTACATACAATTTGGAAGAACATACATGTTTCGCTTATCATTAAAGCATGCAAATTTGTCACGATATATTTACTACAATTTTAATCTTCTATAGGAGAAAGCAAATCATTCGAATCACTAATATAAAAACAAACAGAAAAGTATTAATAACAACAATAAGGATAAGCCCATATTAGACCATTAATAAATGAAGTCTTTTAGATCATAAAAGGTTTGCGATAACAGCCACTTATGCAAATCCTTTTTAAACTGGTTTATGATAGGTTTTAGATCCGCAGGTATTTTGTTAAAGATATTGACACATATTTTTATATAGCTCTTATTGTATTGCAGTGTTTTTGGTTTTACATGCAGTACCAGTCTGTTCGGATTTCTTGTATTACGAGTGTAAATATCACAAGCCCTCTTAAAGAAACACATGTTTTGTTTCACAAATACACATACCTCACATATGTATAGTGATTACAGCGTTAATATTTTCAGACTTGGAAACAAAGATCTACAGGATGTTAGTGAACACCACATATGGCTCTAATACTTTATTGTGCAATAAAATTTGAATTTTCATCCCAAATATAACCATTTGTCAAGCTGACGTCATACATTTTGGCGTTTCCATTGACGCTATTGGCCTATAATTTGCCGTGACTACGGATCAAAACTCACCCTTATTAGTCAGGAAAAATTTGGTTTTCAGTTCATTGTTTATTGTATGCGAATTAAATACTAACGTGTAATTTCCTTCGACATATTATTTACTTCTATTAGGACCTTACATATGAAATTGGCGTTTTGTATGGAGATTTTGGGGAACTCTGCATTTTCAATATTAACATTTTTTCAGTTTTCTTCACAACGACAAATCCAAAGTTAATAATATTTGGCCTGTATCATTAGACAAGCTTTAGCTATATGTGTGATATCACACTTCTTAAAAATTATTTATATTTTTTATGTGAATGCAAATCATATTATGTATTCGGAAGGCACTGAAAAGGAGTTGTCTCCGTGTCCAATTTTGACACAATAAAACTTACAACGAATTATCAAAACGATTTGTTTTGATAATTCGTTGTAAGTTTTATTATTATAAAAGATTTTTATAAAAGAGTTCGAAAATATGGTCTATTTTTAGAGATAATTTTTTAAGAATACTCTGAAACTTAATAGTTACGAACAAAATACTAAGAGAGAAGAAAAACACCATTTTCATAGGTAAGGACCCAATATTAATATTGTAGCCTGAATCAGCTACAAAAGCATATATTTTTCACTTCTATTATGGTCATTGCGGTTAGTCAAGCATATTTGATGAGTTTTTCACAATCTGAAATCGGTCTGGTACAGGAAATCAATATTTCAAATTTAAAAAGGAACATGCTTTTACATTGTTCGTCTATTCTGAACACCGATTTATCATTGTGTATTTAAGGTTGACGACCTGAAAAACGGTCAATGTTGTATTTTTAAATAGAATCTGAAGATGTCTATTTTTTTTATCGTGTAAATCTGAGGATTATCTATTACAGAGAGCCGAAATTCATTTTGAAACTTTAAGCTTGTTTTTTGGATGTCAAGGATAATTAAATATTTGGTTACCATGCCGATACCATGTCATTCTATACAAATTGATGCTATCTAATAGGCTGTAATATAGATGAATGGATCTAAAAAATGCAATAAATAAATAGCGATGCTATCGGAAGTGTACACTGCGTTGTTTTGACGATTCGCTTAAGACAAATTGTAGACGAGCGGCCGTTGATATTGGGGTCGCGACCAAAATACGTGCCGCGCCGGCGCAGGCGCAGGCGGCAGTAGGCGGCAGGCGGCGCACGCGCCGACCGCTCGCACCTCGTATTCAAATGTACCGGCTCATTTACCGCCGCTATATTTAACCGCTGCGACCAGATATCTGCATGTTCCGCCAAAACAAGTGAACCCAAACATACTAGTGATGTGAAAATCGATCCAGGATTGTCGATTAATCGTTCATGTTTCTGTGGACTGTCATGTGTTGAGTGCCACCACGTGCTCTGATATCTCTGCTTTAGTAACGGAAGTAAATATAATCTACTCTTACATCGACCCTCGTGAGTATCTCGTATCTATTTTCTAGTTTTTTGACAGTTTGCCAAGCGTTTAACGCTACAGTAATACTGTATTGGATAGTTCCTGTGCATTCCCGATAAATAACTTTAAAAATTATTTCAGCAAAATGAACCCTCCGTCGGCGCTATACGGCGCCATGGGCAGGGAACGAAAGCCGTTCACTTACACCCCTGGCGGGTTAGATTTATCGGAGATTAAATCGGAGCGCATGGCAAAACGTCTAATGAGAAATGCTATGAACCAGGGGGTGCCAGAAGTTCCTGTACAACAAATCCAATCACCTCCAGCCACATCAAACATTGCACTTCCAAACTTTAACTGTCTACCAGTTCAAGTTTTTCCCACTATCAACCTGCCAGCTAATCCCAAATCATTATTGAGAACGAGAAGTAACCCGGATAATCCTAGGGAACCGATACAGAGGGCCGCGCCTCAGTCACAAATACCAAAGATATCCAAACTTGAAAGCGGTGCAATAGCGAGTTCGAAGATAAATAACAACTCTTCCTATCAAAGACCGCTCTCTATGTACGATCAAAGCAGCAGTACTACATGCACAAGCACGAATACACTTCCTAAGAGAAATTATGAAAGAAATGATCCTCCTATACTCCCGGAAATTAGTTACGAAGAGGAATATTTTCAGACCTCCCCTAAAATTAATGACACTGCTATTAATAAGCCAATTAATTCAGAAATTAAAAGCGAACCAGTCAATAGTATAAGCCAAATTGAAACAGGAAGCAACAGTGCTCTCTTTGAACAGCCTTCAACGCTATTAGTAAACGGAAGTGGGACAAAAATAAAGATGAATGAAAATTCAGAGACTGCCAATTTAGAATCAATGAAGAGTACGACTAAGGGCTTAGACATAAACACTGAGGATGTAAGACTTACAAACAAAATTGAGACAATTGAAGACTTTATTGACAATAAAGACAAATTGACAAATGACACAATAGTTGATATTGAGGTTCTCGAGTCTAAAAATGAAACACCACTTACGAGTTACAACCCAATAAGCTTAGATTTTTCTATAGAACCGATATCAAATATGACATTTTCACCAAGAGCATCGACAAATACCACGCCCGTTGAAGAGCAACATAGAACAGACGATGATCAGGTTTACTTAAAATTACTGTTTATTTATTATTTCTATATTTTTGGATTTATTTACATTGTCTGTTATACTTATTTATATTACAATGTACAAGATTTTTAAATAGTTCCCCGAATCCTACTTGATTTTTATTATTTATTTTCTATAACTTAATGTCGAAGTAATCATAAAAAGTACATATTACAATCCATTGTAGTAACTTGCGATTTGTTTCTCATTTTCAGAAACAAGTCAAGGTCGTGAAGAAACAAGTAAAGAAAGAAACAAAATCAGAGGTTCATAACGGAGACCAAAATGGTGATGCTAATGTTGAAGCTGAGCTTACAGTTAAAATACCAACAAAAAAATCTGCAGCTAAGACTGAAACAAATGTAGAAGTTGTGAAAAGACAATTGCCTGATGGAAGTATAGAGGAGGTAAAAACAACGACTACTAAGACAACGGTTGATGGCAAAACCACTATTGCTACTAAGACTGAAACGACAATAACACCGAAACCGGTAGAAGAAGAAGTTGAAGAAGAGGTGGAAGAAGAAGAAGAGGAAGAAGAACATCACACTGAAACTGTGGAAGAGACTGGCGATGTGGAAGAAGTAGAAGAAGAAGTTGTTACAAAAGTTACGGAAGAGAAAAAACCTGCTGTGGAAAATGGTGACCCAATAATTACCAAAGAAGAGCGTTCAGAAACAACTACTACAACAACAAAAAAAGTTACTGTTGTGGAAAAGGAACAATCTGATGAGGAAGAAGAAATTGAGGAGGAAGAGGAAGAAGTTGAAGAAACTCAACCAACAGTAATAGCTAAGCCACCGAGTCCAAAAGAGGAGCCTGCAAAAGAAGAAGAAAATGAGGAAGTCGAAGAAGAAGAGTTAGAGGAAGTTGAAGAGGAAGTGGTGGAAGAAAAACATATAACATCGGAAGAAAAAGTAGAAGAAAAAGAAGATGAAGTTGAAGAGGAAGAAGAAGAAGTCGTGGAAGAGGAAATGCAAGAGACCGTTTCTGCCAGCAAAGAAGAAGAAATAGAAGAAGAAGAATATGAGGAAAAGGAAGAAGTAGAGGAAACAGTGACACAAAAAACGATTTCTAACGAATCAACTAAGCAAATAAAAGTAGAAGACGAACCTGAGTTATCGGATGAAGAAGTTGAATCTAAAAAAGAAGTAGTCGAACCTAAAAAAAAACAAGAAATTGAAGAAAAGCCCTTAGAACCACCAAAAAAAGAAGAACCAACTCCCAAGCCCGTCGAGACTCCTCCACAACCCTCTGTGCAGCCTGTTAAAGAATCTACTCCCCCGGTAGCCCCACAACCAGAACCAAAAATCACACCCAGAGAGCCTTCAATCCCTCTTGAGAAAGTCGAAGATATAGAAATCAAACCAATTGGCCCAGTTCATGAAAGTGTAACTAAATCCCATTCACATAACACGGAAATCATTACTAACGAAAGGCCTTCTGGTCCATTAAGTACTCAAACGGAATACAACAGAGTTGAAAATATAGTAACTGTCAATCGCACAATTAAAACGCTAGACCAATCATATGAAAATATGACTCAACATGGTGTGCCAAGCGTTAAAACATATTTTGCTCCAACTATGGCTACATCGCCACAGCCTTCAAAGCCCTACCAGCCTGTTTATACTCCGGTAGTGAATCCTCCTACAGAAAGACGCCATAGTTTACTTCTTGAAAGACTAAGCATGGAACGACAGCAGCCAACAGCTGAAATTTATCCGGAGAATTATCAGAGCTACGACTCACAACCTCAGTGGGTTCAGGAACCACAGGCAGAAGTTCTGACAGTTAGCAACGTAAAACCAAGTAAAATCACAAACCAGCAATGGTATCAGCAAAGTAAGAAAGAACATACAACATACAGTTCGGCGCCAACAACACCTGCTGCCCAAACTTGGAAACAACCGCTGCAACACCAACCTATTTCCCAACCCGCACCTCAACCTCAATCCCAGCCTCAACCACAACCCCAAGTTCTCCCTCAACATCAGCCCCAATACCAACCACCACCCCCAACGCAGCCAACATATCAGCCATCATATTCTGAAAATACCACAAACACCTATCAGCAAAACAGATACCAAACATACACACCTAAACCTACATGGGGTACCAGTTCAATAAGCAACACAGACACAGTATCAAGCACTTACAACACTCAACCAAATCAATACTCTTTCGTCAACAAAAATTCAACAGAATCATACCAAAAATCTACTCAACAATATACAACTTCCTATGTACCACCTCCATGGGAACAAGACTCGAGCTATGTCGTTGACACTTCGAATCAATACCAACCATCACCACCAACTAACCAGTACCAGCCACCCCAACCCGCACCTACATATGCTCCTAGCACAAACCAAGGTTGGACCGCACCACCGCCAAAAAGTAAATTCACAAAGCCACCGCCCACAGCCTACATACCACCTGCTCCAAACCAGTCATTTGTGAAATCAGCATCTGTGGAGCCTCCTAGAGTTCCTGGAAAGAAGACTTATTATAGCGAATACGAAAGACGGTACATTACAGTGCCAGAGAGCACATACGTACCAAACGAATCAAAGCCATCGGCACCTACGTTCCAGGCTCAGCCTGATCCTTCTCCTCAGTATTACTATGATAACAATGAACCAGTGGAGCCCGTAGAGCCTCAATGGCGTAAGGAGCTTAGAGAATTTACTGAAAAGACTTCTCAAACTGTAACAGAGCAAGTTTCAGTAAAGCCACCATGGGAGGAAGATCCTAAATATGAAAAGCCCGCTACTCCTTCTTATACGGCCACGCCGACATGGAGTCAGACGCTAAGGCCGCGATCATGGCGCGAAAGAAGTTTTGAGTCTGAATATGTTGGATCTCAGGAAACAAATAAGACCAGTACTTTAGGACGTCGGCCGCTTAGCAGTTATGGGAAAAGTAATGTAGAAACGATTCCTGAAAGGCCGAGAGGCGTGTCGGTAGACAGGTATAATCCTAACATATACCAGTCTCCGATTGCAGCCGAGCATCCTCCAGTCCAGACGCACACCCTCACCGTGGTCCCGCCTGCGAAGAGCTACCACAACCCCAATGTCCCGGCTTATCACACCCAGCCTCGTGCCTCAGCTGAACCAAGGTGAGATTTTGTTTCACTTTTGACAATAGAACTGTTACGCTAATGAGAATAATAATTCAATTTTTTTTTTACAATAAAAACTTAACTTACATATCAGACCTTACATCACACATATTGGATAATATTATAATTTAATTATGAGCACAGAAGCCAAAACATTTTTTCGTATTTTTGTGAAAAAAGTAAGTTCGTAGACGCATCATGCATAAACTTCTGCATGAAATGTAATGTAATTTTGAACAATGTATTACCGGAGTTCATAAAAGCTCCATTTTACTACTTAATTATAAATTCTAAGCATACAAATTAGCTGCCAAAAGCTAGTTGTAAATAATATATTACCTTCTAAGTTTAATTCTCTTCTGTAGATTCAGAAATATTGCAATCAAAATTCTGTGTCATGTTACTTGTCTAGAAATCGATTATACTTTTGCACTTAGCTAACATTATTTTAACTTAACGTTTCAGAGAGCCACCAACCGTGTATCAACAGCCTCGCCAGCACTGGGGAGAGGCGAGAGCCAGTCCCATCCAGTCGAGATCCTTCAAGTACCTCCAATGGATCACTGGGACGGGCAACGCAAACTATTAATAAGCTTATGTTAAGCGTCGTGGTTTAGAATAATAACACATTGAGTTGGAGTTCAATTTTAAATATATACTGCTTATCTCATGTATATGTTATAAATTCATGGTAGGTGACACGATGTACAAACATTTAGTAACCTAGGAGATGCTGCAAATTTTGCAACTGCAGCTTCACAGATGGTTTCATCAAAAACTTAATCCAATGAATCTGTTGACTCTAATTTAGCCTTCTTTCAATCTACTGTTTCTAATACATATATTTTTGTTTATATATATAATTCAATAAGCGTTTATAAGCCATCCTTTAATGTGTTGTTATTCGAATTATTGTGGGAATGGTGAGTTTATCGTATCGGTAACATAATTTTTTAAAAATTTCACGATCCCAAAATTCTTAAACGAATTCGAAGTGATTATGAAGCAAAGCTGTTGTCTACTGATCGTTTACTTGTATTTATATTAATTAAGGTTGTAAAAATTCGAATGCAACGACTAGAACGATTGTATGGTTATACTGTTACTAGAGTGAGAAGTTACTTTTAATTTTTGTATCTTGATTTGGATTCTGTAATTAATTTTCAATTTCTTCAATGATACGAAATAAAACGGGCCTTTATACGTACTAAAACCTTTTATAGAATACATCTAATACTTCAATATTCATTGTTATTGGTACTTCGCCGCTATGTGATAATTGTTTATTTGCTAACCTAGTCAGAGAGACATTGTGTCGCTAGTCCTAATTTAATATTATATTCAATATTTTACATGCATTTCTGCTTGTTTGTTTATTTAAGTATTTTTACTTATACTATTTTTAAGTTCACCAGACTAACTAATGTGTACCACGACACATTGCGTCTTTTATGTAAAAACGTTTCATGTGGTTCTCTGTACACCTGCTTTACTGTAATATAAACCATTTAACATAAATCTTAAGTTCTAAATTTCCTCGTTTCTATAAAATAAGTTTGATTAAACAATAACTCTTTAATGTATTTATTGAAATCAATGTTACCTGTAATTGTTGAGTTTTGTTTAATAAAATGTTAAAAATTAAATGGAAATAGTTTTTACTGTGAATCATATGAGCTTTTCGAAAAAAAATTATATAAAACATTCACGTTAACAAAGACTTTTTGCAAGATTATTTTTACATCAGACTATGAAATTTAATTTGGAAGTTGTGATTCCATTACATCAAAATGGGCAAGAATTAATCGTCCGTTTTTTGGCACTGGAACTGAGTAAATAAATGTTTATATTTTTGGGAAACATTCTGTATATAGAAATACAGAAAATATTTCTCACATAAAAACAAATATTTTTGTTCGGATTCGATACGCTTCCTACTGCAACAAGTGGCAAGTATAATTACTACAGAAAAATGTTCATTGTAAGTAGCTTGGTTTGAGTTTATAAATAAAATTGAAGGTATCGCTGAGGTACAGACATGAGCTTAATGTTACCATTTTAGTATTTGTATTATTTTATTTTTATTTTGGCATCACTAGAGTGTCTTTTAACAATAGCAAACATTTAACTAAAACCGTAAAAAACAAAGTAGGTGAAATGGTAACATAATACTGAAAATAATAAAATCGTTTATATTCCCACACAGTAAGATTACCAATAATAAGTTCGTGATAGTCAGTATCAGATGTATATATTCAAATCTACACATGTTAAATAGCTAAAAATATCTATCCATGGAAAGTCTAAAAATACATAATGCGTCAAATTTATATCAACACGCAGTTGTTAGAAGATGACAAATTTATAATTGGATTTTGAATACAATAAACTAGTGTTTGTATATTTTCGTCTGTTTTTTATCAATTTAGAATGAAATATTCTCCGCTATGTATCGTATGTCTCTAGCGGAATAATATGAGTGTGGTCGACTATATCTGATGCTGACTGTACCTAATTCAACGTAATTCCGGTGCAAATCCTTTTAGCTGAATCACATGCAAGTCTGCGGTCACGTACAGGAACAAATAAGGATATACGCCCCCCCTTTCACTGAAACCGTAAAAATCTCTCTTTAGTCGGGAAACAACGAAACGCTCTCTTCGCGAACTACCCTCCTTTAGAGCACGTATCCGGCACGTTATATGGAAAATTTAAAATGCTCTGATTTAACTAAGACCGAGACCAGGTGACGCTGACGCTTATTTTTCCTCTTATATCCGAGAGGGTCTTAAGGAAAATGACACTGTAACTGTGGGACGTAAAACTCAATTTGCGTTGAATGTAGCTCCTAATTCATGTGAAGTAAAAATCTCTGGATGGAAAAAATTGATGTTTAAAATTGAATAAATAATTATTATAGTACCTACAGTTAGCATCAAAAGTAGAAAACCATTTAAGTACTTTGAATTACATGTCGAAGCAAATGTCATGTTGTGTCTGGAAAATGTCGTACATGCTGACTGTACCGATGTCAAGAAGAAGCCCGAAGAAACATGAACATAATAAGCCGTTTAAAGGGTGACCTAAGGCGATATCTACCACGAAAATAAAGCAAATATATAAATTCTGAGATAAGGATAAAAAATAGCTAATGGAGAGATTAGATTACCATCAGGTGAGATGAAGGCCAAGAGCTTGCCTGTTATATGTAAAAAAAAAGATTGATAGAATTCATTATGAGAGATAGAAAGAGTTAATTTCTGACCCAAAATGTCATTTAGCCGTAGCATTTAAATTCAAGTTAAATTCACTTGTAGACAGGATTCATTGGAAACGTGGATAAAAACGTCGTATAGTAAAATAAACAGTTGTAATCGTAATATTGTCAAATTGGTATAAATCTGCTTGTTCGATTGTACCGTAACGCAATTTAATCAAATAAATATGTTTTCATTTATTTATTGCTTGATGCATTAATATCCTCAGCCTATATACGTCCCACTATTGGGCACAGGCCTTCCTCATGGCGAAACACATGAGGAGTATGGGCCGTAACACCACCACGCTAGCTCAAATGTTGGTGGGTAGAAACGGTTGCAATAGCGACCGGGACCAACGGCTTAACGTGCCTTCCGAAGCACGGAGGAGCTCGAGATCACAAAGTCTTGGTCACCTATCCACGGCCTGACCATGGCGAAGGTAGCTTTGTTTTCGATTGAAGCCAAAGCGCACTGACCACTAAGTAGGGGTCACTATCCAACAATCCACTATCCACGTATATGGTCTCCAAATTTCCCATATCGGCTATCACTACCATCGTAATCCAGGATATATGTCAAATTAACCGGGTCACGATTGCTAGTACAAATGGAGCCCATGGCGTGCGATTGGGTAACAAGTAGGGTAACAATGACAGAGCGTGATGGATGCGTGGCGTGCGGCCAACGCGGGTCCTCCGGGGGCCATCCCGCGCACTGCCTGCGTCATGACAGCGAAGCACACTGCAGCCTTTTACTTCATGCAATATTCCACTTGAGGGATCTAGTCTTACAAAATTAGTTGATTAAATGTAAGCAGGTATTACCGCGGTAGTAAAAATCAGCAGGTATTACCGAGGTATGTAATATTTTATGCAGTTTTATGCAATTACAGTCATGCTTAACTTAAAAAGTAAACATTTATAAAAGGGTAATAATCGATCTTTCATTAAACATGCCTGTAATTGCATAAAACTACGTGGTGTTACGGCCCATACTCCTCATGTGTTTCTCCATGAGGAAGGCCTGTCCCAGCAGTGGGACGTATATAGGCTGATTACGATACTTGGATAAAACTTAAGCACTATAGTTACTATAGTATTAGTTTACTATCTCTGTGCTTGGTGCAAGGCAGGGTTGTCCCCTGTTGCCTAGGGGTATTGTTCCCACCAATGCTATCTAACTATCCATTTTGTCAAATTATAGTTGCAAAACTGGCCAAAATAAAAAAAAAACTGCTCCAAAATAGGTGTGATGTAAACTAAGAGATATTCGTTTTCTTTTTCTTAGGGATTTTAACAAGAACAGCAAACATTTGAACTGTCTAATTAAAAAGTGGCTTACAAAGCTTTGATATTCTTGTTCTATTTTCCCTTTTTAAGGAAAGGCAAACGTTTTTAGCTCTCATAGATTTGACCAGGTTTGCTTTCTTAAGTAAAAGTACTTTTCAAATTTTTGGAGGATTTCAAAATTCTAATTTATTTTTAGTGCTAGAGGTCAACGAGAAGCGGATGCGGGGATCGAGTCGCTGGGTCCTCTCTTAGAAGATGTGTAATATCATTTTATTTTCGAGTAGGTACTACAAAAGCCGTGGAGTAGCGGCTCATTAAAAGAATACTACCAACCCATTCCTTCCCGTGGGTGTCGTAAAAGACGACTAATGGACTTAGAACTGCATAACATCCTATAGCTTATATCAGCGACGGGCTTGCCACCTGTCATGCTGAGTGCAGTCACTGCTTGGTAAGCGCCGACTATGGTAATGGACTGAATTTGCGGTGCTTTTGCCGAGTCTCTGACAAACCCTTAGGGGATAATAGTCGTGATTATATGTATGTTTGTATTACAAAAGATTAGCAAATAAGAGAGTTCCATTAGAAATTGCGATTAAGTTCGAAAAAGGGATCAGTATCAGCAGGATAACTAATTGCATAGTACTTAAAAGATCAATCAAATTATCTATATATATAACTCAAAGGTGACAGACTGATATAGTGATCTATCAACGCACAGCCCAAACCCCTGGAAGGATCGGGCTGAAATTTGGCATGCAGGTAGATGTTATGACGTAGGCATCCGCCAAGAAAGGATTTTGATTAATTCTAACCCCAAGGGGATAAAATAGGGGATGAAAGTTTGTATGAAACTTTGTCAATTTTATACTGATCGGGCTGAGACTTTGAGAGAAATTTACAGGGTTCCCGTGGGATAGTTAAAAAACCATAGTAACCGCGGCAGAAGTCGTGGGCAACAGCTAGTATTATATAAGGCATGCAGAGCATTAAAATTTGTACTGAAACAGGCATTTTTCACCAAACATTACATTCCTTTCTGGCAACGCTGAGGTCGCACAGCCAGGTTCAAGAATTGCTCTCTCTCTCTCTTCTTCTTGCCCTTTTCCCACTCTAGGTAGAGTCGGCACAACATGTCTTCTTCTTCCATTCTCCTCTGTCACTCGTCAGCTCAGCATTCACTTCTTTTATCCTCATATCATTCTTCACGCATTCAATCCATCGCTTCTTTGGTCTTCCTCTAACTCTATAAGAATTGCTATAGTAAATAAAAAAAATTGCGTGATATATCCATGATTAATACAGGATACGGTATTATCTCATTCTAAATTGTGATTTGATTTAATGTAATTTTATAGTTTATTTAAAGTAAGATTATAATTGAATGTTGAGCACAATTGTAATTGGTTGCAAGCTTACATCATTTGTTTATGTATAAAATATCATTATGTTTTGTGGTTTGTTAACTGTAATTGTGTCTAAATAAATGAAAAAAAAAGGCAAATGACCTTTTTCTCAGACTTCAGGAATTATATTGCTATACCTAGTTGTAAATTAAGTCTCAGGGCTCTGGCTATTGGAATTTTGAAGTACAGAGCGGTTATGGATTTTCTATAGTAGTAGCTAAGCTTGCCTTTTTTATTTCCCTGGTCAGGCTATTAAACTAAATACTGATGATTTTTTCGCAGGTGAAACGCGAGAACTTATAATGGTATGCGACTCGAATACCCACACGAATAACAGCCACATTTTTATTTATTTATTAGGGCAACCAACAACAAAAAAAAATGCCTGATAATGTAAGCAAAATTTGGGTGTTACTGTTTTTACAGTGCTTTTAGTATGAGTTTAGATAGTAAAACTATTTGACAATTGGACACCTTTTTTTTACAATACCAACGCGAGTATGGAGAAAAAACCTCGTCGAAAAAAAAAAAAAAAGAGAGGGATGGCGCTATTGATCCCACACAGCGCCATCCCTTTTCAACTGCGCTCAAGCAGAGATCTACGCTTGAGTTTGGTTCTGTAATACGGGCCTAATTCTAATTACTTTATATTGATATTTAAGGTCACATCGCGTGCATCTATAAACTTTTTTTTTTATTAGAACAGTAGGCTGGTGGAAATGAAAATTTAATTCTACTCTATTATTAGAAGCAAAGTTTATAGTGGCATAAATTTGTCCTTAATTTTGCTGGGAGGCGTTATTAAATTCCTATGGGAATATAGGGATAAAAGGTAGCCTATGTCCTTTCTCAGGCTCTAGACTATCTGTGTACCAAATTTCGGTTAAATTGGTTCAGTTGTTTTGACGTGAAAGCGAGACATACAAACAGACAGAGTTACTTTCGCATTTATAATATTAGTATGGATTACCCTCATCTTAATTTATATTTTCTTTAAACAATAAATCGAAGAGCGAAACGTTTTGAGCTATGTTCACATCGCACAATGCTCATATTGTGGATTTGTGACTGTAAAACATAACAAGGTAAGGTAGATTTTGAACAGTTTTAATAGAGAAATGTCGTAAGTCCACATCAAACCTTCACACTAGAATTTTGGAGAAATGATCACCACTATTGACCGATAAGTTTATTAATTGCATAAAATTATGTTCAATTTTTTGTGTCAAATTGTATGCTTGTACGATTTTTACTCTTCACGTGTAGCCTGAACGATATCTTTCGATGCGTATGTACGGATAAAAAAACACAGCAGTACTTTATTTAGGGTCGCTCCCATGGGTCCTGGAGCTCCCACCACTCAAAATAAAATGCTGATGTATAAATTAGGCACAACATTCACATCTTGGAGCCTTGGGAATTTAGCACGTATTGTTAATGACAATAGGGACGCCTACTTGAGATACTGCAATTAATGAAAAAAGGGCGTCTAATTGATGATAGCAGCATGTTTAACAATGTTTTTCCTGTACCCTGTAAGATTTCATTGCGAAAAACTCTTTTTTTTTAGTTGCGTTAAAAATGACAATTTCTATGGAAAACGTGAAAAGCGCCCCTAGCGGTTAGTAGTTGAAATCGCGTTTTACATAGAAATTGACATTCGTAACGCAACTAAATAAGTTGAGTTTTTTACAATGAAAACCTACACTAGGAAGCTCAGTGTTGGCATATTACATTATGTATATTGATTTATGTAAATAAATAAAAAATGTGGAAGCTGTGGGCGTATATCTGACACAGCTCTTAAAAGGCATGAGCATTACGACGGGTAAGTGAGAACGATCGCAAATAAATTTTGCAAAAAGGATTTATTACCTCCTTTTTAGAACTGAACAAAGTGTTCAGTAATATGTAATATTCTTCGTATTGAAAGTATTTCTTTTCGTGCAATAGGTAGCCAGTTTGACTCCCACATGTGGTGGAGTTAGAATAAAACTTAGGTATCGTTTAAAGACGATTATCGCGTACACACTGTGCCTGGTGAATGGTAACAGGCTTTTTCCTCTTTCATAGGATCTTAAGCATAACTGTTACTAATTTCTTAACCCTTACCCTAAATAACTAGCGACCCGCCCGGTTTCGCACGGGTGGCACCATATTATTATAGATATAAAGCTTCCTCTTAGATCACTCTATCTTTTAAAAAACAGCATTAAAATCCGTAGGGTAATATGAAAGATCTTTATAGGTAGATAAAAAACTCTTCTTTATTATGCACATCAAATAGGAGTTTAAATGAATGATGTAATATTAACATAGGTTTTAACCCTTTCTTAACTTGGTGAAATTCTATGATATGATAATAAAACGATCTAAACTACCCGGAGAAAATATTTCAACATTTTTTTTTTGAAAAAACCAGAAAAAAGTGGTCTTTCAAAAAGACTCGTCGTAATATGGTTTTTTTACATGTATGTGGCAGTTGTAAGCTGAAAGTGCAAATATCTTTGAGAATAGAGTGTTTAAAAAATAAAAATCATTTAGAAATACCAGATGCAAAACTAACGAATGTGACTCTAACGTCGATCAACATATCGCTCATCCAAAAGAATAATGACATAATTACCAAAAACTCGAAAATGAGTTTTTGATGCCATAACTTCATGTTTTACACGTTTTATCCATGGTAAAAACGACAGAATTGTTGTTCCATTAGTTTCCGACAGAAAGAGTCACTGCCGTCATGGTTTTGGCCAATACTTCGTAGGGATACGCGGAAACATCGACTAAGTTTATGAAATGTAGACAGATTTATAAAAATAAAACTAAAATTGAATATAATGTTGATTAAATTCATGATTTATTCCCATATCCAAACCAAGTTTAATTTCATAATTGTATTATTTCAATTATAAAATGTAATAAATGTACGTCTGGTTTATTTTATTTGGGTTTTTTTAATAGTTATCTTGAGTTTTCTCGCAAACTTTTTATATAATATTATTGGTACTAAAGTAACACAACATAACTATTAAAATATATCAAGAGAATGATTGGAAATACACTATATTTTCGATGTCAAACTTTTAAAACGCTCTCCTGAAAAATCGCAAAAACGTAATTACTTCAATATTCTTTTGGATAAGCGATAAATACATGCATATAATCACGACTATTATCCCGAAGTCCGAGACTAGGCAAAATCAATGCACAATCAGTCCATTGCCATAGTCCGCACTTCACCAAGCAGTGACTGCACGTGCTCAGCGTGACAGGTGGTGAGCCCGTCGCGGCTATATTCTATTGGATAGGCGTTCAGTTCTTCGTCCATTAGTCGCCTTCACGCCCGAGGGACGAGACGAGTTGGTAGTATTCTTTGATTAAGACGCTACCACACGGCTCACGGTATCCACGTCGATCAATTACTTTTGATTTCTATCTGAAAAGCGAAAACATAAACTAACGAGTGCTTTCATAGTCCCTTGAGTGTTCCTTAATTCTTTGGTCTTAATCAAGTGTTTAATGTATTTTCTAAAGCTGAATGTGCAATAAGTTTACAGAAGATAGAGTATATAGAAGATATATAGAAGATAGAGATAGAGAGTTAACAGAAGATAACACGAGTTTTATTTAGTATGTGGAACCTAATTTCTGCAATTAAGTCATCATTGACTTTAATGTGCTTAAAAAAACCTTATCCCTTGTATCACTGAGTTTGAATAACACCTATGTGTACGGTTGATTGTGAATATTGTGCCCGGTGCACGCAGTTTTATCAAAGGAGTATGTTTTCTTTTCTTTATTGCCAATTAAATGTAATTCGGGGATAGAGGCGTGATTATAATGATAATCACGCCTCTATCCACGAATGAGAAAGAGAATATTTTCTCTCATATTGCATGGCAGTTCGCCACCTGTTATATTGGGACTTAACATATATGGCGAACTGTGGGTGTAAACACCTCTTAGGTGTGTAGATAATTATGTTGTAAACATGCAAAAAAAGTATTTGTCCTTAAGTCCGCCATATGTACCTTGTTTAGGACATTAAAGTTTAAATAAATAAATAAGTTCACTTATTGTCCTCAGCCTATATACGTCCCACTATTGGGCACAGGCCTTCTTCATGGAGAAACACATGAGGAGTATGGGCCGTTACACCACCACGCTGGCCCAAGTTGGTGGGTAGAAACAGTCGCAATAGCGACCAGGACCAACGGCTTAACGTGCCTTCCAAAGCAGAGAGGAGTTCGAGATCAAAAATTTTTTGGGCACCCATGCACGGTCTGGCCATGCCGAAGGTAGCTTTGTTTTCAATCGAAAGCCAAAGCATACTGACCACTTCTCCACGGAGCTCCTCTGTGGCGTAAGAGTTCACTTAACTACAAATTATAAAAAAAAATTAAAAAAAAAGATGATGATTAAATTTCCCATTAAAACCTTATTTAAAGACGTTACTTTATTGTAATCTCATAGATGTATTTGTGTAACGTCTCAATAAGTCTCGAGCAAATAGAATTGAGTACATCAGTCTTCGGGCCGTGTGCGATGAGGCGGCAAAAACCAAAAACCATTAGAAACACAATCATTTTCGCCGGAGAAGCACTTATTATAATGATTCTGATATTTGTCTCTGATAAAATTTAGTAATCTTTCTAATTGATGCCATAGTCTGTGTAAAAACTATTTGGTTTGCCAATCGCAACACCCTGGCTAGTTTTGTGATAGAAGTATATTTGTATTTAGATTGTTTATTTTTGATGCAAATGTCTACCTTCACTTCATTCCTGTCATCCTAATGAACACCATTCTCTGCACTCCAAAACCCTGTTTTATTAGTATCTGCAATACTTATACCCGTTGCATTCTTCATTTAAAGTGTTAACAGTAATGCATATATTGTAATATTGCATTATTTATTAATATTAGGTCCTTACCTATGAAATTGGTGTTTTGTATGGAGAGTTTGGGGATGTCTGCATTTTACATACTAACATTTTATCAGTTTTCTTCACAACGACAAATCCAGAGATAATAATATTTGGCATGTATCATAAGACAAGCTTTAGCAATATGTGTGTGAACACGCTTGATAAAAATTATTCATCGTTTTTATCGATGTATCAAATGATGTATGTATGATGCTTAGAGCAACGCGGGCCTTCCGTCCCGGAAGGGAGTAGGCATACGAAGCGTTTCCCCTCTGTCAAAGTACAAGCCCAAGTGGGCATTGGCGTTTATAAAAACTAGTTGCGTTCAGATTTCTTCCTAGACCGAGTCCAGTCGCGCAAGTGAAGTCTGCTGTATTAAAAATGCCGAATTGCTCAGTTTTTTGCTGTAAAAAAGGTCTGGAACACAAAGTTTACAAAAAGATGGTGTTACATTTCACATATAAGTAATTTCTTATCGTATTATTGCTATTAAATGTCATTTAAACACTAAATTCACATAATTTATGGGACTGGCTGTAAACTTCTATAACAAGATTCCGCCAGAGTTTTTAAAATTACCTTATATTAAATTCAAAAATGTTGTTAAAGGTACCCTAATGAAGAAAGGCTATTACACTATTAACGAGTACCTAAATGATGATACAGTTTGGAAGGAATGAAGCCAGTATGGAGTGCTTTATTGATTAAGGCTTATCAATAATTAATTATACCTAAATTTATATACAGTGTGTTTATAATTTGTTTAATTAATTGCTATTATATTGTTATTTTTTATTAATCATTGTTAATGTATTATCATGAATTGACGATTTATAAGTGCATCATTGATGCCTACATAAATAAAGAGTTTTTTGATTTGATTTTTTGATAATTTAATCTTAATTAGTTGTCGGATTTGTTGACCAACATCGGGTCCTCTCGTCCATACTAATTTCAGATCCGTCGCGCGACAAATCCAACTTCTCGCCGTTGAACAACATAGTGATGTTACCGTTACATATCATAATTTTAGTCGATGGGTGGCGGTGGAAGTTATTTATTTAATGACACGTATTAGACAAATCTTTGTTTATATGAACTATACTCGATACGGGTTGTCTTTTGTACATTTTTATTGGATAATACCTAGCATGTAAATAGAATAAAAAACCGACCAAGAGCGAGTCGAACCTGCGCACTGAGGGTTCGGTACCATCTTGTATAAGTACACTGCGGTGTAGAATATGGCAGTTTTAGGTCAGCGCCTCCCACTTGTGACAGACACTAAGTCGCACCATAAAGGTTCTTTTTACCATTTTGATACGGAACCCTTTAAAAGATCATGAAACTATTTCAATGATAAAATTTTTTAATAACTAGCCTTCCACCCTTGGCTTGCCCGCGTCAACTACATTTATCGTTATGTCGCATGAATGTGATGTTTTTCCGGGATAAAAAGTAGCTTATTTAAAATTCATAAAATGGGATTTACACCGCGTACCGTTGTTTTTTGATTAATACGATATTTCGGCACCGTGACGCATGCAATTTTGTGCGGTGTAAATCCCGTTTTGTCTCATTTAAATGTTAGTGACTACATAAGTCTAAAACAATAGAAAGTAGCCTATATTACTATCCAGCTCCCAAACTATCCCCATACCAAAACTCACGCCGATCCGTTTCTCCATTTTGATAAACAAACTTTCACATTTATAGTATTAGTATGGATACATAAATATTAGATAAAGCTATATTTATTTAAGCAATATTTTTAGTATCCATTTATATACGCAGTATTTACTTCCACCTCTTTTTGATACGTTCTAAAAATTAATAGGCCATTCTGATCGATTACGCCACAGTGGCCGATTTGATTGATAAAATATGATGGAATAGTAGTTTATGAAACTGGTACTTAATGAGGGGTATTATACACGAGTGTATAATACCTAATTATGTGCAGTTTCATACACTAGTTTATCTAATCTCATACATTGAATGTAATATAGAAAAGATAGAGATTGATACAGTTTATTTATTGGTTATTGTAAGTATTAACATTTTGTATATTACAATTATGAAATTGAATATGGAATTATGTTGTGTGGCGTTAGACGTATTTGGTGTAGGTGCAACTGGTGCATTAATATTGATTTCTTTTTTATTATTTTAGCGGTGCCGTAAATAGCAAAAAAAAACCTATTTACGGTTCCGCTCTTATGTTTCAAAATCTCGTATCAAAGTGTATTACATATGTATACAAGAAATTTTTATATATTAGAATATTAAAAGTTGTTTCTAAGATCGTACATAAATACCTAATAATGATTACAAAAAATTAAGTAATAATTGTTTCAGCTATAAATAAAGATAATGTATAATACGTAAAATGTTTCACTTTGTAACCTTCTTCCGAATTTGACAGATTTAATATCATAATCTTCTGTTAGATTTGCGCGAGCAGTAAAAATTGTAAATAAAACAACTTTTACGGATTTAACTCGCGTGTAATTATATTTTACATTTTGATTATTTTTTATTGTATTTTTATCTTCCTTTATTAAACAAATTGAAATCGACATGTACAAATTTTTAAACGCTGTCCATAAAAAGATAGGTACTTTGGTTATCATTATTGACAGAACTATCGATAAATGTAGTCGATACATTTATCGATAGTGTCAAGCACAATCTTCCTTTACGTAAAACTGACGTCACAGTCGTGTACGTACAGTTGTTTCTCTGTGTGAATGTGTTTGTGTGCATCTAGTTTAAGCTAGTGTTTTAATATTTTTATCGTGTGCGTGTGTAGCGACGTTGCATAAAAATGCATTTGTGGTTAATTACATTTGTGTGCACTACCTCGTCCCCCGCAGAAAATGGCAGACTTTTTTGCTTAGAAATGACTGCGCATGGCGTCTCCTTACCCGCGTTGCTCTAAGGGATGATGTAACAAATCAAATGATGTATTCGGGAGGCAGTTAAAAATAATTGTCTTTGTGTCTAATTTTAACACAATTAAACTTACAAAAAAATATCAAATTAAATAATACGAGCTCAAATATATGGTCTATTTTTAGAAGAGGCAATTATTTTATAAGAATGTTCTGAAACTTAATAGTTACGGACAAATTGCTAAGACAGAATAAAAACACCAATTTCATAGGTAAGGAACCAATAATACAATTAATCCATAATTCTATTATAAATGCGAAAGTAACTCTGTCTGTTTTGCTTTCATGTCAAAACTACTCAACCTATTCAATTGAAATTTGGTACACAGATAGTCTAGAGCTTGAGAAAGGACATAGGCTACTATTTATCTCGATATTCTCATGGGAACGGGTACCGCGCTGGTTCAAACGTGGTTATCAATATCTGCTCGACCGAGTATTAGGTGACACATTGCGTCAAAATGTAATTTTATTACAAATTTTTAAATTTCTCTACATTGATTGTAAAATAATGATATGACAACTGAGATTTATCACCATAGCAACAATTAATCACATGACATGACACTTACAAGAAAGGTTATTTTCATTATTTTAGTTCAACTAATTAACAATCAACATTATACTAATAAGCGGTAGGAATGTAATGTTGAGCACTTCCTAAAAAAACAATGCAGTTTTAACAAACACACAAGAAGTTTTTGTAAACATTTATCGGCGTTAAATCAATAGCCACGCGAACGACGTCTCGGGCACAGCTTTCGCATTTATAATATTAGGTCCTTACCTATGAAATTGGTGTTTTGTATGGAGATTTTGGGGAATTCTGCATTTTCCATACTAAAATTTTTTCAGTTTACTTCACAACGACAAATCCAAAGATGATAATATTTGGCATCTATGATTAGAAAAGCTTTAGTAATATGTGTAATATCACACTTCATAAAAATTATTTATCGTTTTTAAGTAAATGCTGTAAAATGATGTATTTGGGAGGCACTTAAAAAGAGTTGTCTCCGTGTCCAATTTTAACACAATTAAACTTACATCAAATTATCAAAACAAATCAAAAGAGCTCAAAAATATAGTCTATTTTTAGACGAGGTAATTATTTTTTAGGAATACTCTGAATCTTAATAGTTACAGACAAAATACTAATTTCATAGGTAAGGACCCAATATTTGGTATGGATATCGAAGAGCTTGCTAGCGCTGTGATTCATATGCTTCGGTATTTAAACAAAGCATACCATAGTTAAATCTTACGAGGGTGATTAAACTTTCTGATCACGAGTTCAGCCAAGTTTCAGCTGGTTTTTTTTATTAGGGGTGACCAGGGCCAGTGAGGCCCTGGCAACGTCACTGCGACCTGAAAACATCTATTGTGACTGCCCCTACCTGCTTACAGCACTTCCCCAACTCCCCCGCTGATCATGTAGTCAACGATAACCCTAAGGAAGGAGGTTTTGACCTATTCAGGAGAGACTAGGTGGCCCCCGAAGTGGCTGCTCCTGTAGTAGTGCAGCTCACATTCACAAAGGATGTGTATGAGTGTTTCCTCCTGTTAATAGATATTTACTATGTATTCCTGTATTTTTTCTTTGTTTGTGTGTAATATAACTATGTATATATTCTTTATGTCCGTATAATGTCTCGTGTCTGTGTCGGAATAAATGTTTATCTTTCTTTTGTTTCTTTTCCTCCTTTGCGTGACAAAATTAGTAGTTAGTAGTATTAGTAGTTTTTATTTGTTTAGTAATGTATATGTTTGCATAGATTTCTGTTTTGTCTTGTGCACTGGTGTCGCTTCTCTTACATCCTGAGATCTCACACACCTGTAACGGGTTGACTGGAAGATATCCCTATTAGAGATAAGTCCTCCCCTGTATACTTCTGCTTTTTACATTGTTACATTTTGTTTATGTGCAATAAAGAGTTATATAAAATCTGCAAGTCGTAGTGTCAACAAGTCCGAGAACGTGTAGGTGTTTGTTGAGCTTGCCGGCTGGTTATGCTCAATATCGTAGGCTAACTTCAGCTAGATTAAAAGCATACCTATTGTTTTATATGAATATTTACGAGTGGTGCCATTAGCCAGAATTGGGTACATTCGAAACGATAATTCAATTCGTGGTCGTGTTTCGCTCCTCACTCCGGGACACCAGTATCGCTATGAATTATTGATGCAAATGAGATTATCCACGTAAACTGAATTAACGGCAGCGAAAGGATACGAACAAATGCGAGCTTAAGTAAGAATATTACTTCTTATTTATGTCGTAATGTTGACTTATTATTACGCTTACCCGCTATGACTGTTGTTGAGAGCCAACAACGTAGACGTCTCCGAGTTTATCATAAGCTTTACAATATCTATAGATATGGTAACTCGGTGGCGTAGTGGTCAGTGCGGTTTGGCTTCGGTTGAAAACAAAAAACCTTCGCCATGGTCAGGCCGTGGATGGGTGACCAAGTCTTTGTGATCTCGAGCTGTGATCCCGGTCGCATTTGTGACCGTTTATACCCACCAACCCGCATTGAGCCAGCGTGGTGGTGTTACGGCCCTTACTCCTCATGTGTTTCTCCATGAGGAAGGCCTGTCCCAGCAGAGGGACGTATATAGGCTGATGACGATGGTAACTTATGCTCCCTTGCAGGAAATTTAATTTTTTTGACAATTTTACTATGGCTGAAATGTCAAAAAATCACTAAATCTAGTTTTAAATCTCGATTTTGAAATTTTTTGACAAAATTGAGATTTAAACTAGGTTTAAAATTTCCTGCAAGTGGCCCTTAATCTTTAATGAGTCGATTCTTCAAAGGTCTCGATTCCTATTGTTGAGAGGATAAAGGTTTTCATTTAAAATGTTACTTAAATGCAAACCTTTATCCTCGTCTGTGCGCTCTAGCTGAGATCTGCCAAGACAATTTATTTTTGATGTGTCCACAAACGTCACATGGGCTTGAAGCCTTTGGGGAATTTGAGTTATACGAAGTATTGAAGCTTACATTTATAATCGAGCATAAAAAAAGGCAGTGGTACAGCGGTAGCCGAGTTGGGCAGACGGGGCACTACACTAGGCCGCGGGAAACACGGGTTCGATCCCACCGCCTTACCACTGAGTTTGAATAAAACTTATGTACAGTTCATGGAGAATATCGCTTGCCTCACATTGTGCCCGGTGTGGCAACAGGCTGGCCACCTGTCACATACCCAACATATCTGGCGGAATGTGGGTGTTTTACACCTCTGCCTACCCCTTCGGGGCAAGACGCGTGATGGTATGTTTGTAAAAAAAGCATCTAAACTACTGTAAATTTTTTTCTTCTTTTCTGTCACTCCTCATATCACTACTTTCTTGTTTCCATTTCCACTACAGACAGACATTTAGGGCCTGCGCAGACGACGGACTTTTCTCCGCGGACTTTTTGTCCGCTAAAATAGGACGCTTACAACTGTATCGAGTAACGCAAACGAGGGATTAAAAGTACCGCGTATAAAAAAATCCCTGAATAACCGAGGACATGCGGAGAGCGGACAAAAATACGGCGGAGTCCCCGCAAAATATAGAACTCGTGTGGCTAGGCAAAGCAACGCACATGGCGGACTTTAATCCGCGTTGTGCACTCGAGAGCGACGTATTTGATGATGTGGGAATGATCACACACCGTGTGCGTTAAGACCGCGGTAAATTCGCGGCAGACTTTTTATTCGCCGAGTGTACTTTTTTCTCCGTCGCGGATAAAATACCTTCGTCTACGCAGGCTATTACAAAGATACCGCAAGTTTATTGATTAGTATGGAAACCAACGTGTCAACTTTTTAGAAAGAAAAGAAAGAAATAAATATATATTTTGTATATATTTTATAAGGTATAATGCTTTAAGAGTATATAAAAAATATACGCATATTACACTTTATTGGTTTTGAAATAGAATTCATATATTTTTTAATTGTCTTTTTATATATATTTTTGCATATTCTGTTTCGTCTTGTGCACTGGTGTCGTTTCTCTCACAACACGAGATCTCACACACCTGTGACGGGTTGACTGGAAGATATTCCTATTAGAGATAATCTCTCTTGTATACTTTTGTTTTTTATGTACTGTTTTTTTTGTTTACGTGCAATAAAGAGTTTATATTCGTCTTCTAGTATCCGTAATACAAGCAGCATTAATTGCTGAAAATGGGGCTAGTTGATAGGTGTGAATGTCGGAACGTATTTATTTATTTATTCCTCTTCCTACACATCACACATTCATGCTCTTAGCTTCCCTGTTCACACTATTATTCTCTCTTCATCGCATTTATGTAAGCACAGGGACAATTAGTCGCATTTCCCTTTATATATTACTTACCATTCTCGTCACTTCACACATCCACCTCAACACGAATTTCAGCATGCAATCCATTGAATCCATCCCTTAATAATAACATGTCATTACCATAACCGTACTTTATCTACTATTTCAGTACAATTGAGATAGCATCCATAGATGTACTTTATAAACCACTCACAATTGAACAAAACATGAGCCTAATCAATTTCTATTGAGTCTCCTATCGCCGATACTTCTCGAGGTCATGGGAATCGAATTCACATCTTTTGATGGCCATAAACATACAGCCGCAATCCCGGAGGACCCGAGGGTCTATTGTATGACATTCTGAGGGTTTCCTCGAAGAAACGATTGATCCTTGATATAGAAAGGCGGGTATTCGGGTGTAAATGGCGCTTTACTCACATATTGAAAGGGCAAAAGAGTACACGATATGTATTAAATTTTGAATTGTAAAATTACATTAGCAATTTTTATTATTAAAAAAGGTATATTAGCTTTGGCTTTTCATACAAATTTACCAGCTTATACTTTTGTATCTTTGATACTGTGACAGTTCGTGTAAAATACGATATATTGGGTCCTTACCTATTAAATTGGTGTTTTATTATTCTGTCTTAGCAATTTGTCCGTAACTATTAAGTTTCAGAACATTCTTATAAAATAATTGCCTCTTCTAAAAATAGACCATATATTTGAGCTCGTATTATTTAATTTGATATTTTTTTGTATGTTTAATTGTGATAAAATTAGACAAAAAGACAATTATTTTTAACTGCCTCCCGAATACATCATTTGATTTGCATTAACATAAAAACGATGAATAATTTTTATCAAGCGTGTTCACACACATATTGCTAAAGCTTGTCTAATGATACATGCCAAATATTATTATCTCTGGATTTGTCGTTGTGAATAAAACTGATAAAATGTTAGTATGTAAAATGCAGACATCCCCAAAATCTCCATACAAAACACCAATTTCACTAATATTATACTTACAGGTCAAATTGGGAACCTTATTTTTATTGAAGTCGGTTACAAATAGTTTTAATCGACATTCGCGATGTGAGTCACCCTTAATGGTTTGTGATTTCAATATCTTAAAATACACGTTTATGATTCACAGTTTTAACCTATAATATCAATATTGGTCTTTATGTACAATGCGATAAAGTAAAAAATATCGCCTTTTGTAGTAAGAGGGCAAACGAGCACACGAATTGTTCTTGATTCGTCATATTCCCTAATCAGTCATTTTCATAAGTTGTCATTGTACAGTCAAATGAAATCGCGATGTTTATTAATAAGTATGAGGGTGATCAATTAGGAATATAACGAATCAGGAACCAATCGAGCAGACGACTCACCTGATAGTAAGAGATCAACGCCGCCCATAAACACCTTAAACATCGGAAGATAGATGCGTTGACGGCATTAAGGCATGATGCCTTAACGCAGTCCCAAAATATTTAAAGAAAAATTCACAACATTTATAATCTCTGTAATTTCAATGGATAACACACAGATTTCCACCCACATTTTCTCAGCTGACGATAGTCACCACCTGAAAATACACAAATAAAAGTCCCTAACACTAATAATAGACCAGTATTAGGATCCCTCCTCTAATTGGAATCCTAGAGAGGCTCCCGAAGGCCCCAAACTGACTAGCGGACCGCAAGCTTATAAGGTTCAAATTAGAATGGCTTTCATTAAACCGTCACTAGGAATCAAGCCATTTGATTATTCAGTGCTAATAGAAATAGCACTAATGAGTTATGGCAATTTGAGCTTTACTGAGTTGGTGGAGAAATGGATTTTCAGCACTGTAAAGTTGTGTTTAGAGACAATAGAATAAGTAAGTAAGAAACTGTAACTTATTCTGTTGTTAGGTGTTTTAATTTAGACTTTATGCTATTTGTAATAAAGATATCTTTATTTAAAAAATCATACTTAAATAAAGTAAGAGAAAGTGAGTTATGAAGTTTGCCATAAAGATAAGGTAAATATTAAGGTAATTTTCAATCGCATACAGTCTTTTTATAGCGGCGTTTACAGCGCATAATGGACACATGCACATTGCTATAAAAAACCAAAGCTCGACAATTTAATTTCACAATAGGTATTTAAAGTTATTGTGACTAATAGGTACTATAATTTCTTCGCCAGTCAGATGCTCATTTATTTCTAAAATCAATGAGTTAGTTGATTCTTCTTAATTATAAGGGTTTTTTATTGGCATTACTGAAATTCATATGTCAATAATGAAACATCTGCCTTATACCAATACTATTGTCATATATTTTCAATTATTTTTAAGGTAATTGGATAGGTGACTATAAAAATAGTGGAGATAACTGATGCAGTTAAAGTAAAAGAAGGTATCCGTTATACTTCATCCACATCCGATGAAGAATGTTTAATAACAAAGCGTTGCCTAGCAACCACTGACAGGCATATGTTAATAACCTTTTTCTATCAGGCACATTAAACTGTTTATGAAATTAATTTATTAGCATTACTTATAATTGCTTCTAAAATATCACAAGAAAAAGTTAAAAAAAAAAAAAAATTGTGTCGCGTTATAGCATTAAACTGATCCTAGTACTTTCATTTGTGGTCGGGTAAAAATAAAAATGAATACGCAACTGATTTTAAAAGTACAAACGGTGTAGGAACACGAGGGAAAGTTAGTGTCGATTGCAATTGGAAGATTAGTTTAAAAGTGCAAAAATGTTTACGAGATCTGAATTTTGTCAAGGTTGTGTTCTTATAGGGCTGTGAGGTAAAAATAATTTAGATTTTATCTTCATTTCTTATTTTAATTAAAAAGTATTGAAGTTTTGTGAGTGTTTCTAGTGATATATGGTAGAGAAATAATTATTAAAGAAACAATTGTGAAATTATGTGCAGTAATCGGGTCGGAAATACAAGATTTAGCTATTTTTTCGTAAACTAAGTTGTGATGACCCTAAACATGGTTTGTTTACATTTATTCGTCATCGGATTTGGATGAAGTATAGGTACAGTCACATGCAATAATATGTATACATATTTGACAGATGATAGTTTTTATTCCCCTCTAATACGAGTCACTTAATGTCAGAAGTGGTTACATATTTTTGAAGTTGACTGTACGACAACGAGTGAAGCAATAAGGACTGTTAGGTATAACTGCGGCACAACGTGCGAGCTGAGCAAGCGAAGTGAGCGTGCCGCGGCAGCGGCCGGCGAAGCGTCAGAACCGCACATAATTTTTTTTGAACTCAAGGATTTTGATAGGTCGCCGACGGACCACCATTAGAAAATTTCAAAACCTCTAGAAAGTATTTGAGTTTATTTTCAAAAGAGTACTTACTAAGAAGACTAAGGTGTAAACAGTCATATTTTTTTTAGAAAATATGCTAAGCTATTTAGGTATTTTGTGCATTAGGTATTTCGTCTGTTAGGTATTTTGATTTTCGGTATTTTAAACATAGGTATTTTAAATTTAGGGATTATGATACGCAACCTTAAGTACTTATGTGTATTCGGTGAATAATCCATATTACAAGCGTAAAAATTGCTTATTTGTGCAACTTTTCTTAATTGTCAGAAGCGAGGTATATTCGTCCATTCTCTCCTTTGTCTACACCATGATACGATGTACTAATATTTGCTGTACTCTAGTAAACATAACTTGCCCTAATCCATTTAAAGAAACTAAAACAGCAGGTCAAATCCACGCGATTGCGCGCAACTAGCAAACTTGGGGCATTACTGGATTGACCATAAAATGGAATTACTGGAACAATACCTAACTTCAGTTAACAGGACCAATCCGAATGCTTCGATATCGCGGAATAAGTTGGAATTACGTGTAATACGCGGATTAGCTTCGGAATTACGAAGGTTATGACTTTGCTGTAAAGTTGGAATACGTGGATGATTTTTGCTGGAACATTTTCTGGGTGAAATAGTTTTTGGGATTGGATCTTTCGGGATTATGCGTAAGGTGTAATATCGCGGATGTAAACTGTTTAAAAATTCTGGAAGAGATTTTGCTCATACGGACCAGCCTTCAGTACATAATTTTTTCCATTTTTGCATGTGTGAGATATTAATCGTCAGTTTTTAAAGCCAATTTTACTATGGAATCAAATATATGACCGCCCATTGTAAAAATGTTTGAATTTCTTGTTTTTTTGTAATAAGTTATGAATATGCATTGAAGAGTAAGTAAATGTACTTTAATTCTTGAGGCCACGTGAACGCTGGCGTTCGCGAACAATATATGTTTATATTGTGGCTCGTTTAGGGCTATTGATAGGGTAAAAGACAAAATCAATGCTTTACTAAACTGTCCATGCTGATGCGATTTCGCCAAACATTCTCAGTGAATTCTCGGGACAGACCGCCCTCTCTTCAAATTCAAGTTCAACCGTCTACGACTATCGTAACTCACTTTCAGGAACTTAAGTCAGTTGCAAATAATGCAACGCTTTATTACTGAAAGGTTGCTTAAAAATTTTACGGAAAAATGCAGGTTTTCAACACATTTTCATCGATATTAAACCTACCTCTTCTAAATGGAAGAATGGTACCTCTAGTTTTGATCTCTTATAAATACAACATAAGATAACATCACCACGCCACGCCATCATCACGCCTATTTCCCGAAGCCTATTTCCGAAAATCATCATCATCATCAACTGCTAATAACAGGGACTTAACCAAGAATCGAAAGCACAATATCCGAATAATATACCATGATCATTCAAAAGGTAGGTAATAACACAGTTTAGCTGCTGTTATCTTCAATTCCAGAAACCTTTTTACAAACCAAAACAAACAAAAGTGACAAGAAATATAATAAAACATTAATGAAAATGACGTGATATCGTATAAAGAGACGCAGCATACAGCGGCGGCGATAGCGTGATTCTGAAATTCTATAGAAATCCAATTAATAATACAAAATTTATAGATGAAATTGGTAAATAGAGATTTACAACTAAAGTTAAATTTAATAACATATTTAGCCTCGATAATATTTTGCAAATAACCTACAGAACTAACTTCATTTCAAAAATAAATTCAAGATAAAGCGCTGAACATTTTTATTATTGTTATAGCTTTATAGTTAAGACTGAATAGATTATTAACAAGGTAGAATATATAAAGCAAAATATATTATAATTTTTTATAGGAATCACCATCGGTCTCATATGACGATTTTCTCTATTTATTTTTATGTTACTGAATGTTTTCTTTAGTGGACTGTATTTTCACTTCCTCTCGTTTGTAAAGCGTCCTTTTAGGTTTGTTCAATAGTGTAGAAATAGTCCACGTGTGATTGAGAAATTGAGACAAAACAGAAACGAACGAAAACTAAGTAGTAATTGGAAATATTTGAAAGCTTTGAATATAACTTTGTCGATCTAAAGTCGTAACCAGCTTGAATTGGAGGTTCTCACGAGTATTTTAATTGGTGTAAATGTGTAGGTATGATATACTATAAGCAAGTACATTTAGTAAGTATAAGTTATAGTAAGAAATATTGAATTTGCTGATTGGCAAATAGAGTAATAATTGACTATAGTCGAATAGTTCGCATTGTAACAGACTCATCTGCATTGTGTTTTCATTTGAAAAAATTGGTGTGCTTATTTACCTCGATAACCAACTTATTGTTGGCGCATGTTCCATTGTATGAATATAAAAATATAATTTATTATAAGGGCATCGCATTTCACCAGCGCAACTCCTCTTTGTATTCCACCAGCACGTCAAATCTAGCCCATAAGACGACGTTTCATTAAGAAAATGTACCGATTTATTTCTCGAAATGTCACTTAATTCAATTTGAGTCTAAGTGAGAAAATCGTATGAAAGGACCCGTTGCAAATGAAGAACGGAGAAAGGAGTGAATTAGACGGACCGCGGGAACTTTGAAAATTTCATTTGCACTTGGACACAAAAATAGTTAACAAAATTAAGCTGAGCAAGCGTGAGTGGAATTCGGTCGGGTTTCTAATGAACCCACCGCCGAGTTTCACGTTCGTACGAATTATGAGCTCTGTATTGCGGCAGAGTTGCGACAACTTGCGACAATTTTTCTGTCTTAATAAGATTTTTAAGTATTTCACCTTAGAGGGAAAATGGAGTAAGTTGCTATTGGTGTCGGCTTGTAGTCGATGAGCTCTTTAATAGATCCGAGCGCTTTCAATCAAAGGTAAAAAAAAAGCTGACTCACCCAATTATTTGTTCAATAACCACACTTTTTACTTGAATATTGGGACAAAATTATATGTTAACTGTAACAATTGCTGTCTGTTTCAATGGACTTCACTTAGCTACTGTCATCACAAAAATTTTAAGAGATAAACACTACCTTCGTTTTGTTTCGTCAATGTCCCCACAGGCATAAAGCACTGCCCCGTTGTCAGCGTCCCCACAGGCATAAAGCACTGCTCCGCTGACAATGTCCCCACTGTCAGCGGAGCAGTGCTGGACGCTGACACCAGGGCAGTGCTTTATGCACTGCCCTGGTGTCAACGTCCCCACAGGCATAAAGCACTGCTCTGCTGACAATGTCCCCACAGGCATAAAGCCAATACCCTGGTGTCAGTGTTCCCACAGGCATAAAGCTCTTAATAGGTTTGAATTGATAATTGAAAGCTTGTTCCATCATAAATCACATCTCAATTTGTGGTGAGGATTTGTGCAATCTAAAAAAAATACCTACGTTACAATTTACTGATTTGATTGTAACCTTCGGCCTCAGCCTATAAACGTCCCACTGTAGACGTCCCTCATGGAGAAACACGTGAGGAGTATCATGGGCCGTACCACCACACAGGCCCAATGCGGTTGGTGGGTAGAAACGGTTGCAACAGCGACCGGGACCAACGGCTTCACGTGCCTTCCGGAGCCTTCACAAAATTGTGGCCTCCCATCCAAGTCCTGACCATGGCGAAGGTGGCTTGGTTTTTGATATCAAAAGCAAAAGCGCCTAACCACTACGCCATCGAGTTCCGACTATCGTAACCTTAATTGTAACAAATGTTTTATACAACAAGACTGGAAAACAGACGTGAGGCTGTTTCTTCAGACACCCGCTTAGCAATGAGCTATTTTCAAAGTTACTCAAAACGAAGCACCTAAGCTTATTGGTGGATTTCAGCTCGGCCTGTCACACGGTAAGTTGTAGATGCTGATGCTTGTACCACCTTGGTAGTACGGGATCGAGCAGGCGTAGCAGGAAACACATGTACTGCTTGAAGTTCACTTTATTTTCAGGACTCCGCGGACGAACCACGGACCGACATACACTGTTTTTTCTTTGCTTCTATTGTCTTCCACAGACAATCGAATATTTTATTTTAAATTCAAATTGTTACTTTTTTTCACACAGTACACCTACACTTTTCTTTAGGAATTTAAAAAAAAATCTAAAGTCGCATCTCTGTGTCGCCCGGTGTCCGGTTAAACGTATAAAAAATTATAATCCACAGAGTAAGGCACGCCGTAATCTAAGTAGCTCAGGCGATTTACAGGGCCGGCAACTTTATGAGTTCTTTGTGACGAATAAGAATTTCTCTTAGGGAGAGAAGAACGCATGTTATGAAATGGGAAAACTTAGGGCATTGAAGAAAGTATATATATTTTTTTTTACATATGACAGGTAAGCTCTTGGCCTTCATCGCACCTGATGGTAAGTGACGATAAGGCCGAAGGTGGAAGCGAGCTTCACCTGTAATCCTCAACAACTGAGGAACTGGCTATCTTACCTCTGATTGCCGGAACACAACAATGCTTATAACATTGTTATTATGGCGACTGATTTAAGTAAGACGGTGGTAGCTAGCCAGGCGGGCTCAGAAGCCCTACCACCAACCAAACCGAGCAGAAAAACTTCTGCCCCCATGGGGATTCGAACCCGGACCTCCCGATCAACACCCGGTGGTGTGAACCACTAGACCGGAGAGGCGCTGAACATCTATTAATATATATATATATATATTAATAGATGTTCAGCGTTGTATGTGAGCGACTCTGTACCCTCTGAACCCTCAACCGTAACACAATTTCTTCAGATAAGTACAGAAAGCGCGGCAATGCTATTTTGCAAGCCTAATTCCATATTGAAAAAAAATGGTTAGAAGTGCTAATTAACCTCTTCTTTCGTGTTTTTTAAACCGATTCCGTTTTTTAATTACTTACTTAAAACAATTGGAACAGACGGACGGAAAAGTTACAAGTACCCGGCCATCGAAATCACCGAATCTGTTTGTGAATTCACCTCTTTGAAATTGGAACGCAACAATCACTCGGAAGCGACGCGTCAAAGTGACGCGCGCCAATCGAAATGCAGGCAAAGGCTGCGCGTGTTTTCGGCCAGTAACAGCCTGGCCATGCAGAATTCGCAACAGCGAATATTCGCGCGGTGCGACTAGCGGGGCGTGTAGCGGAAAATCAAGACAATAAATTAATAATTGTTTTCGGGCATAAACAGCAATTAAATAGCCCAAATTAAGCTTTCATACTTCATAATTATACTCAACATATAAACATCCAAAACAAAAGAATTTCAAGTCAAGTCAAGGCCATTTCAAGTCGGCTTGACCCCTTGGCGTTGCGTAGAGATGTGGCCTCATTATGCATCCTCTATCGCATATATTATGGGGAGTGTTCCGAGGAATTGTTCGGTTTAATACCTGCCGCCACATTTCGTCATCGTTCAGCGCGACATGACATCCACTCCCATCCTCTGGATGCTTGGTGGTATTCCACTGTGCGCTTCTCCAGGAACTTCCTACACCGCACAATTAAACCGTGGAATGAATTGTCGCCCACGGTATTTCCGGACCAGTATGACATGAAAGCCTTCAAGAAAAGAGCGTATTCCCACTTAAAAGGCCGGCAACGTACTTGTGACCCCACTGATGTTGCGAGTGTCCATGGGCGGCGGTAGTGGCTTAACATCAGGTGACCCGTCTGCTCGCTTGCCTCCTATCACATAAAAAAAGAAGAGAATCTGGGTTGAATGATTCGATGTTTGTGTGCCGAGCGTTTTGCCGCACTGCCCACTGCTCGCCGGACGCCCTGTCTCCGTGGCGAGTACGTACTACCTACCACGATATAACGCGGAAGGCCGCGCGACTAGAGAACCCCTATTTAATCGCAGCTTCAAGATATTCGTCACTCTGGCTCTGATCCTCCGCATCGAGCTTTAATGAAGAGAATTAGCCGCCGCGCCGCTCGCTGCCGCTCACTGTCGTGGCTATCACATAAGTGCTGTTCAACGTGGCGCTATACGAAGCGAGCATTGCGATTTAAAAAAACAGAATGTATTGTGTGAATGTGACGACTGCCTGTCTGTAAAAGGACGAGTTCATGCGTCTGACAATGAAATTACATTGTTTCCATATTTTAATGTGTGTTTATACAAAAAATCAGGACGTGGGATGGTTGAATAGGATTATTTTTATTTTGCAGTGTGATAACACGACATGTCTGTTAGAGATGGATGCTTCATACAAAAGCAGGTGTAAGTGGGCTCTCTGCAGATCCCAAACGAAATAAGGGCATGTGGCACATAGTCATAAAGCAGTATTCTCTTTGCCAGAGTATTTACCTCTACGTCCAGGCTTTCAACATCTTGTCAAGGAGGTCAGAATGTATAATGTAATTTCATAATAGGGCGATTTTCTTTTATTATTGTTTTTAAATGACAGTGATAGGGAGTTTTTGGCGCGATTCAACTATGGCAGATGTGATTTTTATTTCATTGATTGTAATATTGTTTCGGAGTGGATCTTGCAGCGTTAATTTGTGTAGTTTTGTGTATGTCTGTGTCTGTGTTGATGAGCAATATGAGGTCATTGAAATAATCGCCAAGTGGTATGAAAGACGATGGGATTTTTATCATGGTGTAACGAGGCGCTATACCAGTGTTGGCGACTCTTTGTTGTTTTGCGCTCTTTCCTGGCCATTATCTCTTTGTTTCTGTTTTTTTAATTTACTGTTTCATTGTCTTGTCCTCATAATTATTTTTAAGTATATTTAAGTATATATACGAAACGGAAAACCTCTTATCGATCTCTGTTTTGCAGCAACGCTCATAATGCACGCAATCGCATACTTATAACCACATATACACATCAGCAATCATACAAACACACTCTTAATAAGTTCATTTGTTAAATATTATATGGCAAAATAAATAAATTATTATTATTATTATTATTTAAAAATTGAAACCGATTGATAACATTTATGGAAGAAGTCTGGCTGTGTTACATCATTTTTTATTTATTTGTTGTTAAATTTTAAAGGCACTTTTTGTGCCTTAGTTTTATATTTAAATATACCTATAAGTGACGAACCAGCGCCCATTATTTATATCCGGCATTCTTATTTACTACCACACCGTCACAATCACCACCAATCACCACCAATCACCAACTCATCGAAGTAACACCACAGTGACTGCCATCGATCGTTTGACGCTAAAACTGCTCTGCTGCTGCTCAAACTTTTGATTTAAAATAATCATAATAATACATACATTCATAAAAACACGACCTTTTCCCGGTGGGGTGGGCTGAGATTGCAGATTTCCACTCATAATAATAATGGGAAGTAATTGGGCAGCCATTTAATTATTTGGTCAGCAACAAAGAGGTCCGTCTAAGAATCATTTGGACAGGAAACAAATATTTTGTCAGCAATATACTTAACTGGGCGATAAAATAATTAATTAGGTATATATGTTACCGGAAATATATGTATAAAATCTAGGAAAAGGATCAAAGAAGGATCAATTCATATTATACTATGCTTATTATTTTACAACCCTTAAAACAATATTTTTCATCAGAACATAATTATATTAAACATTGGCAATAGAGACAAACATTTTAGTTGCTGCCCAATTAGTTATTATGCTGAGAAATTGAAATGTCTGCTGCCCATAACTTGCTGCCCAATTAGTTATTTCGCTGAGTAATTTAGAAATATTTGCTGCCCATAACTTGCTGACCAATTAGTTATTATAGCTGACCAAAATTTGAATATTCTGCTAAACGTTTAAATAACACCTAATAATAATAGGGAATAAAACAGTTTATGCTGGTCAAAAGTGTAGGTATACATAATTTGGCACTTTTTTATAGTATAGGTGGCAAACGAGCAGGCGGGTCACCTGATGGTAAGTGATCACCGCCGCCCATGGATATTTGTAACACCACGCTCTTTTTTTGAAGGCTTGGAGGTCGTATCGCACCGGAAAACTGCAGGCTGTGACGGAAGGCACTAAATGAGAATACACTGGGTCCTCACTTATAGGTGTATATTTTTATATATCAAATACTAAGGCACTCTGGAACAAGGTAGTTTTAAAAAGTAAATAACATAAACACGCAACATGAAATTAACAGATAAGTATAATAGGGCTACTTACAATAGTGCCTTTGCTTAGGTTATTTGGGTACCTTACAAAAACTGCTTACAATGCATGAGGCAATGTTCTGTCTCGATCAGTAGGTATTCCCTCTCATTCTATCACTTTAATGAATGAGTTTGTCATTTCGTAGTAAAGCTTTCTATTACTACACTATTACTACACAAAAATAGACACAAATTTCTGAAACAAATACTCTCATTTAATATGTGATTTTTGTCTCACCTGTGACATGATAAGGTACATCCAGGATATCACTCACTTACACAACATAAAACAACGCACGTCATCACCAGTTTTATAATTTTTTATTTAAAATATTGAATTACAAAAATGTGTAACAATTTTTAGTCTAGGTGTCAAAATGGCGTAAATATGACAGGTGAGACAGAAACTATGGATAGAAAGAGAGGAAGAGGATATCCCACGGATAGCCTTCATTCATAAATAGTGATAAGTTGAGAGGGAACACCTACTGATCGAGACAGAACATTGCCTCATGCTATTGTATGGGAGTTTGGCATCCATATAGAGTACAAAATTCTTGATTAGAATTGTTTTAAATTCAAACCTATTTTCTGTTGAATATTGTTTGCCAAACGCTGTCAAGCGCCAATAGGTTCAAGTAAACGAACTGCTGCAAAAACCCAACTTTCGCCCCAGTAAGCACCAATCCGAAAGCCTGCAAAGCACAGGTCACCTCAGGACGCTCGCTTCTAATCATACTTAACCCGGCGTCACAGTTTTATTTGCTATAAAGATTTTTACTGCTTCGGATCACCTCGGCCCTATAGCCGGCCCTGTAGCCTATTGGCAATGGCCCGTAAAATCCGGTTTCAATGAATACGGCCCGTTTTGGACTTAGGACAATATGTCAGATTCGGTCCACCAGGAATCATCGCCGTTTAATGAGCAATGGGTCTATTTGGTCCTCGCAATTTGCTGAAAGGGACTTTGTCGTGTTAGTGTGGTCGGTAAAATCGAATGAGTCTGTTTGGAACTTGATAGCTATTTACTACTAGTATCTGATATTAGGTATATTTGTTACGAGTAATAATGTTTAATAGTGTTTTGAAAAGAATATTTTGCTTAATGTCACTTTTTCAAAATTACAAGCTCAGGAAATGACGTAACGACAACTGATGGTAAACAGTAGAATAGTCAATTTGCAGAAATAGCGAAGACCACCGAGAAGCGTAGTGGAATGTGCGCATTGGCTTTCGATATCGAAAACAAAGCTACCTTCGCCATGGTCAGGCCTTGGATGGGTGACCAAAAACTTTAATTACTACTGCTGTTAACCTATAAATACCTCAAAATGGGCTCATTGTATGAACTTCTTTGGTGTGTCACACCCATTTGTTATTACGTATTCGAAAGTTTCCGATCCCATATTTCCCCTTCATGCACCACTCTTTATATTTATTACATTTCTTGTTTGATTTATTTGAGAGCACAAGGCCCCAAAACAATTTACCTAATAAATAATAACAATCACCAAATCGATTCCGGACGAAATTAAATTAATAAATCTCTCGTTTATTGTGAGGGGAGTGATAGCAATTGCAATATTTGTTAACGGTTTAATTTTTTTCTTTTGCCGTTTGAGTTATGTTTAATCTGTGGTGAAAATATGACACTTGTATTTTATTGCGATGTACGACTTTTGGGCGGGATTATGTAGGTCGCGTGGGTGTGCTTTCTTTCATGTAAATCAATAGTTTTTATCAAATTGTTGTCATAAAAGCGTAATAGTAGTTTATGTAACTGTCACATCTCAAACGAGCCTTGGCGAGTTTTTTAATAGTATCACGCGAGTGTTTTAATACCGAGTTATGTGCAGTTACATACACTACTTTATCTACACTCATTATTCAAAGATATAAAACAAAAAAAAATAATTGATTTTATTTATTGTTGGCTGTATGGAAAACATTCGTCATAGTTTTGTGCGTTTTTAACAAAAATAAGTGTTGCATAATGAGTCCAACCTGTTACATAATGGTCATTATGTTACAGTTTCCATTTTCGTTTTTATCATCTGCGTTTAAAAAGAATGTCATTATGAGTTCGAGTCCGAGTTCATAATTCGAATATTATAACATGAGTGTAGATAAATTTTCATAATAGTAGATTAGTAGCCAAGGGCTGTAAGGCATCAATTGCAGCCCGAGATATTTAGGCGCACGAGCGCAGCGAGGGCGCTTATAGTTCGAGGGTGCAATTGATGCTTACACCCGAGCTAACTACTCTGCTTTACATCTCGATTGTGAGGTAAGTGGAAAAAAAGGCATTACAAGAATAAATAAATTTATTTTCAAGAACTAAATTTAGCTTCGCCGTTCGATATTCAAAATTGATGAAAATAGCGAAGCGACCTCTTTTGTCATTGGGCTGAATGCATGATGTCTAGTGCCAGTAAGATGGTTAGATGTACGCGAACTTTTTGAAAGAGTTTTTTTTTAATTACTTACCGCCCTAGGGCGTTTCTAGCTACATTATTAACCTAGGGCGGTAATTGATCACTTACAACCCGCATCTGGGGGTATTAAGGACCTACTTACCGAACATGAGAGATGTAAAACATATTAATAGTACATTAAGGTACAAGTGTGTAATGTTGGTGATTACCGCTGAGGCGCATTGAGGCCCGAGGCGTCAGGCGAGGGTCTTAAGGAGCCGAGGACGGTAATCATCAATACACACGTGTATCATACAACGTTTTTCAACACACTTCTGAATAATATATATTTTTCCTTTGAGTTTTCTGGTAGTAAACTTTCCATAACGTTCTGGGCTTCACATCTTATATCGGGCGGTGTACAACATAAATCATTTTCTTCGTAAATTGTATTTGCAGACATCTTAATTAATAACTAACTAAATAACTTCAAAAGAGAAAACAAGACGAGTTGTGAAAAATGTTTCGTAATGGCAGGAAAAATTAATCAGTTTTCCTATGCACGCGCATCGGCCATAGACTAATAAATTTCGTAATGGCGGGAAAAATTAATTAGTTTTCCTATGCGCGCGCATCGGCCATAGACTAAAAAAATGAGGTTTCTTTTTTTTGGGCTTTTCACGGATAGCTTTTTAGCGCAAATGTAACCGTAACTCAACCAATAATATTAAAAAAAACTATTACTCACTCGTGAATAATAGTAATGAAAAAGTCACAGTTTGATTATAGGTGTCATTATGTGCCTAATTGCCATGGAATTAGAGCCACTTTATAAGGAAGTGTGTTGAAAAATATGTTATTAAATTACGTTGGCCATATATTGGGTCCTTACCTATGAAATTGGTGTTTTTTCTCTCACTTAGTATTTTGTCTGTAACTATTAAGATTCAGAGTATTCCTAAAAAATAATTACCTCGTCTAAAAATAGACTATATTTTTGAGCTCTTTTGATTTGTTTTGATAATTTGTTGTAAGTTTAATTGTGTTAAAACTGGACACGGAGACAACTCATTTAAGTGCCTCCCGAATACATCATTTTATTTGGATTCACTTAAAAACGATAAATAATTTTTATGAAGTGTGATATTACACATAATTATTACTAAAGCTCGTCTAATGATAGATGCCAAATATATTATATTATCTTTGGATTTGTCGTTGTGAAGAAAACTGAAAAAAAATTAGTATGGAAAATGCAGAATTCCCCAAAATCTCCATACAAAACACCAATTTCATAGGTAAGGACCTAATACTTACATCTGTGATTCAATCAAAGAGGATTTATCACGTTGTTGATAACAGTAACTTTATAATTCAATTTTCAAACTTATCACATATAGACAGATTTATTATTAGCTTATTTTTTTGCTGAATGTGGGTGTTTTACATCTGCCTACCCTTTTGGGGAAAGAGGGGTGATGATATGTAATGTTATGTGATTTTTTCTCGATACATGTAAAAAATATTTCTATTTATTTATTTGCATTATGCTTTCCTGCTTGAGTTAATAGACACTTAGAAGTACAAAGTTTATAATGAATATCTTGTACCTCACACTGTGCCCGGTGCAAGGCAAGCTTGCCCCTGTTAGATGGGGACCAAGGAAACACATCAAACGAAATTAATGAGCTTATCTCAGAACTGAGCTGAGCCTGAGCTTAGCTTAGAATATTTATATATTGGGTCCTTACCTATGAAATTGGTGTTTTTATTCTGTCTTAGCAATTTGTCCGTAACTATTAAGTTTCAGAACTTCCTTATAAAATAATTGCCTCTTTTAAAAATAGACTATATATTTGAGCTCGTATTATTTAATTTGATAATTTTTTGTAAGTTTAATTGTGTTAAAATTAGACACAAAGGCAATTATTTTTAACTGCCTCCCGAATACATCATTTGATTTGCATTAACGTATAAAAGGATGAATAATTTTTATTTATGTAAGTATTAGGTCCTTACATATGAAATTGGCGTTTTGTATGGAGATTTTGGGGAACTCTGCATTTTCCATACTAAATTTTTTTCAGTTTCCTTCACAACGACAATTCCAAAGATAATTATATTTGGCATCTATCATTAGACAAGTTTTAGTAATATGTGTAATATCACACTTCATAAAAATTATTTATCGATTTTAAGTGAATGGAAATAAAATGATGTATTCGGGAGGAAGTTAAAAATAATTGCCTTTGTGTCTAATTTTAACACAATTAAACTTACAAAAAATTATCAAAACAAATCAAAAGAGCTCAAATATATGGTCTATTTTTAAAAGAGGCAATTATTTTATAGGAATACTCTGAATCTTAATAGTTACAGACAAAATACTAAGAGAGAAAAAAAAACCAATTTCATAGGTTAGGACCCAATATTAAATATATTTATCCGTCATCTAGTATCCGTAACACAAGCAGCATTAGTTGCTTAAAATGTGGCTAGTTGATAGGTGTGAATGTCTGAAGATATTTATTATTTATTTTTTATTTATCCTACTTTGCCTAAATTTTTGCGGATAAACCTGCATGTCAAAATTTGGACACAATTTGACGTACAAGCACGCGCCGGTGGCCGGCGGCGCTGGCAGTGAAACGCTGCCATAGATAAATTAAGTAGAGTATAAATTAAGTATAGATCGCTATTCCCGGACATGGGTTTTTAAATTAAGTATTATAGATAGCTATTTCAGGGGATGCCTGAAAGTTGCTCCAGTGATAGAGAAGTTGGAGAAAAGCGGCTGTCGTGGTGTGGACATGTTTTGAGGAGAGAGAATGAGCATGTAACGAGAAGAGTTATGAATGTGAGAGTGGATGGTAATGCAGGGAGAGGAAGACCAAAGAAGAGATGGATAGATTGTGTGAATGAGGACATGGCTAGAATGGGAGTGAATGTTGATATGGCGTGTGATAGGGGAGAGTGGAGGAGAAAGACTCGTTGCGCTGCCCCAAACGAAATTGGGAAAAGGGCAGGATAATGATGATTAAGACGCTGCACTGGAAAGGGCGAGGCATCAACATTAATGGCGAATACATATCTCACTTAAGATTTGCGGACGACATCGTTCTCATGGCAGAAACGCTGCAGGACCTACAAAAAATGCTAAATGACCTGGATAACTCTTCTGGACGCATCGGCCTACGGATGAACTTGGATAAAACCAAGGTCATGTTCAATGAGCATGTACTACCGGAACCGATTGCAGTACACGGTGCCGCTCTCGAAGTTGTTCAAAAATACGTGTACCTCGGGCAGACATTGCAGTTAGGTAGAAACAACTTCGAGGACGAGGTGAACAGAAGAATCCAGTTGGGTTGGGCAGCGTTTAGGAAATTACATCGAGTATTCTCATCGTCGATCCCACAATGCCTAAAGACGAAAGTCTTCAATCAGTACGTCCTACCCGTTATGACATACGGAGCCGAAACGTGGACACTGACGGTACGGCTGGTCCACAAGCTTAAAGTCGCTCAGCGAGCTATGGAAAGGGCTATGCTCGGAGTTTCTCTTAGGGATAAAATCAGAAATGAGGTGATCCGACAGAGAGCCAAAGTTGTCGACATAGCCTACCGAATAAGCAAGCTGAAGTGGCAATGGGCTGGCCACATTAGCCGCAGAACCGACAACCGTTGGGGTAAACGAGTTCTGGAGTGGAGACCGCATCTCGGCAAGCGTAGTGTAGGGCGCCCTCAGGCCAGGTGGAGTGACGATTTGCGCAAGGTGGCTGGCAGGAGCTGGATGCGAGGAGCCGAAAATAGATCGAAGTGGCGTGAATTTGGGGAGGCCTACGTCCAGCAGTGGACTGCCATAGGCTGACGACGACGACGACGACGAATGACGATTAAAGATAGCTATTTCCATACATGGGTTTTTAGTTCGTCTTAAACTTATTATTCTTGCTTGTACCCTTACGTTCGACTTACTAGTATAGTAACGTTATTACGTTAGGTGGCGCTACTATAGGTACTAGCGGAATCATAGATAACTAGTACAGGAGCGCCACCTAAAGTAATAAGTCGAAAGAAGAGGTACAAACTTCGATAATAGGTTTTAGACGAACTAAAGACCCATGTATGGCAATAGCGATCTATACTACTTAATTTCTCTATGACGGTGACTATTTATCTCGTGTAATTGTAAACGCGCGCAAGTTGCTGGCATCAGCGGCCGGCGTGGCCCTGAAACATCCCTTCAACATCCTTCAACCGTGTTGATAGTATGCCAATTTTCTCATAAACCTGTCTTTTTTCTCATAAGCCTGTTACAAGAAAATTCTAAGTATAGTCCTGTCAAACTTTGGTCGCAGTCGGTCTGACAAATTTTCCCAATTACTTCGACTTTTTAACTCCTCGGTAAAGTCACCTCGCCTCCTTAATTAACGTATATTCGTTACTCAGGTGAACAATGCTCAAACTAATCTGAACTTTCACTCGATCGCCGTTCGGCCAAGTTTTGATTGGCTAAGTCTCCAGCCGATGTTCTTACGTTACCCTTTATTTGTTTATCTGAGTTCACGGGCCGTTAAATAAACAAGGCGATAAGTTGTTAGATTGATGGCGATAAATAATCGAACTTATATACCTGCTATTGGAGGAGGAACTCTCCGAGGATCGCACTGAAAGATCGTTCCGATGTTAGCTGTAGATATAATGCGTTCTTTTCAACGCGACGGGTGAGTTTTTTGATCCATAGTTATAGTTTACTCAATAGTTGAAATCTAGACTTTTTTTAAATATGACAGTTAAGCTCTTGGCCTTCATCTCACCTGATCGTAAGTGACAGTAAGGCAGAAGATGGAAGCGAGCTTCATCTGTAATCCTCAACAATTGAGGAACTGACTATCTTACCTCTGATTGCCTTAATACAACAATGCTTATAATATGCTTATAGACTAATAGCGTCAATGGAAACGCCATAATCTTGACAAAATGTTAAGTTTGCGATGAAAACTCAAAGCAATATCAGCTGTGCCGCTAGCCGCCATTTTACTAATCCCACCATCATCATGTTGTTGTTAAATTGTCTATGATTATTTAACTATGGTAATATTTGAAAATTTATTGGACAAGCTGTCATATCATCACATCTTACTTTTTCTTTTGGTCAACCTGACCACGGATCAAACAACCGACCCTACGACAAAGCTAAGGACCCCTTTTAATAAACTATTCGTAATAAAGTATTTTCATTATTGATATTAAAAACCAAGCAAGTTTGACATAGTTGGAGCTTCTTTATGGCAAGGCCTGTGCCAAGTAGTGGGACGTTTGTGGTAGACTTTTTTTGTGTAAATGGGAACATGACATAACATACTTTACATGACATAACATGACACGACATGACACGACATGACACGACATGACACGACATGACACGACATGACACGACATGACACGACATGACACGACATGACACGACATGACACGACATGACACGACATGACACGACATGACACGACATGACACGACATGACACGACATGACACGACATGACACGACATGACACGACACGACACGACATGACACGACATGACACGACATGACACGACATGACACGACATGACACGACATGACACGACATGACACGACAGAGAGATAATAGATGAGATGATTACTCTACCTACATCAACAATTTGTAGCAATTCAAAAGATCAACATTCAGATGCATTCAAAGCTCCATGTATCTGATTCTTCTTTAATTTCGCCATCCAGTGACGCACATTAAATTTCAATTTACTAATATGTCAGAAAGACAATATTGGTCCTTTGCGTCGGATGTTAATGGTAATATTTTAATAAATTGGTTCGATTTAATGCTGTTTCAAGCTAACTTTCGGATTGCGCATTGAAAAAAAAATCACGGGAAAATCTACAACATAATTTTAGTAGGTACCATATATTTCATTATAAAATTAACACTGACAGTTTTATTTCAAGAAACTTTTTTATTGCATTACTTTTTCAACTACCCTCCCAACTCTTCGACCTTTGTAGGTACTCCGGCTTAATTTACAGCAAAATTTTTGACTTTACAGGTGGCAAACATTTTAGCGGAAAGTCTTCTGTGAAATGACCAAAACTTGTAAATAGAAGTCGGACTAAAATAATTTACGACCAACAACTTGGGACGACTCGAGTCGTGTCGGTGTCTCGTAAATCTCTGTATATCTGCTGCTTACGTCGCCTGGTGTGGTGCGTCCACTCTTGGTAGCACAGTTGCTCTCTAAAGCCGTGATGATTGCTATTTAATTGAAACTGTAGCATCAATGGGACGTCTGGAACTCAAAGAACACCGAATAACACACTTACCACCTCGCACTGGTCTACTGCCGTAGTCCAACATCCTCTTACGAAAAAGGGTGATTTTATTGTCTTTGATTCTCATACACATATATATTATAATATAAAAGTAGTGTGGCTCATTCCATCTCTCAACTTCGCTTACCATCAAGCGAGATAGTGGCATGAGTCAAGAAATATAAAAGAATTCCAGTCTACATCAAACTTTCTTTAAGCCCTTGCAGAAGCGAAAGGCATTATTCATCGTATAGCGGCGTCTCTCTTCCACTACTGATTTAGCGCCAGTTTCATCACCTCCAGATAGCCTTTATTTGAAAACCCAGGTTAGGAATAAGAAAAAGAGGAAGATAGCGAAAAGGATGGTCGGACGAAATAAGACATGTAGCGGGTCCACTATGGATTAGGTTAGCCAGAGAGAGGAAAGGCTGGAAAATAATGGAGGAGGCTTTTGAGTCTAAAAGACACGCCAGTAATATTTAAATGATTAGTTTCATGAAATAAATAATTAGATTATAGATTAATTAGACTTAACTAAAACATGTATATACATATGTTACTATTTGTTTCTGTTAGTTAATTTATCCGGAGGTGTTTTGACGTTCATGGGAACCTTCGGTACTATTGCTTATTCTAATGTAATGCTTGTTCGTGCAGATGTGCACACACCATCACACCACGAGTCAATGTTCATTATTTTACTTTGCGGTACGAAGGTTCTTCTCTAGAAGTTTGTGAGGATCCGTTTTGAATGTAATCACTTCTAAGTATAATATATAAGATAAAATGAAAATACAAAGGAGAAGTATTGAAAAAATAAGATCTACCTTACTCATTCAACTGGAAACAAAGGTTTCTGTATGATGTTAGCTTCGTTATGTTCTGGCAATCAAAATTATGAATATTGACGTTATTTATACAGAGTTAGTCTAAGTATTGTCTAAGTAATTTTAAACTTAAAGGGCCAATCAGTGACATTAAAAATAAATAACATGTATTTAAGGCATATAATATTGATATATTTCCGTAAGTAACAATCTGAATTTTCACTCGATCGATCGCCATGTTTATGTGGTATAAAAAATTAAAAATCATAAACACAAAAAAAGAAATAATATTTGAGCACTACGCTCTACATATTTCAGTTTTTTATGACTGGTAAGCTTTTTGCCTTCATCTCAACTGATGGTAAATGACGATGAGGCCAAAGGTGGAAGCGAGCTTCACCTGTAATCCTCAACAACTGAGGAACTGGCTATCTTACCTCTGATTGACGGAACACAACAATGCTTAAAACATTGTTATTATGGCGACAAATTTAGGTAGGTAAGCCAAGCGGGCTCAGAAGTCCTATCATCAACCAAACCGAGCAAAAAAACTTCTGCCCCCATGGGGAATCGAACCTGGACCTCCCGATCAACACCCGGTGGTGTGAACCACTAGACCAGAGAGGCGCTTATATTTTTCCCTTCAAACCACAATAAATTTCATAGTTAAAAAACGTCAAAACTCAATTTAACCATTAAGCTACCGAGCTCCTAAGCCTTGAAAAGCTGGTAGATAACCCGAATCCCCCATTTGCATATTTACCTTTACCAATACAATTGGAAAATAACGAGGTCTCAATTCAACCCTTTCTATTCAATTTCCTAACCGCTGACGTAGACGAAACAACAGCTCATGAAGCGTAGACATTGCGGGCGGGTGAGCGAGGGAAAATGAGCCTCGTTTCACTTTTGTTGTATGACAGAAAACATCATTGTACACCAAATTTTTAGCAAATAAATATATTCTATTCTATTATATTCTTCTATCATCGTTCTTTGGTTCACACCGCGAACTACAGGACTCCTAGTATAAGTTCATCATCATCATCAACAACAACCTCTGCTCGTCGACTGCTGGACATACGTCTCCCTTAATCACCCTTAATCACGCTATTGTATAAGTTATCATTGTAAAAAACGTAAGTTTTTTAGTTGCGTTAAGAAGCTCAATTTCTATGGGAAACAGGAAAACGCCCCCAGCGGAAATTATCAGAACAAAAAACTAAAAATGTCAAGTTTTTTACAATTTATATAACATTGCTATATAACATATAACAACGGGTGCTGAGCAGCTACGTCAGTGATGCGGATGAAACATCAGAAAAGCGTGGAAAACTCTTTCATCTTGTTCGCCAAAGCTTCGCTTAGACGTTTCATATGTACGCTGGCTACTAGCGCCGGCGAGATTTTGACGTGAAGCGCGCACGTGTGGCGGCGAAATGATGTTAGTAGCTCCGCTCCGTGTAATTATAAACGCGCACGTGGCTAGTGTACGTATGAAACCACTCTTGGTTTGTTAGTTTTCATCGCTATGCTTCGCCCGACCGCTGACAGTAAGGCCTGCGCTTAAATCTGATAAAACGAAAGTGCCATCTTTTACGTGAAGTATCGGCCATCTTGTTCTGACGCGCCCGGAGGTAAGTTGAATAAAGGGCTCGTTATAAATTGTTCACTCCTTGACCGGGGAAAGATTCTTGTCAAATGTTGGAAGTATTTTTATAACTCAAATTGGGTTTGTTTGCGGAAATTTCCTTTAAAAGGGTTTCAAACCTCTATCTGATGATAGGTAAGCAGATTTTTTCCGATGGTAACTAAACTGGGGATAGAAAGTATAAGCAAGTAAAATAAATTATTATTGTTATTGATAAAATTTTTGTTTTTAGAAGAAGACTTATTCCTCTCTTTCATTATCACAATTCAGCCCACTTCGGGCCAAAGGCTCAAGGTTTTCCTCGACGATCAGTCCTGTGTTGCCCGCATACATCTACTTCTTGTGACCTTCGCCGGGTCTTTGATCGATCTTGTGTGGGTAAGCCTTCTGCCACAATGACCATCAGATCTGTGAGCAATATGTGCCTAGTATAAATTTGCATCGAATTCTATCTCGACAATCGTATCGTCCATCTCTATACGTTTACGCCAGTTCTATATAGTTTTATATAGAGCTACTGGTGATAGAGTCGAGTCAGCGACACATGCATCACTACTGATAATATGGGTACTGCCTACTATCACCTAAGACCTACACTTATTTAAGCAACATTGACAGACTTAGCTCTTAATTATTTAAACTTTAATGTACAAATCATATACATACGGCGGACTTAACAACTATCGTCGTTAACTACCAGTCAACCATCAGGCTAAGCAGAGAGTTATAGTAAGGCAGTACGAATAGAAGCAAATAAGAATCAAAAGCAAACATAAGTAACATAAATAAATAAAACAATAATAATAAAGTAACTATATAGGATGTATTTTCAAGTGCAATAAAAAGTATGAAAACTGTGAAACTGTATACATATAAACATATAGATAATGATATACCACACACATATACTTCTTAAATATACATATACTACATATACCTATTATATCCTACTCTGATGATGACTGACAGTTAGATATCATTAAATTCAAACTTTTTTCCTGCTCTTTTTTTTCAAACTAAGGGACTATTTACACTTATTCAGATTCATTCAGTGTTTTTTCTATGTAAAACGACGATTTTATATTCAAGATGCTAACGCGACTGAACAGTCGCGGAAGCTGAACAAGCTTCATACAAAACTGACGTTAGCTGTAGACAAATGCTTATTGGAGCTGAATGAATGTACATAGATCCTTCAAAATAAAACCTTTTAAGCTATTAAACGTGAATCATTGTTCTACTCCATTTATTAGCCAGAGACTGTGTTTCTCAGTTCAAATACCTTGGACATATTTTGACTGTCGATTTAAATGATAACTTAGATATTGGTAGAGAAAAAAGGGCTTTATCAATTCGTGGTAATATGTTGGCCTATAAGTGTAATCGTTACTCCGTATATGTTAAATTAACACTTTTTAGAGCATATTGTCAAAATTTTTATTCTTGTGGTTTGTGGACAAAGTTTTCAAAAAAGTCATATAATGCTCTTAAAGTTCAGTACAATAATGTCCTCAGGGCGTTCTTACGGCTCCCACGCTACTGCAGTGCATCTGGTATGTTTGCAGATGCACACATTGATGATTTCTATGCAGTCATCCGTAAGAAAACAGCATCAATGTTACAGCGTGTGTGGGGGAGCAGCAACACAATTCTGAGGATGATTAGCGAAAGGTTGGACTCTGCCTTATACAAAAGGTTCATCGACTTACATATAAATTGTGTACAATAAATTGTGGCCGATGAAACCTTACATAGAAATTAAGCCTAGTGCCTATTTTACTAACATAGATCTAAGAATATTGTTACTAACAAATTGGACTGTAAAATTGTCTGATAATAAATGATTATTATTATTATTATGAGTATAAAAATCTGTCAAATTGTTGAGCTAATAAAATTTTCATCAAACATTACATTGAAGAGAATGTAACTATTTTAGAGTTCCCTGAATTACTTTATCGAAGTACTCTTTGTACGAAACTCAACATAGAAACTTTCTAGCCCATTAACTATTCATATTATTAAACAGGAATAGATGTATATCTAAAATACTGCGTTCGAAGTTACAAAATAACTTGTCAATAAAATACGTTCCCTTTGAGTCCATAATTACAGTGGCCGTTTCTGTATTATGGGACCTCTTGTTACCAGTTAACTTTAAAGCAGTATGTTCTATTTGAATTTTCAATTGTTTTTCTTCCTTCACTGCAAATACAATACCTAAAAACCTACTCATCATCATTATCCTGCACTTTTCCCAATTTCATTTTGGGGTCCGCACAACGAGTCTTTCTCCTCCACTCTTCCCTATCACACGCCATATCAACATTCACTCCCATTCTAGCCATGTCCTCATTCACACAATCTATCCATCTCTTCTTTGGTCTTAACCTAAAAACCTACTAAACGAGGCAATAGCGGACTGACATAGAACACTCAAAAGCACTAATCGAACCATACTCTCGCAAACGCACTGACGAGATTTTAAACCTTTACAGGAGTAACCTGAGCGTGATGATTAAAACTATGACCGGATTAGATATGATAAGAACTATGAACAATCAGAATAGACATCTACAACATGAAACTAAAGGACACTGATGCCTGAAGGTTCTGTGAACAAGAGCGTAAAACACCAATGCACCTCTTGCTCTTATGAACCAAAAGCAACTGACGACTTTCGTGGTCGAATGGTATTACAGGCATTTGTTACATTACAGGCATTTGTTCTCCAGTCTTGGATGTTTATATATGTATTGTATATTTTATGATTATTTATATGTATTTATCAGTTGAAGATATTTATCCGTCATCTTGTATCCGTAACACAAGCAACATTAGTTGCTTAAAATGGGGCTAGTTGATAGGTAATTGTTTGAAGATATTTATTTATTTATTTACTGGTTAGACACACGCCCGACTCAGATGGAGGAAAATGATCCCAAAAGAGAATGTCTTATCTTTCTAGGCAGACAGAGCCCAGCTTATGGACCATCTTTAGGGTCTAAATAGAGCTTACATAGAAGGTTGGTCACAATAAATTTTATATTATAAGTCGCAGCGAAACAACGCATACCGTCCCAAAAAATAATATAGATTGCAAAGTTTATAGTTTACTTAATGTTAGAGACAAATCAACTAAATCCTCTCAACTGTTTACATGAACTTACGTTACTCTACGTTACTCTACAAATTTCACGAACATGGTCGATAGCGTTTTTGTCAGATGAAAAAAGAAGTAAAAATAAAACATATTTAAATTGAATTTCTATAGCAATCCCTTATTTATATTTACCAAACTTGGTATATTTCGAGCCTTGTACTAAATACTATGTGGATTACATATTATTTTCATAACTTTTGATATGAGTCAACAAGCCTTAAATCAACTACAAGTTGGTCCTTTGCCTTAATTAATTTGGTTGTGGCGCTCTCTACAGATTAATGACCAAAATCTCAATTTCTATCAAACCTTCATACAAATTGCCACAGACCTTAAAACTTTGAGCACAAGTTTCTTTTTATTATAATTGTAATATTTTATTATAATTGTAATATTTTATTATAACTGTAACATTTTATTATAATTGTAATAATTTGACACCACTGTAGTTTAGTCACGTTGTTTCATTGAAAGTCGTTCAGATTACCTAAATAAAGAACATAAGAATTACTTTTGTTTTTACTTTCTAATTTACTGACTGTTAATTTGCACTGTGTACGCTCGCTCGCATAATTTGTTACAGAAAATTACGACGTACAGTCAACAATAAAACGCCGGTGACTCGGGGAAAAAATTAAAAAGTTGAACGCTGTGATGTGATTAAAATTTCTCGTCTCATGCGGTTAGCATTCTTGTTTCAATCTCAGTTTCCGCGCCAATAAGCTTGTGCCGCATAGTTCCTGGGCTGAATTGATTTACTTTGAGCTTTTCACATAATTGAGCTGACCTGTTCCTAACCAAAAAGTTTCTAAATAAAACTGTAATATAGCGCAAAACATAACCAACACGCCTCTAACAGCGAAGGGGAACGGAGATGCTGACATCCACATGTCGCTTTATGTTTATGTCTGAAAAGTAAGGTAAAGATAATAATATGTGCCAGCATAGTAACAAGTGGAGATCTGGGCCCCGATTCTGCTTATTTACAACTATAGCAATATAATGACAATGGTATCAGCGACTGAGGTACAATATTTAACATTTCGCAGTCTAAAATAATCTGAAGCAAATTGATAAACAGATAACGAAATGTCAAAAAACGAACCAGTGAGACACCTTTTGCCATTACTTAAAATAATTAACCGCCACTCTGATCTAGTGGTTAACACCATCGGATGTTAATCGGTAGGTCCAAGGTTCAATACCCCTCAGGGCTTCTAAGCCTACCTGGCTAGCTGCCACCGTCTTACCTGAATGTGCCGCCATAATAACAATGTTATAAAGCATTTTGTGTTCAGGAAATTAGAGGTAGATAAGATAACCATTTCCTCAGTTGTTGAGGCATACAGGTGAAACTCGCTTGCACGGCCTTATCGTCACCTATCATCAGGTGAGATAAATGACAAGAGCTTGCCTGTCATATTTAAAAAAATATATATTGATATAGTTAAGCAAAAGCAATATGATTATTAGACTACGAAATATCAAACATTTTACTATTAGACTTTATTGCCATTATATTGTTGTAATAAGTATTATAATTAGGAGAACGCGATCGGGTTAAGGCGTGATTGTAAGTTTGGGGTTCGAATCCGGCTCGAGCACCCTAGAGACTCCCTGGAAGCGGGACTCCCTAGGGGGATGCCTTCCAGAGAGAAATCCTCCAGTTGTTCGCCACTACAGTCTTGAGGACCCACCAAAGTTCTCGTCTTCTTAAAATAATCCGGTGAAAGCGTCAGAGGCATCAGTTTAGGTCAATTAAAAAAAAAATCACTGTCTACGCGGCGGAAAAAACGTGATTATATGTTTGATATATATATATATATAATACAATAATGTGATATGTATGAATGTAATCTTTGTCTACGCGGCGGAAAAAGCGTGATTGTATGTTTGATATACGAGTATATATTGGGTCCTTACCTATGAAATTGGTGTTTTTTTCTCTCTTAGTATTTTGTCTGTAACTATTAAGATTCAGAGTATTCCTAAGAAATAATTACCTCGTCTAAAAATAGATTATATTTTTGAGCTCTTTTGATTTGTTTTGATAATTTGTTGTAAGTTTAATTGTGTTAAAATTGGACACGGAGACAACTCTTTTTAAGTGCCTCCCGAATACATCATTTTATTTGCATTCACTTAAAAACAATAAATAATTTTTATGAAGTGTGATATAACACATATAACTAAAGCTTGTCTAATGATACATGCCATATATTATCTTTGGATTAGTCGTTGTGAAGAAAACTGAAAGAAATTTACTATGGAAAATGTAGAATTCCCCAAAATCTCTATACAAAACACCAATTTCATAGGTAAGGACCTAATATAATACTATTACGAGAATATAGAGGAGTAAAATAATGCATAGTATGAATATGGATCCCTTAACAAGAATTAAATCGACGTGAAAGCGAGTGTGAGGCATGATAGATATGTAAACGAAGGAAGTAGTAGCAGGAACACAGTTGCAACCTCACTCAGGAAGATGATGATATAAGTCTTAAAAAGATACTATCCTCTGTCCACAAAAATTCCCTTCAATTTATTTCACAATATATATTCCTCACCATTGTTTCACAAAATGAACCCTGTCCAATTAATATTAATGCAATAGCTATAATTATATCTTAGTTCCCAGCAATCCTTTATTAAAGCTCAGTAATTTGCAGTAAATTTTAAGGTTAATGATTCTTTCAACGACTTCCAAAGCACTTACAATAAAAGATAAAATTCGCGTTGCCACTTCATTTGAGATATTTTGTTCTTATTGGTAATGTTTCCGCGTTTAACCGTTTTTGAATGGAATCTTATTGTTCCAGGAAATTCATTATTCAATATAATTAAAACTTTGATGGGAAGAATGATTTATTTCATTAATATAGTAAAAAGTCTTCATTTCATGTGTTTCAAATTGAAACAGTAGCCTCAATTGGTGGAAATGAAAATTTACTCCTACTTTATTATTAGAAGCAAAGTTTATACTGGCGTAAATTTGTCCTTAATTTTTCTGGGAGACGTTAATTAAACTTTTTAACATTCACTCGCATGATACCCGTTCCTTTCTCAAACTGTAGACTATTTGTGTAGCAAATTTCGGTTTTTTTTCAACTTGGTTCAGTAGTTTTGACGTGAAAGCGAGGCAGACATATAGACAGAATTACTTTCGCATTTATAATATTAGTATGGATAAAAGATGATAATAATAGTCTTGATATTTTTTTTTCCCAAATCACATTTTTGAATAATTAAATAAAACGCGATTCAGATTTGACGATGCATTTTCACAATCATAATTGTAGTTTGACATTCCGGTTTAGACAGATGCTATTGTGATGAACACTAGTATTTCTTCCTTATTCTTGGTACTCTGTTCAATTTTATCCAAGAAACTTGATTTGCGCAATTCATTGTGAAAACCACAATTTTCTTCTTTAAGTCCAATCTGAAAACGTTGATAGTTATTTTGTATGATAAGAAGAATTTGTATATTTTTAAATTCCTTTCCGATCGTCGATCTGCTTTAGGTACTATATAAAATTCTTACTGGAAACCTAGTAAATGAATTACAGTCATTCCTCTTTAAAAGCTTCAATATTTCTTCGCGATTTTATGACCGTTACAGTAAAAACTGTGATATATCTACTGCTATCACCTTTTTTAGTATCAGCCGAGTTTTTACATTATATTTGAGCTCGTAAAATATTGAACACATTCGTAAAGGATTGTATAGTAAATCTATTTTGTTTATATTTTGTTTAAATAATTGACTTTCATTACTCCGATGAATCTCAATGAAGAAAAATTCATTATTCACAATTCATTGCAAAAATTAATCGATTTGGGTGAACCGTCTAATTTCACCTTAACATAAATCATTTTTTGTTTTTAATATGGTTCTTATTTTGATTAGGTATGTGAATTTAGTTTTATCCCTTTGTGTTTAAGCACTTTTATGGATTTCCAGAACCTTTACATATTAATTTATTTATTCGTGGTTCTTGTTATAATAATTATGATAAACTTACATCGAATACATTTGAGGTTGGGGTCACGTATTCTGAGAATTACAAATGATTTTAATGACAAAACCTTTTCAAATATTTTAAAAGTATGTTCTGTTATCACAAGCTGGTCGCTGATGCATCTATGTCCTTTTCCTAGTTTAAGCTGCAATAACCACCTTATTACATAAGGATGAGATTACTACTGACGACAGCAGAGTTCAGACTACAAACATTTATGAGAAATAAACAAGAATCCTTTGCTAACTTAGTGCAGGTGACGCCAACTGTTTTGGGAGACATCTGCGTTTCGAGTTTGTCCAATAAATTAATAGCCAACTTGAATCAGGGGTGCTCAAAGTTACAAAAGCAGGGATGCTCAACAATTTGAGATGTTTAAATCGTGACTCACAAAGCCAGTCTTGGAGTTGATTTCCAAAAGGCGTTTCGTCTTTCAGAGCTGATACCAAAGGGTTTGCTGCTTCTGAAAGCTTTGAGGTTTATGCTTATTGCACCATTTATTCGGTTTCACCGTGATTGTGACTGTAGAATAGAGTCACTAAAATCATAAACAGAACCTAAGGTGTATTGTATAGTTAAGTACAAAAATATGATAGGTTACACATTTTAGAAATGCCAATCTTTAATTCCTTGTAATAAGATTCATTTACTATCAAAAGAGGTTACATATTTTTAGAGTTAACTGTATGTACCAACATCTTATACATATATACATATAATATAATCACGACTATTATCCCCTAAGGGTTAGTGAGAGACTAGACAAAAGCACCGCAAAAGCGGTCCATTGGCATAGTCCGCGCTTCACAAGCAGTGTCTTGTATTAGTATAATGTAATTTCTTACACAACATCCCCGAAGGGGTAGGCAGAGAAGTTAACACTCACATTTCGCCAGATATGTTAAGTCTCCTTGTAACAGGTGGCATGCACCGGGCACAAAGTGAGGCAAGCGATATTCACAATCAACTGTACATAAGTTTTATTTAAACTCAGAGGTGGCGGCGCCGTGGGATAAAACCCGCGAGTCCTGCGGCCTTTCGAACGAGTACCCCGTAATGGATTGAAACGGTTGTATACGGTGGGTGTTTGGTTTCCCCACGCTTGAACGGCACATTGTATCTAATCGATAATTTTTTTTATTTTTTTTTTGTTAAAATACATTAAAATACTGATCGAACACCGGCAGACCCGTTTCGGGTGGCAGGGTCGACGTATACGATAGTTCGGGTTATCAAGGAACGTCGTAGCCCGTGTAAATATTAGGTCCTTACCTATGAAATTGGTGTTTTGTATGGAGATTTTGGGGATGTCTGCATTTTACATACTAACATTTTTTCAGTTTTCTTCACAACGACAAATACAGAGATAATAATATTTGGTATGTATCATTAGACAAGCTTTAGCAATATGTGTGTGAACACGCTTGATAAAAATTATTCATCGTTTTTATGTTAATGCAAATCAAATGATGTATCCGGGAGGCAGTTAAAAATAATTTTCTTTGTGTCTAATTTTAACACAATTAAACTTACAAAAAATTATCAAATTAAATAATACGAGCTCAAATATATGGTCTATTTTTGGAAGAGGCAATTATTTTATAAGAATGTTCTGAAACTTAATAGTTACGGACAAATTGCTAAGACAGAATAAAAACACCAATTTCATAGGTAAGGACCCAATATTTGACATTGGAACCTCGTTTGATGACTGTTTTTTTAATCCGAAACGACCGCATTGTTTAACGATACGCAGTTCCATTTTTAATTTCAAACAAAAGAATGTCCGGAATGTCCGACGCCCGACAGTGAGAAAATTTGAAGCTGATAGAGTATTGGTTCCCATTGTTTAAAGTTTTTGAATTTGTTCCATGATAATCCGCTTTGGCTTTTATCGCAAACAAAGCTACCTTAGCAATGGTCAGGCCTTGGATGAATAAAAAAAAAACAAAAATAATTTTATTTCATAGGCCAAGTTCGACACTTAAAATCGTCAACATTTTACATTATTATGCAATTTACAAATAAGTAGTTTATTATGAATTATTTTAAAATTACAGTATTAAATTAAACCATGTATTAAACTTCATTACCGCGAGCGCTTGTAACAAGTACATCCACAGGACAGTACAGGTACTTCGTTGACTGTGGTTGTAATCGATACAAGCGGCCGGATTCCGAGAGTAAGGCTTTTCATGAGAAGAACCCGGCAAGAAACTCATGAGCCACTTTTTTAAATAGCCAATCATGGGTGACCAAAAATTTGTGATCTCGAACTCCGTGCTTCGGAAGGCACGTTAAGCAACCGTTATAACAACAACAAGCACTATTACAACCGTTTCTGCACTATTTATCGTAGTGGTGGGTGCCGTGAAATATATTATCTTTTAAGATTGATTTTAATTATTTATCAATTTGTTTACATCTTAAGTGGAAAACTTAACTAGGTACTTAACCTCACTTCGCATTAATGTCACATATGACGTACAGCTGTCATACTTATTAATAACAGTTTTAAAGTTAAGTGACATTGTATTTAAGCTCATACAGCCAGGATAAAACATTAAATTCTCATCTTATTTACTTATATCTTTCTTTTGTACACATTTTTGTATGGTATTTTTGCTGTATATATAACAACAATTCTACGTATTGTAAACCTTTTGACTGGTAGAAAGTGTGAATAGCGCGATTGTAAGTGCTTAATAGTTTTTAATTCCAATTTATTTTGTTCGATTCTTTTTATATTTTATTAATCTATATATATTACATACTCATTTATTTTTATTTATTATTTTATATTTTGGATGATGTCCGATGAATCGGATACTTTTTTATCGGCTACTGACTCTGATCTATCGTTTCACTCGCTAGACCATTCCCTAAATGATTCTCTCACTCTAGATTCTATGCTGCGGAATAAGATTGGGACTGGCAGTGGCTTCAATATCTGTCACATCAATGCTCAGAGCATTCCTGCACATCACACGGACCTATCAGCGTCTTTTGACCCTAATTTGGTACATGCAGTGTTGGTGTCCGAGAGCTGGCTTAAGCCATGTTTGAGTTCGGTGATGTATGATATACCAGGGTATGAGCTTATTCGTAACGATCGTGTTGGTAAGGGTGGTGGGGGAGTTGCCATCTATTTAGCTACTAACATTTTTTACAAGTTTCTGACTTCTTCCTCGTCTCGTCACGGGTGCATGGAATACTTATTCTTAAAGATTTCTTTCAAAACTGTTGCAGTTATCCTTGGAGTTATTTACTGCCCGCCCTCAATCAACTATCACTCTGAACTTGATACTCTTCTTGATACGATTGGCTTGGACAGCACTCATCTTGTAGTCATGGGGGACTTCAACACCGACCTCTTAAAGGATTCTCCTCAATCACTCCGCTTACGTTCAGTTGTTCAATCAGCCCACTGTTCAGTCATGCCCCTTGCCCCAACGCACCATAATACATCTACGTCGGATACTTGGATTGACCACATTGTCGTTTCTTCTCCAGAGCGTGTAATACTGCACGGCCAGCTTCCGGCGCCTGGCTTTTCTAGACACGACCTTATTTTCGCGAGTTATAATGTCAAAACACCTAAGATAAAACCCGCAGTTATACAGCTCCGAAACTTTGCGCGATTGGACGTGGTGAAACTCAACATGGATGCAGGTGCGCTGGACTGGTCTTCGGTATATAACTCCACTGGTGTTGATAGCATGGTGTCTGCATTCAATGCTGCATTGTTGGGGCTGAATGACAAACATGCACCTCTGAGAAATGTTAGGTTGAAGCACCGACCTGCGCCCTGGATTACTCCGCTGGTGCGTATTGCTATGAAGAAACGCAATCACGCATTTCGGACTTTTAAACGATGCCGCACTGACACAAATTGGGATTTCTTAAAAGTTGCCAGAAATAGGTGTAACAGGATGGTGAGAACAGCCAAACGTCAATATATACACAAAAATATTATAAATACCACCCCCGCCCATACCTGGAAATTTCTTAGGTCCTTTGGTGTTGGTGTAACTCAAACCAATCAGAACCTACCTTATTCTTTGAACGACCTGAATAAACATTTTACATCTGTCGATACTCTTCCTTATGTCATTAAAAATGCTACACTTTCTATTCTTACTTCCTTAACTAATATTTCTAGTCAAAACTTTCGCTTCACTTCTGTCACCGAAGAGGAGATTCGCAAGATTATTACCTCTATTAAATCTAGAGCGGTGGGTTGTGATGGTATAAGCCGCGCCATGATAATGAACGTGTTGGAGTCTATACTGCCGGTCCTTACTTTTATCCTTAATTCTTCCCTCACTAGTGGGGTTTTCCCTTCTTGCTGGCGGCAAGCATTTGTTGTCCCACTGCCTAAATTATCCAATCCCTCCTCTTTAACTCAATTCAGACCTATTTCTATCTTGCCTTTTCTCTCTAAAATTCTAGAAACCGCTGTGCACAAACAGCTTTCCTTGTTTATTTACTCCAATAATCTCCTTGACATGTACCAGTCCGGGTTTCGACCCGGACATAGTACCACCACATCTCTAATTAAGGTGATTGAGGATATTCGTGCCGGCATGGAGGAGACAGAGTTAACAGTGTCGTTATTGATTGACTTCTCAAACGCATTTAACGCTGTTGACCATGACTTGCTCCTCGGTGTCACCTCACGATTGGGTTTCTCTTCCTTGGAGCAGGCATGGTTATCTTCTTATCTGCGTGGTCGTCAGCAGGCGGTCCGTTCTCACAATTCCTTATCTGACTGGTGTGATTTGAGTGCCGGCGTACCACAGGGTGGTATTCTTTCCCCTATCCTATTTTCTTTGTTTATTAATTAATTTGAAAAGCTCTTACCACCTGTATGCGGATGATCTGCAATTATATGCGCGAGGCAAACTTGATAGCATTAATAATGTTATCTCCCAGCTTAATTCTGACCTCGATAAAATTGCCAAGTGGTCCACTGACTATGGCATTTCTGTGAACCCGCTCAAATGCCAGGCGATTGTAATTGGTAGCCCTTACCAAGTCCAGCTTCTTAATTACTCGTCAATCACACCTGTGTTATATGGAGGTAAGATTATACCATTTGAATCTAACGTAAAGAACCTAGGACTTTTTGTTGATTGCTCCTTAAAATGGCACAAGCAGGTGGGGGAGATTTCTCGACGTGTCAATTTCTCTCTTCGGTCCCTCAATAGACTGAAGTACTTTCTCCCTCCCGCTACTAAGGTTATGTTAGTCCAGGCTCTAGTGTTACCTTCCATTGACTATGCGAGCGTGTGCCTCACCGATGCCAACCAAGAGCTGCTCAACAAATTGGACCGATTATTAAATAATGGCATTCGCTTCGTATTCAACCTCCGCAAATACGACCACATCTCTACGTACCGTCAGCAGCTTAAGTGGTTGCCATTGCGGCAGTGCTGGGACCTGCGAGTTGTATCAACATTATTCAACATCCTATTTGACCCACGTAGTCCTGCTTACTTAAAAAGTAGATTTCAGTTTTTAGGTTCCTCGCATGCCCGCAATCTTCGTTCCGTCAACTACTTCATCTTGGAGACTCCTGCACACCGTACTCAATTTATCTCCGACTCCTTTACCGTCACCGCTATACGCTTGTGGAATGCTCTACCCCTAAATATCCGCCGAGCTCCCAACATCCAGGTGTTCAAGAAATTAGTACGTGAGCACTATTTTGTTACTCTCACCCAGATCCTTCATCCATAATATTGTTACTTATCTATCTAGTTATGTATATATTTTATATATATTTTTTATCTATCTAGTTACGTATATCTATTATATGTATATATTTATTATATAAGTAAGTATTTGAAAGTATATTTGAGTGTATTTATTTGTAATTAGGTGTTATTAATTTATTTGTTGTATTGCTTTATTTTTAATTTGTAATTTTAATTAATTTTCATTGTTTTTTCTTTCGTGCCCTATTTAGTTATTAACTTTTCATACCTTCTGCTCTGGTCGACTGGTGGAGAATGCCTATGGCATTAAGTCCACCATTTGTACAATTTTATGTGCAATAAAGATTTTTAAATAAATAAATAAAAATTCAACCCACCAACCCTTATTGGGCCAGCGTGGTGGTGTTACTGACCATACTCCTATTGTGTTCTCCTTGAGGAAGGTTTGGGCCCAGCAGTGGGACTTAAATGTGCTGAGGACTCTGCTAAAGATTGTGATCAAGACTTGGTACGATCCAGGCGTCGTTTTTTTTCTTCTTTACTCTCAGTACTAATTTGTAAATGTCTTTCATTTTAAGGTGGACTAGACTAGCTGCCCTACTTCTATTCAATGCCCTTATTCTTCTTCTTCTATTTCTTCTTATATTTCAATAAATTGGAATCGGATTTCTGTCATTGAACACTATTAATGAATGTGTATTGGATTTCTGTGAAACACACTATTGAACGTAACAAAAGAAAAGCGCCATATTGATTCAATAATAAGCGGTTATTATGTAAACTAGCTAGCTATTGTCAATTTTCGTAACAAATTTGAAATTGCTAAAAGTTGGTACTCTCTATCCGAATTTAACGGTAAATATTGAATATGCGTGGGCATTGTCTGTCGTCGGTTATAAAGTAGCAAATGTAAGCAATTTCCAATTTGTAACGAAATTAGACAATAGGAAGTGAGTTCACTTAATAACCGCTTAATATTAAATCAACGTGGTGCCTTTTTTACTTTCAATAGTGTTCAATGACAGAAATCCCATTCAAATCCATTGAAATTTGGTAAGACAACGACAGCAGGCGCTTCGAACAGTGCACTTAATCTTTAATTAAGATTTTGCTCTGATGTTATGTTGTCAGGTTGAACAAATAATTGGAAAATAAACAGATTTTAATTTAATTTAATTTTTTTATTTATTTAATCAAGGTACGGTCCTAACCGTTCCTCAGCTATGACCGTCCACCTCACGGCTTGTAGAATTCCTTCGACAGACTCAGGGTCGCTCCCTAACAAGGGCAGGAATGGGAATAGTGGGCATTCAGCAAACAACTAAGTTCCACAAATGCCTACCGCCCAGCGGTACAGTCTGTAAACAGGATACTTCCTCGACAAAAAGGGTTGACACATATTATCAAATATTGGGTCCTTACCTATGAAATTGGTGTTTTTATTCTGTCTTAGCAATTTGTCCGTAACTATTAAGTTTCAGAACATTCTTATAAAATAATTGCCTCTTCTAAAAATAGACCATATATTTGAGCTCGTATTATTTAATTTGATAATTTTTTGTAAGTTTAATTGTGTTAAAATTAGACACAAAGACAATTATTTTTAACTGCCTCCCGAATACATCATTTGATTTACATTAACATAAAAACGATGAATAAGTTTTATCAAGCGTGTTCACACACATATTGCTAAAGCTTGTCTAATGATACATGCCAAATATTATTATCTCTGGATTTGTCGTTGTGAAGAAAACTGATAAAATGTTAGTATGTAAAATGCAGACATCCCCAAAATCTCCATACAAAACACCAATTTAATAGGTAAGGACCTAGTACATAAATAAGCGGTCTCAGAGATGTATTGATTGTATTATTTGAAATGATATTAAAGGTAACCCTAAGTCCACACTATTCTTATCGCTCAGTATTGTGTAACAATACAAAAATTGTTTTCGTTGTTAACAATCAATTTGTTTTTAACACGCTTATATTAGCTTCACTTGTAACTATATAAGAAAATCTTGTAATTGTAATTGGACCCACTTCCCGGTCTTCGATTAGGATGAAATTTTGCACATGCTCTGAGTTTTGATGACAATACATGACTAGCTAAGAAACGTCATTATAAATGCAATATGGCGTCCTCCCCAAGATGGCTGTTTAAAATCCACCCCCATGATATGGATATCAAATGAAAGGGTTTGCTGTCAGGAATACGAAAAAAATTGTCACGTAACCTAAATCCAACATGGCGGCCGTCCCAAGTAGTAAATTAAGTTTGAATAATAGGAAGACTAAAAAGTATAGAATAAAAATAATAGTTTAAAAAACTAAAAAAACACGCTTTTAGGACGCACGCAATTACAAAAAGAAAGCGTGGAGCGTTTTGTCCAAAAAGAGTAAAGATTACATAATAAACGCTCCACGCTTTCTTTTTGTAATTTTTAGTGCGTGCTAAAAGCGTGTTTTTATTTATTTATTTTTATTTGTAAATATACGCTCGCAACCTGTCCCCTAGCCGGGCCAGGAAGTTCTGTGACAATTGGGAGGCGTTCATATTTGTTTGACAAGTGATTCCCAGTAAAAACTAATCTATTTCACCTTTGTTAGTCTTGACAATGACGAATGGGCCTTGTAACTTTGACTACTATTATATTACACATAAAATACACCATTATTATTGAAATTTTTGACAGTAATGACTTTTAATAAATATTTCTTATTGAGTTTCAATAAAAAACGTAATAAAAATGTTGAACTGCGCACTATATCTCCTAGCAATCCGCAACCCGGTTTGGTCAGATGAAAAATCGTGAAAGAGTAGTAACAAGTGGCTAGCTCATCGCCTACTCAATCACAGACCCAGTACCCAATACTCCCTTAATCGCCTTTTACGACATGCTAGGCAAGAAAAGCAGTTGGTACATTATTTTAGTGTCCCGGAACAACACGGGACCGGGACAGGAGTAGGACGTATATATCAAAAATTTGTTTTACTTTTTAGTTTTTATGAATATAGATTTTATCTCGTCGCAGGCTTTCACTAGCAAATATTAATAAATAAATGAATTAAGCATATAATATGTGTAGGTACTTCATTGTAAATATCCGAAGGTTTTGACAATAAAAATTGTCCTGATACGGACCCAAATCACTCATAATAAACAAAACGATTGTGCTTTAGGGGATTCCTTTATACAATTCTTTACTAAAGGCAAGTAGGCGTTTATGCACATAAACAGGATGATTTAAATTGCGTTCAAGTAATATTAAGAAAATAAAACAATCCTCGCTTCGCTTGGATACTGAGGTGGGTGACCAAATTACGTTATCTTGAGCACTATTGAGATAAACATATTTTAGGCGTCTATTTATAGAAACGTTGTGTATGGAAGGCGCAGCATTACTCATAGAGTATTTCATGGTTAGAATTTTTTTGAATACTAGCTGTTGCCCGCGACTTAGTCCGCGGTTACTGGTTTTTTAACTATTCTACGGAAACCCTTTAATTTTCCGGAATAAAAAGTATCTAAGATGTTATGTATAAGGTATTACAATGCAACATTTCATTAAAATCATTCCAGCCATTTCGGGGATTAGCCCGTGCAAACAGGCACAGACAGAGACAGAGAAACAAAAAAAAAACTTTTTTTTTTTGTATTCTCCCTCTTTTTATTTTTTCTACGTACAGACATTCGACCTTTACAGTTTTATTATATTTATAGATTGTATTTAGATTGGTATGGAAATCCAGAAGAGGCCTGGGAATTGCGTGGGTGTGACGTAGCGTAACCATAATCACTGTACCTAATTCAAATCAAATTTCAAACAGTCAAGACAGATGTTATATACTACAGAACGGAATCTCTGCAGGCATCAATAATATTCACATAAAACAACAAGGGGTATCGAAGGGGCAGGCAGAGGTGTAACTACCCACTATTCGAACGACCTATGAAATTGGTGTTTTTTTTCTCTCTTAGTATTTCGTCTGTAACTATTAAGATTCAGAGTTTTCCTAAAAAATAATTACCTCGTCTAAAAATAGACTATATTTTTGAGCTCTTTTGATTTGTTTTCATAATTTGTTGTAAGTTCGTTGTGTTAAAATTGGACACGGAGACAACTCTTTTAATTGCCTCCCGAATACATCAATTTATTTGCATTCACTTAAAAACGATAAATAATTTTTATGAAGTGTGATATTACACATATTACTAAAGCTTGTCTAATGATAGATGCCAAATATTATTATCTTTGGATTTGACGTTGTGAAGAAAATTGAAAAATTTTAAGTATGGAAAATGCAGAATTCCCCAAAATCTCCATACAAAACACCAATTTCATAGGTAAGGACCTAATATATTGTATTAAGTCCTCATGTAACAGGTGGCGAGCCTGTTGCCATGCACCGGGCACAACGTGAGGCAAGCGGTATTAACAATCACCTGTACGTTTTATTTAAACTTATTACAGGCGGTGGGATCCAACCATGATCCAACCCACTGAATCAGTAGTACCGTATTCCAACTCTACCGCTGCCTTTCGATGCCGTAAAATATCAGTCTGTATATAACTTGAGCATTATATTGTATTGCTTCGGTATAAATAGGCTCTTATCAAGTTGGCAGGTGAAAACGGTCGGCTACGAATCAATTGTTATTTTGTTAGTTTAGGACCGTCCTCTGTGCAAGCGAGCAGAGCGCTGTAAGCGATAAAAGCGGCAAGCGGTAATTTAGAGTTTAGAGCCTTTCTGTTCTGGTTTTAGAATATGCCTGGAACGCACCTTTGAAGTTTAATGCTGTTGTTAAACCTTTGTTAGCTGGTTGTACACATATTAACTCAGTTAATGTGTCATAAAAAGTGTAAATCAATATATTTTTTTAAAACTGTTGGTAAGCAAAGGATAAGTTCATATGCGAAGGTCTGCAACTGCAATGACTTTAAGATAGTCATTTGATTTGCATTTGGCCTATAAATCTGCCTTTTGCGGTAAGCCTGACATGTTTGTCATGCACCGGGCACAGTGTGAGGCAAACCGTATTCACAATAAACTATACTTACGTTTTGCTCGTTGGTTGGGGTTAGTGCGCTTTGGCTTTCGATATCGAAAGCAAAGCTACTTTCGCCATGGTCAGGCCTTGGATGGGTGACCAAAACTTTTTGATTGAACTCCTCCGTGCTCTGAAGGCACGTTAGTCCCGGTCACTATTGCTACCGTTTCTACCAACTAAACCCCATCGGGCCAGCGTGGTGGTGTTACGGCCCATATTCCTCATGAGTCCCGCCCATCCCAAATCAACCAACTCGCCTAGCGCTGTTTGTCTGCCTTTGATACCCGAGAATAAATAAACCTAATATATGATTATTCATTATAAATAATATGTGTAATGTGTATTCGAAAACACTCGTCAGATAAAAACGCCTCTTCCACTACACATCAGAATCATTATCGCGTTTCATCGAAAACCTTTGATATTTCGAGTCAAAATAAACTAAATTCACATTTGATACTTTAATCCAATACCAATTACAATGTATAAATATGATTTGATTGGTTTCGTAACGCAAATTCTGATTAAGTTTTCGATTAGTATAGAATGTGTTAGTATGTTTTTGATGTGTGTATCGATGTTTTAAATTGTTTTGCGGGAAAAATATCGATTTATTTATAGGTATTTGTTGCAAAGAAAGCTATCGTCATAATTAGCATGCTCATTTACGGTAAGCGCAACGAGTCTTTCTCCTCCTCTTTCCCCTATCACACGCCATATCAACATTCACTCCCATTCTAGCCATGTCCTCATTCACACAATCTATCCATCTCTGCCTCGGTCTACCTCTCCATGCATTTCCATCCACTCTCATATTCGTAACTCTTCTCGTTACATGCTAGCATTTCATAAAAAATAACAATGAACTCATAACTTTTCACACAATCTCCTTGGCTTCAAGCTCATGATGCGTATCATGTTGCCCATAAATAACTTTAGATGTAACTCAAACTAAGATGGGAAATTGCCAAACTGAGACTATCAAAGTTGGTCGTATAATACTTAAGTAAAGCAAAGCGCCATCAGTGTTCCGACGCACAGTGAATAGTGTCATACTTGCATGGTGGACAAAAGGGATATCGAATTTCCTCGATTGTCACTAACTAACTATATAGATTGCCAACACTCTAGGGATTATATTTCAAGTAAAAGATTTGTATTTTATATGACTTTAAAGAATGATATTATATATACATACATAAAATCACGCCTGTAATCCCCGAAGGGGTAGGCGGAGCACTGAGCACCAAGGAGCACTGTGTTGCTCAAGACCACATTTAGCCATACAAAAATTGGGTTTGGTTAGATGAAAAATAGTGAAAAAGTAGCAACAAGTGGTTAGCTATTCACCTACACAATCACAGACCCAGTACCTTTTACGACATGCTAGACAAGAAAAGCAGTTGGTACATTCTTTTGTGATGATATTATAAGTGTCAAAAATTTGGTAGATAATTGCAATATTACTTAATGTCCCATCACATCTTTGTCAACGTCTTAGTATTTTTAAAAAAAGTATATTGAATCAATTTTAATAATTGTGGATCGTAAAGTGGAAGATATGAATTATTTTTCATCCTTAAATCCAATTTTTAAGTATGAGATTTAAATTAAGATGTTCATAGATAAAATCGAAAGATACCAGTTTTTCAACATTTTTAAGCTTTGATCTTCTAGAATTTATATGCCTCCTGTTCCCAGGCTGTATTTTGTATATCAATAATATAGCTATATTTTTGTACAAAATAAAAATGTTGTAACTCCATACTAGTGTAAATCGTATATTTTTTCAAAACATGGATTTTAATTTATAAGGTTCTACTGATAAATCTATCAGATTTTGAAGATAGTGATAGCGAAATATTCCAGTATTTTATTTTAAAAATAGGAGCTTTCGTATCTTCTAGGAGCCCACAGTCCCAGAATTAGGGCCCCACGTTAAAATTTAATTTTTAAATCCAAATAATTTTGTCTACCTTGCTTATGAAGATAGTTCACTGTGCGCCGCGACGTATGCTGGAAACTTTTAATAGCTAGGTGTCGGTGCTATTGAGCGATGATGTCAAAGAGAGTACCAGAAAATTTTTACACACTGTGTAAAGATCTAGGCCCTGGTAGGTAGGCGCTAAATAGGAACATATTTACCAAAACCTAATGTCAGGGGAGCTCGGTGGATGGCGTAGTGGTTCATACGCTTTGGTATTCAATCGAAATCAAAGCTGCTTTCGCCATGGTCAGGCCACGGATGGGTGAACATATTTGTGATCTCTATCTCCTCCTTGCTTCGGAAGTCACGATAAGCCGTTGGTCCCGGCCGCTACTGCAAACTGTTTCTACACACCAACCCGCGTTGGGCCAGCGTGGTGGTGTTACGGCCCATACTCCCCATGTGTTTCTTCATGACGAAGGCCGTATATAGATTGAGGACGAAATGCCAGTTACGGCCCAGCCACACTGCACGAGGTGATACGAGGGAACGCGAGTACGAGAGCATGGAGTGTAGCAGGACCATAATGTTTTCGACTGACATTTGGTTTTGGTAATTACGATATCTATATAAACCTGGCACTTAAAAACGTAAATATTTTACAATTTAGAAATTTAACAATTTATATAATAAAAAAATATATTATATATTGAAGTTCATTACCGCGAGCGCTTGTAGCAAGTACAACCACAGCGCTTTGACTGTGGTTGTAATCGATACAAGATGCCGGATTCCGAGAGTAAGGCTTTTCATGAGAAGAATCCGGCAAGACTCGTCTAACTGTCACAAAGTTATACCTTGTAAACGGTAACCGCAAAATTTTCATTAAGCATGCACTAGAAACTAGTAGTAGATACTATAAATTTAAGAATATTAAATTTCAAACCACTAAAAAGAGCTATAGACTTTTTTAACAACACTTTGAGTTCTCCATCAATAATGGACAAACACTATCATTGGCATTTCATCAACGGAAGCAATTGAAACAAAGTATCGATTTGCCGAGTTATCGACCCTTTAATAGCGATTACCATTATATGGATGTCAGATATATCGTGTCTACGTTTCAAAGTGTGATTACGAGTACAGTAATTTAAAAGTAACTAGTTGTTCCGTGCGACTTCGTCCGCGATTCCTATGGTTTTTTAACTATCCCACGGGAACCCTTTAATTTTCCGGAATAATTTAGCTATCTAAGATGTTGACAAGGGATATAAGGAATCACCATGCAAAATTTCATTGAAATCGGTCCAGCCATTTCCGAGATTAGCCCGTAAACAGAGAAACAAAAGTATTTTAAAAATCATTTTTTGATATTTCCGCTCTTTTTACATCCCCCGACTTTTTTTTTAAATATGACAGACTACAGTTTTATTAAATGTATATAGATTATTAGAATTGCAAGCAAAGATCTTTGTACATATAGTAACAAGTAACAACAAATTTAAAGAGCCGCTTACGCTTTGGCTTTCGATATCTAAAATAAAGATACCTTCGCCATGGTCAACCCTTGAACGGGTGACCAAAACTTTGTGATGAAAGGGACGCGCTTCGGAAGGCACGTTAAAACATTGGTCCCGGTCGCTATTGCGACCGTTTCTACCCACCAACCCACATTGGGCCAGTGATACCTCGCTATGTCCCAAGCTCCTTGTGTTTCTCCACGAGGAATCATTTCCATGTCGTGTTTCCTATTGGAGGAGGCCTTTTTTTTCGCTGGAAAATGCGTTACGCATGCACCTATGCCTGGGAGGGCATAGGGTTATGTGGGACTCTCCCTTCAGACTGCAGGGAAAACCCACTAAAAACCAGTGACGTCCTCTTGTCATCTCGGAGCTAACACGCGCCGGGCGCAAGCGTGTCGCTGCCAGACGAGGTGGTGGGAACCCTTTCGGAAACATCCACAACCCCGCTGGTGACGGCTCCCCTCACCTCCCCACAACGGCGACGCCCCCGGACGTGAGGGGCATCGGCGACTGATGGTGGTGGCATTGGGGGAGGCCTAATTCCAGAAATGGACTTAGGCTGAAATGATGGTGATAATAATTCCCAAGATTATTCTGCTGCAGCTTCTCTTCTGCTCCCATTCCCCCCCCCCCATTATCATTAATCACCCCCTTCTTAGTCATGTCCTCGTTCACACAATTAATCCAATATTGAGAGAAAATATAAATGTAAATTAATAAAAGCCTAGAAAGGACTAAAAATCTATTACAGTCGTAAATAAATTACTCTCGCTTCGGTGCCGTTATCAAAGAGGACAAATTGCCATCACAATGCCTTAAACACAATCGATTTGATATAAAATCTATTTCGCTTGTAATTTACAAAACCTTTGTGATATGCGTCTTTACAAAACCTGTTATGTTATTTATTACACCTACATCAATTTCGCGGTTACGACGCACGAAAATCGAGGAATCATTTACGTCAACAGCTGTTCCATAGAACTTAGAATGGGCAGAATAGATCTTTAGATAATATCAAAAAGGCCTTTTATTTTTTGTTATATTTCGTGATTTAAGTACTTTGAAAATTTTGACGCTATCATCATTAATGTTTATCAGCCGGGAGACAACATACTATCCACTGCTAGATACAGTTCTTCTCTAAAGATTTCTTTAACCACCGGTCCTGTGCTGCTCACTTCTGGCGGCTTTCCGCGATCTTTACCGGATCGTTCATTCTCTTTATTGCTGTTCTTTACTCTGTTGACAAATTATTTGCGTTTGGAGTCACAGGTATGAAATAAAACAAAGAGTGTTATTTAAGCGGCTAGCAAAATATTCGAATTTTGGTCAGGGAAAAAATACAATTGGTCAGCTAAAATAACTAATTGGTCAGCAACTTATGTTCAGCAAATATTTCGGAATTGGTCAGCAAAATAAGCAACTTATGGGCAGCAGATATTTCAATTATTTTTAGCAAAATAACAAACTGGGCAGCAACCTTAATGTTTTCTCTGCTGCCAAATTATTATATATATTATGTTTTGATGACACAAATATTGTTTTTATGGGTCATAAAAAAATAACCTTAACCTAATATCTATCAGAATACGTTTCCTATGAATTGATCCTTGATCCTTCATTGATCCTTTTCCTATATTTTATAAATTTGTCGGTAACATAATATATATTGCTGCCCTAAAGATTTTATTTTTCAGCCCAAATAATTATCTTGCTGCCCAATAAATTATTTTGCTGTCTAAATAATTATTTTCCCGCAAACAATTATATTGCTGACAAAATATTTGTTTACAGACCAAATGATTTTTCGGCTGACTTTTTATTTATTTATTTAAGCTTTTGTGCATTACAGAAAATGTACACATGGCGGACTTAACGACTAATGTCGCTCTCTAACAGTCAACCATCAGGCAAAGCAGAGATCTGGTGGCGGCTTAATTAACATTAACACATACATAAATTTAATAATAAATTATATTGTATAACATGCAATATATAATTACATAAATAATTATACATAATATATACATAAATATATAATAAGATGATGATTCATTACGTAGGAACAGACAAACTAGCATTATGCATTTTACTTTTTGTTGCTGACCAAATAATTCAATGGCTGCCCAATTAATTACATATCTAAAACTAATATGTCGGTGGAAGTTGAAAAGAGAGCCAAAAAATTACGAGGATAAGATTACCGTGACGTGCGTGGTGAGGGAAGAATGTAGGTATGACAAGAACCGTGTTAGGTATGGATAAGTATGAAAGTATGAAAAAAAAAACTATTTTTTAGTTTTAACTACATATTTTAAAAAAGACGCGTGGCACTCGGGGACTGCCGCGGTAAAGCTATTGCATAGCATTTTGTATCAACTTATGCAATTATAATTTTATTAATTTATTTTATTCATGCAGTATTTCCTTTTCTTTGATATTAATTCAAGTTACACTTTTTGAGCGTGGTGACCGATAAGCAAACAAATTTTTCTATTATTAAATAAATAAAAAAAGTTAATATTGTTTAAAATATTTTTTATTATTTTACAATACATGTGGGTTTTATTATCTTAACGCCGTGTCGAAGACTGCCGAACTGAAACGACGTTAGACGATGCACGGCCTTCAAGCCACACCTCCTTGCGCATCGGAGTGGGGAGCGTGAGGTTTTTTCGATACGGAATTTCTGGATTCGGTCCCCGCGCTCAAGGCCCGCGATAGAAGCTATGCAATAGCTTTAAAGTTTTTGGAATATGTCTTTTGTAGTCTTTTCTTAGTTCTATGCATCCTGTAAATTTAAGTAACATGGCAAGATCGTCGTGGTATATATATCACAGCGCAATCATTTAATTTTCTTTGAAAATATAACATTATTATCTTGTTTTGTACGGGTACCTGTCCCACGCCTTTTACGGTACCGCTATATTACTTTGCGTTTTAAAAATAATTCTCTTAACAATTTCGTGAATCAAATTTCATTCCGATGACATTTTTGAGATGACATTTAATATTAAGAAAGATGAGAAAGAGTTATTTAAAACGAAATGGACAAGCAATTTGCATTAAATATATTTAATAGATAAACATACATATAAATATATATAAACATCAAAGACTGGAGAACAAATACCTGAAATTCATCACTCAAACATTTGTCCCCATCGGGAATCGAACCTAGATCGAGATAGTGACGCCTTGAGACCGGCATACAGACCACTCGACCACGGAGGTCGTCTTTACATCAATTACATTCTTCTGCTTAAAAGTTTAAAATTGACCGCACTGTACCGTGCCCTAGCGCTGCGGGGCGGGGTGGGAGGTAAGGAAAGCGATGGCCGTCAACGATTGGCAAACTGCCGGCCGATACTCCCCTCTTCGGCCCGCGCACATACCCAAGGCGCGGTACAGCGCTTGTGGTCACACTAGAAATTTAAATTCGAATTATTTAATACAACGTCTTTTATGACTTATTTGAAAGTTATCCAGTACCTGAATCGCTGCTGTTCATCTCACTCAGCTCCAGAATGTTCATTTAAAGTAGTAAGTTCAGTACCGAGCGTGATTCCAATAACATCAATATACTCAGCAAATGCTCTATATTGTCGGCCAAGAGTCCCCGGGGATCACATCGAATTCTCGGGAAGAGAACTTTGATTCCATTTTTAAAGCTGACGACTGTAGGTTGACACGGAAAATATTGCAAATTCAATTTGAAGGAAATCAGAAAGAACGCTGACGGCGGCGCGGCGGCATAGAGAAACACTAAATGTGGCTCAGGTTAAAGTTAAGGAGGTGTAAACACTCCTATTAGTGTTTACACCTTCGTCCGTACACTTATTTTTAATCGATGTATTACAGAAATAATGATACCGTCGAAATTTATACGACACGAAAAATGCTAGCTGCTTTCGTTGACCATTTCGGTGTGCTTTGGGCCTTGTCTACTCCTGCATCATAATTTTTTTGATCGACCTTTTTCTACCAAGCAGACTGTCGGAAGGTATATCGATACTGTTTTGAAAAGAACTTACCTTTTATGACGTAGTCTGGCCCCGAAGAGGTAGGTAAATGTGTTAAAACCCACATTTCACCATATATTAGGTCTTTACCTATGAAATTGGTGTTTTGTATGGATATTTTGGGGATGTCTGCATTTTACATACTAACATTATATCAGTTTTTTTCACAACGACAAATCCAGAGATAATAATATTTGGCATGTATCATTAGACAAGCTTTAGCAATATGTGTGTGAACACGCTTGATAAACATTATTCATCGTTTTTATGTTAATGCAAATCAAATGATGGAGGTAGTTAAAAATAATAATTGTCTTTGTGTCTAATTTTAACACAATTAAACTTACAAAAAATTATCAAATTAAATAATACGAGCTCAAATATATGGTCTATTTTTAGAAGAGGCAATTATTTTATAAGAATGTTCTGAAACTTAATAGTTACGGACAAATTGCTAAGACAGAATAAAAACACCAATTTCATTGGTAAGGACCCAATATGTTAAGTCACCATGAAACAGGTGTCACCATGAACCATGAACATGCACCGGGCACAATCAGGCAAGCGCTATTCACAACAAAAGTTTTATTCAAACTCAGTGGTGGCGGCGGTTATATTGAACCCGCGAGTCCCTCGACCTCTCGAACGAGATGCCCCGTAAAACTCCTTTTGAGAGTGAGAAGAAAATATTAATACGGCCAATATCTTTTCTAGCCTAGAAATATTCTGAAAGATTTCCATTTTATCATCTACCACATCTAGCAAGAGAACCGTAAACTTTTCTACGTCAGACCCATTCGAGATGTTTTACATAACCCAGCTTGCTTGAGGTAACGATAATTCTTCACCAAGAGTACAAAATGGCTTCACGTTGTGTACTTCTTTTGTGCCATAAACGACGCCTCGTGTTACCTTAGAGGTACAATATTTTGTCTTAGAATAAATCTGATATATATTTCGAAGGGCTTGGTATGTTTGGCTTTTAACAAGCTTTCCTGTTGCTTAAAAATACTTGCAAGATGCTTGTGTTCATTATTTCTTTTAGCAAACCAATAATCTGCTTTACAATTTTCAGTTTCGTAAATATATATTAGAAATTTCGTATATTTAAATCTATAAATCATTAATTGTAAAATTACACCTCATTCAAAAAAATTCAAAAGCATTTATTCAGTTTAGATGCGTCTTAGCATGCGCTATGAATGTCATAAACATTTTACAATATTTCGTGAAAGAGAAAAACTACGCCTTCCGTTCACAAAAACTACCAGGAGGCCTTGTTCTGAGAAGAACGGGCAAGAAACTCAGCAAGTTTCAACCCTCCCTTTACATTACCCCTTTACATAAATGTCATAAACTACAACGTCAATGAAGTTTAAAAGAAAAAATAGGTACTTATTTTAAATAATATTCTTCAGTTTACCACATTTTCCATCACAAACATGTACACATAGTCTAAAGTATAATCTAAAAAAGCAGTATCTACATATCGATAAATAACTATCTTAACTACTTGCCGCGCCATACTGTCCCGAAGCAAATGTTATTAATTAGACAATTTCTACCAATTAGGCAAGCATGAGTTGACCAGACACCGACAGTGGCACCTGATTATGCGTTGACATAGTGGTTTGCGGACCTAAACAGATTATCATAACCATCTCATTGGTGGACACGATGCTTAAAACATGAAGAAACCCATGGGGCAAAACTATGCTGGATGAGTAGAAACAGTTGCGAAGTTTTTTCCGAAGCACGGAAGAACTCTAGTACCTGAATGTTGATTTCGATATTGAAAACGATATTCGAATCTCACATTTATAAAAACCTTACATAGAAGAGGGAGACCAAAGAAAAGATGGGAAGATTGTGTGAATGAGAACATGACTAGAATGGGAGTGAATGTTGATATGGCGTGTGATAGGGGAGAGTGGAGGAGAAAGACTCGTTGCGCCAACCCCAAACGAAATTGGGAAAAGGGCAGGCAAATAATGATGAGAACACAAAGTCAATAAATTCCGTAAAGTAAAATTTAAAAATGAATGAGAATAATATCATTATTTTGAACAATATTTTGTAGACTTGCCTTCAATACAAAATATACTAGAGATTCATTAAAGGTTCGGATTAATTATTGATAGCGAGTGAGGTGCACTGTATAACCTACTAATGAAAACACGAAATAATAACTAATAGCTCTGTATTGGTAGCAGGTATGTACAACAAAGATATAAAATTACAAGACTTGCTCTCTAAGACTAAGTAACTGACAGACAATCAGAGGAATATGGCAGTACATTTCAAATAGTAGATAATGGACAAAAGGACGTAGAGAGAAGCGGCCAGTCGCCAATAATGATTTTATGACCTATTCCGATGCAAATATACCAGGCGTAGGCATTACAATCACAATGACTCTTCAGATACAAGATTTTAGACTCAGTAGCCTAATCTATTGTTCGTGGCATCCTGAAATGCCATCCGGGATTTAAAGGTAAATCTACAGGTTTTGAAGCCATAAAATACTCACACTTCACTGACTTTTAAAATATTCTAGGCGCAAAGGCACCTAAATAAATTCCCTATAATACATTGTAGGTAAAGGAATTTGTTTGTTCGCATTGATTACTTACATTCGGGCGCCATTTGAATCGCAAATAAGGCAAAGAACTTGGATTTGGCAGATCAAAATATTAAATATATCACGTATTTTGTTCATACCTCACTTTTGAAACAGGGATTACCCAGCCCGAAGACGAGTTAAACGACGAAATCGTAATGTACCCGAGTTAGCATAAGCCGGGGACGACTGGTCACATTGAATGTTAAATGTTGAAAATATAATATTGAATATTGAATGTTGAAATATAATGTTAAGAAATATTGTGTTATAATGAAATTCAAAGCATTCATCATAATTTCCCAAAAAAATTTCAAATTTTATTTCAGGTCGGCGGCGCAAAAGGTGCTTCTCTTTCATCCTATTTTCCTTCTCTATAACTAGCAACGACTATATAAATTCTCCCTCTCTTTCTATTTCTCCACCTCGATTGAGTGATCAAGCAACCAGATAACTTTGTCGCTATTTCACCTGTGAAACTTTTGGTTGGTGGTAGGGCTTCTAATCCCGCCTGGCTAGCTACCACCGTCTTACCAAAATTTGTCGGCATAATAACAATGTTTTAAGCATTTTTATGTTCCGGCAATCAGAGGTAAAGATAGCCAGTTCTTCAGTTGTTGAGGATTACAGGTGAAGCTCGCTTCCACCTTCGGCCTCATCTTCATTTACCATCAGGTGAGATGAAGGTCAAGAGCTTACCTGTCGTATTAAAAAAAAAAATCCTGACTCATCAATTAACACCGTACATTGAATGTTATAACTTACAAGTAAAATCATTTTTATATAATATTCGAGTCTTATGAAAAACAGGACTGAGTCAAGTAAATCCCATTTAATTCCTTAAATTGGTCCACCGTCGGTACACCTCAGATTAAAGAATTAAAAACGTCTAGCGAATTAAAATATTCGGTTGGAGCGTTTAGACACACACTTTATAAATATTTTTCGCACAAATGAAGCCTTTATTCATCTACATAAAGGTGTAAATCTTTAATGTTTGGTTTTTATAAGAAAAACTATTAAACAACGTGATACATTGATGTAATTACATGATTTATGTAGAAACATTGTTTTTTTAGAGCAAATGCTTGAAAACTAGACTCCGTTTGTTCTAATCAGAAACAAAATAGTGAAATAAGACCGATTGGTATGACAACTCTTTGGAGAGGGAGACACCACCAGTCAGTCGACGGATTTCCAATGAGGGATTCACCACCTCCCCCCCCCCCCCCCCCCCGCATGGGAGGTAAAGACCCTCCTCATGAGGATCGAAAAAGAACGAGCTTCACCTGTATCCCTCACCAACTGAAGAACTGGCTTGGCTATCTTACCCTAATTGCCGGAACCAACAATGCCTTATAACATTGTTACAATGGCGACAGATTTAGGTAAAACGGTTGCAGCTAGCAAGGCGGGCTTAGAAGCCCTACCACAACCAAACCGAGTAGAAAATCCCCTGCCCCCATGGGGAATAGAACCCTGGACCTCCCGATCAATAACCTATGGTATCAACCACTACATACCATAGGTTATTGATTGGAGAGAGCCGGTTAAAATAAAAGTAATATCATTTACTTAGGGTTAGTTTTTTGATCCGTGATCAGGTTGACCAGTACATATATGGACCAGTGGGCAAAAGTATGATGTCGTGATATGACAGCTTGTCCAGTAGTCGATTTTTTAAATGACCAAAGTTAAATAATCATAAAAAATTTAGCCACAACACTAGGATTAGTAAAATGGCGGCTGGCGGCACAGCTGATGTATATTGCTTCGAATTTTCATTGCAAAATTTACAATTTACATAATAATTATTTATTATTTATATATATATTATTTTAATAATTATTGTTAAGCTGACTATTGGTCTAAATTTAACTATTGAGGCTTCTATTACTACGGATTAAAAAATTCATACTTAAATTTTCCCAAAATGTCAAGATTTGTCTAGCAAGGTAATTCTGAGGAGAACGGGCCAGCAAATCCCATGATGATTGCCTTTCCATGCCAATTTATTCTATTACAAGTTATATTGTATTGATATAAGCTTAACTCATTAAACATAAATGCATCAGCGTACCCAAATTTGGAGCAAATAGAGTATATAATCCCGATGGTACGCAATCAACTGATACAAATTAGATAGGAGACTATTCTCGTGGGAAGCCTGCAGGTATATATGATAGGATGCTGTAATAAATATGATATTGCAGTGAAATTGGTTAAAGGAATGAGCTACGTTTGCTTTGACTCTTTGGAAGTTATTTATTATTTTGTTAGTGCTTTATTTATTATTGTCCACCCAGTTGATAACTTGAAAGCCATTTTTGCAGATGTTTTTTGGGACTAGACAGTGTGAGAGCAACTATAGATTTGCTTATTTGATACTCAAATCAAAATCCAAATTTGAAGGGGTTTAGATGATAACATATTTAGGTGCCCTCATCTATTCGAATGCTTACTAATTAAATAATCTTTACTGAAGTGTTCGAAATGAATTACGTGTAAAGATGCACTCAATCGAACAAGAGGAATTGTTCGGTTTGATCCTCGCCGCCACTTTTTGCCATCGTTCAACACTACATGTCTTCCACTCCCATCATCTGGATGTTTGGTTGTATTCCACGGTGCGCTTCTCCAGGAACTTTTTACCCCACACAACTATACTGTGGAATTAATTTTACTGTCGCCTGGACCATATGAAAATCTTCCAGAAAAGAGCTTATTCTCACTTAAAAGGTTGGCAACGCACTAGTGACTACTTTGGTGTTTCAATGGGCGGCGGTCATTGCTTACCATCAGGTGACCCGTCTGCACGTATGGGAGCATAGTATAGAGCATAGTTCAAGAAGGTGAATGCTGCACAATTTAATGAGATATGCATTAATGTGCTTCTGGGATCAATGCAATCTATCAATATCAATTTTTTGATATTGAAAGCATTGAAACCCAATTTATCAGAATTACATGCTGTAAAAACATTGTTCGCATTTTTGGGAGAACTTAAGATCTCGTAATGAAAACCCTTAAGAGACAAGTTAATATTTTGATATAGTAAAGGTTTGTATTTAAATATGTATGCGTAAAAGGCTTAAAAACGTTTATTGTATTTAAAGTGTATATGCTCCCTATCTCATAATAAAATAAGTATAAGAATACAACTATATGATTGGAGAACAAATGTTTGATTCCCTAGCCTAACGGACTCGAATTACCACCACTAGATTCAACAAACAGGGTCCATCACTTTTCCTCGTTAATCTATTTAATTTCATCAAAATATCACCCCTTAAATCTCCACTAAATACTCACCTGACTAAACCGTCACAAATTTATAACTGCAAGCAAATTTAAACTCTGAACAGTGTCAGCGTAACGTTCCAATTACAGGCAGAGCTGGTATTTACCGGGGTTTCTGGCAAAGTTGTAATTGCCTAATGTTTTCGCAACTCATTACGTTGTGGCGTAAGGTCAGATATTCAAAGTTGGGTAGAATATTTTAAACTGACCGCGCTGAATTGAACTATTGGTGTTATGAGTTTAGTGTATAATTCCACTTGCATGAGTGTTCAAATTGCATCTATATTGTATAAAATCTAATAACAAGTATATTTTAATTCTTATGTAATAAAAAAATTCTGGGTTATATATATTTTTTTAATTTTTTTATTCCAATAATACACAATGCGTCGACATTTACATTAATCTGCCAAACTGTTAAACAGTTAAACAGGTCATCTCACACAATTATTACAGAAAAAATGCGATATTAAAAGTAAAGATAATAAATAAGTAGTTACGTGGACTTAAGCGTTTTATAATAAATAATTCGACGTTCTCTTATAATTGAAAGGAGGCAGTGTAAAGTATTTTTTTTCACAACAACAACAAGAACTCAAGTTAACACACACTCAATAAATAAAAAAATTTCTTCGATTGTGATCTTTCTTTATCTAAATCGAACTGCATTTATTGAATTCACAACTGCAAACCTCATCGCAATCTTAAACCCTAACAGAATTGATAACAAGTTAGCGCCCAGTTCAACAAAAATTTAACTACCACATGCAGTCCGACCAAAGTTGGTGGTGCCCTGTTTTCTCAACTTGTTACCGTTTTCGGAGCCACCCGATGCTCGCCGGGTAGTCACTGGATAACTTGTAGTTTAACTGCTACTTAGAATATTCGGTACTCTAATTTTATTACGTGCTAGTTTGCATGCGATATATTGCAGTGTAAGTTCTGAATGCTGTTTTGGTCTATTTACGTAGAAAATAGTAATGATACCAAATGTTTTCTTTAGTTTTCTATAATCCGTTGGTTTTCCGATAATAGTAGGGGGCTGAAGAAGGAGTACCAATTTATGTTTTAATGGTCATTTGGAAAGGGAGCTCGGTGGCGTAGCGGTGAGTACGCTTTAGCTTTCGATTGAAAACAAAGCTACCTTCGCCATGGTCAGGCCCTGGATGGGTGACCAAAACTTTGTGATCTCGAGCTCCTCCGTGCTTCAGAAGGCACGTTAAGCCGTTAGTCCCGGTTGCTATTGCGACTGCTTCTACCCACCAACCCGCATTGGGCTAGCGTGGTGGTTTAACGGCCCATACTCCTCATGTGTTTCTCCATGAGGGAGGCCTGTGCCCAGCAGTGGGACGAATATAGGCTGAGGACCAGGTCATTGGGAACAGATATTACACTTATCTGCATTGTCAATTGTTTATTATTGCCTGAGTTTATTTGTAATTAAAAAACACAAAATAACAATTAACAAAAGTTTTGAATTAACATTGGAGCTAGCTGCAATCATGGCAGCTGTGGCTTCAACCAGGGGCTAAAAAGGTGCTTGTTGGATTCCCATCAGAATCCTATTATGATTTTATAAAGTAAAAATGAAGCGTTTTTATGAAATGTTATTAGTCCCGTGTTGGTCCGGGACACAAAAAGAATGTACCAACTGCTTTGCTTGCCTAGCATGTCGTAAAAAGCGACTAAGGGCGTATTGGGTACTGGGTCTGTGATCGTGAAGGCGATGAGCTAGCCACTAGTTACTACTCTTTCATGATTTTTCATCTGACCAAACCCAATTTTTGTTTGGCTAAATGTGGTCTTAAGGAACACAGTGCTCCTTGGACTCTGCCTACCCCTTCGGCGATTATACGCGTGATTTTATGTATGTATTAGCCTCTCAATAGTCAGAAAACAGACACAAAAAAAACGTATATTGTTTGTTCACCGGTGTTCGTTTAACCCTCAAAGGGTTTAAAATTAATAAAAAACGTAATTCAATGCACTCAATAGTTAAATAGATTGCAAAAGAAAAAGGCGCAAACGGTATTTTTTATGAATTGTGAAGGGTTATCTTTATAAATAACGGTTTCTGAAACCCTACATTGACCGCTAACATCCTGGACCGTACTTATTTTTTTTTTTATTATTTAATACTGGAAAACGAATACCTGTAATCACAAAAGCATTTGCCACCTCCGAAAATCACGCCCCTCTGGCTGGTCTTGATACTTCGAAATTAGTCGGTCACGGAGGTCGTCTTCATTTTATCTATTAAAAGTCGAAATTAAAGCAAAACATCTTAATGTGACCTTTTTAGGCCCACAATAGAGTGAACTAGTGTGGCAGACGATGCTGCGGTCTTGATAATTGGGCATTGGCGTTTAGTTATGTTTAACATTTATGTACCTTATATTATAAATCGAGTAACTTTACTTCAAACTATGACCAATCTACTTCCTAATCTAAATTTCTGTTTACTTTAATTTCAAGCTTAAGCTCTCAAATTTACGTATACGTATGATATAAATATATTTTATGAAGGTAACATAAATTTTAATGTATTTTCAAGTGCAATAAAGAGTATATATGTAGCATAGTAATTCATAGTAATATTTAATGCGAAAGTAACTCCGTCTGTCTCGCTTGCACATCTAAACTACTGAACCAATTTAACCGAAAGGTACACCGATAGTCTAGCTAGAGCCTGAGAAAGGACATAGGCTACCTTTTATCCCGATATTCCCATAGGAACGGGTGCCATGTGGGCGAATGTTAAAAATTTTTAATAACGCTTCCCAGAAAAATAAACGACAAATTTCAATTCCAACAATTGAGGCTACTGTTCCAATGTGGAAAAATCTTTCCGAGTTGAATTTATTCAGAAAGGCTATATAGGGTATATACCATCACATTATCTCAAAGCAACTATTCCACGCGGACGAAGTCGCGGGCAAAAGCTAGTTTAAATATAATTTATGGAAGTAACACTCGCATAGTAGAGGAGCTCGGTGGCGTAATGGTTTGTAAGCTTTGGCTTTCCACATTGAAAAAAAACTAATATTATTATCTCTGAACTGTCCAAAAAACTGAAAAAAAACGTCGGTTTTGGCGCATTCAACTATGGCGGACGTGATTTTTATTTCAGTGATTGTAATATTGTTTCCGACTGGATCTTGTTACATAAAATCAGTGTAGTTTTGTGTAATATGTCTGTGTTGAAGAGTAATGTTGAGGATCATTGAAATCAGGGTCAAGTGGTATGAAAAACGATGACATTTTTATTGAGGTAATCCAACTCATCGAAGTAACACCACAGCGTCTGCCATCGATTGTTTGACGCCAAACTCTCCCAAGACCCATTGAAATGTATTACACTTGCATTTCAATGCAAATATTGAAGACAAAATACCGAAGACATGGCTGTATGGGCTTAGTTCCATTTGCCTTCCGAAAAGGGGAGAATTTTACAGCAATGAAAAAAATTTCACTACGAAAAATGCAGACTTGGGGAAATCTCCATACAAAACGCCCATTTCATTGAAGGACCTAATATTGTGCGTTGGGCGCATCTTGTGCATGAGGTAAAATATGTCAATAAACAATACGGATTAGTTTTCTGTAACGCTCCAATGACCAAATATGAGAAATATTTTATGACCCAATATTACGTTCATTAACCTCCAGAGAAGATTTATGGGATCCACGTGAGAGGAACACGTTCTGTAATAGATATTATTATGGATGTAGTGTTTCAATAGCTTTTTGTCATTCGTGATAAATGTGAATATGTCCTAATGATGAAAGAGAGGTCAATAGACCCATTATTGTTCTATGGGAATGATTGAGAAATGTATGTCTTTTTTGGAATTCCCAGCGTTGGACTAGCGAATCAAACCAACCCGCATCGGGTCTGCCTGCAGCGTGATGGTGTTGGGCCCATACTCGTCATGTGCCCAGCAGTGGGACGTATATAGGCTGAGGACGGGTGTCTTCTTTTGCTTATAGAGCGAATGGCCGTTACAGCGAAAAGGTGTATGAGTGGACCACGCACTGGAAGGGTACTTCTCAAATAAAAACCATCTCAGGGACCATTTCGAGTCGATCCACCTGAACCGACTCGAAATGAAAGTTCCGGAAAGACTCGAAATGCAGGCAGCACTGGACCGATACTTCCAGAAAGTTAATTATATCCAGAAGTAGCCTATGGACTGAACGTGAACTCGTAATTAAATTCTACAGTAAATATCTAGTCCTCAGCTTATATACGTCCACTGGTGGGCAAAGGCTTTCCTCATTGAGAAACATATGAGGAGTATGGACCGTAACACAACCACACTGGCCCAATGCGGGTACAAACGGTTGCAATAGCGACCGGGACCAAAGGCTTAATGTGCCATCACAAAGGTTTGGTCACCCATCCACGGCTTGATCATGACGAAGGTAGCTTTGTTTTCGATTGAAAGCCAAAACGACTAACCACTACGTCACTGAGTTCCTCATATCTACTCTATGACATACTGATCTTATCTCCTGGGTATCTCAAGCGTTTTACGATTAAAGGTAAGGTCTAACGAAATTCCATGAAAGCATTCCGAATAGAATAAGGTCCTGTTTCACAATCGATAAGCAAAAATCGCATTTAGCAACATAGAACTTTACTCCTAAGTAAACACCCATCTTGCGTTTCACAGTCTCTGAGTAAGGCTAATCATCACATTATCTGTGACACATACAGCACACTATTGGAGGGATATAATTAAGAAGTAAATTATTTGTCAAGTTACTAATCATGACTTTACATAACGATTGTGAAACAGGCCCTAAGACTTATATTTTATTATCTAAGAAGTGTATTTATCACGTGACCTGGTAAAAGGTTGGATTATACAAGGATTTGTCGGAATTAGGAGCGAATGTGCGTATAGTACACGTAACTGCAAACTAATCAACTGTAGGATGAAATGGGAAAAGTTGGAGTGACTTTTGCTTAGGGCTCTGGATCTGGAATTAACATAAGTGACAAACTGGGATAATGGGAAATTCGGATTTTATTATATGTGGACTTATGGGTGTTATTTGAACGGTTAGCAAAATATTCCAATTTTGGTCATAAAATATACAATTGGTCAGGTAAATAACTAATTGGTGAGCAACTTATGGGCAGCAGAGATTTCTTATTGGTCAGCAAGTATAATAATATATGTTTTGATGGCACAAATATTGTTTTTAAGGGTCATAAAAATATAACTTGAACCTAATATCTATTGGAATACATTTCCAATTGATTCCTGATCCTTCATTGATCCATTTCCTAGATTTTATACATATCGGATAACATATATATTACTGCCCAAATAATTATTTTGCCGACCAACTAAATATTCTGCTGACCAAATAATTATTTGGTGCCCTAATAATTATTCTACGGCGCAAATAATTATATTGCTGACAAAATATTTGTTTTCTGTCCATATGATTTTTCGGCTGACCTTCTTGTTGCTAAGCAAATAATTAAATGACTGCCTAATTAATTAGTTCCCCATTTTTTGGTCTTTCTTGTCTAGACAACTCATCAGATTACCAAGACTGTTTTTCCTATATCATTTTATCATAGCAAAAATTTGGTAATGTAGGTTAGCTCTGTGTTTTTGTTTAAAGTTACTGCAATAACATTGCAATACGATTCTGCATTTTTTAATCAAGGAAATGTGTTTTATGGTGGTGTCACTGCATTGAATTATTTAATTCTGCTTAAATCATTATGAAAGTTTTGTAAAAATTTACTTGATAGTACATTTTTGCTTTGGTCGCACCTTGGATGGGTGACCAAATCTTATGGTTAAAGACTCTCGAGCTTTTCTATGCTTCGGAAAGCTCGTTGACTCTTTTGCTAGTGCAGTACTCCTCATAGGTGTATAAAGAAATGTAGGAAAGCTACAGGATACACAAGTCATCCATTAGCCTACAGACGTCCACTGCTGGACTTAGGCCTCCCCCAATGATCTCCACAACGACAGGTCTTGCGCCACTCGCATGGACTTCCTGTGGCCTTCGCCAAATCGTCACTACGGTAGTCGTACAATCTTGGGTACAAGAGGTCGCTCCTGACTATGTAACGGATAAGGTTCGCAGGCGGTGTTGACCCGTTTCACTGGCGGTCAACGCCGCCTGCAGAGATAGGCGGGTCAATGGGTGGTGGCCTAGGCCAGGTGGTGTAAGATCCGGGTGTCAAATCCGGGTGTCTTCACGCCGCGAGCGAGGTCTGACCCCAGCTGGCAGGGCCCCCCGGTAGGGGGGAGGTCCAGTGAGCGGTCTACGAGCTAGCGGCGGCTTGGTCATCGCGTGGTGGTTCTCGGAGGGTAGCGGCGAGGTCGAGCTTGCTGAGAGAGAGCTCCCAGCAAGCGCCCATCAGCCGGTACCGAGGTGGTCTTGGTCCAGCGGTCTGTCCGGGGGGCGCCGATGGTATGGCGCCAGCTCCCTGAGGTGCTGGTGGGATGATCCAGCGGCACGGGCGACCGATGAAGTCGTCGAGACTCTCCATGCGCAGATCCCTAGAGATCCTGTTGTTCCTCATGTAGCGAGGGGCGTCTACTACGGTGCGTAGGGCGAGAGACTGCTGCGCACGCAGCACACGTGTTTCACGTGTGCGAAGGCTGTCCGAGGTCAGCGCTTGCCACGCTGGAGAGGCATAAGCAATTTTATTACGTAGAATAAATCTGATAATAATAATAATAATAATCTGATAATAATCTAATAATTCGGTGTAAAAACTAAATTCCGTGATTCAGAAATGCCGTCCTTGGGAGCAGCGCCATGTAGTGGCCAAATTACGAAACAACATTTAGCAATTTGTACAGTAGTGATAAATCCAAAATAACCATCACGGAGGCTTGAAATGTATCCCCGTGGCAATGAATACGTAGATATTTGCTGAAGAAATAAAAGTGAATTTCTGATCAAATTGACATACTTATTTTATTACATGCAGGAGTGGCGAATCATCCACCCGAACCATTCTTGGCAAACAGCCCCGTGTCATACAAATCCAATTGATACTAAATCTCCAAACGAAATACTGGTCTTACAAATATTCTTATCAAATATTTTTCGTCCCTTTCAGGAGTCTGTTGAGGCACTCTGATATGCATAGTTTGGTGAAAATAAACTGGTTAAGCTTGGGTAAACCCTTCAGAACGGGTAATGTTGTGGAAGTAATGCATATGCGTAGGCTTTCATAGATTTCGAAGAAATATCGCCGGTAGATACAGGTAATTCAGCTCAATAACGGTACCTATAAATACTGTAAGCGGTTTGTTTGGTCCGTTTAAAATAATGTATACTAATTTTATAAATCTGAAGAGTTTGTTTCGTTGCACGCGCTAATCTCAGGAGCTACCCGTGGGATAGTTAAAAAACCAGTAGCCGCGTATAAAGTCGCGGGCAATAGCTAGTTCGACATAATTTACGGAAAAAATTCCACGAAACATAATTTAGAATTTTACAATTTTGCTTAATTATCCAAGAAAGGGGTTTTATAAATTTCAAATAGCGCCGCTCAGTATTTCTTTCGAATAAAGTTTATTTTATCTTTTCTTCCGAGATGTTTATTCTACTTCAAGGACTACGTCGTTGGAATAACAGTGAGTTCTAGGAATAGTGCTTCCTTAATCAAGTTTATTTTATTGTAGAGTGGCATTTTTTTTATTCAAACGAATATACCTAACAACCTACATTTATGTATATTCATTTAACTGTTGCTGCCTTACAAATTCAAATTCAATTAATTTTTAGAAAATGCTTAAAATAATAATAATTCAAGATTGCCGCAAAGACTTCACTTGCGTGCACTTGGTAAAAACCGCATCAAAATCGGTTGCCAATCGCGATACCTACATAATGCAGGTCAAACTGAAGTCACCTTGAAGTCGGTTAGAAGAATGAACCAACTGCTTTTATTGCCTAGCATGTCGTAGAGGCGACTAAGGGCGTATTGGGTACTGGATCTGTGATTGTGTAGAAGATAAGCTAGCCACTTGTTACCACTCTTTCACGATTTTTCAATTTTTGTATTTTTGTATGGCTAAATGTGGTCTTAAGAAACACAGTCCTTGGACTCTGCCTACCCCTTCGGGGATTACAGGCGGGATTGTATGTATGTATGTGATTAAAAAATCAAACCCGGTGGAGTTTGCGAATTGCGAATTGTGTTACACTTTGAATTAGCAAAGGGCAAGCGTTCAATATTTGCGAAGGATGTTTTGAAGTGTTATCATTACTTGTCGCATTGATAGCACTAACAAGGAAGAGCATTCGCTTGTCTTCTTCTTGAAGTGCCATTTTCTATCGGAGGCTGGCAATCATCAAAGCTATCTCAACTTTGGAGACCGCAGCACAAAAAGGTTAAGGTGAAGTTCTGTTGAACCATTGGCGTGGATTGGCGAGCCATGAAATATTTCGGCCGGGCCTTCTGCCTTTGAATTGGCCCTGGATTCCGGATCCGGTGCATAATTCGTTTGTCTAAACATCATCTGACACACGTATCAACTAGCCCAATACTAGATGACGGTAGTTAATGAAGCTAATAGCTGCTAATAACTGTTATATACATACAAATATTCTGTGTAAAGAAGCGCTATTATCAGTATTAGCGATTCTTTGCTCTTATTGCGCTCCTCTCTCACCATTTTCTCTTTGCTTCTGTTTTTAAACTAAGCAACTGTCTCTTTTTATCGTTTTTAGTTTCCAATTTTCCCTTTTTATTCCTATCAGAGTCAGTGTTACGTGGTGAGGTTGGTGTAAAATTAAAAGGACGGTCTGGCTTGTCATTATTTGTTTTTTTTTTATCTGGAACGGTTGTTTTGACGTCCATAAATATAACCGTTGTCACAAAATTATAATAAATATTAGTAATAAAAACAATAAACGTTCAAAAAACTTAAATAACATTACCAAGGCACATTTGTAATTAGCACCACCTTTTATAATATTTTTTTAAGTTTTGTGTTCAGTGATTTGATTTATTTATCTTTTGATAAATGGTTTCAGTTGTGCATTTTAAATAAAAGCACCGCAAAAGCAGACCACTGCCAGAGCCGGGCAGTCGATCATAGTTAAAAAAACGATCAGCAGTACCGGAGATCACACCGAACATCCAAACTCATAAATACCCCTTGTGTAATCATGTATATAATTACAAATTAAATTGTTACACTATCACTGTTGGCATAAGTACTTAACCATAAAAACTATAACAGTTATATGCAGCAGTGCGCTCAGCCATGTTTTTTCAACAAACGGTTATTTACATAGTTTTCTAACTAACCAACTGCGGTAGCGAACAAGCTGCTAACTTCTCAGTAAAAAAATACTTTAAAAGCAAATGAAAGCGCGGAGCTTGAATATGAAATTGTAATAAATATTTTACATGAGTAAATAAATAATGTCAGGATTGTGTGGACATTCAGATACCACGTCGTCATCAGCCTATATACGTCCCACTGCTGGGACAGGCCTTCCTCATGGAGAAACACATGAGGAGTATGGGCCGTAACACCACCACGCTGGCCCAATGCGGGTTGGTGGGTGGAAACGGTCACAAATGCGACCGGGACCAACGGCTTAACGTGCCTTCCGAAGCACGGAGGAGCTCGAGATCACAAAGTCTTGGTCACCCATCCACGGCCTGACCATGGTGAAGGTAGCTTTGTTTTTGATCGAAGCCAAAGCGCACTGACCACTACGCCACCGAGCTTCTCAGATACCACAATATTGTATAATTACTAGTAAAACACATAAAATGTTATCATTACCTCACCACCCCTGAAGGGTACGCAAGGTATATCTAATATCTGTGAAAGTCTTTCATTACCTATTGCATTTAGTTCCTTACTGCAGACAAATATTCCTTACATATGAAATTGGCGTTTTGTATGGAGATTTTGGGGAACTCTGCATTTTCCATACTAACATTTGTTCAGTTTTCTTCACAACGACAAATCCAAAGATAAAAATATTTGGCATGTATCATTAGACAAGCTTTAGCTATATGTGTGATATCACACTTCATAAAAAATATTTATCTTTTTTATGTGAATGCAAATCAAATTATGTATTCGGAAGGCACTGAAAAGGAGTTGTCTCCGTGTCTAATTTTAACACAATAAAACTTACAACGAATTATCAAAACAAATCAAAAGAGTTCGAAAATATGGTCTATTTTTAGAGGAGGTAATTATTTTTTAAGAATACTCTGAAACTTAATAGTTACGAACAAAATACTAAGAGAGAAGAAAAACACCAATTCCATAGGTAAGGACCCAATACAAGAAAAATCTATAAACCTAAGTTTTAGTTTCTGTTGCTCTGATATATTTTACTCATATTAGTTTAACACTAATGCTGCCTTTTACAATTCTTGTCGCAAGGATTACATATCATCACGCCTCTTTTCCCCAAAGGGGTAGTCAGACGTGTTAAACATCCACATTTCGCCATCTGGCGATAGATGTTAAAACTACCATAAAATAATAGAATAATAAAGAATTATCTTAATTTTATTAACGTAACAGTTTAAAATCGAATATTCGTTTCAATATGCCAACCGAAAAACAGCCCAACGGCCTCTACGCCATGGTTTAGTTTGGCAACTTCTTGTTTTCACTCAAATTTCAATATTTCAAGTTTGTTTGATGTCTTCTCTAGAATAACTTACGATAGTGGCGGAAACTTAGTTGCCAGTGAAATAGAGCTGTGAAAATTTTATATACACCTAAGCAAAATATTTTTGTCAAGAAATAAGAAACAACATTTATTGATCACAAATATACACAGAATATAAAACAAATCGTTATATAAATAGAAACAAAGGAACAAATATATCTGTCCCTAAGTAATAAAATCAATGTTTGATATCATTTAAATTTCTTTACTATTTTTTGTAGGCAATTTAGACACATTTTCTTTTTATTACCATCCCGTAAAAAGGGATAGGGATACCTAATTTTATATCTATCTGCGGAACCGCAGTTCCGGATTCAAAGATGAGAGCGGTAGTGAAATTACTGGGTACTGTTACTTTACTTATGTCAAAGTTAAGCAACATATACTCTATGACCAATACGATGTAGGTAGAGCAATTCTTATAGATGTTAGAAAGATACAATAGAAAGATACGCGGCGTCGGGCGCGAGCGTGCTACGGGTGCGTCGCGGACGCGACACCGGCGCGACACTACACACGACATACTAGCACTGTTAGAGAGGGATGGCGCTATTGATCCCACACAGCGCCATCCCTTTTTAACTGCGCTCAAGCAGAGATCTACGCTTGAGTTTAGTTCCGTAATACGGGCCTAAATGTATAGACAAGTATGATTATAATAGGCGATTGCAATCACCAAACTACCCTCTAAAGAGGACACTATTCCTCTAAAGTTTAAGCTATGCCGTAAAAAAGAAATTGCTTGTGTCATAAGTTTAATGTCAGTACTCTTGAGGCTTACATCCCTTTAAAATTAATAAATCCAGACCCAGGTTCGTAGATCCCCGCACCTTACAATGTTCGTCTCATTTACGATTCAACATTACCATATTACGCGAGTTTTAAGTGTTTTAATTATGACGTACTATTTTATGACCGTTTGAAGTATCACCGTCATCAGGTAAGCCTATCGGCAAAATTTTGATAGTTTAATAAGCATATGGTTACAACCCTTTAGTCTAAATGTGTATTCGTCCTTCGAGTAGTTGAATTATATTTTAAAACGATAATATTTACGAAATAATATATATTTTAATAAGATATTATAGATTATTATAGATTTATTTTTATTTATTGTATGTATATATAGTATTTATGTACTTGTAGATTATGTATTGCATTTTATATATGTATATATATTATATCTTAATATATAGTATGTTAAGTATATATAGTATTTAATGTATTTATAGTGTACACGCGACAATAATGTTTCATGCCATACTGTCTCCTATCGCAGGTGGGCTGGTAGAGATTTCTTTAGGAATAAGCCACACCCTTTGTACTTTCTATTTTATTTATGTGTTGTTTCTGTTTAATTGTTGTGTACAATAAACTATTAAATAAATAAATAAATAAGATGCCAAAACCAATCCAGCGCCAGACAGATTATTTGGCTATTTTACTCTTGTTAATTAATCCTCTTATGTAAATAAATATTTATATATAACTTATTGGTGCCCAAACAGGGACTTTTTGTTTCACTTAGGGATCCAGTTTCAAATATGATTGCAATTATTGGATTGAACTTATTATTAAGCAACATTATATCAGTTTTGTGAAAATTATTCGTAAATATATTTTAATATTTAATAAAATAATAGCAAGTAATCTACTAAATTTTCTGGTCATTAAGAGATCATTAGCCGAAAAACTTAGAATACCTCATGGATATTTAAAAGCAATTACTTTCCTTCGGTCGATCATTTTTAGGTAAAATTGTATGCATATTGACAAGGTAATTAATACAGAGTCTATTATATTACTTTTATTACAAATTTAACAAAGGAAGGAGGAAGACATTTCATACGATTTATTAATAGAGTTCGAGGCTGTTTATTAGTTTTTCGGACTTAAGTTTTCAGACTAGTTGCCTTTTTGGTCAGTGGCCAAGTTTCAATTTTTTTCTTGTCATAGCCAAGCTTTTGATATGGAATCTCGTCCTCAGCCTATATACGTCCCACTGCTGGGCACAGGCCTTCCTCATGAGGAAACACATGAGAAGTATGGGCCGTAACACCACCACGCTGGCCCAATGCGGGTCCCGGTCGCAAAAGCGACAGGGACCAACGGCTTAACGTGCCTTCCGAAGCACGGAGGAGCTCGAGATCACAAATATTTGGTCAGCCATCCGCGGCCTGAACATGGCGGATGCAGCTTTGTTTGCAATCAAAACCCAAAGTGTAATTACCAAACGCCACCAAGCTCCTCCCATTTATGGAATCTACCTATAGAAAAATCGTTGAATAGCTGTTGTAATCGTTGAATCGTTGAATCTGTACCTAAAATTTTTGTCAATTTTAATATAGACTACCTTAAATATGGAAAAGTGTGTGGTGTTTTACATTCTCAAATATTTGACTTGATTATGGTATCTCTACGTCTTGCGAAAGTAACTCGTGTCTGTTTGTCTCGCTTTCACGACAAAACTACTGAACCGATTTACTCGAAATTTTGGATAATCTAAGGCCTGAGGTAGGACATAGGCTACTTTTTATCCCGACATTTTAATTGGAACGTGTACGAGTGAAACCGCAGGAAGTCACTTGTGTTATAATAAAAAGATTAGTGATTCAGTGTTTATATTTTATGTTGCATAGTAAGCACCACCATCCAAGCGTTTCATGTCCTCTTTCAAAGCAGAGTCAGTATAACAGGATTCAAATTTATTCCCGACGAAATAACGGGATGAATTTAAAGTGGACCAAAGATAAGCTTTGCATATTCATCCAAATAAACGTTTTCCTAAGCAAGCAGAATGGCTCCACGCTTATGGGTTGAGGTAAATTTGACCGCCTCTCCGGTCTAGTGGTTGATCGGGAGGTCCGGGTTCGATTCCCCATGGGGGCAGAAGTTTTTCTGCTCGGTTTGGTTGGTGGTAGGACTTCTTAGCCCGCCTGGCTAGCTACCACCGTCTTACCTAAATTTGTCGCCATAATAACAATGTTATAAGCATAGTTGTGTTCCGGCAATCAGAGGTAAGATAGACAGTTCCTCAGTTGTTGAGGATTACAGGTGAAGCTCGCTTCCACCTTCGGCCTTATCGTCACTTACCATCAGGTGAGATGAAGGCTAACAGCTTAACTGTCATATGAAAAAAATATATAAATTCGCTAAAGTACCGGCATTAAAAACGTACCGAAATTAATATAGAAATAAATTACTTACATACATATAATCACGACTATTATCCTCTAAGGGTTAGTCAGAGACTAGGCAAAAGCACCTGAAAGCAGTCTATTGTCACTCCGCGCTTTAACAAGCAGTGACTGCACTCAGCTTGACAGGTGGTGAGCCCGTCACCGTATTTATATGTTTACTAAATTGCACACAATACATCAAAAGAACAAAAACCAGCCAAGTACGAGTTGGACTCGCGCTCAATTGATTCCGTACCATTGACTAGTTAAAAAACAGTAGATATACAAATTTCAAGTGCTTTCCTGTTAGCATTATTGACATCGAGCAATCAAGAGGAAAAAATTGTTGTATCAGAGCCCCCCTTTAATATAAAATTTACCTTGTTTTTAGTATTAAATGCAAATAGCAAATTTTTAATGGATGTTGTGCAGTTCTAAGTCCATTAGTCGCCTTTTATGACACCCAAGGGAAGATATGGGTTGGTAGTATTCTTTTAAGGAGCCGCTACACGGCGGTATAAAATTACTTACATTACTTTATAACTACAACTCCAATGAACAAGTGACTGCTAACTAATATTGGGTCCTTACCTATGAATTTGGTGTTTTTATTCTGTCTTAGTATTTTGTCTGTAACTATTAAGATTCAGAGTATTCCTTAAAAAATATTTTTGAGCTCTTTTGATTTGTTTTGATAATTTGTTGTAAGTTTAATTGTGTTAAAATTGGACACGGAGACAACTCTTTTTAAGTGCCTCCCGAATACATCATTTTATTTGCATTCACTTAAAAACGATAAATAATTTTTATGAAGTGTGATATTACACATATTACTAAAGCTTGTCTAATGATACATGCCAAATATTATTATCTCTTGGATTTGTCGTTGTGAAGAAAACTGATAAAGTATGGAAAATGCAGAATTCCCCAAAATCTCCATACAAAACACCAATTTCATAGGTAATATAATATAATATAATAATAATTTCATAATAATATTAGATATAAGCCTTGGCAGAGAGCTAGTTGTGAAAAATCGCATTCAAACATCTTTTAAGTCAAGGAGGCTCATGAAACAGCGGTTACAGGCTCTAAAACTCCACTAACAAATTAAGAAGAATGGCCTAACTTAAATTAAAATCTCTGTCCTGAATTTACGCCTCTTGTGTACTTTTTACAGGCAAGCCTTTGGGCCGCCCTAGGTGATAAGTTACCGTCGAGTAATATTTTTTTGATGCTCTAAGTTTGGGAATGATAAAAGTTAGCCCTGCTTGTAATAACTTCCTTAACTATAGTTTATGTGTTACGCGTAAAGATCAACTGTGATTCTAAATTATTCTTGTTAAATAAAGTCTAACTGTGACGCTGGTAAACTTTAAAGTGCAAAAATATTATCTCATCATGAATTTTATAATCCAATGGGGAAAATGAGACGACGACTATTGAGAAATTTAATGATTAGTGAAAAAAGAATAGAATAGGCTAGTTGACTCATATCAAAAGTAATAAAAATAATGTGTCATTCACATAGTTTTTAGTACAAGGGTCCGAAATATACCAAGTTCGATAAATATAAATAAGGGATTGCTGTAGAAATTCAATTTAAACATGTTTTATTTTAACTTCTTTTTTCATCTGTCATAAATGCTATCCACCATATACGTGAAATTTGTTGAGTAATGCTTCATGTGAACAATTACTACGCATGGTAAAAATCCGATAAAGATCAGTCGCAACCAATCAAGCATAACTGTCGGCTATGTCACGCATGCGTATTGAATTGTTTACAATAATCGTGACGTTACGGCACAGATAATTCATAGACCACCAGAAGGCCTAGCACGGGCCGGAGAGAAAAAGTCTCCAGAGACAAAAATCGTCATTGCCTCTCGCTTCTTCGTTCGCGCGGAAGCGAGAGGCAATGAGTAATTTTGTCTCCGGGGACTTTTTCTCTCCGGCCCGTGCTAGGCCTACAGGACTGAAGGCGTTTTTGACATTTAAGCAAAAACGTTATTTATAATTTAAAATTTATTGTGTCATAGGCTTCAGAAAATAATTTTTATGGTGATATCTATCACTAATTTATCGTTTGGGGCCTAATAAAAAAAAGGTCAACTAGCCAATTACTAGTAAGGTGACAAAAAAAAATCCGAATAAAATTACAATTTTAATATAACGACCTCCGTGGTCGAGCGGTCTGTATGCCGATCTCAAGGCGTCGCCATCTTGAGAGATTCTGGGTTCGATCCCCGGTGGGGGCAAATGTTTGGGTTATGAATTTTCAGGCATTTGTTCTCCAGTCTTAGATGTTTATATATGTATATTCAGGATATTTATATGTATTTATCTATTTAATATATTTTATCCGTCATGTAGTGTCCGTAACACAAGCAGCAAAGTTGCATAAAATGGGGCTAGTTGATAGGTGTTTATAAAAAAAAGAAGCTAATATGATTGTGCGTTCCGGCGAATCATCCGATAGCCTTTGCCCCTAGCATGAATCATTTGTCGTATCGCTATCGTAAACGTAAGTAAGTAATGTTTGAATTAAAAATATAGTAGTTCTTAGGAGTTATATCTCTTATTAATATTATGCACTAGGCCTATTTCGTAATAAACGGAGATATTCATGAGAATTTTCGATGCTATTTTAAATTTTATTATTGTTGTTATTCTATAGCGGAGTATTGATATGGTATTAGTTGTTATGCAAACCGCAGACTTTTTAAATGCAGTGTCCACTTCTGCACCAGAACTGAAAAAGTTACACTGATGGAGGCGTATACGTCATATCTAAGTATAAATCCATTCTTCTGCTGGCTTCATAGAGTCACCCATCTATACAAATAATAAAACTGTAGAGGTCGAATGTCTAAACATAGAAAAAAAATGCTTAAAATCAAGTCAGGGGTAAAAAGAGAGAAAATTGCAAAGAAAATTTTTTGTTTTTCTGTTCGTATGTTTGTACGGGCTAATCTCCGAAATAGCTGGACCGATTTCAATGAAATTTTGCATGGTGATACCTTATATCCCTAGTCAAAATCTTAGATACTTTATTCCGGAAAATTTAAGGGGATAGTTAAAAACCGCGGACGAAGTTGCGGCCAACAGCTAGTAAAGTCTATAAAGAAATCAATAGCTTCATCTCTTTTTCCGAAGGGGTGATTTCCCCAACAATTTTAGGTTAAGTGCTCTATTTTTAGGAATTCCTGCTTCAGAGAGCGTTACTTCAAACAATATTACGTCAAGTGTGTTAGTACCCCGCATTGTCTCGACAACCATTCTTACCTTTCGACTCCTGGGAGCGAACTTAAGATATATTTTATCTCCAGCTCGATATTCATTCCTCGGTACTTTAGATCACACTTCAGTTTTATCATGGATCCGTCGTATTCACTCGGGATATGTTATTTATCGGAGAATATAAAAAAAATCCATATCCTTGTGATTCTATCTTGTTAGAGTGTTTCGTATCACATATCATGTGACAGGTTAGGAAACCATACCTCGAGATTTTAAATCTATTTAAGCTTACTTGCGTCGAGAGTTAGCACATTCTCGATCGTGCAAGTGTTGAAATAAGGAATTACAGTTCCGGCATAATTAAAGTTTTAGGTATATAATTTTGGTTTTAGGGATTATAATTTTAATAGTATTATAATTTGGTTTTAGGGGGCCCTAATGTTGGTGATAGAGGTTCGCCACCAACGCAACCAAGAGCGAGATGGACTATTAAAGCTGTCCTTTGCCAAACTTGTAATGGCGAAACATTTATTTCGTACTAGCTGGTGCCCGCAACTTCGTCCGCGGTTACTATGGCTTTTTAAATATCCCACGGGAACCCTTTAATTTTCCGGAATAGAAAGTATATATGATGTTGACCAGGGATATAAGGTATCACCATGCAAATGTTCATTTAAATCGGTCCAGCCATTTCGGAGATTAGCCCGTACAAACAGACGAAGAGACAGAGAAACAAAGAAATTTTTTTTTGGTATTTTCCCTCTGTTTACACCCCCTCGACTTGATTTTAAGCATTTTTTTTTTATGTAAAGACATTGGACCTCTACAGTTTTATTATATGTATAGATAATAGTCACTTCTTTGATATGGTGTTGGCAATATGTACAGATATAGATTTTTAATATACATAAACTAGAATATATTATGATATTTGTGAGAATATGAGACTGTTATAATTAGGTCAACGAATCGAATAATGTTTGTCATTAAATTAACTGTTCAGCAATCGCTCAGTATCCTGAATGACTGACATTAAAAACTAAATTGTAATAAGTATTATTAAAAGAAAATACTTAAGGAAATACTTAATGATTAACTCAGCTAACAAAGAAACTTCGAAGGATATTACAAATGCAACATTAATTTCAAAAGATTTCTTCTGTCTTCTAGAAACTTCTAAAACTTCGAGTTACTCGAGAACCTCCGGGAAAATAGTTCACGGAACAACAAAATAATTTGTTTTTGGTGTAAATAGTTTTCCATTTGAAAAATTGTTCGTGAAGTTGGAAAAATACGAGTAAGAACTTGATAATAAAATTATAGAGTCCACGTTACGATTCTGCTTACATGATTGGTATAGAAATTTTGTTGGTACTGTTATTTGATAACAATTTCTGCCTTAGCTTTGGTGAAGTATGGTGAACCTTTTTACATATAATTTTGATGATTCATTCATTCTTTTAATTAATTCAATAATTTACAGATCTTTTTTAAAATTAAGAAACAAAACAAAAAATTATTTATTCATCCAAAAAACGATAATTAATTACGGGACATTAATTTTGTCTCATTTTATAGTCTCTAATGTTAAAAATATTATATATAATAAATTAATAGTAAGATGCACGGTGAAAATATGCAATAAAACACGATTATTGTCAGCACTACAAAAAAATTGATGTAACAATCGGCATTCTCATTTCTAGCCGATGTCTTCCAAACTACCACACACGCCTTTTCTTCTTAAAGACATTTCACTCCTTTGTTTATTTATTTTGCAAGCCAGTATAGTACACATCAAAGTATTCAGATCTATCAATATCTTTGAAAATGAATAGAATTTCTCGAATACATCTTGCAAATCCGTAGATCCTTTGATAGGATTTGATGAGAAGCATTCGATTTGGTCCAGATAGCTCAGCACTGATATAACGAGGTACGAATTAATAGTCTTCGATGAATCGCTTGAGGTAAAACTTAGCTGTTTGTAAATCATGTACAGTCAGGGCAGGAACTACTCCGCTAGGTTAGAGTCGACATTTGCTTATTTTACTTACGTATATAGTTTTCTTACTACGTTAGTACGAAAGCAAAAGCGTTCGCTCGGCTGCGGGAAACGCGGGTTCGATCCCACCACCCGTGACACTGAGTTTGAATAAAACTTATGTACAGTTCATTGTGAATATTGTCTCACTAATGCGATATGCGTTAGCGATATTCTCTTGTAATATATACTCTCTAATACATATTCTCTCTAATGTGATCTTTGTTTGTGAGTCGTGTGGTAGCGGCTCATTAAAAGAATACCAACCCATCTCTTCCTTTGGGTGTCGTAAAAGGCGACTAATGGACATAGAACTGCACAACCATCCAATAGCTTATAGCGGCGACGGGCTCACCACCTGTCACGCTGACTGCAGTCACTGCATAAGCGAAGATAATGGCAGTGGACCGCTTTTGCGGTTCTATTGTCTAGTCTCTGACTAACCCATAAGGGATAATAGTCTTGATTATATGTCTGTAATCTTTGTTGCCATGCAAAGGGCATAATGTGAGACAAGGTTAACTGTACATTAGTTTTATTTAAACTCAGTGGTGCAGACGGTGTGATCGAACCCGTCGGTCCCGCGGTCTCTCGATACGAGTTGTCATATTATAATTGTCATAATAATACGAGCTGTTGGTGGTTTCGTTCTTTAAATAATCAAGTGTTAATCAACATTACCACCCTTGGCATTTTGATCACACGCGTAAAGCTATGCAGTTTGCTTGCGGCATAATTTTATTGCATGCATGCTAAAAAAGGCAGTCTTAACGAACCCATGCAAAATTCAATTCTTGACTCTAGCCGGCGACGCTTGTTAACCTCAATTTGTGAAGTTAAAGAATTTAAATATTCAAGAGTGTGGCGAATGGAGGAAGCGGCGACTAGCGAACTAACGGAAAGTGCTAACTGCTATGTTTGCCACAGCAAGTTTGGGGGTGTGGGTTAGTGCATAAGCTCAGCGGGATATCCTTCAAGCCTGGTCTACTGCTGGACATAGGCTTCTCTACAACGTCCTGACCCTCCCCCATCTAAAGGTTTCCTGCGACCTTCACCAGATCTTCGGTCCATCTCCTTCTTTCCTACGTTGCGCCTCCTAGTACGAGATTACCACTCGTATACTTTTCGCCTCAACGTCCGTTAGTTCTACGAGCAATCTGTCCTGCTAGTCATCAGCCTATATACGTCCCACTGCTGGGACAGGCCTTCCTCATGGAGAAACACATGAGGAGTATGGGCCGTAACACCACCACGCTGGCTGGTGGGTAGAAACGGCCGCAAATGCGACCGGGACCAACGGCTTAACGTGCTTTCCGAAGCACGGAGGAGCTCGAGATCACAAAGTCTTGGTCACCCATCCACGGCCTGACCATGGCGAAGGTAGCTTTGTTTTCGATCGAAACCAAAGTGCACTGACCACTACGCACCGAGCTCCTTCCGAGCTGTCCTGCTCACTGCCACTTAATAGTGAATACATCAACTTAGGAAAATATCTTCTCAGTTATTTGTATCTATTGCTTCCGAACACGGTGATCGCGGTGCCCGCCAAGGGCTTAAAAATTTTTGAAATTTATATCTAGTCCGTTGTGTGCTCTGCACATAAAAGGTCTCACTTTACTACCTTACAGTCTTAAGTCTTTCTCTCCTGACCTGGCCCACTCCGCATTAGACTCATCGCGCTACCCCCTTGAGGGCTGTTTGTTGCAAGAAGCGCCACTCTTAAGCCGCCGCCGGTACTAAGGACTACTATCAAGTACCAAAACTGCAGTTGCTGCCACTGAACAGTTACAAGTTGGTGTTTTTATAGTATTTTTTGATACCACAACGACTACCAAATAAGTTTCGGACACCTTTGCTTAGAAAACGATTTTCTTATTTATTGAATGAAAAGTAAATAAAAAAATCGTTCAGAGCCCATAGATTGCTTATCTATGAGCCCTGAAGGGAAATTCCGTGATTTATTTTACTCGACGGAAACCTGCCAATTTGCTTATAGAATGATCCAAACTTCTGTCTTGAATTTTCGAAACATTTTTATTAAGTTTTTTTTAATTGAGCATCAAGGTACCTTTGCTTTAATTCAGCTTCTCATATATCTGTTCAGATGCTCAGAAAATGGTACTCAAATGCACTTTATGATAATATGATAATTTACATCTTTATGATCATTATGTGTTAGTTATCCTCAAGAAAATCGTATCGTAATTCAAATTCAATTCAAAACATTTATTCACTTAAAACATGGTATAAAGGTGAAAGGTAAAAGGTACAATTTTTAAGTCCGCACGTTTTGCTAACAGCATGATAGCATGTGAATGTAATACAATAACGTAATTAAACAACTTTTTTAATGAATTGTCAACTTTTAAAATAGCAAGTAGGTACAATTGAATATTTCGTCAATACATTTTCATTGGAGCAGAAGTTTTTTCATTTAGCCATTTGTACAGTTTGCTTTTAAACATATTAATATCTAAAGCTTTTATATCCTTAGGAATTTTGTTATAAATTAAAAAAGATCAGAAGTTTTATTACAATAGATAATGTTGTAAATTCAATAAGAAATAACACACTCTTATTATAAAAATAACAAAAACAATAGTATCCCTTTAAAGTTCATTGAAATCGAATAGACGAATAGAATAGTATTCACTGTGGGGAGTCAAACTTCTCGATAAATCGGCACGTTCCGACTGGATCGCAGTATCGTTGCAGTCTATTCAATTAACTGGCTGAGTTAGAAGTGCATCAATGGTAGATATTCTTCTTTCGTTCGATAGAAAACTTTGTGTTAAGATTAATGGGTTAACTTTAAACCACAAGAGACCATTCGATGTAAAATGTTGAAGAGGCAGCGATAACTAGGAAAACCAGTATAAATACTTTATTGAAAACCCACAATATTTTTAATGAACCAACAACCCCCGAAGACTCTCAAACAACAACATTAAATTAAATTAAATGAATTGACAAGCTTATAATGAACTGTCTTATCATTTGTAAGTCTATGTTCCATTCATACGAAAAGGCAACAAGCTCGACGCTCGCACACTCGATGCGCACAGAGTCAAGAACATTCAGAAATTGATATTTATTTATGTATGAAAGTAAAATGCGTCAAATTATTAAAAGTCGTAGAACAAATGCACAACAAATGATGATGTCTACCTAGTTGCGAGGTTGTTTAAAAAATAACCTCGTTTATGCACTACGTTTTCGATTTCTCTCACCGCAACTCTTCATAATTATATTATCCTATCCTCTATCCTCTTCCTATTATTTTTTTATATATTTAGCCGTGTGGTAGCAGCTTTTTATAAGAATACTACTAACCCATCTCTTCCCTTCGGTGTCGTATAAGGCAACTTATGGACTTTGAACTGCACAATCATTCAATAGCGGCGACGGGCTCCACTGGTCACGCTGAGTGCATTCACTGCTTGGTGAAGCGCGGACTATGGCAATACGAGTAGACTTCTTTTGCGGTGCTTTTGCCTAGTCTCGGACTAAGACTTAGGAGATAATAATCCTATTTTTAAAAACGACTCTAATAGATGCTTCTTAACACTCTCATTTCAACAGCTTACTTATTCACAATTAATAAAGAATATGTTGTTAATTAAACTGACAATGATACCATACCAGTAATATTATTGAATGAAATAAATAATTTACTGTTCATTCGGCATTTGTAATGGCATTCAGACCTCCTCTGCATTTCCATTTTAAATAACCGTCTGCTTGTTAAGATACATTTATATATTCAGCCAATTATCACGTGAAAGGGAATTGTTACAGAGTTCGCCACACAAAGCGTTTTTTTCGATAGGTGAAATATTTAATTTTATATTGGTCTATTTCATTAGCATAGTCAGCATAAACTAATGCTAGTCTACTGGAGTCTGTGGAGATCTCACTTATAAAAAAAATAGCACAGTATTTTGTCCACAGATATACATTTACATAGATAAGTCAAATGCATGAACTGGGCTATCTAGTCTGCGCGCGTCCGAATGGCTAAAAAAAGTAAAAAAATGTCTCGTTGTGTGATAATTAGCGGAGGGGCATTTGCGGCATCGGTGTCTATCAATCAGAAGGCCTAGCAATGGCAGGAGAGAAAAAGTCTCCAGAGACAAAAAGTCATTGCCTCTCGCTTCTTCGCTCACGCGGAAGCGAGAGGCAATGAGTAATTTTGTCTCCGGGGACTTTTTCTCTCCGGCCCGTGCTAGGCCTACAGGTTGGATCTCCCGAGCCAAAATTACGGCCGTAATGAGACTTGGTTTCAATACAAATCTATATATTATATATATATATAACTCAAAGGTGACTTACTGACATAGTGATCTATCAACGCACAGCACAAACCACTGGACGGATCGGGCTGAAATCTGGCATGCAGTTAGACATCCGTAGGCATCCGCTAAGAAAGGATTTTGATTGATTCTGCCCCCAAGGGGATAAAATAGGGGATGTAAGTATGTAAGAAACTTTGTCAATTTTAAACCGATCGGGCTGAGACTTTGAGAGAAAATTAAAGGGTTCCCGTGAGATAGTTAAAAAACCATAACCGCGGACGAAGTCGTGGGCTAGTCGTTATGTATTTTTGATTTTGCCTGTTCTTCTAAATCAAAGACAGCGAATGATTGACGTTATAAGGGTATGTCAATGCTGGAACCTAACAAATGATTTTTTTGTGGTTGGTATTTCAATTAAACTGCGGCATGGTATGTGATTTACTCAGACAGTCAGGCAGCTCTACTAGCAATAAACAATAACATCCATAAATCAAAGTTAGTAAAAGGCTGTTTAAAAAAACTCAATGACTTGGGAGAAAGGAACGAAATCACTCAAATGGGTGCTAGGTCATTCTGGAATAGTCGGTAATGAGAAGGCGATGGACTAGCTAGGACTGGGGCGCAAGGAAACCAGTTCGGCCCAGAGCCTTTCTGTGGTATCTCAAAGAACCAGGCTATGCAATACCTAAAACCCACCTCTTTAACGAGGCAAAAGCAGACTGGCATAGAACGTCCGGGATAACACACGCAAAAGCACTAATCGAACCATACTCTCGCAAACGCTCTGACAAGCTATTAAAGCTCCACAGGAGTAACCTGAGAGTAATGATTAGGACTTAGTCCGGTAACTGCAAGTTGAACAGACACCTTTACAACATGAAACTAAAGGACACTGACACTTGCAGATTCTGCGAACAAGATCGTGAAATACTAATGCACCTCTTGTGCTATTGTGATCCGCTGATTTACAAAAGAAGCAGACACCTGGGAAAACACACCCTTGACCCAGGTGAAATAAAAACAATTCAAACTGGGAACACCTTATCTTTCTTAGACAGTGCCCAGTTGACGGAGTTACTGTAGGGCCTTAAATAGAACTTACATAGGCTGGTCACAATAGATCTTATTAGATCGCAGTGACGCGAATCAGGTCCGATTAACACGAATAATAATAATTATGGTTTGTGGTTATCTGTGTAAATAAGAAATGTTGGGAAAGGGAATATAAGTTTAGTTTTGGGATTGTGAAAGAAAAAATATACAAATCTAGGTAGTCACACACAAGAACAAGTTTATACTTTTGACGCTGTTACTGACTCTTATAAGAAGCGACTAAGGAATATCTAAATATATATTAATGTATATAAATATTTTTGTATTTTATTTACTTTAATTGCTTTCACACTGGTGATTTTATATAAAGTAATGTAAACTAAAAGTTTTTATAACAACAGACAAACTTTACTACAAATTTTTGCAAATGTTTTCAGTGAAAGACAAAATTTAAACTTTATGTTACGCACTTTTGAAGGTTGAAATCAAGGCCATCAGTTCGCAAAGCTACTACGGGAGGCCTTTCCCGTGGGAAGGGATGTCCCTTAAGGCCTGTACTGTGAAGAAATATGAGGCCACTATCTTCTTAGCTTGATAAATAAATAAGTCCACATTCACACCGATTGAGGAGCTCGGTGGGGTAGTGGTAAGTACGCTTTGGCTTTCGATTGAAGACAAAGCTATCTTCGCCATCTCTCTCGTTGATGAGTCTCGAGCTCCTTCATTCTTCCTCCTCGGAAAGCACGTTAAGCCGTTGGTCTCCGTTGCTATTGCGACTGTTTCTACCCACCAACCCGCATTGGGCCAGCGTGGTGGTGTTACGGCCCATACTCCTCATGTGTTTCTCCATGAGGATGGTCTGTGCCCAAGAGTGGGACGTATATGGGCCGAGGACATTCACACCGATTGACTAGTCTGAATCAAATAATTTACAGGTTTATGTTGTAAATTATGAATGACGGTATACTCGAAAAACATTATAATATCTCCGATATAGGCGAGAGAAATTAAATTATTTTGTTAGGGTAGCTTATTGCGTATAATAAGCTGTATTTTGTATAAATAAATAAATTTGTATGGCTAAGTGTGGTCTTAAGGAACACAGTGTTCCTTGGACTCCGCCTACCCCTACGGGGATTGCAGGCGTGATTATGTATGTATGTATTTTGTATAAGACATTACATGTGGCAAACATTCGAAAATTCAATTTATTTATTTTAAAATTTTCTTTTGCTAAACCTATTCACCTTAATTGTCTTAAGGCCACGATCATCCTATTCACCTATTTATCGTTGAGTTAAAAAAAATGTTATTATTATTCATGAACTGTTCTTGATTATTCTTATGCTCAAAGCACTATAGTTGATACTTTACTCAATCATAAAAAAGGCAAAGATAGTTACGTTTATGACTTCAATTATATTCCAAGTTTACTTTAAGATTATTCACTCATCATTAGCCTGCCCTTTTCCTTTAGTAATCTGTGATTTGGGGTCGGCGCAACGAGTCTTTCTCCTCCACTCTCCCCTAACACACGTCATATCAACATTCACTCCCATTCTAGGAGAGATGAGAGTACCGGCTGTTTCCCAATAATGATTATCAGTGCTGTGTTATTTCCATAAAGCTGTTATTGTTAACTGCTATTCGTTATCCTGTTATACTGCTGTTTTGCGCAACGAGTGTACAACGCTTCTAGCCATGTCCTCATTCACATAATCTATCCATCTCTCCTTTGGTCTTCCTCTCCCTGTATTTCCATCCACTCTCATATTCTTAATTCTTTTTGTTACATGCTCATTCTCTCTTTGATTATTAGCACTATTAATTCTGTAACTAGTTTTTTTTTATTTGAAGTTTATCATTTTCAAATCCTCATCAAATAACAAAACACACGCTCGTTTCTGCTAGTCAACCGCATGGCCTAGCTCGAAGATCCTGGTCTTAAAAGAACTTAAAAATAGTACAAAATGTAATAAATTGATATAAACATGCAAATATTTACTACCTATTTTACATATGACAGGTAAGCTCTTGGCCTTCATCTCACCTGATGGTAAATGACGATGAGGCCGGAGGTGGAAGCGAGCTTCACCTGTAATCCTCAACAACTGAGGAACTGGCTACCTTACGTCTGATTGCCGGAACACAACAATGCTTATAACATTGTTATTATGGCGACAGATTTAAGTAAGACGGTGGTAGCTAGCCAGGCGGGCTCAGAAGCTCTACTACCAACCAAACCGAGCAGAAAAACTTCTGCCCCCATGGAGAATCGAACCCGGACCTCCCGATCAACACCCGGTGGTGTGAACCACTAAACCAGAGAGACCTAAATAACAAAAGCAAACATTATATTTTACATCTCATAAGTCACAATAAGGAAGGTTAAGTAGGAGTAAAGTAATCCCCGAGTTTCTCTAAAATTTATGTGAAAATGTGAATGAAAGTTCCCCCACCTCATGGAAATTCATAAAGTTTTCCAACACGCGGCTATAATAAGCAGGAATTATCCCCGTGTCCTGTTTAAGAATGAGAATTAAGTTGCTCCAGCTTCTCCGAGTTCAGCAATTAAGGCATCCCTACTTAATGCTTAATTAACAACTATTGCAACATATTTCTTGGAGTTTGTCAAGAAAAATTACGAAACATAATACAATACGATGTACTTGAAATGGTCAAACCACATTCTTGTTGTAAATTGTACTAGAAATTTTGTTAGAAACAGGTCAAATCCACTCTAAACGAAGAGCATGTCTATGTTCATAATTAAAGTTAAATCACGACCGTTATCCCCTAAGGGTTAGTCAGAGATTAAACAAAAGCAACGCAAAAGTAGCAAGTCCATAGTCCGCGCTTCACAAAGCAGCGGTGAGTCCGTCGCCGCTATAAGCTATTGGATGGTTATGCAGAGTCCATTAGTCGCCTTTTACGACACCCAAGGGAAGAGATGGGTTGGTAGTGTTCTTTTAATGAGCCGCTACCACACGACTCAACGAATTTACGATAGACTAAGATAATAATAAAACCATCAGCTTTAATAATAATGAACTTAAAATATTAATTATCAATAATAATAAATTATAATTTGAATTAAGATTTTAAGTTCATTTATTATTGATAATTAATATTTTAAGTTCATTATTATTAAAGCTGATGGTTTTCTTATTATATTAGTCTAACTTAAATTCGTTGAGTCGTGTGGTAGCGGCTCATTAAAAGAATACTTCTAACCCATCTCTTCTCTAAGGTGTCGTGAAAGGCGACGCTTTTACGGTGCTTTTGCCTAGTCTCCGACTAACCATTAGGTAGATCGGGCAGTTCTCCGCAACTCGATGTCTAAGCTTTTTTGCGTGTGTTATTGTGTTATTTGAACCATAATTACTTTATAATTGCTTTTTAATATACAGCAATAAACAAATATATATATACCTAGTAGATGACACAAAAGATATGGGCGAAGATCTTAGCAAGTGGAGATCATATCATTATAAGCCTTGCCTACCCAAACGGGAGAAGGGCGTTATTGTATGTATGCATTTTCATTAGAATTAGATTTGTTATTTGAAAAGTGTCATGATAGGTACTGATACATGATAGGAATGTTTATAATGTGATAACAAAACGTAAATTCATGACTAGCAATTAAAAAAATTGAAATAAAAAGATTTCATGGAAGTACTCACAAATACTATACTAAATCATGCGAGAGTTGTGAAATATCAACAAAGATTGATTGCAGCTGTACAATCGTAATCTATTATGATGTTCAATTTATTATAAAAATGTTTCCTTATAAATTTAGTACCAATTGTCACACAGAGATGGCGCTAAGCACAGTGGCATCGCGCTAGCGTTGTCTCTCATTAATTTGGTAAGGCTGCATTGTGTTCGTGAGTCTTTATTCTGCGTATATTACAATAGTTTCTTCAATACCGAACATTATTTAATATTGTGGTCTGCCCATGACGGTGATGGTTGTACAGCAGCTTTGTTATTACAATGTATTACGTGTGAAAAATGTCAGATCGATCTACAAAAAAAAACAATATCCAAATAAATCCAAGTTACACAGCTTAAAATCACTTGGAGTTAAATCCAAGCCCATGTAATACCTATCTAATTCTGGTCGGCATTGTATTATTGTGGACACGTTCGGAATCCATTGGCGGTCTCTTTTTACTTGTTGAAAATGATCAAAGGACGTCGAAAATGAGTTTACTTCGCAAGTACTGGGAACGTTCAGGACGCGTATTTACAGAGTACGGTGATGGAAGTTTATTGGATTAAGCATTTTCATAAGCAGTCTCATAGAAATAAGACTAACTTCTTAGCAAGCCGGGAACTGTCGGGGGCCGGGCCGACTGTTGGCGGATGTTGAGGTTGTGGTAGTGATAGAAATACAACTCCAACTGAGTCGTATGCGCACAAGAACAAGAATGATAAGCGCGCGGCGTAACAAGACCCGTAATTAATACCTACTAATGTAATTCTAAACTTATGATCAACGTGGAGGTTCCCATAGCGGAAAATTTCAACCACCAAAAAAATAAGGGTAGAAACAGACATGTGCAATTTTGAAAAAAAAATTAAGCCTTGAAAATCAATAATTAATATTACTTATTGAAAAATATGATGAGGAGGTCCAAAATACAGCGAAACTCACTTTAAATTATTAAAATAGACTTTTATTCAAACACAGTACATTCCGCTACAAACGCTTGCAGAGAAGAGAGATACAGATAAAAAATATCTATCTCAATAGGCTTTAGCACAGATAAAACAGCATAAAAATAATAGATTATTTAAAGTATTCACCACTTGTATATCTTTATAAAACCTTACTTACGAAGAAAAAATGTTTTAGGCCTGTAAACTAAGACCTTGATTGTTTACACATGACATCGACAATAATTCACATTAACAATCAAAGAACCAATAAAGTAAACAACTCGGGTTGTTAATTTACCAAGTGATATTGATACACCAAGCTTAACTTATTATTGGCAGAATTTGTGAAAGCGGGAGCCAAAACTGAAAAGAAAACGGAAAATTATGCAACTTTTGTCAAACAGTTGTCAAACATTTGAGATATTTTAAGAAGTGCTTTATAATCATTTTATAATACTATATTGAATAGTTTATTTTGTAAATATTTATGTTTACGAAGTCTTCAAATTATTTTTAAAAAATTAGGACTTCAATCACTTTTTTTTCGTCACAATACCATCCATCATTAAGGTACTTAGTAAATACGCGCCCCGCTTTGTACGTTTTGTCGCGTTTTATCCGACGTCCTATCTTGAGAACAAATAATATCTAGTTTAATCTCCCCAGGTTCCTGATTACTGCCCGGGACAGATCTAAGAGAGTCTGCAACCGATACTGCTTAGAAATTTTTTGAACATTATATTTATTTAGAAATGTTTCTTTTATGTATAATTTTATTGAATAACTTCCCTTTCATCGAGTCTTTCTTTCCGTTCTTATCCTATATTCATGCCACTGCTTGGCACAGGCCTTCCTCACGGAAACAAACACATGAAGGAGTATGGGCCGTAGTACCACCACGCTGGCCCAATGCGAGTTGGTGGGTAGAAACGGTTGCAATAGCGACCGGGACCAACGCCTTCCGATGCACGGAGGAGTTCGAGATTACAAATTTTAGTCACCCATCCAAGGCCTGACCATGGCAAACGTAGCTTAGTTATTATATTGAAAGCCAAACACACTCCTCTCACTGAGCTTCTCAAGATACTAAATTAATATAGGATCATCCTTAACTCTTGAAAATATGTTCGAGTTTTTGATCGTCCATCGTCGACAATGAAACCGTGGATTTAATAACTTCATTGAACTTTTGACCAATACACAAAGAATTAAAAGTTGAACAAGGCAGCGAAATATCAACAAATAAAGGCATGCCCACAATAGATAAAATATTGACAAATCAGAACGATATTGTTATAGCAAGGCAATAGACATGAATAAAACATATCTGCGCGATCCTCATATAGAGATCCTTTCTTAGAAACCATTCGTTTTGTTTTACATGACAAGGACAATACCGCGGTGACGGGTGGGATACGTTTGTAATGGGGTGTGGAATTCATATCCTCAGTAACCATATAACTTTTCTACGAAAAAAGACGTGTTCCGATTATATCCGATTGGCGTTTGTGGATAAATTGAACCTGTTTTCTGTTTGGGTTTTGCCTTAGTGGCTGGGATTAGATTTTTTCTTTGAAAAACTTCCTACGCTTTGGTTTTTGATATTGAAAACAAACTACTTTCGGCGTGGTGACCAAAATTTTGAATTCGAGTTCTACTGTGCTTCAGAAGACACGTTGAATTGTTGCAAACACAAATCCGTATTTGGCCAGCATGGTGGTGTGATGGCCCATTCTCTGCATGTGTTTCTTCTGACTTCACCAATTCCCTTGTGATCATTAAAATCTTGATTCTTTACTCTATGATTTTTTACTCTGTGGTTTGCTGGATGAGTCTGGATGGAGTAGGAGACACAGCAATGGAGCCGGAAGGTAGAAAGAAGCTGCCCTGTACAGTTGAAGCCAAGTCAAGTACACAAACTCGCACTATAGACTAAAATACCTTGTTGAAAGTCAAACAATACTCATCAGTCCAATCCAGGATGATAAGAAATATACACAAAAATATATTTTTATGTATTTTAAAATGCCTTTTAAAATAGATTTGACGACCTCCGTGGTCGAGTCGTCTGTATTCCGGTCTCAAGGCGTCACCATCTCGAGAGGTCCTGGGTTCGATCCCCAGTGGAGGCAAGTGTTTGGGTGATGAATTTTCAGGCATTTGTTCTCAAATCTTGTATGTTTATTATATATGTATTATATGTATTTATCTATTAAATATATTTGTCCGTCATCTAGTATCCGTAACACAAGCAGCATTTAGTTGCTTAAAATGGGATTAGTCTATAGGTTTGAATTTCTGAGATGATTTATTTATTGTAGAAATTAATTTTATTCGAAAATATTGAAAAAAACATGTTAACCAAGAGACCATCAGCGTTGTTCCCACACACTCCCCTCTTCAATATAAAAGCCACAACTCTTCTGCCGCTAACAGTACCTACGTTAAAGTACTTTGACGTATTGCCGTAAAATATTTATTGCGCGAAGATACCCAAAAACAGGGAAAACCGAAACAAAAAGCATTTTAGAGTTACCACTTCCAATACGCAAATAACTTTTACTTTACGATTCGAGCCACGAGCGGTGAATTCTTAATGGCCGAAGAATTGTCGCTCGCACGGAGATTAGTAACACGAATTATTCTTACTGAGGATTTTCGCGTTGATTTTCAGTACGGGCTCACTATCTGTCACGCTGAGCACATGTGCAGTCACTGTTGCTTGCAGTGGACTGCTTTTGCAGTACTTTTGCCTAGTCTCTGACTAACCCTGTGACAGGGTGAAGCCGGAAATAATTGAAATGCAGTTGGGTCGTCACTTGGTATCGTATATTTATAAGTAAGATTTAAGGCACAACTGTATTAAACAACAATTATATTAAAAAAAGGTAAATTACACTGAACACAAAACAATTTCACATTTAACATTTAAATATATTATAGAAAGGGTAGGGCTATTTACAATAGTGCATTAGAGAAAACGTATAGTCTTTGTTATAAATTAAGAACTGATAATTTGGTTTGTTATAACTTTATCTCAGCTTATAAAAATTGATTCACTATATAAATAATTTACAATTATTGTTAGAAGGGAGTCAACCGCTCTACGCACTGACTTTCGTAAGAATGAGCTTCGAGAACAAAACAAATAAAAAGAGACAGACAGCAAATTTAAAATCGGAAACCAAGAGAAAAATGGCCAGAGAAGAGCGCAATGACAGCAACGAGGCGCTAATATAGCTATGGCGCCTCGTTACAACCCTTAGAGGATAATAGTCCTAATTGTATGTATGTATGTTTTTTCAGTAGAAAAATCAAAGAGATATTGATTTCGACATTGTTTCTTAAGACGTTCACATGCGCAAATGTATGTACTGCGCGTGTCCGAAAACACCGACCAATGGTCGGGGTTCTCCGCTGCTAACTAGGTATTCTGTGGCGCGTCCACGGTTGCAAAGCATTAAAAATAATGCCTCATTGTGTAATAATTGGCAAAGGGGCATCGACGCCATTAGTATTTTTCGGACCCTTCTTAGAATATCGATCGCCCGAAAATCACAATCCCTAAAACGTTTGCTATAATCATCATTTTCCATGAAATTCGCGTATGCGATACTGTATATTACCTAATTGTCTTTGGGTCTAATGCTTCTGTGTCATAAGATCGGTTGCTATAATATATTTTTTTTTAAAAAAAGCTCAGCATATGACTCCACAGTACCTGATGATAAGCAGTAGAGGATATGTGAAGATAGCAGTATGGTGACATACTGTCCTAGCCACCCTCACCTTGCCGGCCCAATAAATAAATATCCTATTTTTTCTTGCTATAAAGTCCAGTCAACTTGTCATTCGGACACATGATGATATAGGGCTTCTAGTACTTTTTATAATGTTTTGATCTTGGTATTATTTGCAGCATATAATTGAAACGAATTATCTGGCTTGTCAGTTTTAGATGCCGGTATTATGGAAACGTCGGCTCCACTATCAATTAAAAATGGCATGTCAGTTTTGGTATCACATATAAAAATTCTGGATTTGCGACAAAATATCTTAGCAGTAGAATTCGTCGCTGATTCTACTGCCTTGAGCAGTTTCCCGTATTGAACGTGCATGGGCTTTTGCATTTTTCAGGAAGGCATTTTGATCCAAATCGAAAGTGATAATAGCAATATTTTCCATCCGGATTGTACTTGCGTCTTCTGGACGTCGTCGTCGATCTGGACGATAGTTGGGTCGCGAGCGCTGATAATTATCCATTTTTAATGATTCGATTTGTTTTTCAAGAGACAAAATTTTTTTAGCCAGTTTTTTGTTTTCGACTGTACTTGTTGATGGTTGAGCTTCATTAGAAAAAATTTCGTTGGTATGAAAATCTTTTATTTTATCAGCCATAATCGATAGTTTGTCTAAATTTTCTTCGCTGATTATCAATATATTTTTCATAAATTTTGGTAATTTGTCAAGCCAAAGGGACCGTAAAATTTTGTCAGAAATATTTTTGTCTGCAAGTTGTCGCATCTGCCTTAGTAGTTGACTAGGCTTGGTGTCTCCTAATTCTAAGCCCGTTAGGAGTGTCTGAATTTGTTTTTCTTCGCTTTCCGAAAATAAATTTATCAATCTTTGTTTTGCCAAACTATACTTATTACTTTCTGTGCTTTCAATTATGTCCCATATGTTTTCTAAATATTCTGGCTCTAATTGTGATGTGAGATAATCAAATTTTGAATTCTCGGCAGAAATTTTGTTGATCCGGAATGTTGTCTCGATTTGGTAAAAGAAGATATGAGGTTTTTTGGGTTGAAAGGACGGAATTTTAATGTTTACCTTGTTGATTGTTTCGTTTTCCATGTTTTAAGATCGGGGTCACCAATTTATAGGGCTTCTAGTACTTTTTATATTAAAATACAAACACAATCGTTCACGTCAATTAAATATCTCTTTTATTATTTTCAAATCGACGTCTGTCAATAACTACAAAATAGACACGGACACAGAGATCGGAGGAGGTCCGTTACAATGATTACGTCACAAAAAATATGACACGTTAGATTATGGATAAAAAAAATTATGAGACATAATAGAGAAACGTATTTTTTAATCAGTTTGGATCTCCCGTCTCATAATCACGGCTGTGACGTCACAGTAGACGTTAAAAAGTTGACACGCTTGGTTTTAATACAAATCGTTATAATTGCGTTTCCTATGTAAAAATGTCTATGTGTGATATATTGGGTCCTTACCTATGAAATTGGTGTTTTTATTCTGTCTTAGCAATTTGTCCGTAACTATTAAGTTTCAGAACATTCTTATAAAATAATTGCCTCTTCAAAAATAGACCATATATTTGAGCTCGTATTATTTAATTTGATAATTTTTTGTAAGTTTAATTGTGTTAAAATTAGACACAAAGACAATTATTTTTAACTGCCTCCCGAATACATCATTTGATTTGCATTAACATAAAAACGATGAATAATTTTTATCAAGCGTGTTCACACACATATTGCTAAAGCTTGTCTAATGATAGATGCCAAATATTATTATCTTTGGATTTGTCGTTGTGAAGAAAACTGATAAAATGTTAGTATGTAAAATGCAGACATCCCCAAAATCTCCATACAAAACACCAATTTCATAGGTAAGGACCTAATATATGTTCTAAGTCAATTAACATGTACCTTATTAACCGCATTGTACCTACGCTGTATAACGTTTACGGTACTGCGAGCACAGAGTGTTCACTTCTAGTAGATGCCCCAGGACAATGGAGCTCGTCACACGGTCCAGATGACGCAATCACCCTGTAGTTACTATCTTAAACGCGCTGAAATAATAACAATGTATACAGTGTGCGAAGGCATTGTGGTGTGTTTGGAATTTTGACGAAAAAAAAAATCAAACTTTAAACCTAAATGTTGTAAGTACTCAACTTACATTTTACTGAAGGGATCCTTTTTTTGGCATAATGTTTTTGCCCATAAAATACTTTGACATATGAATTTGGCATAATGTTGTTTGGCATAATATATTATATAACAAAAGCAAAATTTTCTTTTGGCACAATATTTATTTCGCATAATTATAATTTATATCATCATTTCGCATAATGGATTTCGGCATATTGTATAGTCGATTAGGTACGACGACAAGCGAAGAGAGGAGGAGTGTTAAGTAAAACTGTGCCCTTAACGCGCGAGCCAAGCGAGCAATACTTGAGTGTTACTTGAGTGAACGGAAGCAGTGCACGGAAATTGCACAGGTGACACGGCACAAAAATAGCATATTAAAGAAACAGTTTAGATCAAGCTATAAATTAAATAATACAGGAGTTCCCCAGGGCAGCATATTGGCCCCTCTATTATTTCTCATATACATAAATGATCTACCAAATGCCGTCTCACATAAAACAATTTTGTTTGCTGATGACACAACTCTTCTAATAAAATGCAATGAAACTCACTATGAAGAGATAATCAGCAAAGCGCTCACTGACGTTATCTACTGGCTAAATTCTAACAATTTACAAATAAATTTGTCTAAAACGCATATAATGGAATTTAGAAATTATAAGACAAATGAACTAAAATGTGATATAAACTTCAATAATGAACCTATTTCTAAAGTTGACGTATTTAAATTCTTAGGCATAATAGTTGACACTCACCTAAACTGGAAATACCATATTGACACTATTTGTAAAAGACTTGAACGTTACGTTTACGCATTAAAAAGACTAAGACAAACGGTGTCCAAAGAGGCCGCCTTGGTCGCATATCATGGATACGTGTCATCAACTCTCACATACGGTCTAATTATTTGGGGACACTCTGTAGATATAAATAGAGCCTTTACAATACAGAAGAAGTGTGTAAGATCGATAACTGGAATCGGATTTAGAGACAGCTGTAAACCCCAATTTAAAGAATTAAATCTATTACCCTTACCCTGCATATACATTAAAGAGGTATGTTGCTTGGTTAAATCTCATCCTTACTACTTTACCCGATACATAGATATGAGCCACAGACCGGTTAGAGATCAATACTTACATTTGTTGCACCAACCGCCTAACAAAACATACATTTATAATCAGAATGCTTTTAACATGTGTATTGCTTTATTTAATAAGTTACCCACAAGAATTAAATTATTACATGGTAACATCTTTAAGAAAACATTATCGAAATGGTTACTAGACAAATGTTTTTATAGTGTAAAAGAATACCTTGACTCCAACTGTTCATAACTAGGGAAGAAGTATGTAAAAAATTAAAAGGTAGGTAAATCGGTTAATGATATCAATGCATGATCAGAAATATAATATATTAATAATTAATTAATATTTGCACGCCTGACGTGAGCAGGTGGAATACATCACTAAGGGGCTATGTAACATCAATCACCCTACTGTTAAATGTAATTTTACTGTATTTCTGCAAATAAATAGTTTCATTTCATTTCATTTCAATGCGAGCGTATCGCGGCAGCGGCCGGCAAAGCGCCAGAATCGATATTTTTTTGATAATTATGCCTAAAATTTTATGAGAATAGTTAATTATGCTTCAACATGGTTATGCCATTTGTAATTCTTTGCCAACAATTATGCATAAAATTTTATGCCAAAACAATTATGGGTATATATAAGTATATTTAGTGCAGATTCCATTATGCCAATTCATATTATGCTTGAAAACATTATGCAAATAAATAGGGAACCCTTACTGAATTGTAGAAATCTACACTTTTGCGCCAAAAAGGAAAATATTGCTGGTTTCAATTGTGATAAGTTCGCCACTGTTACAAAGATCTTAATATGTGGGTTTTAACATATTTGCCTACACCTAGAGAATTGGCGTAAAGAAAGTTGTTTTTATTTTGAAATAAATAATTATGTGGTTTTACAACTAAAGCACTAAGCAGTGTATCTGTAATAAGAAAAAAGGACCATTTTCCTTGAAAGTACACATTAAGAAAATAAAAATTCATTAGAGCGAAATTGTAACGCAAACTAAGCTGTAATTAAAGAATCCACAGTTAATTACTTATTTTACTTGTAAAGTTTATTTACTACATGTGTGTATTTTTGTCCCTACTACTTACATAATAAGTACAAGAATTGAGTAGCACACTAAATATTCCATTGCGCAATCACATACATAAATAACAACTCTATTTTTAAGGAAATAAGATACATTGTTGATTACATACATTTTAATTTATGCAAGTGACCTGAACGAAGAGCTATCACAGTTCAAAGATTATCTCATTGCGTATTCAAAGAAAAACAAAACTAATTCAGTTGATAAAATGGCGAGGCTCGTGCGGGCGGTTGTTTCTATAATTCTATTCGTATTGTTAAGTGAATACAATTGTCTACAGTTAAATATCAAGGAAGAAAAACAAGTGACTGTCGTAGATTTAGTCAAAGATTTGGACACTCCAAAAGAACCTTCAGTGCTTGAAAAGTATGAAGCTTTATTACCAAATACATTGAAATCAAGAGGTAACTTCGAAACGGTACCAAAACGAGTGTCAAGACAAGTGGATCCACGAGCGTATTCAATATATCCTCAACTACCAAGTCCGTATCAATCTAACCAGAACTATCCAAATAACCCGTATAATAACCAAAATGGTAATAGCCAACCATATAGAAATCCAGGCTCTCAACCTTCATCCCCAAATGCTTATAATCCTTCTTATGACCCATCCAACGTAGGCGCAGGATTTCATCATGGCTCATCAAACGAATATCCAGGCAAGCCATCATATGGCGCTACATATAGACCGGGACAGAACTCCAGCAAACCGTTTAATCCTTATGGACAACACAATAATTCAAGTATAAACCCTGGATATCATCATGGCTCATCAGACGGAAATCCCGGCAGGCCAAATTTTAACCCTACCAACAGACCTGGACGTCCTAATAATGTGTCCCCATATCCACAGCAGCATCCACATCAACCTTATCCAGGGCATGGAGCCAGCACCTACCGTCCACCTCAGTACACTACACCACATCAACCTAATTATAATAATTCCCGTCCCTTCCAACCCGGTTACAACCCTAATGGTAACCGTTATCCAAACAATTCCCATCCAGCCTATCAACCCGGCAACAACCCTAATGGTTTTCAGCCAAATAGTAATCATTCCCGTCCGGCATATCAACCTGGTTACAACCCTAGCGGTTATCAACCAAGCAGTAACGGTGCTCGTCCAGGTTACCAACCTGGCTTCAATCCTAGTGGTTACCAGCCCAGCAGCAACAATACTCGCCCAGGTTACCAGCCTGGCCAACCTGGCTACAACCCTGGCGGTAATCAACCAAGCGGTAACGGTTCTCGACCTGGTTACCAACCTGGCTACAACCCTGGCGGTTACCAACCTAGCAGTAACGGCACTCGTCCAGGTTACCAACCTGGCTACAATCCAAGTAATAACCCCTCATATCCAGGATACAATCCTTCAAGGCCCTTTACACCGAACAATCCTATTCAAAGACCAACGCAACATACACCATACGGGCCACAGAATGGTGGAAATAACCAGCCTCATGTAACGCCTGGGTATACCCCTGATCCCTACAACCCGAATACCCCCAATCGTCCCCCAGGGAGCCCGTCAGATAATTTCTTCTATTATCCCAATAATAATAACGTGGGGCCAAATCATGACCCTCGCAAAGTTCCTCCACAAAACTTTTCTTATTAAAGTAATAGTGATATATATTTTGTGTCAAATTGTAAGTACTATCTCATGTCTGACTTTAGTTCTGTAATTTATGATCGAAATTTATAAAACGCTGTAAAATAAAACGTATAATACTTGTTTGTTTTATTATTATTTGTTATTTGCTGTACCTACAACCCTTGCATTGGAATGTTTTACACACATTCACCCTTTCTATATGATGTTTTTTTAGAAGTGAAATGAAACAAAACACATAAAAATTGATGTTATTATTATGATATTGGTTTTTTAATGATAATATAATGCCATTTGTGTTAATGAATGATTTAGGTCATACGGTTGCCACCACTGGTTAAAATGAAGCGTTATCAGGAAGTCCAAACCGACCAATTTTCGAGCAACAAATATATTGGGAATATCGGGACTTACTTTGGTTTCTAAGTGGTCCAACGTCAGTGTTTAACCTGTGACTTTACATATCGATATCGCAGTGTCCAGTTCACGGTAAATTATGCGCTCATCGAATGTTTTCCGCAAAAATAGATTTTCGCTTTTTAACACCACGCTCCACAGCATCAGTAAGTTCTTCTGTGCGCATTGTCTGGCATCTTTTTGGATGCGTATTACCAACTAGAGTGTGCGTGGTATGAAAAAATCCATGGTTTATAGATTATCTTGCTTAGATGGACGATTATGTCGACCGTAAAATGGACGAAGCGCCCGGTAAGTTTGGCAAACTGAACCTAATTTAAAAATTTATTTACATTATTTGCAAGCGCTGTTCTTAAGTAATTATATTTATTTTAAAATGGCAAAACGTACAGAACACAAATAAACCACCAATGGTCAAATTCACAATCACTAGAAATAGTGTGGAGAATACATCCAAACCTCTAATACATCCGTTACAAATATAACTCTCAAAAATAATCAAAACAAATATCGCTCTAATACTACATTAGATAAAACAAGAATGCGATAGCCTTGTTGGGGGTCCAATCACTTGTTCCACTTAGTTTTAATAAATCTAAATTACAGTTTATTATGAATATAAATTGCTTCTCGCTGCGACCGGTTCATACCAATATTCTCTCTTCCTGTAATTTTGAACTGAAAGGTTATAAACAAAATGGCTGTCCTTAGCCTATATACGTCCCACTGCTCGGTTTAGGCCTTCAGGAGAAACCGATGAGGAGTATTGGGCCGAAACACCATCACCCTGTTGCAAAGCGGGTTGGTAGGTAGAAATTGTTGCAAATAACGACCGGGACCAACGGCTAAACGTGACTTCCGAAGGACGGAGGATTTCGAGATCACAAAGTTTTGGTCACTCATCCAAGGCCTGACCGTGGCGAAGAAAGCTTTGTTTTCAATATCGAAAGCCAAAGCGTACTAACCACTATAGCACCGAGCTCCTGAACCGAAATGTGCCTGTAAGCTAATGTTAACGTGGCGTGGTTAAAGAGTTCAATATTTTTTTATTGAGCACTCTAATTTAAACATACACTAATGATAGCTAACTTGTAACTCTTTGCTCACGCAAAATGGCGATAAGCTGACGCGCTTCGCATAGATAAGTGCGAACGAAAACAATTTCCAAAACTATCAATCCATTATTTTTTCACGTGCAACCGTTCAAACGAGCGCTGTTCCGTTGCAAACCAAATTGCTTTATTGTCAAAAAGTCAGACTCTGTGAAAATAACAGTTGGCGGCTAGTGGCGAAGTTATATCCGGGCTACATACGAGCGTGGAGGTTGGGCAGCAATTTATGAAAACTTTAACACACATATATACATAAAATCACGCCTGTAATCCCCGAAGGGGTGGGTAGGCAGAGTCTAAGGAGCACTGTGTTCCTTAAGACCACTTTTAGCAATACAAAAATTCGGTTTGGTCAGATGAAAAATCGTGTCAGAGTAGTAACAAGTGGCTAGCTCATCGCCTACACAATCACAGACCCAAAATGTAATAGGTGCATTTTGACAGACGAGCTTTATGGACCATCTACATTGGTATGGAAATCGATGCATCTGAAATGAAATGAAATCATTTATTCTGCAATTAGATTTACATGAAATACTTTTGCACGTCAATATTTTTTTTCCTACTAGGTTCCTACTACTTTTTTCCTTTTTTTCCTACATCTCATTACAAGCAACTGTCAAAATGCACCTATTAGATTATTTAGACTGAATTTTATTTTTATTTACAGTTGACATATTTTCAAGATGTACATACAATACATACATACAAAAATCACGTCTTTTTCTCACAAGGGTAGGCAGAGATTACATCTTTCCACTTGCTAGGATCCTTGTATATTTCTTTCGATTCATCAACTCTCTCATTACAGTCATCAAACATGCTCGGTGATTTTGGGTACAGCCAAGGATGTAATCATTATTGTATTGTATTATATTGTACTAACTTTTTAAAAATGTGTAAAAACGGAATAAAGTGTTTTAAAAATCAGAATCCCTTAAATTTAATGCATTAATGGTATTTTGTCTATCTATCTACTTACGATACCTAGGACTTAGGTACATATTTTACGATACCAAATTTGTATCATAATTTTAAAGACTGTTGACACTTTCGTGTACAGTACACTTCAATAATCCCTTCTTACGCGTGGCCTCGGCCCGCGTTCTACGTGTATACCCTCGTCAAGAGGAGAGAAAAAAAATGAATAATTTAATAATAACGTACACGTTTTCATGCAGGTGTGAGCTTATCCAATTAAGTTAAGAAAAGCTTTTGTCAAATTGAAAATTAAATTATTAGAGCTCAGCTTATTAAACAGGAGTTCTTGAATTATCAAATGGAATTGTAATGTTCGTGATATCGTTTAAAATGATAATTCTAATAGATGAATTCGACTAGTGCGTTCTCCCTATCAAGACCTACGGTGCTGAGACGTGGACACTCGACTAGTCCACCAGTTTAAAGTCGCCCAGTCAGTTATGGAAATGGCTATGCTCGGAATATCTCTGAAAGACCGCATCAGGAATTATCTGACCCGACTGAGAACTAAAGTCACCGACATAGCTCACCGGATTAGCAAACTGAAGTAGCAGTGGGCTGGTCGTATTAGCCGTAGAACTGACGCCCGTTGGGGTCGTACAGTTCTCGAGTAAAGACCACGTCTCGTCTCGATAATAACACACATAAAAATACACACACACACACGCAAACACACACACACACACACACACACACACACACACACACACACACACACACACAGAGAGAGAGAGAGAGAGAGAGAGAAACACACACACACACACACATTATCACGCCTATATTCTAATGTGCAGGAGGTGGGCACCCATACACTCGTACTTATAATTATGTGAGTAGAACATATTCAGTTCACCATCCCCAACAGCTGTGTGTAACATGTCGACGCCGCCAAGTTGGACACTATCGCAGCGATCAGACTGTAGCTCTCGCTTCCAGATTTACTTTCCAATTGTGCCCCAAAACTGCAAGGAGTTAATTTGTGGCGAGACTAATATTGCGGCTGCCCTCGTCTATATTTCAAACTATCGCCAACTGAGCTTTGAGTCAAATATGCGTAGCTGAATGCTGATGGTCTATAGTTCGCCTTAAAAAATGGATATTTGTGCTATTAATTGATAATAAATATTGATATTATTGGCAGCGGTAGCCGAGTTGGGACGGACGGGGCGCTACAACATATCATCACCGATTCCCCGAAGGTGTTAAAAACCCACATTTCGCCAGATATGTTAGGTCTCCATGTAACAGGTGGCGAGCCTGTTGCCATGCACCGGGCACAATGTGAGGCAAGCGATATTCACAATGAACTGTACATAAGTTTTATTTAAACTCAGTGGTACAGGCGGTGGGATCGAACCCGCGTTTCCCGCGGCCTTTCGAACGAGTAGTGCCCCGTCCGTCCCAACTCGGCTACCGCTGCCGATAAAGAACGCAGTTTAAAATTTATCAAACGCAAATCATTGATACCTATTTAAATTCAAATAGTTTCTTTAACTATTAAGGCACCGGCTCCCCTCCAGCGGTTAGTTTTTTTTTACATTATAACAGGTAACCTCTTGGCCTTCATCTCACCTGATGGTAAGTGACGATAAAGCCGAAGGTGGAAGCGAGCTTCCCACCTCAACAATTGAGGAACTCTCTTACCTCTTGCCGGAACACAACAATGCTTCATCATTATTATGGCCACAAATATAGGTAAGACGGTGGTAGCTAAGCCAGGCGGGCTTATTAAGCCTACTTATTAATTAAAAACTTCTGTCCCCGGAATCAAACCTCGGAACCTCCCGATCAACACCCGATGGTGTGAACAAGTGGACCAGGGTGGGAGCTAGTATTCTATAAATGAATTTTTATGGACATGCGTTTGCAAACTGTCCAAGCGTAGACCGCACGCTTACCGCGTGCAGGTTCCGAGAAGATCGTTCGTGGTTTTTACTCATTATTTGCGGACAACGCGTTGACCACTCGTTGATCGCGTGACGCTTACTGGTTGACAAAGCGGTGTCCACCAATGGACAACAAGTCCAGGCGGTGCTGATCGGGTTCTGGGGTGATCTATGACCTTTTACTTATTATCCACTAGCTGTTGCCGCCGACTTCGCCCGTGGTTATAAACTATCCCACGGGAACCCTTTTCCGGAATAAAAAGTATCTAAGATGTTGACCAGGGATATAAGGTATCACAATGCAAAATTTCATTTAAATCGCTCCAGCCATTTCTGAGATTAGCCCGTACAAACAGACAAACAGACGAACAGACCCAGAAACAAAAAAAAAAAAAGTTGGTATTTTCCCTCTTTTTACATCTATGTACAGATATTTGACCTCTACAGTTTTATTATATGTTTATAGATTTGATATCGATGTATTCTTAATGTGCCTAATAGTTTTATTTATCATATTAATTAAGTTAAATTGAAGCCTTAATAAATTTGTGTATAGATTGTCTGTAATTTAAATGCGAGATAACTAGTTAATAGTCACGAAACTCTAAAGTTAGAACACAAAACCTATTAACTAGGCCAGTTCTGTGAAGTCTCCTCACGTTTGGATTCCATTACAGTTATATTTGGTACTCCAGATTCGATCAGAGGAATTCAGATATAATTCCTGTACAGAAGTTATGAGGAACATAGACGCCCGGTGGATATTAATGACCATCTAAGAGTTATTGCGTTACTCGCACACGAAGAGAAAGTGGTGTCCCTTATTCAATTATTGAGCTCACAAGAGAACAACTTCTTTCTTGTATAGATTTCATAAAGTACAAGAATAAAAACTCGTTATAATTAGTAAACGCAAAACATCCTGCTGATAGTTATTGTATATTCATTAGCATATATACTTGTAATATTGTATAGTTGTAATAAAACTTATGTACAGTTCATTGTGAATATCGCTTGCCTCACATTGTGCCCGGTGCATGGCAACAGGCTCGCCACGTGTTACATGGAGACCTGAACATATCTGGTGAAATGTGGGTGTTCCGGGAAAGAGGCGTGATGATATGATATGTTATTTACTTGTTTCTATAATGAGAAGTAATTAGGCAAATACGCGAAGAAATTTGCAATACTTTTAAATTTCAAATATACAAGCCGTTAATTTTCAAGGTCATTTGGTAGGTTACGCCTACTGTAGGGCTTTGCAGATATTTATGGCACCAATAAAGGGGTTAAGGGGGGAGCAATTAGTAGCTCTACATTCCCAATTTTCGTTCATTACACTTCTTTACTCACGGAGTTTAAGAGAAAGTTTTGTGCGTTTTAAAATCGTTTAACTAAGCAACGATATAACGGGAATAACGGCACTTCTCATTCAAAATGTTACTGGTGCAATTAACATTGGGTAAAATAGGGTTTTGGAGCTCGATGGCGTAGTGGTGCCAAAGCTACCTTCGCCATGGTCAGGCCACGGATGAGTGGCCAAAACTTTGTGATCTCGAACTCCTCCGTGCTTCGGAAAGCACGTGAAGCCGTTGGTCCCGGTCGCAATGCTACCGTTTCTACCCACCAACCCGCATTGGGCCAATGTGGTGGTGAGGCCCATACTCCTCATGTTTTTATTTACATAAGGAAGGCCTGTGCCCAACAGTGGGACGTATATAGGCTGAAGACGAATGGTGTGGTGACTTTGATATATTTTTTATAGACGACCACACACCGTACATTCTTATAACATATACTACATGACAATATAATCTTGGCGTTTTTCCTGCTTATCATGCTATTTGTTTCCGACACATTAGCTGACAGTGAATCCCACTTGCAGATCGTTCGAGTGAAATGAGTGACTACTGACTGGCTTATTTACAATATTTTTCATTAAACTGTGTGGTCACCAGCGGTTTTACCACATTCAAATCTTTAAGAAAAGAGCGTGTTTCCTAAAGGAACGGCAAGTCTGCAACGCATTTGTGACCCCCCTCCGGTGTTTCAAGTGTCTATGGGCGCCAGTAATCACTTCCCACCAGGTAAGCCGTCTGCTCGATTGCCCCTTCCCTTATATTAGAAAAATATAAAATAAACCATTTCAATTTTTTTTTATATGACTTTACCTGTCATATTTTTAAATATGACAGGTAAGCTCTTGGCCTTCATCTCCTTGGATAAGGCCGAAGGTGGAAGAAAGCTTCATCTTACCTATGAATGCCGGAACACAACAATGCTTATAACATTGTTATTATGGCGACCAATTTCGGTAAGACGGTGGTAGAAGCCCTACCACCAACCAAACCAAACCGAGAGAAAAACCCCGCCCCCGTGGGGAAAAACCGCGGACCTCGTGATATACACCCGGTGGTGTCAACCACTAGACCAGGGAGGCGGATTATATTCATTAAGCTTTACCCATAAAAATAATGTATATTGCAATACCCTCAAAATCTACAAACTCACACTTCACCCCTCTCAGTAAAATACAAAACACTGATCTTTGTAATTCCGAGAACACTTCTTTCAGATGCGTGAGCGCTTCCCGTTGCTCACTGGAGACCTCACAAACTATAACACGAACCGATAATGAAGCAGATTACTTCTCAACTGAGATTGCTAAGTTCGGTTCACTATACGGCCCTTAAACTGCGTAGAGGTCTATGAACGCGCAGCGAACAAACACGAGTTCAAGTTCGGCTCGAAATTCAAAAAGATTCAAGTCATTCTTGTAGTTTAAACATAGTTGCAGGGAGTTCTATTTGTTTGATAACCTTTAACTACCGACGTGGACTTTTTGTCACGTCAGTACCGATATGAGGCCTGAAAGTTCGTATTATATAGCAACGAATTTTGAAGAAAATATGAATATTATACATCCAAACAGAAGTTCTATTGCTAATTTGATATTATTATGTATAAATGAAGTAAAAGGTAAAACTAGATAGGAAATTGATTGAATTATAAAATTATGTGTCGACCTTTTCGCATGTACAAAGAATATATTTAAAAAATAAATTGTTAGAATTATGACAACAGATTGAAATCATTTCTTTGCAAATTTTTTTTTAATGCGTTGCTCAACTTCAACGAGTTGCCTACATTTTGATGATTTTTTAATTGTTATTCTGTCTATTTAATTCATACACCATCTATCCATAACGAACGCAATTTGTGTTATTTTAAGGGAAACCTATTTGGCCATGTTATAATTTATATAAGTTAACAAAATTATGTAATTGCTGTTGGTTTTCTAAATAAATATATTATCTAACTACTGTAACATTCATTGGGAGTAGACTTTGCAGCGGAAAGGTATAAGTTGGAGACAAAAATTTAATTTTGTGGAACAGTCTGCGTGGCATTTCAATCTGTTCGTGGATGTGTAAATCATTACATACGACCGATAAAGCATCACATTGCTCGGACATTACGATTCGTCCCTCGTTCCATTCTTATTCCCAGCAGCCTGAACGCAATTAGTCTTAATTAAAGGCAAAAAACCCTAGCATTTGTAATGCAATCGTGAAATCAAGCAGAGCTTTATTGAAGCTACATTTTACATATTTTTAACCCCGACAAAAAGGAGGGAGTTATATGTTTGAAGTGTGTGTGTCTGTCAGTATGTCTGTGGAATCGTAGTACCTCCCAAACGGACGAACCGATTTCGATTCTGTTTTTTTTTTGTTTGAATGATGGGTAAGTCGATTTGAGATGTTTCATAAAAACTGGTATAGTTATTTGAAAGATATGAGAAGTTAAAAGAGAAATAAAAAATCTAATATTCTTACCCACTTTTTTTCTTTGACTGCTTTCGAATCTTAATTTTTTTATTATATACTCTCACTTGAAATAAATTTAAAGTTAATAACTAAAACAATACATATTCAGCAGTAGACGTGTTTTGGCTGAAATGACAATGACGAGAATGAGACCGGTGAAAAGGAATTACGAAATTCTCCTGTAAATATGGCGGGATAGTTGTTTATATCAAAATTTAGAACATACAGTAATTTTTACTTATTTACCAGACTGTACAAATATTCGAGTTATTCGGTTAAATTCACAAAAGGGAAATCCATACTAACATTATAAATGCGAAAGTAACTCTGTCTGTTTTGCTTTCACGTCAAAACTACTCAACCGATTCAATTGAAACTTGGTACACAGATAGTCTAGAGCCTGAGAAAGGACATGGGCTACTTTTTATCCCAATATTCTCATAGTAACGGGTACCGCGCGTGGTTATCAATATCTGCTCAACCGAGTATTATGTGACATATTCCGTCAAAATGTAATTTCATTTCGAATTTTAAAATTTCACGGCATTGTAAAATAATAACACGACAACAGAGATTTATCACCATGACAACAATTAATCTGATGACACTGACAAGAAATGTTATTTTCATTGTTTTAATAATTAGATGTTTTAGTTCAACTATTAACAATCAACATTTTGCTAATAAGAGGTAGGAATGTTATGTTGAGCACTTTGTAAGAAAACAATGCAGTGTTAACCAACACACAAAAACTTTTTGTAAACATCGGCGTTAAATCAATAGCACGCGAACGACGTCGCGGGTGCAGATAGTTCCTTATAAAGCGAAATTAGTTATATTCAATAAAGTGCGCCGGCACCGCCTTGGATTACGAAGACAATAAAAATGTTCTTTCATTACACCTTGACACAAAACGAAATACAATAGTCTATAGTAGGGATGGGCCGAAATTCGTTAAACATTCGGTTTAACCGAATTTCGGCAGCTCGAGCCGAACTTCGTAATTCGGCCGAAATTCGGTTTTAATGCCGAACATTCTGTAAAAAATATACTTGCACCATCATAATAGATATTTATTAATAAAACATATGTAATAAATAAGAATGAAATAAAATAAGCCTGGTATACTCATAACAGTGATCGGAGTAGGTAGAGATATTTTATGTACTTGCCATAATATATGATAGAATAGTATGGTTATGAAACAATTTTATTTATACAAGAATTAACAATTATTTAACATTTTCATTCTGTTATTTTACAAGAACATAATTATTTTTTGTATCTGAAAAATCGAAACATGATTGAAAAGAACACACTATTTGTATTTAACTACAATAAAATCTTAAACAAAATTAACAACATGTTTAAACAATAATTTACTAATAGAAAAAAAAAATATATTGATAAAAAGAATTATAATAATCGAATCCCGGAGAATTTGTCGGAATCCCGAGGAATTTCCATATTAACATCAATATTTGCGGTCAATGAACCTAAATAGCTCTACCTATCACGATCAGTTCTCATAATCGTTTACTATTTAAATAGTAATAATACGCGATAAATGCAACAATAAATTGGCCTTTTAACTAACAGTCTTATAAAATTTACTTACTCAATCAAACAAAACAACAAAAAACAGCGGCAAAATTGAACCGAAGTTCGGCCGAACTTCGGCCGAATTTTTCACTTATGCCGAATGTTCGGCCGAAGTTCGTATTCGGTTCAAACAACATTCGGCCCATCCCTAGTCTATAGCGTTTCGTTAAAATATTTAGTTGTAATTATAAATGTGAAATACAGGCAGAATTTGTATTTTACGTTGTTGGAAAGTTTCTCTTAATTGTTGTTCTAATAGTTAACTATTGTAAATTAAATATTATGTTTAAGAACAACAATCAAGTTAACTTTTACATTATAATACTATAGACATTGCTTTCCATAGACATATTCAACCAGATAGATATTGTATACATTCTATATCTATTCAGGAATATCCTATTTTTTACCATTGTTACAATAATATAGCCCCATTAAAATACCATTTTGGTTAATATACGGTAAGTATAAACCAGAAACAAATAAAACAACTATCAAATTTTACTCATAGTTTGTTAGGAAACCCTCTAAGGACAGAATGACCAGGCCCAATTTGTCTCGAAGGAGAATTCGCTGATGGTTTATTAATTTGGGTCTAATCGACATGTTGGTTTCAATTAAAATTCTCTCGGGAGCCGAGGTATCCGGTGACGTCCCTAGTGTAAGTCTTGAGATAGGGTTGTCAGTCACACGTAAGATTTTTTTGTTTTTGGTCAATTATTACTCAATTTCGTAAGATTTGGTAGAAATGCATTAATTCCTTATATGATAATATCCCGTAATGTACCAACTGCTTTTCTTGCCAAGCATGTAAAAGGCGATTAAGGACGTATTGGGTACTGGGTCTGTGATTGTGTAGGCGATGAGCTAGCCACTCCGTGGTCGAGTGGTCTGTACGCCGCCGGCCGGTCTCAAGGCGTCGCCATCTCGAGACGTTCTGGTTTCGATCCACGGTGGAGGCAAGTGTTTGGGTGATGAATATCCAGGCATTTGTTCTCCAATCTTGGATGTTTATATATATTTTTATATATTCAGGATATTTATATGCATTTATCAATTAAATATATTTATCCGTCATCTAGTGTAGTTGATAGGTGTGAATGTTTGTATATATTTATTTAACTTATATAAGCTATTTTTTTCACTATTTTCTTGTCGTTTTGTTGCTTTTTTTTTCACTAGCTCTTAAAACTCTGAAACTTACCAGATTATTTACTTTGACAGTAACAAACTACAGAACACCTTTAATGTCCTTCGCAAAAAAGTCGCCAGTAATTTACAGAAAGCGTTCGTCACCAACCCTACGGACAGCTGTCCGGCGCCGGAAATGGCACGCAATCGCCGGAAGCCTCCCTTGCGTTTGTGGTATCATCGACGTGCTCTTGTGGCGTCACTTCCGGTGGCTATTTGTTTTGTAACGTTGGCTATATGTTTGCTACTAAATAGCGAGTTCTATTTTAGCCGTGGGTGTGGGTGTTAAACTCTGTTCAAAATTCATAATCATTTATTCAGTTTAGATGCGTCTTAGCGCATGCTTGTGAATGTCATAAACATTTTACAATATTACGTGAAAGAGAAAAAAACTACGCCATCCGTTCACAAAAACTACCAGGAGGCCTTGTTCTGAGAAGAACGGGCAAGAAACTCAGCAAGTTTCAACCCTCCCTTTACATTAGCATCATATTAAAAAATGTCATAAACTACAACGTCAATGAAGTTTAAAAGAAAAACCAGTCAGAAAAATTTGTCTCCGAGCAACAGAGCAAAAGCTTCATACAACTTTATTCTCTTTACATTACATATCATCACACCTTTTTAAGAACCACATTTCGCCAGATATGTTAAATCTCCATGTTACAGATGGCGAGTCTGTTGCCATGCACCGGGCACAGCCAGGATTATTTATATACATTTTTTTATTTATTTATTTGGCACAGTTACAAGATACAAATCATGACATTTGTTACAAAATACTTCTTAGGTGTATACTTACATAAATTTATATCCCTATAAGAATGCACAACATGTAAATGAAATTTTTGGAAAATATGTGTGGCCTATATGAAAGCAAGACACATTGTTAAATTAAAACAAAAAGTACATATTAGTTAAATAAATATTAACAAAACTGTTGAGAAACAATAAAGATTACAAGTATTGGGTCCTTACCTAAGAAATTGGTGTTTTTATTCTGTCTTAGTATTTTGTGTGTAACTATTAAGATTCAGAGTATTCCTAAAAAATAATTACCTCGTCTAAAAATAGACTATATTTTTGAGCTCTAATGATTTGTTTTGATAATTTGTTGTAAGTTTAATTGGGTTAAAATTGGACACGGAGACAACTCTTTTTAAGTGCCTCCCGAATATATCATTTTATTTGCATTCACTTAAAAACGATAAATAATTTTTATAAAGTGTGATATTACACATATTACTAAAGCTTGTCTAATCATACATACCAAATATCATTATCTCTGGATTTGTCGTTGTGAAGAAAACTGATAAATGCTAGTATGGAAAATACAGAATTCCCCAAAATCTCCATACAAAACACCAATTTCATAGGTAAGGACCTAATATATGTTGTTAGCCAGGACACTTAAATTATCTGGATACTTTATCGCTTTTATAAATGCATGGAGACTCTGAAAGAATATACATATAATCACGACTATTAGCCTCTAAGGGTTAGTCAGAGACTAGGCAAAAGCACCGGAAAAGCAGTCCATTGCCATAGTCCGCGCTTCACCAAGCAGTGACTGCACTCAGCGTGACAGGTGGTGAGCCCGTCGCCGCATTTATATGTTTACTAAATTGCACACAATACATCAAAAGAACAAAAACCAGCCAAGTACGAGTTGGACTCGCGCACAATTAGTACGCACCGTACTATTGGCTAGTTAAAAAACAGTAGATATACAAATTTCAAGTGCCTTCCTTTTACCATTATTGATATCGAGCAAAAAAGGGGGAAAAATCGCGTTTGTTATATCAGAGCCCCCCTTAAATACAAATTTAATCTTGTTTTTAGTATTGGTTGCAAATTTCAACTGTCTAGCTATCGCAGACAGACAGACAGCGAAGTCATAATAATAGGGTCCCGCTTTTACGCTTTGGTTACGACCTAAACCTAACCCTAAAAATTTATTGAATTTGATTGATTGATTAATATAATTGATTGAAATTGACTTTGACCATTTTTACTAACTCTATAATCATTTATCATCTCTGTCATCCATGTCTTTATCCTTTTAATAATCATATTATTCAGTCAAATCCTTACATATTTAATAATCACTATTGCCATATGTTTTGAACAGTCTATATCAACCCTTGGGCGTTGGAAGTCAAACGCATACCGTCCAAATCTCATGAATCGAGATGCGTGCGATTGAGCGAGTCTGTGTATCGAGTCAAATCGATTCGGCAATGCTCGAGTTCAACCGAATATATTACAATGGGATAATTTTATCCAACAACATGCTAAGATTTTGTATGCAAGCCTGAGTTCGTATTCAAATGTGAATTTGTATTCAGTGGTATTTTCTATCTCAATTTGAAGCCGTACTGTTCGTAAAATAGCCACGAGTAGGACTCTATATAGTCACAAGCATTAATATGTATACAATCTCATTCAAATATGAACCTTATTGCATCGTAATAAGAACACAAGTGTATACATTTCGTTGCAGGCTGCACATACAGCAGTATGTTGAGGTATACATATACATTTGAACACCGAAAACAGAGAATATTGACACTCATAGCAGCATTGTATTCATGCGTTGCTAAATACGACAGGCAAGTAGGGAAATTCCTGGCTATTTTGCATGGACGTATCAATCTATTTTAAAGGACTTACGGGTCAAAATCGCTAAATTTAAAATCCCTAAATTACGAGGATAAATCACTAAAATCAAAATTCTTAACGGACGAAATATCGAAAACAATGTTTTCGAATGTTTTAAGCATTGTTGTGTTCCGGCAATCAGAGGTAAGATAGCCAGTTCCTCAGTTGTTAAGGATTACAGGTGAAGTTCGCTTCCACCTTCGGCCTCATCGTCACTTACCATCAAGTGAGATGAAGGTCAAGAGCTTACCTGATGTATGTAAAAAAAAAAAACGTAAAAATAATTTTCTAATAAATAACGACTTTTTACGCCTTACTCGCGTAATGGAATTTATTCTTTTGAAAATATTACCTCGTCTAAAAATAGACTATATTTTTGAGCTCTTTTGATTTGTTTTGATAAGTTGTTGTAAGTTCAATTGTGTTAAAATTGGACACGGAGACAACTCCTTTTAAGTGCCTCCCGAATACATCATTTTATTTGCATTCTCTTAAAAACGATAAAAAAATTTTATGAAGTGTGATATTACACATATTACTAAAGCTTGTCTAATGATAGATGCCAAATATTATTATATTGTCTTTGGATTTGTCGTTGTGAAGAAAACTGATAAAATGTTAGTATGTAAAATGTAGACATCCCCAAAATCTCCATACAAAACACCAATTTCATAGGTAAGGACCTAATATTTGAAAATATATGACAATAATAGTATTGAATTTCAATAATGCCAATAAATAATTCTTAAATTCAAGTAGTACCTGCAATCAATTAACACATTGATTTTATTATACTATTTATCAAAATACAACACAATACATTAAAAACTTGACAATACATTAAATCTTATGTTACAATACACAGTTTGCACGGGCGGACTTATCTCGGAAAGAGATCTCTTCCAGTCAACCCATGAATGTTAGTGATACTGTGAACCATTAAGCAGGTGGCTATCAGAATGCAAAATATGGAAAAAAAAGAACAATTTTATGGGTTTTGAACTTTGGGGATTTTGATACGTAGCCGACTGAGCACGTGCAAAAACCGTGACCACAGAGACCTAAACAAGAAAATTGCATCTAAGTACATACATTTTTACCAAACACTAACATTTACCCCGTCCCGTGTTGGCCCGGGACACAAAAAGAATGTACCAACTGCTTTTCTTGCCTAGCATGTCGTAAAAGGCGACTAAAGGCGAATTGGGTACAGGGTCTGTGATTGTGTAGCCGATGAGCTAGCCACTTGTTACTACTCTTTCACGATTTTTCATCTGACCAAACCCAATTTTTGTATGGCTAAATGTGGTCTTAAGGAACACAGTGCTCCTTGGACTCTGCCTACCCCTTCGGGGATTGCAGGCGTCATGTATGTATGTATGTCATACATTTACGATTACGAGTACTGACAGAAATACCACCACGCTGTCACAACGCGGATTGGCAAGTCAAAACGATTGAAAAAGCGACTGGGACCAACGGCAACGGCTTAAAGTGCCATCCAAGAAACGTAGGAACTCGAGATCACAAAGCTTTGGTCACCCATCCAAGGATTGTCTATGGCGAAACTAACATTGTTTTCAATATTGAAAGCTAAAGCGAAAAAGCATGTTTTATAGTATTTCACGCTATGTAAAATATGCGATTCGACAACCAACTGGCCTGAACAAAAAAAATTAATCGAGTTGCTTCCGATTGAACGAGAGCTCATCGATTCGGCTCCGAGTATCGGCTCCGAATTTACGCGATCTTTCTCGGATGTATTACGATTGGATAATTTCGTATTCTCAAGTACTTACTGTTATTATAAGGATTTGATTCAATTTCCTAAGGTGCTTAAGATTTCGCCGGAGATTTTCGCTCGATAAAATCATTCGGTACTAAATATGATTTGATTAGGCTATATCTGGTGCGTATTGCGATTTGCAATTTCCTTGTACACTTTCCTCTATCACCCTCTTTTGTGTATTGACTCTCTTACAGACTGTATAAAAAAAGGTAAAAGAAAAAAAATTGGTCAACGAGATCGTATTCGGTATTATTATGAATTTGTTCCTACTTCTCCTACTCCTACACATAAAGAATGTACCAACTGCTTTTCTTGCCTAGCATGTCGTAAAAGGCGACTAACTAACTCTTTCACGATTTTTCATCTGACCAAACCAACTTTTGTATGGCTCAATGTGGTCATATGGAACACAGTGCTCCTTGGACTCCTGTCTCATCGTGATTGTATGTATATATGTATGTTACATACGCAGGCAATAAAGAAAACTATGAGGAAAATCTGAAAAGACCATCTCCGCATGAAAAAATAAGTAAGAAGCCTACTATTTAATTTTTCATAAACATAATTTAATTTTAGGTACTAAGCTGAATAAATTAACTAATTTAATTCGGGAGGAAGAGAGAAGTGAGAAGAACACGGGTTCAACTCCCGCTTGAGGAGTAAAACACCTTAATTGTCATATATAATTATCTTAATTGCTCATTACTAGCTTAAGTTTTAAGGCGGAAAGATGAACGAAAAATTATATTGTAGCTACGTCATAGCGCGCTACGACATCAAGTAACCGAGAAATGGTTGATCAGCGTACGATAGAGAATAAATAACATTGCAGTCAAATCGATACTAGACCTACTGGCTACAGCAATAACGAACATTGAAAATTAGCAAGCCTGAATCACGATGGCAGAGTTCCTAAGACAGAGTTATATATATACAAGTTCCGACGAATAACAGTCGGACCGCGGTTCCCGGCGATCGTTCACCTGGCTCAGCGGAAGATCTTCCCTTTTCACTGAGGGTGCGGCATATGCCTTCCCGCACCCCACAATATCTAATATTGGGTCCTTACCTATAAAATTGGTGTTTTTTCTCTCTCTTAGTATTTTGTCTGTAACTATTAAGATTCAGAGTATTCCTAAAAAATTATTACCTCGTCTAAAAATATTTGAGCTCTTTTGATTTGTTTAGATAATTTGTTGTAAGTTTAATTGTGTTAAAATTGGACACGGAGACAACTCTTTTTAAGTGTCTCCCGAATACATCATTTTATTTGCATTCACTTAAAAACGATAAATAATTTTTATGAAGTGTGATATTACACATATTACTAAAGCTTGGCTAATGATAGATGCCAAATATTATTATCTTTGGATTTGTCGTTGTGAAGGAAACTGAAAAAAAATTTGTATGGAAAATGCAGAATTCCCCAAAATCTCCATACAAAACACCAATTTCATTGGTAAGGACATAATATAAATAACAATGAAAAAATTATTTTAAACAACTAAAATTAACACAGCCCTCACAGAAACTCAAATGCTGGACCTTATAGATGAAGACAACATTCAGCTTCTGTCTTTAAAGTGAAATTTTGTACTTAAAAAATATATTTTTTTTCCTTCCTCTGTATACAACTTTACCAACGTCATATGAACATCAAACACCTGTCCATTGTATTGACCAGTCTTCGACGAACCATGAAAATTACTGGTTATTTTTTTACAATATGGACGACAACGCTTCGCTCGCTCGTGACAACCTTGTTAGCTTTTTTTTTAAGTCACTTTTGTTCAAGCATGTACTTCTGCACCAATGGAAATTATCGACATTTTTTGAATAAAATATGTTTGGTGTGGATTTGCACAACAAATTGGGAAATGATCCTTGTCTTTAATTAGTCATGAATTCGGACTAGTCAGTACATTTTAAAGCATGCTAAATAGTATGAGTAGCTAATGATACACAAATAGTATAGGTATATGAGAACAAACATATGCCTTATAGTATACGGTATAAGGCCAAGTAAAATTTGTCGTTGGACGTTTCTAGTTATCATACCGCTAAAGAATTAAGAAGGACTTTTGAGGAGCTCGGTGGCGTAGTGGTTAGTACGCTTTGGCTTTTGATATCGGAAGCAAAGCTACCTTCGCCATGGTCAAGCCGTGGATGGGTGACCAAGACATTGTGATCTCTCGTTAACCCATTGGTACCGGTAGATATTGCAACTTTATCTACCCACCAGCCCGCATTGGGCTAGCGTGGAGGTGTTTCGGCCCACTCAAGTGTTTGTTTCTATGTGTTTTTCATAAGAACTATGTGGGTCTAAGCAGTGTGCTAAAATATTACACCAATACGATTGCGCCATTTTCGAGTCACTTAAAATGAAGCGCTCCAATTGGTAGATTTTTCTTCGCACACTGGTTAACTCGTATAGCTCTGTTAGAAAATTTACCTTACAGTGCCTAATTTTGGTCTAGGCTAATATTGGCTAGTGCGAAAGCACTTTTATATGTACTTAAGAAAAATATCAAAAACATAGTTACACATTGACATATTCGTTATAATCTAAAAGGCACTAAAGCAATTGGTTTAGCGCAAAAATAACAAAGGTTTTTCAGGCTTTCTTTAGTTCGTTTATGATAATATTGGTAAGTGTTTTGGATTTCTATCGCGACCTTTCGGCTATAAAAATAGTTTGGATTTCTGTATTCCACTTAAGACTAGGAAACCTAGTTTAGTAGTAGAACTGGTTATATTGTTGGATATCTCCAACAACCAACAAATGCTGGATTCATTTTTCCTTCGATAGGTGAATTTTTAGTGTATTTTTTGCGGTTTGAAAGCTACAGCGGATGCTTGCGATTTGTAGGATACTATAAGAGCTGGCTCGGAGAGTTGCTCCGGCAGACCCCGGGTCGCTTCCACAGAAGGGCAGGATCGGGTATATCGGGGAGTTTGGGTAGTGCCAATAGGGCAGGTGAGTCCCACACACGCCTACCGGCTAGCCATCGGTAGGTACGATCCGTAAATGGATTTCTCCTCGTAAAAAAAAGGATACTATAAGAGCTGTATAGGAAAGAAAAGAAGAAGACACAGCTCTCTAAGGATGGGAAAAATTCACACTTACTTGCTTTTCTGGCTGCGGCTCCTGCGCACGCAAAAGCACTAACGTACTACCAGTACAATATAACAAGAAATAGACATTACATAAAATGTTTACAAATACACCAATAAAATTAAAAATTAAGCTATAGATTTTAATTTGATGGATTCAATTAGTAGCTAACTTCAATGATTATATGTAGTAACATTAAAACTAGAGACTACATTGATCACCCATCCTAAGTCCCACCGTAGGAAAGGTAGCTCTATTTTCTATTAATAAAAGTAGCATTGTGAGTATTAATTGTTATGTCGTTGACTGTACCTCAAAAGTAACTAAAAGGGGTGAGATTCACAATTAGCGCTTATTTTATATTGCAGTCATAATTGAATAAAAATTAGAGAGTAATTAACTACGCCAGCTCATTAATTAAATCGCGGTTTTTATAATGAATGAGAAATTAATTAATACTGCTTTAGCATCTTAACAATTGTAAGGCCGCGGTTTGTGTAACAGCGAGGCGGAGCGATTATAAAAAAAAAACGATTTATTTTACGCATTAGAAAAAATGCTTTCGTTGTTTCGAATTTAAATACCAAGTGAAAAGTATGTACGTATTAAGTAACTTACTCCCTTTGGAGATAAGGCGTTTACGCTATTTCGAAAATAGTACATTACTTACAGTAAGTCCACAGTGCTATAATCCATACAAATTTTATACATGCGAAAGTAACTCTGTCTGTCTGTCTCGCTTTCACGTCAAAATTACTGAACCAATTAAACCCAAATCTGGTACACAGATAGTCTAGAGCCTGAGAAAGGACATAGGCTACCTTTTATCCCAATAATCCCATGGGAACGGGTGCCATGCGGGTGAATGTTGAAAAATATAAATAAGGCCTCCCAGAAATATTAAGGACAAATTTATGCCACTATGAACTTTGCTTCTAATAGAGTAGGAGTTAATTTGCAATTCCACCAAAAAATATATACATACAATCACGCCTGAAATCCTCGAAGGGGTAGGCAGAGTCCAAGGAGCACTATGTTCCTTAAAACCACATTAGGCAATACAATCGTGAAAGAGTAGTAACAAGTGGCTAGCTCATCGCCTACAAAATCACAGACCCAGTACCCAATACGCCCTTAGTGCCTTTTACGACATGCTAGGCAAGAAAAGCAGTTGGCACATTCTTTTTGTGTCCCAGACCAACACGGGACCGGGATGGAAAAAAAATACAATACTCTAAAATTAGACAGTATGATTACCTTCTTCGTTCAATACAATTAAAGTTAAATTAATACAAAAATATAGGTTTAATTAAAATAAAAACTATTAAAGCGTGGTTCGGATTTGCCAGCCACATCACGCAATGCCCGTTTATACTAGTTATACGCAACTATCGTTAGGTTGAACTTATCAATATTACTGCCTACCTACCTACAATTGATTATAGTTTTGACAGGGACGAAGTTTAAAGGCATTGGACTTATGGACTCTATTTTATCACCAAATCTTTAAAGAAGACGTTTGATAAAACTCTGTATTTTTTCGATACTTTCAATATATTTATTTTATTAAAGATTCCATACAGTTGAACCATACTCTAGAATAGTACGAACTAGGGAGTTATAGAGAAATAACACTGTCTTTTCTACCCCGTATACTATCTGAGGATTCAGACTCCAACAGGTCCCAAAACACTACCTTGTGGAACACCACAAAAAACTAATCTCACGCACACGTTAAGACCAGTCATACTCGTATAAAGTTCTTCACATATCCGAACCGAAAGCAGACAATCTCCTTGCTACTTTAATATACTATAACTAAATCTTCCCATAAAGATTTTTCGCACTATATTTAAGCTATATTTAAGATCTTACAACATAGCTACAAAGCTTCTAAAACAGTAACAAATGAGTTTGAAATTTTATTAAAGGGAAGCAAGATCGGGATCCCGCACCGCACGTCTCGGTCACGTACCAACAAATCGTGTTTGTCGTGGTTGTGTCAATAAACTCTCAACTTTGATACGAAGACCTATGTTCCGATGCCTTGAACTCCGGGATACATAAGTTTTCCAGTTTTAGTATCGATTCTACAATAGATTTCGTGTTGCAGCAATGTTAGGAGTTTATCGGTTGGCTGAGAAACTAGTTTATTTATAGCGGCATCTCGATTAATTTGAGTTATTGTTGTGAGATATTGCGATAATCCTTACATATTCTGGCAAGTTATTGTATGTGTTGTAGAATTAAATTATTTTCACAAGATTTTATCAAATAACATAACATATCGTTGAACACCCATATTTTCGCATAATATGTAAAAAAATAATTTTAACTTTGTTACTTACAAAGGGCGAAATAATTAAAATAAGCATTGGACCTTTTACATTATTATCCAAGATTATGCATAGGCAACTCATCTGTTGTACATGTCCATAGACAATACTGGTTCCCTATCTATTTGCATAAAGTATTTAGTCATCATTAAATTGGCATAATGAAATTTGCACTAAATATTCTTACGCATAATTTATTTCGGCATAAATTTTTACGTATATGGCATAATTAATAATTGATAATGAATTATTCGCATTCGCATTTTAGGCATAATTATCATTGAAAAAAAATCTATTCTGTCGCTTCGCAGCCATTGCCGCGGTACGCTCGCTTTGCTCGCTCGGCTCGCGCGTTAGAGCACTTTTACTACCTAACACTCCTCAGTTCGCTCGTCGTCGTACCTAATCGACTATACAATATGCTGAAATGATTTTATTACATTGGTCAAAATTATAATAAATATTGTAAAGTATAATTAAGATTTAAGATGCTTAATTAATATGTTTATGCCAAACAACATTTAGCCAAAGGAGAATGGTGAAATGGGTACCACTCTTTGAGTTTTAAATCACTTAACATTTTGAAACCATGTGATATAAGATTTAAAATTTGTAATAAGGTTGTTGATTTTCAAGTAAAAATATTGACTTCAAAGCTGGGAATAATGATAAAAACATGTAAGATTCTTTTTAACTCCTGCCGGCTTCGTGTCCGCACCGATACTATTATTGTCTGCATATCTAATACTACACGCGCTACGACACGTAATGTTTTATTTTTTATTTTTTTTTTCTTTTTCCCTCCTTTTTTGTGCATGTCTTCACAAACACACATTCACTATTCATTTTATCTACAATGTAACACTATGGTGTGTACCTATTGGGTCCTTACCTATGAAATTGGTGTTTTTATTCTGTCTTAGCAATTTGTCCGTAACTATTAAGTTTCAGAACATTCTTATAGAATAATTGCCTCTTCTAAAAATAGACCATATATTTGAGCTCGTATTATTTAATTTGATAATTTTTTGTAAGTTTAATTGTGTTAAAATTAGACACAAAAACAATTGTAGCGTCATACGTTAGTATGTAATTAATCTCCTTTGCCTGACTAGTATAAAAAAAGAGAAGAGCTGTCAGATAGCACCGGACATCCGGAAAAAATATCTCTCTCTGCCTTTTCGAACTCTTGGAAACTGACTGTGTTATTTTTAACTGTGTTTCAACTTGATCGTTTTCTCTTCTGTAAACTTACCATAAGTTTTATTGTGATATCTGAAGAATAAACTTGATAAACGAACAACGGAAGTATTTCATTTCCCAAATTGGTGACCCCGGACGCTAAGATTGCGAACCGCCGTTTTGTTGAAGACGAAGATTTTGAAGACCTACAATTATCGCTGTGTCTGCTTCGGCCCTCACACACTACACAGTTTCCACAAGACCGGATGATACACTCGCCTTCCCAACTGCGTGATTTGCCATCAAGGACGCTGCCACAGTATAGAGCAGCAAGGAATGCTCGTGCGCTAACTGCACATCTCGCCTCCTCGAGTCAACACCTCCACATCACCAGCAACCAACACTACCTCAGTGAGGAAGCAGGTTTGCTGCCATCGCAGTGAGTAATCCAAAACTTTTTACACAGTGCTGTTACTCAGTGTCACCGAAGAGAGTGAATTAACTAACTTCAACTAGTGCTAAGAACTTTTAGTATCAGAAAACTTTTATTTTTATTTTACTAAATGGTACAGGCTAATGTACAATTACATAAATTTTTATTATAGCACTTTACAATAAACAAATTTTTAACTAATATTTAAATAAATATAAGTTTTTACTGTTCCTTTAACATTAAAATTTGCATTAATGTTACCTTTAGATAACACTATTGCATTAATAATAATTTATTTTGTTTATTTCTGGCATATGTGAATGGTGTCTTAACATTATTATTTTTAGTAACCGGCATTTTTTTATTATTTTATTATGTGCATTTCCTTATACTATTGTGTGTTTATTAAATTCTGTTTGTTAGGCTAAGTTTTTTTTTTCTCATAACCATTTTGTTTTATAAATTTTATTTTTGATAGTAAAAAAAAAACTTAATTTTTATTTTTTCTTTAATATTATTAGCCTAAGAGAAAGGGTTTATTTTTTATTTAGTCTATACAAAGTAACAGTTACTAAAATATATAATTTTTGTGCTATAACACACTCACCTTACGGAGAAGGAAATTTTGCATCAGTTTAGTCTTAACAATATTAACTAAATTAGTTTTATTATTTTAACAAAATGGCTGAACCAAACGAATTAGAAGCACGGTTACAACAGCTGGAGAAGGAAAATGCTGCATTGCGAGCCCTGCCTCAGATTCCCCTGGATGCTCAGGTAGCTAAAATATCAGTGAAGCTACCACCGTTCTGGACAGACCGGCCAGCTGTCTGGTTCATACAGGCTGAAGCGCAGTTTCACCTCGCAGGTATTACTACTGATGCCACAATGTTTAGCCACGTCTTATCCGCCATTGACCAGCGCTTGATTGTAGAGGTGGAGGATATTGTGATGAGTCCTCCTACATCTGGACGGTACATCAAACTTAAAGAGGAACTAATTCGCAGGCTATCAACATCCCAGGAGCAAAGAGTACGTCGTCTCCTGAGCGAGGAAGAACTGGGTGACCGGAAACCATCAGCATTCCTCAGACATCTGAGATCTTTGGCCGGAACGTTAACAAAAGATGACAACCTACTGCGCCAGCTGTGGCTACGCCGCTTACCTAATCAGGTACAAGCTATCTTAGCCGCACAAGCAGACCTATCTTTGGACAAGATTGCTGACTTGGCAGATAGAATAATGGAATTGCCAACCGCTTCACATGTAGCAAGGGTAGATAACCCATCATCGGTTGCAGCAATTGCTACCTTGACGCAGTGTGTCGAAAAGCTATGCCAACAAGTCGCAGCCCTCAACGTCCATCCCCGTAGCAGGTCTAGAAGCCAACGTCGCACACCTTCCAGGTCAAGAGCCAACAGCACCACTGGTGACAAACGATGCTGGTATCATAAAAAGTTCGGCACCAAGGCAACTAAATGCATTTCACCGTGCAACTTTGTTTCACCGCCAAGAAATTCGTCGGAAAACAACAGCAGCAGCCAGTAAAGGCGGATACTGACTGCTCTGCAATTGATTCATCCGGCCGCCGTCTTTTTGTTACAGATAGAGTTTCTAAGCGCCAGTTTCTAATTGACACTGGTTCCGACCTATGCTGTTACCCCTACCGCAGGCTTCGTGAACAGAGAAGATCCTCTGACTTGGAGCTTAGCGCAGCCAACGGGAGCAGCATCAGAACATTTGGCCAGGTAACTTTAAAACTCGACCTTGGACTGCGCCGTGATTTGTCTTGGCAATTCGTCGTTGCTGACGTGGACTCCGCCATCATCGGGTCCGATTTCTTAGCTTTTTATAACTTGCTCCCCGACTGCGCTCGTAAGCGTCTAATCGACGGAAAGACTGGTCTTTCCACGATAGGCGCCATTGCCGTTTGTACCCAGTCGAGCATCAAAGCGGTATCAGAAAAGGATTCGCCGATGGCAAAAATTCTTCTGGAGTTCCCCAGTATTACTCGCCCACCTGGAACATCTAGGTTGATGAAGCACGCGACCATCCACCATATTTTAACGACAGATGGTCCACCCGTTACCTGCCGTCCCCGCCGCCTCGGTCCTCACAAGCTCGCCGCTGCAAAATCAGAGTTTGCTGCCATGATGAAGACCGGTGTTGCCAGACCATCGAAGAGTCCTTGGGCTTCTCCCCTTCAAATGGTGGAGAAAAAAGACCACACCTGGCGAACTTGTGGTGACTATCGCAGTCTTAACGCAAGAACAATCCCGGACTCGTATCCTGTCCCACACATAGCGGATTTCTCTAACCGCCTTGCGAATTGCACCGTTTTTAGCGTATTGGACTTAATCAAGGCATACCAGCAAATCCCTGTAGCCGAAAACGACGTCTGCAAGACCGCGATAACGACTCCTTTTGGACTTTACGAGTTCCCCTTTATGTCGTTTGGCCTTCAAAACGCAGGAAAAACCTTCCAGAGGTTCATCGACGAGGTGTTACAAGGTCTGGACTTTTGTTATGCCTATGTTGACGACATCTTAGTGTTTTCCAGAGATGCCAATCAGCATGCCGACCATCTTCGCCAAATATTCAGGCGTTTCGAAGAGTTCGGAGTTATTGTCAATGCCACTAAATGCATCCTTGGCGTCGAAGAACTCATCTTTCTGGGAAACCACATTAGCGCTGCTGGCACCAGCCCACCGACGGAACGGATACAGGCCATAAAGGATTTTTCGCCACCTCAAACCGTGCAGGGCCTACGCCGTTTTCTCGGTATGATCAATTATTACCGCCGGTTTCTTCCTCCGGCGGCGAAACTACAGGCTCCTTTACATGATGCGATCGTTGCCATCAATGGCAAAGGATCCAAGCCCGTCCCATGGACCCCAGAGCTTCTTAACGCATTTGAGGCCTGCAAGGAAAGCCTATCATCTGCTACCTTGCTGGCTCATCCAGTTCCAAATGCTCAACTGGGTCTTTTCACAGACGCATCAAACCTTCATATTGGTTCTTGCCTTCAACAGCGTGAAGGTGATGATTGGCAACCACTTGGTTTCTTTAGCAAGAAGTTGAGCAGCCGACAATCGCAATGGCCTGCTTATTACAGGGAGCTCTTGGCAGTGTATGATAGTGTCCAGCATTTCCGGCACATCTTGGAAGCTCAACACGTCACTATCTACACCGACCACAAACCTCTCTTGTACGCCTTCAAGCAGCGTCGGGAAAAACTGCCTCCTGCTCAACTAAACCAGTTAAGTTTCATCAGCCAATTCACTACTGACATCGCCTACATCAAGGGAGAGGATAACATCGTCGCAGACGCCATGAGCCGGATCGAGATGATCTCTCTGGAAGATGACATGGCTGCTCTCTCTATATCTCAGCAGCAAGATGACGAACTTCGTCAGTTAATCTCCTCGTCATCGACATCTCTGAAGATCGAGAACCTCCCGATTCCAGGCACAAACCTGAACTTGCTGTGTGACACATTCACTGGACGTCCTCGTCCATATCTCACGCCTAAATATAGACGAGCAATTTTTGACAAGTTGCACAATCTTAGCCATCCTGGTACGCGAGCTACCGTGCGCTTGATGACTGAGAGATATGTCTGGCCTTCTATCCGAAAGGACTGCCTAGCTTGGGCGCGCACTTGCATTCCCTGCCAGAAGAGCAAAGTTTCCAGACACAACCATTCCCAACTTGGATATTTCGAAAACCCTTCTGCACGTCTACGACATGTTCATATTGACATCGTAGGCCCACTACCACAATGCAAAGGTTTTGCTTACTGCCTTACAGCCATTGACCGCTACACCCGCTGGCCGGAGGTGTGGCCAATGGCTAGCATAACTGCGGAAGAGGTTGCTAGCACTTTCCTGTACGGATGGATAGCTCGATTCGGCGTTCCCTCTACCATCACTACTGATCAGGGACGCCAATTTGAATCGGATCTTTTCAATCGTCTGCTTCAGCATTGCGCGATCCATAGGTCCCGAACCACCAGCTACCACCCTTGTGCCAATGGCATGATTGAGAGGGTCCATCGTCAACTTAAAGCTGCACTCATGTGCCACAATGACTCCTGGCTCTCCGCATTGCCACTCGTTCTTTTAGGGATGCGTGCAGCTTTCAAGGAGGACATAAAATCGTCTGCTGCAGAACTTCTGTATGGCGAAACCCTTCGTTTGCCTGGTGAGATACTTGTTCCACCGTCGAATACTGGTTCACTAGCGCTGGATGACCCTGCTGACTTTGTTGTACACCTACGACAGAAAATGTCGGAGATACGACCAGTCCCTGCTTCACGTCATTCCAAACCTGCAACCTTCATATTCAAGGACTTGCCCACCGCGTCGCATGCATTTTTGCGCGATGACACAGTTCGCCGTCCACTACAGCCACCATACAACGGCCCATTTGCGATTTTGGATCGTTCCGCTGACGGGAAAACCATTACGTTGAACGTCAAAGGTAAACATGTTTTAGTGAGCGTCGACCGTGTCAAACCAGCATATATTGAGCAGGTTGCAGAGCCGGTCGTTCAACATCAGCAGAGTCATCCATTTCCAACTGTACCTACTCTTCCATCTGCAGATCCTCAAATAGCAGTTGCTCCCGACCTTCCCCAGACCAAACCACTCGAAACGAGATCTGGTCGTAGAATTAGATTTAATAATAGAGATGAATATTTTTATTTTTGATTTAATTATTTTTATTTTATTTTTTCGTTTCGGTATTTTTATTTACCTTTATGTATGTTTCTATTATTTTATAAATCGTGTAACTATCCTTCTCCGTGGGGGGGTGGTGTAGCGTCATACGTTAGTATGTAATTAATCTCCTTTGCCTGACTAGTATAAAAAAAGAGAAGAGCTGTCAGATAGCACCGGACATCCGGAAAAAATATCTCTCTCTGCCTTTTCGAACTCTTGGAAACTGACTGTGTTATTTTTAACTGTGTTTCAACTTGATCGTTTTCTCTTCTGTAAACTTACCATAAGTTTTATTGTGATATCTGAAGAATAAACTTGATAAACGAACAACGGAAGTATTTCATTTCCCAAACAATTATTTTTAACTGCCTCCTGAATACATCATTTGATTTGCATTAACATAAAAACGATGAATAATTTTTATCAAGCGTGTTCACACACATATTGCTAAAGCTTGTCTAATGATACATGCCAAATATTATTATCTCTGGATTTGTCGTTGTGAAGAAAACTGATAAAATGTTAGTATGTAAAATGCAGACGTCCCCAAAATCTCCATACAAAACACCAATTTCATAAGTCAGGACCTAATATAATTGTTTTATTAATATAAAAATTGATCAACTCCTGCTGGTGGCGTCGTCTTCGCACCGATACTCACACACGCAATATTGTTGCATGTGTAGCGTCATACGTAAGTACGTAATTAATCTCCTTTGCCTGACTCGTATAAAAAAAGAGAAGAGCTGTCAGATAGCACCGGACATCCGGAAAAAATATCTCTCTGCCTTTTCGAACTCTTGGAAACTGACTGTGTTATTTTTAACTGTGTTTAAACTTGATCGTCTTCTCTTCTGTAAACTTATGGTATTGTGATATCTGAAGAATAAACTTGGTAAACGAACAACGGAAGTATTTCATTTCCCAAATTGGTGACCCCGGACGCTAAGATTGCGAACCGCCGTTTTGTTGAAGACAAAGATTTTGAAGACCTACAATTATCGCTGTGTCTGTTTCGGCCCTAACACACTACACAGTTTCCACAAGACCGGATGATACACTCGCCTTCCCAACTGCGTGATTTGCCATCAAGGACGCTGCCACAGTATGGAGCTGGAAGGAATGCTCGTGCGCTAACTGCACATCTCGCCTCCTCGAGTCAACACCTCCACATCACCAGCAACCAACACTACCTCAGTGAGGAAGCAGGTTTGCTGCCATCGCAGTGAGTAATTCAAACCCAAAACTTTTTACACAGTGCTGTTACTCAGTGTCACCGAAGAGTGAATTAACTAACTTCCACTAGTGCTAAGAACTTTTAGTATCAGAAAACTTTTATTTTTATTTTACTAAATGGTACAGGCTAATGTAACTATATTACATAAATTTTTATTATAGCACTTTACAATAAACAAATTTTTAACTAATATTTAAATAAATATAAGTTTTTACTGTTCCTTTAACATTAAAATTTGCATTAATGTTACCTTTAGATAACACTATTGCATTAATAATAATTTATTTTGTATATTTCTGGCATATGTGAATGGTGTCTTAACATTATTATTTTTAGTAACCGGCATTTTTTTATTATTTTATTATGTGCATTTCCTTATACTATTGTGTGTTTATTAAATTCTGTTTGTTAGGCTAAGTTTTTTTTTTTTCTCATAACCATTTTGTTTTGTAAATTTTATTTTTGATAGTAAAAAAAAAAAACTTAATTTTTATTTTTTCTTTAATATTATTAGCCTTAGAGAAAGGGTTTATTTTTTATTTAGTCTATACAAAGTAACAGTTACTAAAATATATAATTTTTGTACTATAACACACTCACCTTACGGAGAAGGAAATTTTGCATCAGTTTAGTCTTAACAATATTAACTAAATTAGTTTTATTATTTTAACAAAATGGCTGAACCAAACGAATTAGAAGCACGGTTACAACAGCTGGAGAAGGAAAATGCTACATTGCGAGCCCTGCCTCAGATTCCCCTGGATACTCAGGTAGCTAAAGTATCAGTGAAGCTACCACCGTTCTGGACAGACCGGCCAGCTGTCTGGTTCATACAGGCTGAAGCGCAGTTTCACCTTGCAGGTATTACTACTGATGCCACAATGTTTAGCCACGTCTTATCCGCCATTGACCAGCGCTTGATTGTAGAGGTGGAGGATATTGTGATGAGTCCTCCTACATCTGGACGGTACATCAAACTTAAAGAGGAACTAATTCGCAGGCTATCAACATCCCAGGAGCAAAGAGTACGTCGTCTCCTGAGCGAGGAAGAACTGGGTGACCGGAAACCATCAGCATTCCTCAGACATCTGAGATCTTTGGCCGGAACGTTAACAAAAGATGACAACCTACTGCGCCAGCTGTGGCTACGCCGCTTACCTAATCAGGTACAAGCTATCTTAGCCGCACAAGCAGACCTATCTTTGGACAAGATTGCTGACTTGGCAGATAGAATAATGGAATTGCCAACCACTTCACATGTAGCAAGGGTAGATAACCCATCATCGGTTGCAGCAATTGCTACCTTGACGCAGTGTGTCGAAAAGCTATGCCAACAAGTCGCAGCCCTCAACGTCCATCCCCGTAGCAGGTCTAGAAGCCAACGTCGCACACCTTCCAGGTCAAGAGCCAACGGCACCACTGGTGACAAACGATGCTGGTATCATAAAAAGTTCGGCACCAAGGCAACTAAATGCATTTCACCGTGCAACTTTGTTTCACCGCCAAGAAATTCGTCGGAAAACAACAGCAGCAGCCAGTAAAGGCGGATACTGACTGCTCTGCAATTGATTCATCCGGCCGCCGTCTTTTTGTTACAGATAGAGTTTCTAAGCGCCAGTTTCTAATTGACACTGGTTCCGACCTATGCTGTTACCCCTACCGCTGGCTTCGTGAACAGAGAAGATCCTCTGACTTGGAGCTTAGCGCAGCCAACGGGAGCAGCATCAGAACATTTGGCCAGGTAACTTTAAAACTCGACCTTGGACTGCGCCGTGATTTGTCTTGGCAATTCGTCGTTGCTGACGTGGACTCCGCCATCATCGGGTCCGATTTCTTAGCTTTTTACAACTTGCTCCCCGACTGCGCTCGTAAGCGTCTAATCGACGGAAAGACTGGTCTTTCCACGATAGGCGCCATTGCCGTTTGTACCCAGTCGAGCATCAAAGCGGTATCAGAAAAGGATTCGCCGATGGCAAAAATTCTTCTGGAGTTCCCCAGTATTACTCGCCCACCTGGAACATCTAGGTTGATGAAGCACGCGACCGTCCACCATATTTTAACGACAGATGGTCCACCCGTTACCTGCCGTCCCCGCCGCCTCGCTCCTCACAAGCTCGCCGCTGCAAAATCAGAGTTTGCTGCCATGCTGGAGACCGGTGTTGCCAAACCATCGAAGAGTCCTTGGGCTTCTCCCCTTCAAATGGTGAAGAAAAAAGACCACACCTGGCGAACTTGTGGTGACTATCGCAGTCTTAACGCAAGAACAATCCCGGACTCGTATCCTGTCCCACACATAGCGGATTTCTCTAACCGCCTTGCGAATTGCACCGTTTTTAGCGTATTGGACTTAATTAAGGCATACCAGCAAATCCCTGTAGCCGAAAACGACGTCTGCAAGACCGCGATAACGACTCCTTTTGGACTTTACGAGTTCCCCTTTATGTCGTTTGGCCTTCAAAACGCAGGAAAAACCTTCCAGAGGTTCATCGACGAGGTGTTACAAGGTCTGGACTTTTGTTATGCCTACGTTGACGACATCTTAGTGTTTTCCAGAGATGCCAATCAGCATGCCGACCATCTTCGCCAAATATTCAGGCGTTTCGAAGAGTTCGGCGTTATTGTCAACGCCACTAAATGCATCCTTGGCGTCGAAGAACTCATCTTTCTGGGAAACCACATTAGCGCTGCTGGCACCAGCCCACCGACGGAACGGATACAGGCCATAAAGGATTTTTCGCCACCTCAAACCGTGCAGGGCCTACGCCGTTTTCTCGGTATGATCAATTATTACCGCCGGTTTCTTCCTCAGGCGGCGAAACTACAGGCTCCTTTACATGATGCGATCGTTGCCATCAATGGCAAAGGATCCAAGCCCGTCCCATGGACCCCAGAGCTTCTTAACGCATTTGAGGCCTGCAAGGAAAGCCTATCATCTGCTACCTTGCTGGCTCATCCAGTTCCAAATGCTCAACTGGGTCTTTTTACAGACGCATCAAACCTTCATGTTGGTTCTTGCCTTCAACAGCGTGTAGGTGATGATTGGCAACCACTTGGTTTCTTTAGCAAGAAGTTGAGCAGCCGACAATCGCAATGGCCTGCTTATTACAGGGAGCTCTTGGCAGTGTATGATAGTGTCCAGCATTTCCGGCACATCATGGAAGCTCAACACGTCACTATCTACACCGACCACAAACCTCTCTTGTACGCCTTCAAGCAGCGTCGGGAAAAACTGCCTCCTGCTCAACTAAACCAGTTAAGTTTCATCAGCCAATTCACTACTGACATCGCCTACATCAAGGGAGAGGATAACATCGTCGCAGACGCCATGAGCCGGATCGAGATGATCTCTCTGGAAGATGACATGGCTGCTCTCTCTATATCTCAGCAGCAAGATGACGAACTTCGTCAGTTAATCTCCTCGTCATCGACATCTCTGAAGATCGAGAACCTCCCGATTCCAGGCACAAACCTGAACTTGCTGTGTGACACATCCACTGGACGTCCTCGTCCATATCTCACGCCTAAATATAGACGAGCAATTTTTGACAAGTTGCACAATCTTAGCCATCCTGGTACGCGAGCTACCGTGCGCTTGATGACTGAGAGATATGTCTGGCCTTCTATCCGAAAGGACTGCCTAGCTTGGGCGCGCACTTGCATTCCCTGCCAGAAGAGCAAAGTTTCCAGACACAACCATTCCCAACTTGGACATTTCGAAAACCCTTCTGCACGTCTACGACATGTTCATATTGACATCGTAGGCCCACTACCACAATGCAAAGGTTTTGCTTACTGCCTTACAGCCATTGACCGCTACACCCGCTGGCCGGAGGTGTGGCCAATGGCTAGCATAACTGCGGAAGAGGTTGCTAACACTTTCCTGTACGGATGGATAGCTCGATTCGGCGTTCCCTCTACCATCACTACTGATCAGGGACGCCAATTTGAATCGGATCTTTTCAATCGTCTGCTTCAGCATTGCGCGATCCATAGGTCCCGAACCACCAGCTACCACCCTTGTGCCAATGGCATGATTGAGAGGGTCCATCGTCAACTTAAAGCTGCACTCATGTGCCACAATGACTCCTGGCTCTCCGCATTGCCACTCGTTCTTTTAGGGATGCGTGCAGCTTTCAAGGAAGACATAAAATCGTCTGCTGCAGAACTTCTGTATGGCGAAACCCTTCGTTTGCCTGGTGAGATACTTGTTCCACCGTCGAATACTGGTTCACTAGCGCTGGATGACCCTGCTGACTTTGTTGTACACCTACGACAGAAAATGTCGGAGATACGACCAGTCCCTGCTTCACGTCATTCTAAACCTGCAACCTTCATATTCAAGGACTTGCCCACCGCGTCGCATGCATTTTTGCGCGATGACACAGTTCGCCGTCCACTACAGCCACCATACAACGGCCCATTTGCGATTTTGGATCGTTCCGCTGACGGGAAAACCATTACGTTGAACGTCAAAGGTAAACATGTTTTAGTGAGCGTCGACCGTGTCAAACCAGCATATATTGAGCAGGTTGCAGAGCCGGTCGTTCAACATCAGCAGAGTCATCCATTTCCAACTGTACCTACTCTTCCATCTGCAGATCCTCAAATAGCAGTTGCTCCCGACCTTCCCCAGACCAAACCACTCGAAACGAGATCTGGTCGTAGAATTAGATTTAATAATAGAGATGAATATTTTTATTTTTGATTTAATTATTTTTATTTTATTTTTTCGTTTCGGTATTTTTATATACCTTTATGTATGTTTCTATTATTTTATAAATCGTGTAACTTTCCTTCTCCGTGGGGGGGTGGTGTAGCGTCATACGTAAGTACGTAATTAATCTCCTTTGCCTGACTCGTATAAAAAAAGAGAAGAGCTGTCAGATAGCACCGGACATCCGGAAAAAATATCTCTCTGCCTTTTCGAACTCTTGGAAACTGACTGTGTTATTTTTAACTGTGTTTAAACTTGATCGTCTTCTCTTCTGTAAACTTATGGTATTGTGATATCTGAAGAATAAACTTGGTAAACGAACAACGGAAGTATTTCATTTCCCAAACATGCATGTATTCCTAAGGCGCTGTAAAAACTGACAACCTATGATCCCCCTCTCCCCTCCCACCCATATATTATTATAATCTATCTATCTTATGTTATTTATCTAATTATCTAAAGAATATTTTATATTTTAATAAAAGTACAGTTTCATAAAACACGATATTGTCCACTGATTAGTAGCTCTTTTTTTATTATGAAGGTTTGAATATCGGTAAATTTTAAAAATATTTTAAGGTTAGGTTTTATGTTTTGTCAACTTTTTATCCCTAGCTTTTCAGTATATCTTGCCATTACATATTTTGTTAGGTTTATTAAGAGTAACAAGACTTGGGCATTCGTTCCATGAAACGTCAAGTTTTTGTATGGATCTGAAAACACATAGGATTCTGCCATTCTCCTTTACTATGCCAAAGTATATTATGAGTAAATACTATTCCCCAAAAAAGGATCCCGAGATACTATGGTGTCACAAATGTCTCTGATGTCCACTTTGTCTGATGGACATTGGAAATCTGTAACAACAAGGAGTGTTTGTTCTCGGGCAGCAATTTGGGTTCTAGATGTCCATAGGCAGCGGTATTGCAGATGCTCACACTGTTCTTCAAGATTTAATATGCAATACTTTGGTCTTGCAGATTTCACTTACTACCAGGTGAACCGACACGTCGAGGACGAGGAGCTTCTATTAAAAACAAAGCTACCTTTGCCATGGTCAGTCCTTGGATGGGTAACCAAAAGTTTATCGTCTCGAGCTTCTCCGTGCTTCGGGAGGCACGTTAAGCCGTTGGTCCCGGTCATTATAACGACTGTTTCTACCCACCAACCAGCCATTGGGCCAGCGTGGTGGTGTTACGGCCCATACTCCTCATGTGTTTCTCCATGAGGATGGCCTGTGCCCACAGGAACCGACCTCACTCCTGCCTTATCATTGTCTCTTGTTTAACCCTTTCGCTGCGGATGGCGAGTTAACTCGTTCAGAAAATTGTGTTCTTAGACACGGTGGACGAGAATACTCGTTTACATTTATCTACCACTACATACGGAGCACACTGAAAGCGAAAACTGCCCCTACAAACGGGCTTAGTGTACTCTGTACTTTCAGGCCAGAAGTTATAGTTATAGTCATGATTAGAATTGCTAGGTAAAAAAAAAAATAAAGTCGTTTGCTTTCGCTGCGGAAGGCGAGTTATCTCGTCTTGATTTGAATAGGATTATATACGGTAAGCGAGTTAATACGTGCACTAAATAATAAAATGTAATCCGTGTAAATATTTGTACGGTTGAAAAAATGTGTCTATACTTAGCGATTGCCCGTGTCTTGCGGGCAAAGGGGAAAGATGGGGGAATTAGTTCCATATTTGTTTCATCGAAACGGTATGAGGTAATTTGTTGCATTTTTATTTTCTTAAAAAATTGCATCAATTGTAGCCGTAAGCCAGCGATGTACTTTTTTGCTATGTGCTGTAGGAAAACCAAATTAGTCTTACCGATTAGTTCTATATCAGATCTAACCATATACATACAATAAAGTCATTAAATTGATAAGAATACTAATAAGTTCGAAAAGAAAAGTATTCACAGCGATGTATTCCTCGAGTAAGATGGTAGGTAAAAAATACTCGTAAAAATATTCGATTATGTTTCTAATACTTTATTTGTACATATACGTTTATGTAAATACTCTAAAATATAATTATAGTAATTGGGTATTTTTATTTAGTCTTACATGTGAAAGCTATAGGCTTCCAATCAAACCACCGAAGTTTCGAACACCAGTCTTTATTGCCTTTTTTTATCAAAACCAGACTAAAGTTATTTCCACAATTGTCAATAAAAACTATCAGCTTTCGTCCACGCGCAACGACAGAAGGCCGCCTATTTTTTTTGTTCTCTCTCTCCAAACGTCTATCAATTTTATACTTATTATTTTTGCGAATTAACAAACGATGAACCTTTTAATGTGTAAGTATATTTTAAATTTAATAATAGCTATTAAAGAATTTTGCTATATAATAACTAATAATAAAGATTTGCTTTCACATGTACTTGTAATTTGTCATCGCCATATGAAATTAATTAAATACTATCCTCAAATTGTAGCATTTTCTTAATACTCAAATCACCTACCATCTTACCCAAGGAATACATAGCTGAGGATACTTTTCTTTTCGAACTTATATATTAGTGTTCTTATCATTTTAATGAGTTTATTGTTCTTGCATGATTAGATCTGATATAGAACTAATCGGCGAGACTAATTTGGTATTCCTACAGCACATAACAAAAAAGTACATGGCTGGCTAACGGCTACAATTGATGCAATTTTTTAAGAAAATAAAAACGGAAAAAACTACGTCATACCTACGTTTCGATGGAACTATTATAGAACTAATTCCCCATCTTTCCCGTTTTCCCGCAGGACATGGGCAATCGCTAAGTATAGACACATGTTGAAAAAACCGTGCGTGAACGTTTTTGTCAAACGGTATATCTCGTCTTTCGTGTACCAACGCGACTTTTTCAGAACGAGTTATGTATAGGAGGGGCTACATTTATTTTTCTAAGACCGTCTACAGTGAAGTTTTGGTGTACGATGAACCCGCAGCGAAAGGGTTAAAAAAAGAATCTATTAAAATAAATCCCGTTTCTCTCAAAAGTGTGGTACCCGACTGTGTTTTACATACCGACTCGAAACTTAAAACCTTTATAACCTCTCGAAAAGTGTTCAACGCCACTGAACAGGATTTACTGCTGAAAAACGATTTCCCACACAACTTGTCGTTCTTCGAATGGTCCCCGTTTCGAATTGTTTCAAATGAACCTTAATTTGTTAAGGCCGGGTACACATGAATAAATAGTCTTTGGGATTCTTATCTAAAGTAAAATATTTTTACACAATTTTTAAATAAAATAATACAAATTATAATTCCTCTAGCATAAGGTTTAAACACATTCATGTTCAAAATCCTTCGTTATATGACGGTAACCTAGTGTCCCTCATATATCCATTGACTGTAGGTACATACTTTTCAAACATTCTCTTACACTTTATTACAAAGACTTGATATTCTTGTATGTATGCTCCATAGACTGAGTAGAGATATGCACTATGTATTGGGTTCTATCTACGAAATTGGTATTTTTATTCTGTCTTAGCAATTTGTCCGTAACTATTAAGATTCAGAGTATTCCTAAAAAAATAATTACCTCGTCTAAAAATAGACTATATTTTTGAGCTCTTTTGATTTGTTTTGATAATTTGTTGTAAGTTTAATTGTGTTAAAATTGGACACGGAGACAACTCTTTTTAAGTGCCTCCCGAATACATCATTTTATTTGCATTCACTTAAAAATGATAAATAATTTTTATGAAGTGTGATATTACGCATATTACTAAAGCTTGTCTAATGATAGATGCCAAATATTATTATCTCTGGATTTGTCGTTGTGAAGAAAACTGAAAAAAATTTAGTATGGAAAATGCAGAATTCCCCAAAATCTCCATACAAAACACCAATTTCATAGGTAAGGACCTAATATATTGCATAAAACATATGACCACGAGAATAAACAATGTTTTAATTGACAATAAAACAACTCCCACGGGAGATGCGTACAGGCATGTCAGTCCGATGTGAGCTTTCAAATATCCAGCATTTAAGTTTGTCGGCCATGTTTGCTTATTCGCAATCAAATTGATGTGTATACGCGTTATCTCGAATGACAGTCAAATTACTGCCTGTAAAATCTGTGCATGGGACAAGCTGAAGCGATTATAGAATGTTTTTTGTATTACCTAAAAATCGAATCCGTCCTCACGCAGCCAATGATGATGATTATTTTTATACGCCTTGGGGTCCATCTTTGGATGGGTGACCAAAACTTTGTAACCTCGAGTGTTTCGTTGCCTACGTAAACCTTTGGTTCCTGTCTCTATTACAACCGTTTCTACCCACCAATCCACATTGAGCCCGCGTGGTGATGTTTCGGCCCGTGCTCCTGTGTTTCACCATGTAGGAATCCTGTGAAAAGCTGTGACCACCAGGTGACCACGATTATTGGAGAGAACTATGACACGACACTCTTCTATGCAGGAAGGTTTGTGACTATTAGTGGGACGTATAAATAAAATAAAAAATAACGGACGGATGGACGGACGGACGTATAAATGCCAGCTATGATGAGGATTAATTAGAGTCAAAAACCTATGTCCAACAATAGACCACTTCGTTAGGATAATGTTCGTAAATAACATCCTTCTCGTTACAAAAAAAAAGGAAAATCGTCCCTTGGTCTAAGAAAAAAAATTAAGAAAATATAAGACAAAATAAGTATAAATTTTTAGAGTACGCACTATAAAACAATTAAAAATTTTCTTTCTATAAGCATTTCTTTAGAATAACCCTCTTTATTATACAAACCGAAAAAAATTGAAAAAGTTTGAAAATTACTAATAGGCTACCCTTAATATTAACAAATCAAAGCACAAACTCAGCTCATCACTACTGCCTTGTCCCACACAGCGATACGAGTTTTGTATTTCTATGAATAACGTATGTTCACTAGGGAATAGTGACTAATTTTACGACAAACACGTAACCTAGTCCGATATTCGGGACAGAGCATTTGTTACATGCGAACTAATCGAATATTTGCGATCTGCTATTTGTTGGTCAACGTCAATTATCTGGTGCTTTGTCCGGCTTAATTTCCTCAAACACTACACATCCAGTCATTAAACAGGTGTTTTCAGGTAAATTTATAAGGGTAGATTTAAAGCGACCGAGCAGAGCGGCGACGGGCTTACCACCTGTCACGCTGAGTTCATATGCAGTCACTGCTTGGTGATGCGCGGACTGTGGCACTCAGCGTGACAGTTGGTGAGCCCGTCGCCGCTATAAGCTATTGGATTTTGTGCAGTTCTAAGTCCATTAGTCGCCCTTTACGACCCCCAAGGGAAGAGCTGTAGGCCTAGCACGGGCCGGAGAGAAAAAGTCCCCGGAGACAAAATTACTCATTGCCTCTCGCTTCCGCGCGAACGAAGAAGCGAGAGGCAATGATGATTTTTGTCTCTGGGGACTTTTTCTCTACGGCCCGTGCTAGGCCTTATGGGTTGGTAGTATTCTTTTGCAAGGTTCTTTTTTTCTTGTAGTTATACCGGTATGAATGTCGCTTGCGTCTCATTCTGCCCGGTGCATGGCTACAGGCTCGCCCCTATTACATGGGAACTTGGACCTAACATATCACTAAAAGTGTGGGTGTTAGTACCCATGCCTACCCCTTCGGGGGTAGAAACGTGATGATAATGATGATGATGAAATACTGGTAAGATAAATGAAATGAGTGTGACCACAGAAACGGGGACCGTCTACCATCTACAAAGTTTTATATAAACATGTAGATAAGCCGTGGGAAGTTTTGTGTGCGAAATACGAGGACAGAAAGCTTGCAGAATTAAATAGAATAGAACAGAATATACTTTATTGCTTTATAATAAATTAAAGCAGATTATGATTCTAAATGTTAACAGGAGAATTCCTGGTCCTTTTTTTCTAGCCGACCCCCTTGGAATATAAAGTGAATCGATATTTGTTTGGATCTCTGAATCTCTGTTTGGCCCAAATGTTGACTGGGAGAGAGCGATGTATTATCGTTAAGTCCGCCTTATGTACAAAAGTGTTTTTTATTTTGGACATTAAAGATTAAATAAACCGCTATACTAACTGTTATTCAGCTCAAAAAAAACTATCCAACGATGTAACATACATAGCTATTAATTACTTTTGACAGCGCGGATTTGTGTCAACACACAATTTTTCTCGTTCAGCCTAATTGCTAGTCTGCAGGCGATTAAAAAGCAGTAACTACATAACCAATCACTACATAATGCTCTTTACATGTTGTACCTTAAAGTTGAATATTGGTTGAGTAAAGGAATGCCTATAACGTTTTAGGCAACTTGACCTGTTACACTTCGCCACTAAACAAAGTGCCAGGAAAATGTTTATGAGCTCATAGTTACACAAGGGAAGGTTAAATCAGAGCTGAAGTCACCTCACTCGCCACAGGGATGTCCATCGCCATGAATTAGAAGTTTTCGGGAAATAAGATGGGCGTAGAAAGGGTCGGGTATTAAAGTTTTCTCTTTCAAACCGGTTTTTAGTCGATGTTTTTTCTACATAGTCTTTTGGAAGATGGTATTCATTTTCATACTTTTAATTTCTTGGTAGTAGCATTGTAATCTTTGTTTTATTTATTTTAAATTCATTTATAATCAAAAGGTTTCTGAAAATAGGATAGATTTTAATATATCTTTCCGCTAAAAATAAAGAATGTGAATGACTTACAATCAGAACAGTTACTGAAAAATCGTTCGTTTAAGCTCCAAAAATATTTCTTCGTAGCGTTTTATATATTATTTCCATTTTCCTGGAGTTATCTCAAAAAGTCAACATCAGCCGTCAAGCATTATTGAAAAACAAAAGGATCTCCATTTTTGAATATCGTGGCTTTTGGACCTCCAATTAAAAGTTTACCCTTTTGTTAGGCCGACTAACCTTCGGGGAGGCTCGATTGAACCCTTTGTTTGTGTCCCTGAATAGACCATCCTCCTGAAAATGTGGAGAACTTTGTGCAAACCTCATTTTTGTTTTTTTAAGAAGTCCTGATCCATTTTGGTCCTTATCGCATTGTTGATGTCCAATTGTTCCTCGGGAATTGAAAATGCTCGACTGACATGTCTCTCTAGCATGGATTTAAAAAGAAACTTTGTCATTATTTGAGTGGTTTAGACCACCATCTCGCTTTTATGGTGAAGGTAATTGGGCAATTATAAATAGCGGGTAACTCCATAAATATCTCGTTTATTCTACTTCCATCAGGTAATCAGTCTGTATTTACCTAGCTGTATTAAAATAATATTTGGTTCTTCGAGCCGGATATGAACTAGTGATAAAACTAAGTTGATAACGCTAAAAAGATTTTGCGTTTTGAATGGTAGGAATGAACTTATGGACTAGAACATTAATTTCAAATTACTTTCTACACGCTAGTCCTTGATTTACAGAGTTAAAATACGTTTTATCTACAAGCAAATCAATCCATGAATCCAATTGCACGGGTGCAGAATGCAATCTGAATTGCCCTTATCGTCTGCACGTTCCATCCGTCTCCATTCCAATAAATGCGACCGCTTTGTATCCAGTTTGTGTTGCGTTTTTGTATGCGACAATTGCTTTTTAAATCTGGCTCAAATTTAGTTTTTTGACTGAAAGTCTTTACAACGTTTAGCTTTATAATCATGTTTTGCTTTATAATCATGAGCCTAAAGGATTTCCACTACGAACGGTCCTGTGCTGCCGCAATCAGCGACTTCCAGCGATCTTTGGTCCTAGGTTGGTTGGTCTTTCATTTGTATTGCAGCAAAAAAGACGTTGTTCTAACAGAAGACCTTTGACTATTTATAAAAGAAATAGTTAGCAATGTTGGATACACCCAACTGTGACAAAACACCTACTTAGTGGAGGATTCGTTTTTTATAATTTTATGACTTGTTGAGATATTTTATAAGCCTTTTTGTTTTATTCTTTAGTGTCTGTAAATAACTACCTTATCTTCATATTTGTACGATTTTCAACAGTATCAAACGTTATAGGCATTAAGTTTTTATATGCGCAGCTAATACACATAACCATAACAATGGTTTACGGTACAAATTCCTTGATAAGCTTATGTCTTTATACAAGATGTTTAAACAATACAACTTTTGAAATTTCTAATGTATTACTTTACAAGATGAAGGATCCAATAAACTTTTTTTATCCTGTGCTCAAGAAATCAGTTCAAAACAACCATTATGTTACTTGTTGCCTGAAGTTAGGAACAATGAAAGAGCACGCCATCGGAAAACGCGGCAAAATGTGGCTCCTCACTATGTTCAGATTAAAACGCAGAAACTCTGGTTTGGACTTCTCCGAACTTAGCTACACTTAGATGGCGCAACTGTCCTATTTAAACTGTAGGTAATATTATGAACCTTCACACAGAAGACCAATGGCGTACTATGGCACTATACACGATACACTTAGACCCGTATTCCAGAATTTAACCGCCTCTCTGGTCTAGTGGTTCACACCACCGGGTGTTGATCGGGAAGTCCGGATTCGATTCCAAAGGGGGGCAGAAGTTTTTCTGCTCGATTTGGTTGGTGGCTTCTTAGCCCGCCTGGCTAGCTACCACCTCTCTTCTTCTTGCCCTTTTCCCACTCTAAGTAGGGTCGGCACAACATGTCTTCTTCTTCCATTCTACTCTGTCACTCGTCAGCTCAGCATCCACTTCTTTTATTCTCATATCATTCTTCACGCATTCAATCCATCGCTTCTTTGGTCTTCCTCTCACTCTAGGTCCTTCCACATCCATGCTCAGCATCCTTCTTGTAATGTGACATTCATCCCTCCTCATCACATGCAAGGAATTAAAAAATGCTAGCTACTTTTAAGCATTGTTGTGTTCCGGCAATCACAGGTAAGATAGCCAGTGTCTCGGTTGTTGAGGATTACAGGTGAAGCTCGCTTCCACCTTCGGCCTTATACTCACTTACCATCAGGTGAGATGAAAGCCAAGAGCTTACCTGTCATATGTAAAAAAAAATTCAATATCAAGCGTAGATCACAGCTAGAAAGGGATGGCATTATGTGGGGATGAATAGCGCCATTTCTTTCTAACATTACTCAAGCTAGGAGATCTACGTTTGACTTTTGGTTCTGTAATACGGGCCTCACGGTGGTTTTATAGCTATGCCAGCCGCCAGCGCGAGATTTACACCAGATAGCAGCGTTTCACTGCCAGCGGCAGCGCCTCGGCCGGGTCACGCGTGCGAATTTGTGCGTCAAATTATATGAAAATTTAGGGCTTTTTGGGGTTATAATATTAATATTTTCATTAACCTTAAAAAGAAAATTTTGTCTCTAACCAACCTAGTAAAAAATAGTCCATAAATTAATTTGCGGGAATTTCAGTCGTGGTTTAAAATCTTCACTACATTATTGTGTAGCGTTTATATTACTAATGTCATTTTAAGATGCCAGCGCGGGAGTGTCACGTCATTGTGGCTAACGTCGCATATGGCAAGGCAGACACCCTCTTCTGTTTAATAGATAATATTTGACGAGGTAAAAATGGTCGCTTCCCTCACCTTGTGCCTTGGCAACAGGTTCGTCCTTTTGGTCTTAACATGCCAAGCTGTCCTCCTGCGGAGTAAAGGCGAGATGATATACGTACGGTCACATTCAAAATTCCATTCACACTAACATATATTTAGAACTAAAATAGCTTGCGCGGAAATCACACACATATTGATATAAATAGTCTCAAATAAATGTCAACTTTGTGTTATCATAAACTAGCTGTGCCCGCGACATTGCGTGGCTATTGATTAAGCGGCGAAAAAAAGTTGACATAAGTTTTTGTTGGTATAATTAACATAGCATTGTTTTTGTACAAAATGTTTTCCCACCTTTTATTTAGTAAAATGTTGACTATAGTTGAACTAACACCTCTAAAGATTAAAATTATGCAAATAACATTTTTTGTCAGTGTCATTTGATTAATGGTTGTCATGGTTAATGTCTGTTGTCGTGCCATTATTTTACAATTCCGAGATGTTTTAAAATTCGAAATGAAATTACATTTGGACGGAATATTATGCCACTTAATACTCGGTCGAGCAGATATTGATTACCCGTATATTGGTACCCGTTCCCATTGGGATATCGGGACAAAAAGTAGCCTATGTCCATTCTCAGGCTATAATCCATGTACCTTTGATTAAATCGTTTCAGTAGTTTTGACGTGAAAGCAAGACAGACAGAGTTACTTTCGCTTTTATAATATTAGTATGGATTAGAACTCACATTAATATCATCTTTCGATGGGCGATATCCATTCGATAATTTTTACCGACTATTAATGAACTTTTGAATGAGACAGTGCATATGCTAAAAATCTATGTTCATAATATTTATGTTCACCCACTTGATTGTACTAGCCTAACATTTATAAAAAACAAGAATTGTAAAAAATGTGAAAAAAAGAGCAACCCTCGAGTTTCTGGCTCGCTCTTCTCGGGGATGTCTGCGTTCCGAGCGAGTGGTAGATTCACTTATTCATAAATTGACGTTTTTAAGTGTTTGTATATCAAGTCTATAAAATAAAGATATTTTTGATTTGATTTGATTTGATTTGATTTGATTTGATTTGATTTGATTTGATTTGATTTGATTTGATATGTTTTAAATACCTGCCCCTTTGCAAATATGGGCGTGATGATATTCTATATGGTTTTCCAAGTTGAGATTCTGTACAGCTATTTACAGGCTAGCATGTTCCCACTATCTGTAATTAGCCTTTTATCACTGTCCGGTTCCTGCGTATTAGTGTCGGATTGCCTGTAAATCTGTTCAGAATTAAATTACGACTTGTTGTGGCCATCTTTATTACCTACTCACGTCTATGGACGTGTGTTTAGTGGGATGATGTCGCTCAAAAATGAATGAACGTTTCACAATTTCTTTTATTAATAACGCTGCTATCAGAAGAAAGATATTAGCATATTAGTTACATTCGTATTAATAATATTACACCCTTACTAATAAACGAGGTATAAGGTTGAAAGTGTTTTGTCTTCGACAGACATTCAGAAGACAGTAGTGACAAAACACTGAATAACTATTCCTTCCTTATAACTCGTTTATTAGTAAGGGGTATAGTATTTATTTTAACTCTTTGACATTTTGTATTGTAAACTTTAACAGCTGTTATCATTGAAATAACCGTTTATCACTGTCTTTTTATCCAACTGATAACTTATTGTACTATATTGGGAAAAGCAAAATGTTTGTCAACAATACAGTCCCTTTTTCCATTATCTACAAAAATATGGTGAGGTCTCATTTTGTTAGGCTTTAGTATCGATAGAGCGTACTCGAATAAATCATTCGCCAATTTAATTTGCGCATATCTCGCGCTTCGTAGATTAATGGCTCCGGTTGACGGTGATCAACGCGTTTGGTGAATTTGCTTTGTCTATTTGAGGGGCATTATAGTAAGCTAATGTAAGGATTTGGCCTGAATTTGCCCGTTTAAATTACAACAATATCACAAATTTGGCTTTAAAACTTGTTTTCATTTCTAAAATAGAATAGAAACTTCTTTATTTTCTTTTATACCACAAATTACAGTAAGTTTTTTTTTAAATAGTGGAAAGAATATTGAATTTGTACAGAAAAGCTATTTCTAAGTTCACAGACCCCTTCTCATGAGATGCATTTGGGATAACACCTTGGCAAAACTGGAATGTTACGAGCTTGGAAAATTATCAACTTGGAAAATGGCGGGTCAGGAACAAATCAAAAGAAATACTTTTATAATATATTTTGGGTGTTATTTAAGCGGTCAGCAAAATATCCGAATTTTAGTCAGCGAAAAAATACAATTGGTAAGCTCATTCCAAGCTATCACCACATCTTACCATTCCCAAGTTTCAAAAGCCAGACGTTTTTACGCCTTATTCAGGTTTTCCATTAGCAGCACGACCAGCCCATCCATATGGCGCCTTATCACAAATCCAACATAATGTAGTAGGCATAAACTTGAAGCTTTCTCGGGTAATACACTCGGCCTGGGAGATTTGACCATCTTTTGCTTGGTAGGTTTGGTACTTAGATACGAATGTCGCTGTACATTAGTACTGTCACACTGTATGATAGGTCTATAGGTATGTTATCTTTTGGGTGTTATTTAAACGGTCAGCAAAATATAATTGGTCATATAAAAATACCAAAAAAAAACAATTGGTCAGCTAAAATAACTAATTGGTTTGCTGACCAATTAGTTATTTTAGCTGACAGTAAATATTTCTACATTGGTCAGCAGAATAAATAATTGGGCAGCAACTTGTTGGCAGCAGATAATTCGTATTTGTCCGCAAAATAACTAATTGGGCAGCAACTATAATGTTTTCTTATTCTTTATCCTAATCTATCACAATACAATTCCTAGGAATTCATTGTTGAGCTTTCATTGATCCTTTTCCTAGATTTTATACATTTCCATTCAAATAATTATATTGCTGACAAAATATTTGTTTGCTGCTCAAATGATTTTTCAGCTGACCATTTTGTTGCTGACCAAATAATTAAATGGCTGCCCACTTAATCACTTCCCTTATCTTTTTAGAACTGTAGGTACTCCTAGTGAAAGTTTTCATATTGATCCAATTTCAATAGTGGGTGATAATCTTCTATGAAAGAATGCTCAGAAAAAAGATAAAAAAAAACCTCTGAGATAATAAATAAAATTATAAAAACTCGACTTTTTAGTTGCGTTAACTACACTGAAAGCAATCGAAAAATACAAGACAATAAAGCTCTGCGGTGAAAAAGTTTTTATAGTAAATTCCTCAAAATCTTTTAGAAATTGGTAATTTCAAAGTAGCGAGATGATAACATAAAGGCAGTTCTTATATTTTCAGAACGACTGTACTAAGTATTGGACTTGTGCGAAGGCTCGGGAGCCAGGCTTTGTATGTCTTATGTTGTGACAGTACCCAAAAATTATGTGGGTTTACTTTCATGGCTCTAATTAATGTGATATTTATCAAATATAACTTACGTTTAGATGAAAATTAGGTGTATTTAAATCAACAGTTTATGTCTGCGCTCAAAAAGTACTCATTCATTTTATCTACCATTTCTGTCTCGCATCTGCCATTTTCATCCGAATTTTTTTTATCCATTTCTTTCCTTCTTAAATCAAACATCACGTTTTTTTTTTAAATATAATTAATTTTTTTTTCATTTATCCCGCTTATTTATCATCCTATCCTAAACTGACCAGACTGCGTGTACCGTCAACAACAGAAAATATGAGTTAAGAAAAAAAAGCAAAAAAGTTATTAAATGAGGAGCTCGGTGGCGAAGTAGTTAGTACGCTTTAGGTAACGATCGAAGATAAAGCTACCTTCGCCGTGGCAGGCCGTGGATGGGTGAGCAAAACTTTGTCATCTCGACCTCCTGCTTCGGAAGGCACGTTAAGCCGTTGGTCCCGGTCGCGATTGCTACCGTTTCTACCCACCAACCCGCATTCGGCCCATGTGGTGGTGTTACGACCCAGTGCCCAGCAGTTTTATTTAAATTATATATTAAAAATATTAAATTTAAATAAAACTGACCAGTAAGTAGTATACGACAAGTTCCTGTCACAAGAAAAAATAATAATTCCTGTTATCAGCTGTTGAAAAAATTATCCTTCGACCGTGATACAAATCGACTAAACCGGATCTATGGGTACAAACTTTGTTGATCAGAATAAAATTCTATTTTAATCCAATCTAAAAATATCGTGTGTATATCCGATTACCCATTACACTCAGCTCCAAGCTTATCCCCAAATTACAATTAAGTGCAGAGAGCGATTGTTACCTAAACAGAGGCTTGTAATTAAGATTTACAGTGTCGTTGTCGCGCCGGGAATATTGAGAGAGGTACCGCAATGTTTTTCAATTAAAGCCGTGTTTCCATTTAATAAATATTTATGTGGAAGATAAGGCCGGTTGACTTTAGATAGTTCCGAAGTTATTGCTTTGTAACCAAAATTGGGTTAAAACTAAAACATAGTTTTAATAATTGGAATAATATTCAAATCCAATATTGACGTGTAAGTTGCTTTTATCTATTTAGTTTTGATATTAAAAATTAAGCAACTTTCGCAATGGTTGAGCCTAGGATGGGTGACCAGAATTTCGTGCTTTCGTATCCCTCCTTATTCTTTTTAGTTCCGGTTCCTATTGCAACCTTTTCAACCCGTATTGAGCCATCATGGTGGTTTTACAGATCAATACCCCGAATCGGTTTTAGTTTCCCTATGAAGGTTCCTAGAGGAAGTCGGTAGCGAAGTGATTAGTACGCTTTGACATCGAAAACAAAGCTACCTTCGCCATGGTGAAGCTTTGGATGGGTGTATATATTGTAATCAATATATCGCATATCCAAACCTAGTTTAATGTTATAATTGTATTATTTGATGTATAAAATGTCATAAATGTACGTCTGGTTTGTTTTATTTCGTTTTTTCAAATAGTTATCTTAAGTTTTCTCGCAAACTTTTTATGTTATATTATTGGTAGTAAAGTAACACAACATTACTATTAAAATATATCAATAGAATGATTGGAAATACACAATATTTTCGATGTCAAACTTTTAAAAGACAATAAAGCTCTGCGGTGAAAAAGTTTTTATAGTAAATTCCTCAAAATCTTTTAGAAATTGGTAATTTCAAAGTAGCGAGATGATAACATAAAGGCAGTTCTTATATTTTCAGAACGACTGTACTAAGTATTGGACTTGTGCGAAGGCTCGGGAGCCAGGCTTTGTATGTCTTATGTTGTGACAGTACCCAAAAATTATGTGGGTTTACTTTCATGGCTCTAATTAATGTGATATTTATCAAATATAACTTACGTTTAGATGAAAATTAGGTGTATTTAAATCAACAGTTTATGTCTGCGCTCAAAAAGTACTCATTCATTTTATCTACCATTTCTGTCTCGCATCTGCCATTTTCATCCGAATTTTTTTTATCCATTTCTTTCCTTCTTAAATCAAACATCACGTTTTTTTTTTAAATATAATTAATTTTTTTTTCATTTATCCCGCTTATTTATCATCCTATCCTAAACTGACCAGACTGCGTGTACCGTCAACAACAGAAAATATGAGTTAAGAAAAAAAAGCAAAAAAGTTATTAAATGAGGAGCTCGGTGGCGAAGTAGTTAGTACGCTTTAGGTAACGATCGAAGATAAAGCTACCTTCGCCGTGGCAGGCCGTGGATGGGTGAGCAAAACTTTGTCATCTCGACCTCCTGCTTCGGAAGGCACGTTAAGCCGTTGGTCCCGGTCGCGATTGCTACCGTTTCTACCCACCAACCCGCATTCGGCCCATGTGGTGGTGTTACGACCCAGTGCCCAGCAGTTTTATTTAAATTATATATTAAAAATATTAAATTTAAATAAAACTGACCAGTAAGTAGTATACGACAAGTTCCTGTCACAAGAAAAAATAATAATTCCTGTTATCAGCTGTTGAAAAAATTATCCTTCGACCGTGATACAAATCGACTAAACCGGATCTATGGGTACAAACTTTGTTGATCAGAATAAAATTCTATTTTAATCCAATCTAAAAATATCGTGTGTATATCCGATTACCCATTACACTCAGCTCCAAGCTTATCCCCAAATTACAATTAAGTGCAGAGAGCGATTGTTACCTAAACAGAGGCTTGTAATTAAGATTTACAGTGTCGTTGTCGCGCCGGGAATATTGAGAGAGGTACCGCAATGTTTTTCAATTAAAGCCGTGTTTCCATTTAATAAATATTTATGTGGAAGATAAGGCCGGTTGACTTTAGATAGTTCCGAAGTTATTGCTTTGTAACCAAAATTGGGTTAAAACTAAAACATAGTTTTAATAATTGGAATAATATTCAAATCCAATATTGACGTGTAAGTTGCTTTTATCTATTTAGTTTTGATATTAAAAATTAAGCAACTTTCGCAATGGTTGAGCCTAGGATGGGTGACCAGAATTTCGTGCTTTCGTATCCCTCCTTATTCTTTTTAGTTCCGGTTCCTATTGCAACCTTTTCAACCCGTATTGAGCCATCATGGTGGTTTTACAGATCAATACCCCGAATCGGTTTTAGTTTCCCTATGAAGGTTCCTAGAGGAAGTCGGTAGCGAAGTGATTAGTACGCTTTGACATCGAAAACAAAGCTACCTTCGCCATGGTGAAGCTTTGGATGGGTGTATATATTGTAATCAATATATCGCATATCCAAACCTAGTTTAATGTTATAATTGTATTATTTGATGTATAAAATGTCATAAATGTACGTCTGGTTTGTTTTATTTCGTTTTTTCAAATAGTTATCTTAAGTTTTCTCGCAAACTTTTTATGTTATATTATTGGTAGTAAAGTAACACAACATTACTATTAAAATATATCAATAGAATGATTGGAAATACACAATATTTTCGATGTCAAACTTTTAAAACGCTCTCCTGAAAAATCGCAAAAACGTAATTACGTCAATATTCTTTTGGATGAGCGATATTGTAATCTCGAACTTCTCCATGCTTCGGAAGGCAAGTTGAGCCGTAGGTCCCGGTTATTGCAACCATTTCTACCCACAAACACGTACTCCTTGAACATGGCAACTGTGCCTAGTGCAAGGAAACAGGCTAATCCCATGTTAAATTAGAACCTTAATACACCAGGCGATATGTAGGTGTTTACACTTCTGCCTACCCCTATAAGGATGCACGCGTGATGACGTTTTTAATTATAAAATGTACAAAAGTGGCAAAGAGCCACATATATATTTTTCACAATATTTTTTCGCTATATTCTGAATAGAAAAATGTGCGTTTCAATATTTGAGCGGTAGTTCGTTAACAAAATATGGCAGGATATTCCAATAATTCAGTTTACCCAAAATATTGGCCAGCCATCTCATAGATCAGTCGAACGAGAATTTGCATACAAACTAGACCTGTACTTCAATCTATTTAGCTATCTGGCTAAAAATCTCTATAGCTTATGTCTCCGTATGCCGCCTGTTATGGTAGGGCCACACTAGCAGACTAAGCTGATTTTAGACGGTTTTATTGGAATGCGATTTCAATCCATATTTAAAAAAAATCGGGGAGTACCAGCCGTTAGGCAAACCAATCCAACCAATGGGAAAAGTGACCATAGCGGAAGTAAAAAACCAAAACTAACGATCCCTCACGCCAGTGGGTTCCTTAAAACCTACCTCAAAAACAACCACACCCTCCATTTTGAAATAGAACCACCGGACGATGATAAGCGCCAACGAGACATGCACCTCATACAAGTAGACAAAAACAATGTGTACATCCGAATGAGCACCGGTGTTTGCTAGCAATACATGTTTCAATTGTGTCTCTTATTGTTCCCCTTGACTAGTTAATTATTATTTTGGATGTTCAGGCCCCGTTTCGCGTCACTGCGACCTATTAAGTTCTATTGTGACCAGCCACCCATTAACCCGACGAAGCCTGCAGCGGCCCTGCCGAGTCCTTCCGACGAGTTTGGGTAGAATGCTCTCGGAATATGATAAGCGTCCCTCAACGCAGAGGACATTTAATGTGAGCGTGGAAAACTCCAACCGCGCTCCCGCTAACCCCTACTTGGCGAAGGCGAACTGATAATGAGTCAAGTCCTGTTCAGTTCATTCACTGGAACGGACCACCTCGAGGTGTAAATGCTTGAAGAACCCCTCCCAGCATGCGTCTTTACTGCCCCAATGTGGGCGGTGCAGAGGCTCTCGCCTCTCGCGATCCATCACTGGCAGGGGGAACGCTGAACACTCAAAGGCCTTATGTCCCATGTTCTATTAACCCTACAGTAGCTCCATCAACTGGGCACTGTCTAAAGATAAGATGTTCCCAGTTTGGATTGTTTTAATTTCACCTTGGTCGAGGGCGTCTTCCCATGTGCCTTTTTGTCAATCAGTGGTTCACAAAAGCGCATGTGCATTGGTGTTTCGCGCTCGTGTTCACAGAATCTGCAAGCATCGATGTTCTTTAGGTTCATGTTTTATGTAGCCCCACCAATAGCTGAAATATTGTAAACGAACCGCTTTAAATAAAACATATTTTATTGTTATTTGCGATCGTGGGAACTACCTTTAGTGTCCATAGTAATGGCCGCATCGACAATATCAATTCGTTTGAAAGCTTTTCGGAAAACGAACTGCAGCGTTATCGATAAAACTTTTGATGGCACTAATGACTGGGAGATACAACGATACCGTTTATAAAAGCATTACGATTCGCTCACCTTTATATTGGAAATAAATGCGCAAAAATTTTCCAAAATGCATTAGCATAATCCAATCCATTCATCCACCCTATAGACGTCCACTGCTGGACATAGGCCTCCCCTAATAATCTCCACAACGACCGGTCCTGCGCCGCCCGCATCCAGCATCTTCCTGTGTTCTTCACCAGATCGTCGGTCCACTTCGTCGGGGGCCTACCCACGTTGCGCCTCCCAGTACGTGGTTGCCACTCGGGAACCTTTGCGCCCGTTTTTTTGCGGCCGTTAGTTCTACGAGCAATATGCCCTGCCCACTGCCACTTAAGGTTTGCAATTTTGTGAGCTTATCTTAGTTCTCCTGCGGATCTCCTCATTTCTGATTCGATCAGGCAGAAAAACTCCTAGCATAGCTTTCTCCATTGCCCTTTGAATGACCTTGAGCCTTCTTATGAGGTCCCATTGTAAGCGGTCACATCTCAGTGCGATATGTCATCACTGGCAACACGCACGAACGACTTTAGTCTTGAGATAAAGCGGGAGATGAGCCGAGAATACGCTGCGTAGATTTCCGAACACTGCCCAGCCGAGTTGGATTCGTCGATTTACCTCTTTCTGGAAATTGGACCTACCTAGTTGGACTACTTGTCCCAGGTATACATATTCGTCAACAATTTCCAGAATTAGTCATGATCTTTGCCTTGCCCATGTTCATTTTCAGGCCCACTTGTTGAGAAGCTCTACAGAGGTCTACTAGTATTGTGCCAAGGTCTTCCAGGGTCTCAGCCATGACCACGATATCTTCAGCAAAACGAAGGTGAGTCATATACTCGCCGATTATATTGATGCCATGCCCTTCCCACTCCAGAAGCTTAAACGACCTCCAACACAGCGATAAATTATATGAACTATAAGTTTTTTTTGCAATAAGTCATACAGATTTGCCTTTACGGGTTTTTTTTATAATCCATATTACAATTTTATATGCAATATTTGTAAATATCATTGCCAAGCTTTAAGCGACGCTTTTCACTGGCTGCTATCTATTCACGCTCGCTTCGCTCGCTCGATCCGCGTTTGGTCATATATAGAACTAGCTATGACATATTTAGTCCCTGCCTTTTTTCTTTTTGATGGCAATCACCAAACATTTTTATTTATGTATTTTTTAAATATATTTTAGAGTAGGTACATTTGTTTTATCGTTACAGAATGCAGTGACAGAATGAATAGTTTGTAACTCAATTTATATGTGCAGTTCAAGATTGATGATTGAAATGTAAGCTTTTGCTTTACGTTTTTGATTTATGAAAAATAGCAAACTGAATGTAAAGCGAAAGCTTACATTTCAATCATAAATGAATATTCTGCTAAGCATTCTTTCTGCAAACTCATTGGTTACGCAATTGGGAATTTATGATAGATTTTGGGTGGACTGTGACGTGAAGATCCTAATAGAGTTCCGAAAAACTCTATTCTATTCATATCATTCTGTATATCTTCACGTAAGTACCTTTGTAACCATAACATGCGTAAATACAACGATGTACAATATTAAATTATGTCGTGTATTGTAGGACAGTCCGAGCCAGACCGGACTTGAATCGGTGGTAGTGCAACCATGATCTAATTAAAGCAAGTGTTATGTTTAAGCATAGACGTATTATATATGTCGTATTGTATAAGGTACGTTGGCAAATGCAGTGTTTCTGCTTTACGTTATGAAATTTTTGGGACACTTTTGTTTTTTGTTCGCGACTTTGTTGGTCAGAAATTTTTGGGTCATTGGGTCATTGTTGCCAACTGAAATTATAAATTTAAAACAATATAACATTGCACATATACTTGTAGTACCGATTTGGTAGAACCAATTGTGAATTTATTTATCACACCATCTATGAATAGAATTAGCTGCACATGAAAGAAAGTATAATTAATTGACTCAAAATCGACCAAATTTTAAAGCTTGTTGACGAATGCTAACAAAAGTTATAATTATATGAACTATATTATTAAAAAAAACTGTAATTAAATAAATAGAAATATAACTGTCATGTATCTGAACATTATTGGTTTTCTCTGTACTTTCTGTCTACTTTACAACATCAATACACGAAACAAAAATTCACAGCATCATAAAAAAATATAATTTCAGAACCAAAAAAGAACTGACAGCATCAAAAGAATTTTCATGCAATAGGCCAGTTGACTCATATCAAAAATAATAAAAATAATGTGTTATTCACATAGTATTTAGTACAAGGGTCCGAAATATACCAAGTTTGATAAATATAAATAAGGGATTGCTGTAGAAATTCTATTTAAATATGTTTTCTTTTTACCTATGCCAAGAACGCTATCCACCATGTTCGTGAAATTAGTTGTATTGGCGACTGGCCGCTTCACTCTACATCCTTGTTCATTATCTGTTATTTAAAAATGCACTGACATGTTCCTCTGATGGGGTCTGTCAGTTACTTAGTCTTTGAGAGTCAGTTCCACCCCACTCGCTATCAAGTTGAGTAATGCTTCATGTAAACAATTACTACGCATGGTCAAAATCCGTCAAACGCCAGTCGCAACCAATCAACCAAAACTGTCGGCTATGTCACGCATGCGTATTGAATTGTTTTCAATAATCGTGACGCTGCGGCACAAATAATTCATAGACCATCAGGACCGAAGGCGCTTTTGACATTTGAGCAAAAATGTAATTTATAATTTAAAATTTATTGTGTTATAGGTTTCAGAAAAATATTGTATTATTTTTTATGGTGAAGGGTATCAGTAATAAATCATTTGGGGCCCAATAAAAAAAATGGGTCAACTAGCCTATTTCTAAGCCAAAAAAAAAGACAATATAAAACAACAGCAAAAAGGTTTACAACAACATCCATGTCACTCAATCCGCATCTAGCCTTAATCAAAAGCTCAAGGCAACAAAAGGCTTTCATTCAGCCGCAAAAGCATCATAAAGTTGCAGCAAGGTGTTTACGTTACCGGCATCATTAGTCCCACAAAGTTACTACGTGCTGCGAGCCCTGGCCGTGGGTTCAGTCCGACATAGTCACTTTAATCCTAAACTGAAGCTCAATACCGTCTCGCGTTATATACTGTGCGTTTGATGCTAGCTTGAAATGCCGTGTTGGTCCGGAACGCAAAAATAATGTGCCAACTGCTTTTCTTGCCTAGCATGTCGTAAAAGGCGACTAAGGGCGTATTGGGTACTGGGTCTGTGATTGTTTAGGCAATGAGCTAACCACTTGTTACTACTCTTTCACGATTTTCAATCTGACCAATCCCGATTTTGGTATGGCTAAATGTGGTCTTAAGGAACACAGTGCTCCTTGGACTCTGCCGACCGAATTTTCGGATTATCTTTTTTTCTTATGTGTAAGGATCAAGTGGAGGAAAGCAATCCTTGCCTACCTAATTTGAGGACTTGAATTGCGTTTGGATGTCTAACACTCAGTTGCACAAAGATTTTTTAAGGACGACATTTGTTAATGAGACATTAAAACTTTAAAGTTCATTAAATTTAAATTTGGAACACAAAACAGTTCTAGCTAATGTCTCTTTAGCATTGACAGGGTGCTAATGTCGTTTTGTGCAACGTAAAACTACGCTAAGGTGTTCTTTTGACACTTCAATAAATAAATTTAATGGAGCATTAGAGATAATGATGACATTAAATTTTAAAGTTCGTTTCTGCAACTGGGTGTTAGTTAATAATATTTAACGTTGTCGTAACGGTTTCAATGTGACGACCTTAACGAGAAAAACTGAAGTGTCGTGATTTTATCTGACATCAACGGGTAGCTTATAATGCGCACTTTGCGCATCACCGTACATATTAATGTGATATTCGTCTCGGCATCGTACATTTTATATGAAATTGAGTCGAATATTAAGTAATAGATTATTTTCGTTTATTTATCGAGATTAGGTTTAATAAATAGATGATGTAACATTGCATTCGTTCAAATAGAGAACAAATGCAAAACGTTATTAGTTCTTCAAATCTCATCGAATCTAATAGCAAATTTCCGTCTTTAGTTTTGAGCAGGCGTTATAAGAAATGTAGTAATAATTTTATTGACTCTCTCCTCTATACTTATAAATAACGTTATCTTGGCTTATTGACAATTTGTCAGATTTTTAAACTGCACTTAACAATGAACAAAGGGGTTTTGTCAATGAAAGAAGAAACTGGCTCTCTGCTGCCCATATGTTGCTGACCGATTGTATTATTTTTCAGACCAAAATTCGAATATTTTGCCAACCGTTTAAATAACACCCTAAAGTTAATTCGTTAATAAATAAAAATTAGTTTTTTAGGGTTCCGTGGTCAACTATGAACCCTTATAGTTTCGCCAAGTCAGTCTGTCTGTCTGTCCGTCCACGGATAATCTCAGTGACTGTTAGCAAGAGAAGGTGAAAGGTATCAATATGTATTTCAACCACGCCGATAATGTGGTGAAATAAAAAGTAGATTTTATTCTATTAGGGTGGGTACCTCTCCTACACGTAAAGTGGAGAGTGATTTTTTTTCCATTCAACCTTAACGTGCTGTATATTTTTGGATAGGTATTTGAAAATAAATAGGGGTTCGCTAAAATGATTTTTTCATTAAGTTACTATCTTCGAAAATAATCGCTCCAAAAGTTGAAAAAATGTGTCGTATTTTTCATTTTTAATTCGTTAATAAGATCAAATCAAATCAAATAAAATCAAATCGTGTATTGCATTCCTTATGTAAATTAAAGCTGACAATACTTTTTTATGTATCAATAAGGACCTTGCTAGGCACAGCAATTTCTAAGAGAAACATTATTATAAAATTAAAGACTAAATTATCGTCTGCAAAGTTCCTCGATCGCACCTAGATCTTCGAAGTGCCTCACCTCGATGGCTGTTTACAGGCCAGCCCTCCGTATAAATTACAGCTAATATAAACAACTATCTTGGGTAGTTCCTGCTCTAATGATTTGCCATTAGAAGGGATGGCCGAGGATCTCCAGAGAGCCATGCAAGTTTCATACAACTTGATCCGTCGATGGTTTGTTTATGGTGTGTGTAACACCCCTATAACGACTATGAAATGTTTTGGATTAGTTTAACCTGGTTAGTCAGTAAACCAGACACAAAAGAAACATCTATACTTTGCGAACACCAGCTAGCCTACTCTCGAACGCAATCTCAATTAAAACGCAATAATTACACAATCCAATATCTTAAAAAGGCGTAAAAGGCGACTAAGGGCGTATTGGGTACTGGGTCTGTGATTGTGTAGGCGATGAGCTAGCCACTTATTACTACTCTTTCACGATTTTTCATCTGACCAAACCCATTTTTTGTATACCTAAATGTGGTCTTAAGTGACACAGTGATTTTATGTATGTATGTTAAATCTTTCAAAATGCCGAGACTGGAGCGGCGGTACGAGAGTACTAATTTCAGCCAAGCTCAATGTAATTTAGGCCACTCAATATCCACATAATTTGAACCCATTTATGGCCCTAGTGTCCCACTGAAGAGTAAGAAACATCACAATCTCAATGTCGATCGATCGGTATTGCGTTCAAAAGTAGGCTAGCTGTTCGTGCTGACTTTCAAGGGGTTAACTAATACGCAAGGGAAAGATACGTGATATTTTAACCTTTTTATTGAATACTGGCCACCGTTTCGTACCAGTGCAGTGCAAGGTTTGTTTTTGTTTATATTAGGTCTGTTGGCGATCCAACCTCTTTTGTACAATTTGTATTTTATAAGTATTTTACTTTATGGTTTTTATAAATATATTAGATGACAGAAATACGTCGTTTCATTTACATGTGGTGTCAGAAGTGGGATAAAATAAAATTTAACAATTTTTGCAAAATGCCCTTCACAAGAGCTCAGAAAAAAGTCGCCATCGTGTCATCGTCGCCACCTCCAGCTACGAAGCCCGAGAGTTCGCCGGGAGATGGTGCCCTCGAGAACACTGCCGTCACCGCGGCGGGCCCGTCTTCTACAACGCACCGGGAACCCTCTACGGCTATAAGTATCGTAGCTTCAACTTCTTCTCATTCTAAAAGTGCTCGTTCCGCTCGTACTCAAAGTACGATTAAAGCGCAAATGTTAGCGGCTAAAGCGGAACATGCACGTCGTCTCGCAGATATTGAAGAAGAACGTGAGCGCGCACAAGCGATTCGTGAGCGCGCTATAGCCGACTTAGATTTACAGGTGGAGCTAGCCGCCATAGAAGCGGGCTCCTCACGCATGTCTATTGAGTCTAAGTCGCATAGTTCCCAACGTGTGAAACATTGGGTGGCCCAATCTCGTCACAATAAAGAAAATGACGATAATGTATTGCTTGACAGGGAACAGTTTTTCAACGTTATGCCGCAGCCATCGCCGCGGCTCGTGCTACCCGCTGTAGCGGATGTAGCCTCACCAGCGTTTCTGGACCCTGTCTGCTCGCTGCCAGCATTAGTTGAGCCAGCTGAACCAATCATACAACACACAGATGTAGGCACACGTAAAGAAAACCATTGTAATTGCTACCAAAATAAAGTTACCGAACCAAATGTAGGAACTCAATTTAATCAGCTGGCCAACGCCATCTCGAGCTTGGGGAAGAAGACGACAAAGGTTTGTGATATCTCTAAGTTTGACGGACATGCTGCGAATTGGCTTCTGTTCAAGAAGTCCTACGACCAGTCCAAGGCACATTTTTCCGCTAGCGAGAATATCGCTAGACTTAGCGCAGCGCTCCTTGGTGCCGCTCGAGAAGCAGTCGCCATTCTCCTGGTAGCTGCGGGCGACCCGGAGCAGATCGTGCAGGCCCTGGAGACTAGGTTCGCTCAGCCAGAGGTCATCGTGCTACACCAGCTCTCACTCGTGAGAGCTCTTCCGAAACCAGGTGCGCAGGAAGCCTCTCGTGAACTGAACAGCAGCACTAGAAGAGAAGAGGGTCGCTTCCGAGATAGTCGAGTCCGTTTTCAACATTACTTTAGATCAGATTTCTGTCTCCATCATAGTCCCAGACCACAACCGCTTCAGTAGTTGGCTGCGTCTGCTCAGAGCCACGGCGCGAGTGCATCAGGCAACTAAAGTATTTCGGTCTCTTTTACCTCACACTCCAAAATCATCCGATGCTTCGCTACGATGCGCTTCTAACTTTCCGCTCTTGACTGTTGACGACTTAGACTCCGCGGAACGTCACTTATTTTGTACCGTACAGCGCGATTCATTCTTGGATGAACTAAATTGCATTAACGCAGGGCGCCCCGTTTCGAAAACCAGCCGGCTTAGTCACGTATCCTTGCTCTTGGGGGAAGATCACCTACTGCGCCTGTCAGGTCGCACATCGGCTTCAACCGCCATTAACTCACGCCCGGTTGTTCTCGACGGGAAACATCTGATAACGAGGCTCCTCATCCATTATTACCACGTTCGATACTCCCACGCCAATCACGAGCTCATAGCCAATGAGCTACGGCAGAAGTTCTTTATAATCGGCTTGAGAGTTGCCGTGAGAAGCGTGGCCGCGAGGTGCCAAATTTGTCGGATTCGGAAGGCCTCACCATCACCACCTCCTGTCGGCGATCTACCCGAAGTGCGGATGGCTCACCACGAGCGCCCGTTTACATATGTCGGTCTTGATTACTTTGGCCCTTACCACATCACCATCGGCCGAAGACACGCGAAGAGATGGGTGGCACTTTTCACCTGCCTGACAGTTCGAGCCATTCATTTGGAGGTGGTCGAGAGCCTCTCCTCGGATGCAGCTATATTAGCATTGCGCCGCTTCATCGCGCGGCGAGGGTAGAGGCTAGTAGGGAACGTCAAGAGATCGCTAGATGTGACGCTTAAGGAGAGATCACCACGTGAAGAGACGTTCCTTACGCTCTTGCTGGAAGCTGAGGCCGTTGTAAACTCGAGGCCGCTTACCCACGTAGCTACCGATTCCGATGCCGAGGAGGCTATCACTCCATTTTCCTTCCTGCTGGGCACCTCGTCAAACGACTTGCAAACTCGACGGTTCGACGACAGCGATCTCGCGGCCAGAGCTCAGTGGCGAAAGGCGCAACATTTTGCCGACCGTTTTTGGGAGCGCTTCGTTACAGAATATTTGCCGACATTGGTGCCTCGCCGAGCCTCATCCACTGAATCCCGGGCACTGAAGATTGGGGACGTTGTTTACGTAGCGGACGGGACTCTACCCAGGCGCAGCTGGCCATTAGGGCGCATCGTTACAACATACCCGGGCAAGGATGACGTCGTTAGGGTAGTAGACGTGGCTACGAAAGGGGGGGTCCTGCGTCGACCGGTGAGAAAGCTGGCTTTACTGATCGCCTCCTAATATGCTGGTTTCCTTACCGTCGGGGGCCATGTTGGCGATCCAACCTCTTTTGTACAATTTGTATTTTATAAGTATTTTACTTTATGGTTTTTATAAATATATTAGATGACAGAAATACGTCGTTTCATTTACAAGGTCCTTACCTATGAAATTGGTGTTTTGTATGGAGATTTTGGGGAATTCTGCATTTTCCATACTAACATTATATCAGTTTTCTTCACAACGACAAATCCAGTTATAATATTATTTGCATGTATCATTAGACAAGCTTTAGTAATATGTGTAATATCACACTTCATAAAAATTATTTATCGTTTTTAAGTGAATGCAAAAAAAATGTATTCGGGAGGCACTTAAAAAGAGTTGTCTCCGTGTCCAATTTTAACACAATTAAATTTACAACAACTTATCAAAACAAATCAAAAGAGCTCAAAAATATAGACTATTTTTAGACGAGGTAATTATCTTTTAGGAATACTCTGAATCTTAATAGTTACAGACAAAATACTAAGACCGAATAAAAACACCAATTTCATAGGTAAGGACCCAATATTTGCTTATAGCAACAGGCTCATCACCTGTTACATGGGGACCTACATATCTCGCGAAAAGTGAGTGTTTAACACCTCTGCTTGCCCCGTCGAGGTAAGAGGCGTGATAATATATTATGTTATATTTATTAACAATAAAAAAATAACAAAACAATTTTCATTCATTAGTTTAACACATTTTTAACTATTTACCACGTAACAAAGCTTTTTCTTATTGTTAAAATTAACCACACAACCACCACCGTGGCTGGGTGGCTTAATCGTTCTGTTGGCGACCAGCATCAGTTTTTTTACCTATTTGGACTCGTTTCCAGAAGTTAGTTATCATTTACACTAACCATGTTATTCATTAAAAAATAATAAAGTCTTAGTAAACCTATTTTAGTTACAGAGTGTTTTGTTTTCTTCTTTCAAACACACATCTAAATTAGAAAGAAAGTGCCAAATAAATTTTTAACTAAAATAGGTTTATTAAGCCTTTAATATTTTTGTTAGACGTTTGTAAGAAACAATAACATGTCAGAGAGTTAATAGGCAATGAACGTGCTTATACTAAGGCTTGTTTTTTCTATTATCAACACATACACATAAAAAATATTTAAAATAATATTTTTGTCTCTATCTAACTCTAATAATATACTTTATTTTATACCTTAGGTATAATACTGATATTTCTTCCCAACGAAAATTGCGCATGTTAAAAATGCTTGCGTCGCTTCCCGACGGCTTCCCTTAATGTAAGCGGTGATGTATGACGTCATCACGGAAGGGGGCTTCCATCGAGAGCTTCCATCGCTATCTCATAAGAGTCATAAGCGATCACACGTTAAGCCCCTTATAAACCACAGACACCTTTTAGGAGCGACACGAATAATATAAGAGAAGTTTGAGAAGATTAAATTGCATCAAACTAGATAAACTATTAGCTGAGTAGGAGAAACCGCACGGCTCCGAAATTAATAATGCAATTAATACTAGTAAAAATAAATGTCTCGTACCCACTCATAACTAAAAACTCATAACTGGAGTTAAGGCAGATTAGTAAAGAGTTGCTTCTTTGTATTCCAGTTTTCGATTATGAGTGGGTACAAGGCCAAAATAACTAAACAAAAATATTTTTGTGATAATATTGAGTCCTTACCTATGAAATTGGTGTTTTTTTTCTCTCTTAGTATTTTGTCTGTAACTATTAAGATTCAGAGTATTCCTAAAAAATAATTACCTCGTCTAAAAATAGACTATATTTTTGAGCTTTTTTGATTTGTTTTGATAATTTGTTGTATGTTTAATTGTGTTAAAATTGGACACGGAGACAACTCTTTTTAAGTGCCTCCCGAATACATCATTTTATTTACATTCACTTAAAAACGATAAATAATTTTTATGAAGTGTGATATTACACATATTACTAAAATCATCTGACTAATGATAGATGCCAAATATTATTATCTTTGGATTTGTCGTTGTGAAGAAAACTGAAAAAAATTTAGTATGGAAATTGCAGAATTCCCCAAAATCTCCATACAAAACACCAATTTCATAGGTAAGGACCTAATATTTTTATGTTAGTGTCACCTGTGCAAGGTCTAACCGATTCCATTCAAAATACGTTCATTCTTTAAAAAAATATTCGAAAAACTCAAATGAGGTCGAAAAAGGATCAGAAATATACATAAAATAGATTTCTTTATCCCTCCTATTTTTTATAGGTTCGGGCAAGTGTCTCCAAAGTTTTTCTTTAAATTAAAATCGGAGGTCAGATGTAAGAGTCGCTGGCACAGCACGATAAAGATATAGCTTATATAAACATCCATGCACGAAAACAATTAATGTTGGTATTCATCACACAAACCAACCCAAGAGCTCATGATTTCTATACCACTCTACTTTCAAACCGACAACTGAATATCAAACAACATTTGCCTAAAAATTATCCCACCACTGCGCCGGCAAGAAAACGACATTCTAGCTCTACTCGCTACTCGTTCATCGTTGCCGGTGGGACAACTGTCTTAATGCGTGTCAAAATATTGTTTATAATTTTGTGTTTTATTAAAAAGAACAAGTCAAAAAGCATTTCAAAAAATCCAAAATAGTCTCTAAGGACAATTTTAGTAGTTTTTAAGAAATTAAAATGATATCTCCGTGCTATTCTATTGTAGCTTTTATTGAAATATAATATGAGATAATAACTTGCAAACATAATAAAAATAACTCTGTTTGTGTAGCGAAGTTGAAACAGCACAATAAAGAAGTTCATTCGAAAGATGGAGTCAAACGTATTATAGCAAAACTTAAATGATAATTTTAGAGCAAATACAAAAGTTTTCGCTAAAGGCGCTCGCTTTTAGAGGTATTCTGTGTTCTCCAAACCATATCGTTAGCCTGTAGGGGACACACTGGCTTTTAAGTTGACAAACAATAGAGAATTATTTTTTTGTCAAAAAATACTGTCATCGTATTACATTTACATAAAAATACTTCCCAGTAAACTAGTACATACATACATATAATCACGACTATTATTCCCTAAGGGTCACTCAGAGACTAGGTAAAAGCACCGCAAAAGCAGTCCATTACCATAGCCCGCGTGACAGGTGGCGAGCCCGTCGCCGCTATAAGCTATTGGATGGTTGTGCAGTTCGTCCATTAGTCGCCTTTTACGACACCCAAGGGAAGAGATGGGTTGGTAGTATTCTTTTACTGAGCCGCTACTACACGACTCTTAGAATTCGTTAGATAAATAAATAAATTATACACGCATGCACATACATTAAGATTCCGCTTATATCCCAGTAGTAAGCAAACAAATATCAACAATTATTAGTTAGTAAATGTTTAAGTTGTGTGTGTTTAACATGTTGTTAAATTATGTTAAGCTTTATAACAGACACAATGACTCGCTAAACCTCGCTTTACGTACGTCTGATACCGGTATGGGACTTGATGAAAATGAATGAATAATTATTCTATTCATGAATGGCATAACGAAATGAAATATTTATTCTTTACCTTTTTTTTTACATATGACAGGTAAGCTCTTGACCTTCATCTCACCTGATGGTAAGTGACGATAAGGCCGAAGATGGAAGCGAGCTTCACCTGCAATCCTCAATAACTGAGGAACTGGCTATCTTACCTCTGATTGCCGGAACACAACAATGCTTAAAACATTGTTATTATGGTGACAATTTTAGGTAAGACGGTGGTAGCTAGCCAGGCGGGCTTAAAAGCCCTACCACCAACCAAACCGAGCAGAAAAACTTCTGCCCCCGTGGGTAATCGAACCCGGAAGTCCCAATCAACACCCGGTGGTGCGAACCACTAGACCAGAGAGGCGGTTAAAAACCTGAATCATTGAACGCTGCAGCAATGTGTCACGTATCTAATACATGTTTGTAGCATAATGCTAAGAAGCTGTATAAAGTAACGGTTTAAGTTTGGCGACACGTTAACAGAACGGCCAAAAATAACCATCCTGCCCAATTCCTGAAAACACATAAAGATACCAGAGGAACTATTTAAAAGACCACTTTCTAGTTTCCTTGCAAACCTTTGTTGGTCCTTTATTGTACCATGGGTTTTTCTGTGTGGGAGGAAATGTTTTCTTTTGCTTTTTTTAAAATTATGTGATTGATATTTAATTAAACATGTTTTAATCTACTTTTCGGTAGTAATTTTACTTAAAACGTATCATCACAAATCATAACATAACACATAACATATCATCGCACCTCTTTCCCCGATTAGTAGGCAGAGGTGTGAAACACCCAGTTTTCGCCAGATATGTTAAGTCCCCATCTAACTGGTGGCGAGCCTGTTGCCATGCACTGGGCACAATGTGAGGCAAGCGGTATTCACAATGAACTGTACATAAATTTTATTCAAACTCAGTGGTACAGGCGGTGGGATCGAACCCGCGTTTCCCGCGGCCTCTCGAACGAGTGTGCCCCGTCCGTCCCAATTCGGCTACCGCTGCCTACCGCTGCTTGCCGCTGCATCGCAAATCAATGAGCGCTAAAAATCTTTTTCTGTTGCGGATCGCGCTCTCGTTCGCGATTGCGTAATAAAATAATTAATCGTAAAGAGTCTGAAGAATTTAAAACGATGATATAGAACAATGTATTATTTTAGTTGCCTTTGTCCACTTACTTAGGGCTGTTGACTATCAGTGTCAAGGATTTCTACAATAATCAGTCCTGCGCTGCCTATATCCCTTCAACTGTGGCGGCCATTTTGCGTGAATAGGGCATCTGTGTCGAGTTTCTTCTTGGATCTTCTTCTTTGCGCGTATTTTTAGAATTACGATCTCGAAGTTTTTTAGGGGATCTAACTTAAAATTTACTAGTCTAGTTTTATCTTGAAATGAATAATTAATTCCGATACGAAATCAGGTTGAGCGTCTTTTAATATCAATACCTTTCGTCATAGCGGACTCCGTTACAGAGATGGGTATTTTTTGACGTCCGATCAACATACAAGGGGATAGCCCTTTCTGTGTCGGGGTGTACTTTAGACGTCTTGTAAAGAATAATTATAATAAATATTTTGTAACTCTCTTTTTGCTTATTATCACTTATTACCGTCTTAATTACACATAAAGGCATCAGAGTTAAATAAAATCACTAATTTTTGTTTGATTCATGTTGTGTACATCGTTATAATGGCATATGTCAATTCCTTATGTCATTTTAACTTTAAATTTGTTTTTAAAATACTAGTTTGACTCGTCTTGATCGTGGTTCATAGACAAAACCATAGAGTTAATATACTTTTTAATGCATAGAATTAAAAATGTTCTAAACAAGAATGAATTAAACGTACACAATAGCTAACAGAAACCCGAGCTACTTACATGGTGACGGTCCAGCTCTTAGTGCCACGCCACTAATTCTCATTAAGTTCCAGACGCATTACAAGCGAAGGTGGAAATTTTAGTGTCCATTAAAATAGATACATCGCTCTCTGGCTAGTGAAGAAAGGCGCTGTCTGCACCTCTTAGTAGCTGTATTGACATTGTGTACATCCATTTATTATCTGCATTGAGTATATCTAACCAAAGAAGATGAGATCAAGGCGTTTCCCCTCTGGCCAAAATTATATGGTTTTTTAACTATCCCACGGGAACCCTTTAATTTTCCGGAATAAAAAATATCTAAGATGTTGACCAGGGATGTAAGGTATCACCATGCAAATTTTCATTGAAATCGGTCCAGCCATTTCAGAGATTAGACCGTACAAACATACAGAAGTAGCAACAAATAACTATTCACATCATCAATATAGGTAGTGTATGTAGTGTATAATTATAATTATTGTATTAGTGTATAATATAGTTTATGTATTAATAATTATACGTAATTAGGTAAATATGTAGTGTGTTATTTTAGCGTATGTAGCTCAAGTAATAGTATACGAAGTTTATGATTATTTAATTCATTAACAATCATTTTAATTTGATATTTGTTTGGATTTTAGTGCCCCCACTCTAAATCTCTGTTTGGCCCAAAGGTTGACTGGGAGAGAGAGATGTATTATCGTTAAGTCCGCATTATGTACAAGTGTTTTTTATTATGGACATTAAATATTAAATAAATAAAAAAAATAGACGAACCGATAGAGAAACAAAAAAATTTAATTTTGTATTTTCCCTCTTTTTACATCCCCCTGACTTGATTGTAACTTTTTTTTTCTATGTACAGATATACTACAGTCTTATTATTTGTATAGATTTTGTTAATTTCGTAAGCATTATTTGCCAAATACAAATCTTGACTATAATAATTCAACCCATTTCAGCCGTGATCATTTAGGTCAACGAAATTTCCCAAGATTTTCAGTTGTTCCTTGACCATTGTGCAGCCAGTGCCAGTGCCATTATACTTAAGTAATTACCAAGTAGTTCCCAAGGCACTAATAAATTTATACTGAAAGTAACTCGACCCGGGACTCGTAAGTAGTATAGTGAAAGGGGCCACATAATGTGGATTTAACTATATTTGCCTCAACAGCTCCTATACTATTATGTGTTGGATCAGAATTTCCATATAGGTTCAAATGTCCTACAAGAAATAGTTCAAATCATCGAACTATTTCTTGTTGACTTATATAAACTCAATCAACATTTCGTGCTATTTCTTATATGTATAATTTTCTATGTATTATTTTTTATTTAGAATTGTATTTGAATAAAACTTATGTGCAGTTATGATTGTGCATACCGCTTGCCACACATAATGTCCATGGGGACTTAACATATCTGGCGATATGTGTGTGGAGGCGGTATGATATGTTATACTATGTCATTAAATATTTTTGAACGCAACGTACGCAGCCCTAACACATTAAATGCATTGACAGCAAATCCATTTAAAAAAATAGTAAAACACTGAATTTTGTGTTTATTTTGTGCTATTTCTCTTGAATTTTGTATGAACGTGCAGCTATATTAGTAAGCGTATAATAAATAATAAATATCTACAAACATTCACACCTATCAACTAGCCCCATTTTAAGCAACTAATGCTGCTTGTGTTACGGACACTAGATGACTGATAAATATATTTAATAGATAAACACACATAAATATTCTGAATATATATATAAATATATAAAAACATCCAAGACTGGAGAACAAATGCCTGAAAATTCATCACCCAAACATTTGCCTCCACCGGGGATCGAACCCAGAACCTCTCGAGATGGCGACGCCTTGAGACCGGCATATAGACCACTCGACCACGGAGGTCGTCAAATGTATCGTCGTATGTAAGATTTTTTTAAAATACCCACTCGTTTAATTACCTGTACATATTTTGTAATTTACAGTTACATAAATTACTATAATCATAATCGTCTCCTAGAACACTATTAGATAATAATTACATACACTTGTCAGCAAATAAACCGGGCCACTGGCTACCTTGAACGCTGATTCGATTATCTCACATTATACATTGTTATGTCTCACATTACACTTACAACTATTAAAGTTATACCTATAAAAATCATTTCGTGTAGAATGAAATGACCACAAATTTATTCAAAAATACCGTCATTCACATAATAATCAAGCAACAAACATGAAACAATGAATTTGCTAATATCGACTTGAGTTCGTTATAAGTTTTCTTTTTTATACAATGAGGGTATTCGGAGATTTCTTACGATTTCTTAGTTGTTGTCCATTGTTTACTTTACTTTATTATTGTTTAAAAAAACAACAATTTGCAAAACAAACGACTCTATTGTATATTGTACTCGATTGTAAATTTAAATAAACACTTAAGAAATTAATTAATCCCTAATGAGTTTCATATCATTTTAATCGACATGAAGTGCACCTTTTGTAAGATAACTACTTAAAGTTGTAAGTTTTATACTTTAAAAAAAATCTAATCTGAGTTCCAAGGTAGCGGGTGGCCTGGTTTATTTGCTGTCCAGTGTATATTCCTACTATAATGTAACATTTTATTTATTACTTACATCTGTATTTTAAAGCAATAATATTTAAAACGCTTTATATTTTCCTTTCCATACCTTCTGTGTAGATCCAAGACGTAGATTTTACGTCCCGTATGTCGTGAAAGGTAATACCCTGACCTAGAGTTCAAAGTAATGTTAGGGTTATCAACACTGCGCACTGTGCGCATTCGTTAGCGGCTGACCTATAGCAATAAGGATCTTATGGGCACTATATTTTACACTTAAGTATATTGTTTAGAACTTTTAATAATATTCATTGCATTTTTTTTTTAAATAACATAAGAATGAGTATATCAGGGGATGCCTGTAAGTTGCTCCAGTGATAGAGAAGTTGAGAGAAAAGCGGCTGTCGTGGTGTGGACATGTTTTCAGGAGAGAGAATGAGCATGTAACGAGAAGAGTTATGAATATGAGACTGGATGGTAATGCAGGGAGAGGAAGACCAAAGAAGAGATGGATAGATTGTGTGAATGAGGACATGGCTAGAATGGGAGTGAATGTTGATATGGCGTGTGATAGGGGAGAGTGGAGGAGAAAGACTCGTTGTGCCGACCCCAAATTAAATTGGGAAAAGGGCAGGATAATGATGATGATGACTAGACATGATTGTCAATAATATCTAAGTTAGTCGTCAACCTATATACGTCCTACTGCTGGGGACAGACCTTCCTCGTGGAGACACTGATGAGGAGTATGGGCCGTAATACCACGTATAAATAAAGATAACTTCATTATCAGTTTTAAAAAAAACTTTAATAAACTTTTTTCTAAAAAAAACCCTTTCTGTTTTGGGATGAAATAAAATAAATGTTAAAATAATTTCATTACGTTTTTCATGTTTGAAACCTAATGGTTCACAGATAAATTTTATTTTCAACAATGACTAAATCGACTAGAAGAATAAATCCATCCATATCCGATTCTCGGTTTCAGTAAGCTTTTTTGAGAAACCTGAGTAAATTAAGCTATTTTAAATATGTAAGGTAGTTGGCTCCAGGGCCCAGAACAATTTTCCACCCTGTATATACGAGTATGTTTACGTCGGCAACCCTCTCAGATTAGGAGAATGAATAATGTTTGCATCACTGCCACGCTGAAGGACGGAGGTACCATAAGTGTTACACAGGTTTTTAAGCAAACTCACATTATTGTTTCTCCTGATATAATGTAAAATTACGTAATTTTTTTTTTAAAGAAAAGATAACTTGCTGTGTCCGCGACGACGTTCGCGTGGCTATTGATGTAACACCGATAGAACTTTAAAAAAAGACGTGTGGCACTCGGGGACTGCCGCGGTAAAGCTATTGCATAGCATTTTGTATCAACTTATGCAATTATAATTTTATTTATTGTTTTTTTTACAAAATGCTTAACTTAACATTCGTACTCTTATGTAGGAAAATGTTGACTATTAGTAGTTGAACTAAAACGTCTAAAGATTAAAATTATAAAATTCAGACATGTACATATTTACGTAATTCGTCACTTACCATCAGCACCCCTTTTATTTCACGTCACCACCCCTAGTATTGTAAACCTCTCTCTCTCTCTCTGCGCGCCCCAAGCGGAAAACAGTTGTAAACCACAAAGCCACACCTCCTTGCGCATCGGAGTGGGGAGCGTGAGGTTTTTTCGTTACGGAGCGTGAGGTTTTTTCGTTACGGAATTTCTGGATTCGGTCCCAGCGCTCAAGGCCCGCGATAGAAGCTATGCAATAGCTTAAAAGTTTTTGTGAGCAAAAAACAAGGCAAAGTTAACAAACTTTGCATTGTTTTCTTACAAAGTGCTCTACATTACATTCCTACCTCTTATTAGCAAAATGTTGATTGTTAATAGTTAAACTAAAACCTCTAACTAATAAAATAATGTAAATAACATTTCTTGTCAGTGTCATCTGATTAATTGTTGTCATGGTGATAAATCTCTGTTGTCGTGTAATTATTTTACAATGCCGACAAATTTTAAAATCGAAATGAAATTACATTTTGACGGAATATGTCACATAATACTCGGTCGAGCAGATATTGATAAACACGGTTACACCCGCACATTACCCGATGTCATGGGAATATCGGGATAAAAAGTAGCCTATGTCCTTTTTCAGGCTCTAGACTATCTGTGTACCAAATTTCAATTGAATCGGTTCAGCACTTTTGAAGTGAAAGCAAGACAGGCAGAGTTACTTTCGCATTTATAATATTAGTATGGATTAACAATAGAAATGAGAACGCACCGTATGAATCTGTGTGTCTTCCGCGTGAAATCAAAACAGAATACATCATAAAAATCTTTGTTCACCACTCGAAGTCGTGACGCATCAATCACTCATTCCCTCATCATCATCTGAAGGACACTCACAGCTGGACATTCCCACAACTTTTACCAGATCGTTAGGCCTCCTACAAGTAGAAACATATAACTTCGATGTTGACCGGTAGCCAATCGGCGCTAAGTATCTCATCTCATCCGTAATCGGCGGCCGCTGATTGGCGCCATGTCAGTACCCCATGCACAGCTATTGGCAGCTATCGCCTTCACGTAACGGTCACGCCCTATCAAGACCAAAGATTAATGCCGCTACTTATACCAACATTGAGCCTTCCAGTATGTGGTCACTTGAGACCCTCTTTTGACCCCTAACGGCTGAACTGACTTAGCAAAATACCCTGCCCAATGACACATAAAGATCGCAATTCGAGAACGTAATGCGTTCCATTTAACCACAGAACATTTACATATATAAGGCAAGTATAACCAATTGTATTGAAACCAAGCGTGTCAACTTTTTAACGTCTACTGTGACGTCACAGCCGTGATTTGGAGACGGGTGATCCTAACTGATTGAAAGATACCGATGCCGCCGATATGCTTATCGCATAAGGCATTTTTTTAGTTTTTAAAACGCTTTTATTATTGACTTAAGCTTGTAACAAAAAGCAAGCAACACAGCGTCATCATTTAAAATGCTTCGCTCTATCGTAAACTAAAAGAATTTGCATAAAGAGCTTATCTTAATTAAATTCTACGTGCTACAGGTACTGAGAACTAATGCGAATCAGTTAAGACTCTACAACCACTAAATAAGGTAGGAATTCGATTGAAAAATTACCTCAGTAACTTTGTTATTTCAGACAAAAATATTAAGCAAAAACAGATGTAATTGCTGAGTGATAAGAAATGTTTTCCGTTAGCAATGCGATTAGAAATATGGTGTCTTCAGTACAAACTTGGGACAATAAAATAAAACGCTCAACACTCACGCAGTTGTTTATGTTTTGTTCTTTAATTTGACTTTTTAATTAGGAAGCAGCTTTTCTGGCATCTAATCTTCTTATAAGATTGACCAAATTAAAATTCCTTAAGTCTTTCTTATTTTTGCAATTCGTCTAAACACTGTTGTTTTGCATCATAATAGACTGAAGTTACGCTTAAATTTTAGCAGGAGATAAAAAATAATTCAGTATTTATTTCGTACTTTAGTCACCAAATGTTAAAAATTTTTTTTCCTGCAGTCAGGTCTTAAATGACAGCGAGGAAACGACAGTGACTTAAACAAAAACGGTACTGATTTACAGGTTTTATGACTATTTCTATAATCACCAAAGTGATAAAACCTGGATGAAGAAGTCGTTTTTGTAATTCTTGATAATTTTTTGATACTCTTTCATTAGACCCATTAATTTATCATCCTTACACGACATGTATTGTTTTTTTTTCTTCGCTACATAGCATTGATATCTGAAGCGGCTTCAGTGCTAGCAAACTCCTTGCACACAGCTGCGCGGGCCGCACGCGCATAAACAAAAGACTTAAGTACGAAAAACTAAAATTTTCTTTACATTGCACCGAGCCTTTAGCGCTATATTTGCGTTCATTGGTTCCCTTGCTGTATTATGACTATAGCTTAAATTATGTAATTCACATGCAAGAAAGGATTCACTCTATAAATCATATCGATTAGAAACACAATTACTCGTAGTTGGTAGAAAAGAACACTACCAACCCATCTCTTCCCTGGGTGTTGTAAAAGGCGACTAATGGACTTAGAACTGCACTACATCCAATGGCTTATAGCGATACGGCTCACCACCTGTCACGCTGAGTGCAGTCACTGCTTGGTGAAGCGCGGACTACAGGTGGACTGCTTTTGCGGTGCTTTTGCCTAGTCTCTGACTAACCTTTACGGGATAATAGTCGTGATTATATGTATGTATGTGGTAGAAAAAAATACCAAAGATACCTCAAAAAAAATATATAAACCCTTAGTACGACGTAAGTGCTTCACGGAGAGTTATCAGCTTTTGAATAATAACAAAACTACATATTTTCTATAACGTATATTGACTATATTGTCTAAATGTGTATTTATTTTAATGATACGAAAGAGATTACTAAATAAGCGTGCGGACCGTGTAGTTAGAGTCGCTGCGCTTACGCCAGCGCCACTAGCTTGGTGCACTCTTAAGCGCGCCCTCCATGGGCATATTACCTATATGTATTTTATTAAACTAATAAATAGGAAGGAATAATCGAAGATTTAATGAATATGACGACCTCCGTGGTCGAGTGGTCTGTATGCTGGTCTCAAGGCGTCGCCATCTCGAGAGGTTCTGGATTCGATCCCCGGTGGGGGCAAATGTTTGGATGATGTATTCAGGCTTTTGTTCTCCAGTCTTGAATGTTTATAAATATTTATATATATTCATTATATTTATCCATCATCTAGTGTCCGTAACACAAGCAGCATTAGTTGCCTAAAATCGTTGCCTATCAACTAGCCCCTAGTTGATAGGTGTGAAAGTTTGAAATCGTGACGTGTTTCCTCCTTTGTAAAGCATGAGTTCCTTCAAAAGAGGAGTGAAAAGGCATCTTATAAGCCAGCATGCTAGAGGTCGCTAGGCCTGCATCCTTTGGTCCTGCCCTAGCATCCTTCGCAAATGGACTTATCTACTGCTACCATCAGGTGGTGTTAAGTCCTTTGCTGGGCTGATTATAAAAAAAAGAAGATATTTATTATATGACCACCCTGGTGGGCCCGCCAGCACCTCCTCTTGTCAAATCAAGGCAAACCCCGACTATGCTCATCTGATCTCCGTACTTCCGAACAAAAACTCCAAAGTAATTAACTATTGTGATTGCTCCCTAATATTGGGTCCTTACCTATGAAATTGGTGTTTTTATTCTGTCTTAGCAATTTGTCCGTAACTATTAAGTTTCAGAACATTCTTATAAAATAATTGCCTCTTCTAAAAATAGACCATATATTTGAGCTCGTATTATTTAATTTGATAATTTTTTGTATGTTTTATTGTGTTAAAATTAGACACAAAGACAATTAATTTTAACCGCCTCCCGAATACATCATTTGATTTGCATTAACATAAAAACGATGAATAATTTTTTATCAAGCGTGCCCACACACATATTGCTTAAGCTTGTCTAATGATACATGCCAAATATTATTATCTCTGGATTTGTCGTTGTGAAGAAAACTGATAAAATGTTAGTATGTAAAATGCAGACATCCCGAAAATCTCCATACAAAACACCAATTTCATAGGTAAGGACCTAATACATACGTTCTAAATCTAAATGGATGTACCCCATTGCTTGTTTTCTTCGTATGATTTTTATCAGTATTTGCAGCAATACGCAGTGTCTTGATACAATGCTATTTTGTCGGTTAAGTGTTATGCAAAATGTACATAACAGACGAGTGCCAAGTAGGAGCTCTATACGGGTACTGTCGCAGCGAGAACTGCTCCACTAAATTTTGTATTTATTAAAAATGTGTGCTAATAGTCAAATAAAGTTTTCAGTTAAAAAACATTTCACATAATTCTATTTTATTGTCAATAGAATTGTTGTTTTATGGAATACTATTTTCTTTCTCATATGTAATATATATTTATTTTTTCAAACAATACGGTTTTTACCACTTAAATAGGATCTCGTTGGCGTAGTTGTTAGTACGCTTTGGCCAACCAACCTGCATTTGGCCAGCGTGGTTCGGCCCATACTCCTCATGGGGAAGTACATGAGGAGTATGGGCCTGTACCCAGCAGTGGGACGTATATAGACTGAGGGTGAACCACATAAACTCATCAGTCAGAAAATTCATTTTTGGATTAGATATGAGCATATGAAATTTATTCTTCTTTCTACCCTTTTCTGAGGGAAAAGGGTAGAAAGAAGAATAAATTCGATAAAACGCCACAACATGTCTTCCCGTTTCACTCCCCTTTGTCACTCCTTGCTTTTTATTTTGACAGGTAAAATATTTATACAGATAATAAAACTGTAGAGGTCGAATGTCAGTTTTTTTTTTGTTTCTCTGTCGGTTTTTCTGTTTGTACAGGCTAATCTCCGAAATGGCTGGACCGACTCCGGTCCGACCCGCAACAGCTAGTAATATAGAAATTTTATTTTAAGCCACTTGTCAGTTCGACTGTCCATACGTTTACACTGCATATGGACTAAACTTCCGGGTTCTGACGACAATGTAGCCGAGTTCTTGTCGGCCAAGGAGTGGAAAAATACACTTATCTTGTTTGCTTACGGTGTTCTGCGAACGAGCAAAGCAACACTGTAACAAAGTTTTAAGTTTCTTCATTAACCAGACAATGTATGCTATATTATAAGCACATCATGTTTTCCACAGCAAAAGTGTCAAGTTTTTAAGTAGTTTTGAGGCGGGGGATCCAAACTGATTGAAAGATACCGACGCCGATGTCACTACGCCAATTATCACACATTGAGACATTTTATTATTAATTTTTGCAGCGTCCGAACGCGCGCAGACTAGTTAGCACCGGTCAACCCCGACGTTTGGTCGGGGTTTTCGAACGGGTGTTATTTAAACCGTCAGCAAAATATTCGGTTATAAAAATACAGTTGGTTAGCTGTCATAATTAATTGGGCAGCAGTACGAGTATAATGTTATCGGAAAGCAGCTCTAATCATTTTGCTGCGCAAATAATTATATTGTTGACATAATATTTCTTTGCTGCCCAAATGATTTTTCGGCTTACCATTTTTGTTGCTGACTAAATGCGCGAACACGCACGCAAATGCATGTACCTACTGTACATGCATTTGCGTCATCTATGTAAATGTATATCTGTGGTCATAACGCATGTTTGTGAAAGTTAGAGAAATATTTTACAAAATTCGTGAAAGAGAAACAACGGCATTTCAAAAGCACTGCTTTAAAAACTCTTGACAACATTATATAAATATAAAAAAAAAAAAAAATAGAGTTTTTGGCGGCATTCAACTATGGCGGACGTGATTTTTATTTCGATGATTGTAATATTGTACGGAGTGGATATTGTTACGTAAAATCAGTGTAGTTTTATGTAATAAGTGTCTGTGATGATGTGCAATATGGAGGATTATCGAAATAAACGTCAAGTGGTGTGAAAAGTGATGAGTTTTTTATCGTGGTAATCCACCTCATCCAAGTAGCACCACAGTGTCTGCCATCAATCGTTTGACGCCAAACTCTCGCAAGATGCATTGAAATGCATTACACTAGCATTTCAATGCAAACTTCTGAAGAAATATATACTGAAGACTTGGCTGTATGGGCTCTGTTCCCTTTGCCTTCCCTACGTGGGAGAATTTTACAACAAAAAAAAATATTTTATGATCTTTCTCAATGAAAAAACTACCAAGAAAATACCGAAGTGTCCCAAAAGTAACAGAGTTTCATCTCACTATCAAAGGGCATAAAGTACGTTTTAACTCGGACTTAGTTATGGTTATTTTAGCTATTAATACAGTTCTACCCTATATAACTAATTTAAACTTGAGAATTCTCAACATAAACACGGGTTACCCGTTTATTGTTACTGGTGCAGTAATACTCTTGGGGCAGCATGAGCTCGATTCGTTATAAATTTTGCGTAAAACTGAGTTAACCTTGTTTAACTTGTAACGCTCATAACGAAGTTACTGTTAAACTTAGACTGAGCACAAACACATGGCGATGGACGTTGAAGTGGGGATTAATAATCCTGATGGAGAAAATAATCATTTAACTATAGCAGATATAGTGCACCTAGGAGATTTAATTTATTTAGACCAGAGGTTTCCAGACTTATTTTTCTCATAGACCACTTTCAAGATTCTTCTGGTTCCGGTGGACCCCGTGCAGCTACATTTCTATGAATATGTGAAGACAATAAGACTCCTGTCGAGTCCTAGACCACTTTGGGAACTAATGATTTAGACGATCCCCGTGGTAGAGTCTGTACGCCGGTCTCAAGGCGTCGCCATCGAGGGGTTCTGGATTCGATCCCCGGTGGGGGCAGATGTTTGTGTGATGAATACAGGCATTTGTTCTCCAGTATTGGATGTTTATATATGTATTACATAAAATATGTATTTTTCTATTAAATATATTTATTCGTCATCTAGTTCGTATCCGTAACACAGGCGTAACACTACAATAATATCACTTCATGTTTAATGCAGTGTACACTGAATAAATAACAAATAAATTCATTTTAAAATGGATACAGAAAAGTCAGTAATGATAGAAGAGAATTCTTAATCGGAAAGAAGGCAAACATTTATGAAACTCCTTAAAAAAACATGTTTTACTCCAACAAATAAAAAGTTATATTTTAGGGATTAGCAACGTGAAGTGGTTAGAATATTATTTTCCTTTTGGCCTAACTACTACTCACCATTACGTATTGCAGTCATTTGTTAACCAATATAAAAATAAAAAGACTTTGCGAATACAAACTCTGATAAGCTTTAATTCTATCTGAAAGAGATGCTGCTGAATAGGTCGAAGAGTTATCTATAAATATAATATAACGAGTTATCTATAAATATAATATAACTGCAGAGGGCTCAAAATCAAGTCAGGGTGATGTAAAAAGAAGGAAAATACCAAAAAAAAAATTTAGTTTTTTGTTTCTCTGTCTGTTTTTACGGGCTAATCTCCGAAATGGCTGGACCGATTTCAATGAAATTTTCCCTGCTTATTTTGGAAAATTAAAGAGTTCCCGTGGGATACCTAAAAACTATAGTAACCGCGGACGAAGTCACGGGCAACAGCTAGTATTTATTAAAATAATGAAATGCGAGTACAAAATAGCCCTAACAACCAATTTGCCAGGTGGCTTCCAGTCATTAATTATACATAGAAGAACTCGCCACCACAGCCAGAAGCGAACTGATCGATAGCGAAGTGTTTTCCAACGCAATCAAATGCACTAGCCATATGGTGTTTAATTTATGAATTTTCAACCGGAGTTCAGAAAATAAGAAACAATTTTGAAATAACTGTTGTTTCTCAAGCTCTTTTCAAAGTTATATTAACCTTTTGACCGCCGGAGTTGCGATTAAGACAAATAATTTATTCTTGTTAGTTTCTCGAGGTCGTATGTCTTCATCATTAGCGTATATTTGTCCACTGCTGGACATATGCCTCCCCTGCGCCAGAACTTTCGATTCTCGGCCTTTCTCATCCAGCCCACACTAGCCAACTTATGAATATCGTTATGCCACTGTCACAGGGCGTCCAACACTTCGTTTACCGAGTCGCGGTCTTCACTCAAGAACTTTAGGACTCCAAGGACTCTTTAGGCCGTTAGTTCTACGGCAGCCGTGACCAGCCCACTGCCAATTCAGCTTGCTAATACGGTGGGCAAAGTCAGTGACTTTAGTTCTTTGTTGGATCACATCATTTACGAAACTCCGAGCATAGCCCTTTCCATAGCTCGCTGAGCGACTTTAAACTACTGGACTAGTCGAGCCGTGAGTGTCCACGTTTCGCCACCGTAGTGAACGCAGTGGTCGAAAACTTCCGACTAAACATTGAGAGATGGGTAACGAGAAGACTTTACGAAGCTTACGAAATGCTGAATTCTGCTGTAAATGAATTCTTCTATTGGGTTCTCTCTCGAAGGTGTTCCTACCTAATTTGAGCGTATATAAAAACCTAAAAAAGTCCAATATCTTTTTATTTGCAAGTTACTAAATGACTTAAATGTGAGCTGATGATGTTAATCTGTAAGCTTATTTTATGAGGTATCATCGCCCCTTGGGAGGAGGGAGGTCGTTATTACTTGGATTTCTAGTACAAACTATGAATAATTTGATTAAAAAAATTGTCTCGTCATCAGCCTATATACGTTCCACTGCTGGGACAGGCCTTCCTTATAGGAAAACACACGAGGAGTATGGGCCGTAACACCACCACGCTGGCCCAATGCGGGTTGGTGGGTAGAAACGGTCACAAATGCGACCGGGACCAACGGCTTAACGTGCCTTCCGAAGCACGGAGGAGCTCGAGATCACAAAGTCTTGGTCACCCATCCACGGCCTGACCATGGCGAAGGTAGCTTTATCTTCGATCGAAGCCAAAGCGCACTGAAAAAAATTGTCTGAGAAGATAAAATCAGTAATCATCAATTGCCTTATTCTTACTTAGTCTTCAAAGGCATAATTTCGAGTTGTTGCCTTTGTTAATGGGCAACGTCGGCTTGATCCAGGAAACTCTTTTCACAGCAAGATTTTCTAAAATCTTGTAATAATGACCCTAAAATCTCGTGAACCCACGAAAGGTCACAAGGGTCCATAAATAGGGACGTAGGTTAGGTAATAATTGAGCCAATATTTCCACCTAACCTCTCAAAAGCCCATCAAAGAAACCCATAAAACTTATCTGTTTCCACAAGTTTTTCGTCTCTTAAAAGCTTTTAGCCTAGTAAATATCTAAAATGGGATCCGTCGCGTGCTACAGCAAGTGTAGATTGTGATTGATTATAGCACTGAGGAACCGCCGCTGGAGGACATCGGCTTGTATGCTGAAACCATTACGATGTTCACAGCATGAAAAATGACGTTCGCAAATTGACATACTGTCGAGGAATATTTATCGGAGTGCGTCCAGTTCGTGTGCGGATTCGTGGCGGAAAATGAGCTGTATTCAACTGGAAAACTGTTGAGGTTGATGGGTGTAGGAAGGAAGCTTTTGCTTCTCTACAATGGGTACTTGTGAACCTACCGGAGCTCGGTGGCGTACGCTTTGGCTTTCGATTGAAAACAAAGCTACCTTCGCCATGGTCAAGCTGCGGTAAGTGACCTAAACTTTGTGATCTCGAGCTCCTCCGTGATTCGGAAGGCACATTAAGCCGTTGATCCCGGTCGCTATTGCAACTGTTTCTACCCACCAACCCGCATTGGGCCAGCGTGGTGGTGTTACGGCCCATACTCCTCATGTGTTTCTGTGCCCAGCAGTGGGACGTATATAGGTTGAGGACAGAACCTACCCCGCTACCACATAATAATGCTTGTTTTCTGTGATTCCATATTTCGACAATTAGGTGTTACTTTTCTTTCCACTCTCTTTGGAGCCTATGCGAACCGTTAATTTCTACAATGACCCAATGTGGATTAGTGTGTCCAACATACTGCTTTACATGCCTTCCAGAATAAAAGAGCTCGAGAGGTTCTAGGTTCGATCCTCAGTGGGGGCAAATTTTTGTGTGATGGATACAGGCATTTGTTCTCCAGTATTGGATGTTTAATAATATATATTGTATATTTTCTGAATATTTACATGTATTTCTAATAGTTATTATATTATTATAAATATCTATACTTATATTATAATTGCGAGAGTAACTCTGTCTGTCTGACTCGCTTTTACGTCAAAACTACTGAACCAATTTAACCGTGGTATACAAATAGTCTAGAGCCTGAGAAAGGACACAGGCTACCTTTTATTCCAATATTACCATGGCAACGGGTGCCATGCGGGTGAATGTTAAAAAATTTAAATAACGCCTCCCAGAAAAATGAAGGACAAAATTTACGTTACTATGACCTTTGCTTCTAATAATAGAGTAGGAGTAAATTTACAATTCCACCAATTGAGGCTACTGTTCCAATTTGAAAAAATATTTCAGTGTTGAATAGCCTATTTATTGAGGAAGGCTATAATAATCATTTTTATTGACCACATTGTAACACATACGTTACATTTGGCATGTCACTATTTTTACAATATAATAAATCGATTCTGAAATAAATTAGTAATACAGTATTATAATAATTGTCTATGGAAATAAAACAGTAACAGTACAAAATTCAACAGTATACAAACAAACAAACCGTTCAGCTTTCACCACACCACCAAACCACCAAACCATCACACTATCTCAAAGTAACTATTCTACGTGGACGAAGTCGCGGGCAAAAGCTAGAATTAAATATATCCGTAACACAAGCAGCATTAGTTGCTAAATATAGTGATTTCCTGAACAAATTCTTTTTCTCAATACTTTGCCAATGCCCTTCTCTCTCAACAATTAAAATTTAACTGTTACTCTCATAAATTCCGTAATCTGTCAAAAATAACATAAAACAAAGATACTGTATCCAAACTTTCTGAGTCTCCTGAAGCGGATGCAAGTCGTTTCCTAAGTCAAAACTTAGTCAGACGCTTCAAACCTTACGCAAATTTGATAGCGATTAAAAGTTCTAGCACTAAATCCAATTATTGACAGGAAGTAGGGCGAACAACGTGCCTCTACTGGCACAGTCAGTTCTTCTATGATTGGTACAATCTGAGAATTTGTTGGGTGTTAGGTTGTCTGTGATTTGAGGACAGGAAGTCTCCTTTGAGTCCAGAGGGAACTGTGAAGTAATGAGCTAAATGAAACACGCTTGGTATAATCGTATTGTTGGAAGCTGATAGAACTGAAAGTCAAATCGTCAATGTTTTTAGTTTTGCATATGATGTGTTATTTGATTTTATGTAGATACTCATTTTTTTTTACTCATAAGTGGTACAGTGTTTTGTTTAGGTTATATCGGGATTTATTCTTCATATCACCTGGCACAGGTAAACAGTATAATAAAATTCCTATGTGACAGAGAGGGAGTCATATAACTCATATAACATGCATCGTCATTAAACATGTAAAGCAAGCGTTCGGAACAAACATTTAATAGTATGTATTTTGTACAAAAATCCGCATAATTTCTAGACAATACCTACTCATGTGTCAATGGTACTGAAAATATCTCTTTGAAAGACCATCCAAAGAAGATCCATAGATCTTAACAGATAGTAATAGGCTGTCGGTCGTGATGGTCTATGAAATATCTGTGCCGTGTGGTCAAGATTTTGGTAAACAATCAATACGCATACGCACACAGCCGACAGACATAGCGTGGACATTGCGTCTGGGGTTTGACGGATTTTGACCATGCGTAGTAATTGTTAACATGACGCGTTATAATTACATTAAAATTATTTTTATTAAAAAAAAGTAAAAATAAATTTCTACAAACACGTTCAAATAGAATTTCTGCAGCAATCCCTTATTTATATTTATTGAACCCTCCCCCCTTTGAACCCTTTTGATATGACTAAACTAATAGCATATTAAAAAGCCTCAACCACCTAAAGTAAACAATATTTTCAATAATCGAATAGTATTTCGTAAAGAATTTCTTCCATTTTATTTTAAATTTTTACCAGCCAGCTCAGTAAAAAGTCCACATTCAGTCTTCACCTTGTCAAATCAAATAGAAGCAGCCAGCCTGAAGATATAAATGGCCTGTGTCCAAACAGCTCCTATGTGGCTCACTACGGCAATGTCACTCGGACGCTTCCGAGGATGTGGCTTGCTATTTCCGACTTGTAAGTTGTATATCGGGGGTGACGTCAGACCACGCCAAAAGGCGAACAGGAAAAATATATGGCATTTGTGTTTAATGGTAAAATATATTAAATACATTATTTAAAAGCAAGTTTACAATAACTATACATCATTGATTGATGAAATGATGCAACTAATAACTAGAACAATTAAAATTAAGTGGTACATGAGCATTTCTAAATTTGTCTTTAATCGGAATTTTATTGAAGCCTTTATTATGCCAAGGGAACGATAAGCCGTATTGGTTAGATGGTAAGGAATGATTATGACTATAATTATAATAGAAGCTGTAGATGATTGTTGAAAAAGGGAAATAACCTCAGTCTATTTTATTTCATATGACTTCTTGTTTATTTATTTATTAGGTACACCAAAAGCTCACATATTTAACAAGGTAATAAATAAATTGGTACAGGGTTTTAGTCTGATATGTGGGCCAATTACAGGTGAACACAACTTTTATGAACAGAACATCGAAATTATTTTTAATAACACAAACAAACAAAAAAGATAATCCTGTTAGGGAATGAAAAATTTTGCAATCAGTAATAACATTACCTTTAACTCAGCACAGTAGAAACCTGTCTTTTAAATTGAACAAAAGAGCCAGAGAATACATCCACACCATTACTGATCTCATTATAGGAAGAACATTTTGCCTGTGACAATGTCCTTTCAAAATTATCATATTGACAAGAAGATTATTTTCTCATTATAATAATAACTATAAGGAGAAGCGGCAGCCGATCTGACGGACGGGGCTACTCGTTTAGTCGTTTGAGAGGTCGCGGGACTCGCGGTTCGATCCCTCCGCCTGTACCACTGAGTGAATGAAGCTTATGAATATCGCTTGCATCTTATTGCGCTCGGTGCATGGCAATGACACGCCTCCTGTTTCATGAGACCGTTATCCGGCAAAATGTGGGTGTTATCCGTTATCCGGCAAAATGACACCTCCGCCTACTCCGTCGACGAAAGAGGCGTGATGATATCTTATGTTAATAGTAAGGATACAAATAATTTTACTAAAGCTACTGAATTGAACTTTCTATAGATCAAAATAGAATAATGCGTCCCGAAAGCCAAAAATAATTGGCCCTTGTAAATCGAATAATGATCGTAACTAACGGAAATCTGGAAATAGCAATAACGAGGGAAACTAAAACAATGAATAAAGTCTATTTCAGTTATTTTCCTCGTACTAACGCTGAGTTATTGTATAAATTATAACTTTTCAAGTTTAAATGTGCGTAGGAGCAAAGGCTGACCACGCATTATAGACCAGACAAGAAGAAAGAGGTAGACAATGTTTATTGTGAGACGAAAGAATTTATGTGAAGGAAGCTTGCAGGGTTCCTTGCCAATACCTTCTATTGCCAGTTGTGAAAAGATTCGTTTCGCTCAAATTCAAAAAGCATTTGGTGTGTAACGAGGCGCTATATCAGTATTAACGACTCTTTGCTGTTATTGCGGCTCGTCTCTGGCCATTTCCTCTTTGTTTCTGTTTTTTCAAACTAAACATCTGTCTGTTTTGTCATTGTTTTGGTCTCCAATTTTCATTACTAATTAATAATATAACTTAAAATATATCATAAAATAAATAAATTGTTATAAATTAAATTTAAGGAATTTGTGGAGTATCGTACAATAAATTTCGAAAGTACCTTAAATAACTATGTAAGTAGCCCTACCTTTTATAATTATCTCAAAGTTTTTATGTTCTGTGTTTTGTGTAATTTACCTTTTATAAATTGTTTCAGTGTGCCTTAGTTTTTTATTAATAAACATACAAAGATATAGTGACGACAAAGAGAATCTTTTATTTAACCTCCGGCATCCACCACGTCACAGTAGACGTCATGAGTTATGAACAATGAGGAGCAATACTAAAAGCTCGGAGCAGATGGCGCTCTAGACGACTGGTCTTTAGACATTTCTTTTTAATCTGTGACTGTGCCTTGTTTACTTCGAGTGTCAAGTGTGTGGTTGCGATTTTTATTTGCCTTGAAATTTTTAATACGCAAAGCATTTTCCCACTTTTTCCTTGTATTGGATCCCTTGGAAATATATGGACTCCTACATTTTTACAAGATAATGCACAACACTGAGTCATTTTGAAATAAAGTGATTTAATTAAAGATGTTTACAAAACTTTTCAAACTTTCCAATGACAGCTCCAGAAAGTACCACAGATTAGAGAGAATACGAAAGTACACTTACTCCTACGCCACCTATCGGGATAAAAAGTCAGTACTGCTCCTCATTATTTTAAGTGTTTTTAGGGTATGTTTTATAATCCGTAGTAATAGTTAAAACATAGACCAATAGCGTCAATGGAAACGCCAAAATGTGTGACGTCAGCTTGACAAATTGTTAAATTTGCTATGAAAATTCGAAGCAGTGTACATCAGCTGTGCCGCCAGCAGCCATTTTACTTATCCCAGCACCGTGTTGTGGTTAAATTGTCTATGATTATTATTTAACTTTAGTTATATTTGAAAACTCGACTATTAGACAAGCTGTCACGACATCATACGTTTTCGCGATTGGTCCATTTTTTAAACTACTGGTCACTGACCACGTATCAAAAAACTGACCCTTAGTGAAATCACTAGAAACTTGTGTTGTCAAAATAACAATGTACTAAAATAGTATTTTTAAATACTTGATAGCCTGCGTACACGCGTCAATAACGCCTCACTGGACGCACGAGTAAAACGTGACGTTCGAATGACGAACTTGTGTTGTCGCTCTTAATTATGGTAATGTTCTCATTACAAGGACAGTAGGCGTGTTTCAGATTACACTATTTATGCGATCACGTTAGCCGATTGGCCTTTCAGATTTTGTGGGAGAAAACAAGCAATGATCACATTAAATTAAAAGTGGTCAGGCATAAAAAAGACGAAACGGACGAAGATAAACGGAAAAGGGTAACAAGCATAAAAGAAGGTCTGTCGCCAACATGCACCCACCTCTCCCTTTCCTGAGGGAGGGGGCGCCATTCAGGTTATGCTTTACCAGAGCTCTCAGAGGCCTAAAGCAAGGTGGTGTTTAGTCGGTAGGTCCGATATAACCCCCGGCCGGCCGGTGGGTATCCAATGAGGGATTCACCACCTCCTTCTCCCGCATGGGAAGGTAAAGAGTCCTCCTTCAGAGGCTCGAAAAAAAAAAAAAAAAACAAATGCACCGGGGCGCGCCATGTTGGCGACAGGCCTTCTTTTATACTGTCTTGTTTTTAACCTTTTTAAAAAAATACTATGTAATTTTTTTTTTTTCACAAAAAAAGAATCAATGGTTCTTAAGCGTTTTCCCTGTATCTTCTATGGTTTTAGATTTCCCCATACTGTCCCAGTTAAAATAAACACACTGTATAAGTAACGGAAGAATCAGCAGCATCTTACATATAAACATTTTTCCCAGAATCATTTTTCCAAGTCATCGATTCTCACAATAATAAAACTGTCTTCGCCAAACATAAATATTTACTTTCTGAGATCTAAGTTGTGCTAGATGAGTTGGGGCTGTTTACATTTGATTTCTTCTGAGAATTAGGTGTGATTAAACCATAAATAAAAGATTGGTGTCGTAGTGGCTCAACCGTTCTGGTTTCTATTATTACGAGAATATTATCAACGTCAATATTACACGTATCAACATCTTGATTTCTTTCATACTTCCGCTCGTAATTGCTTGGTTGCAGTATTAATCGTTTTTGCTGATTATAATCGATGGATTCCATAAAATTTGTAATACCCCCCGATTAATAATTTTCGTCTCAAAAATCTATGATGGATTTTAATTGATTGTGATAAAATTATATTTATTTACGACCTCTTAAAGATCGACCAAAAATTTTTCTTCCGCCTTCGTCGGCTATACAAAAAACTGCTTTCATACTAAGAAACAAAATGACAAGAAGAACGGGTGCATTTATCTAAGATTTTGCTTTACAGAGTTGCTTTTATGCTAGGGTAGTTAACGTCAAACCGAGACTCTTAAATTTTTATACATCTTAAATCCTACGCACCCTAACCTTTGCAGGGCCTCGTCATTCCCCAACTAAGCGTCGTCAGCCTATATACGTCCTACTGCTGGACACATGCCTTCCTCGTAGAGATACACATGAAGAGTATGGGCCGTAACACCACCACGCTGGCCCAATGCTGGATGGTGGGTACAAACGGTTACAACAGCGACCGGAACCAACGGCTTAACGTGTCTTTCGAAGCAGGGAGGAGTTCGAGACAAAGATTTGGTCACCCATCCACGACCTGACCACGGCGAAGGTAGCTTTGTTCTAGATCCAATGCTAGGCGTACCAACCACAAGGCTAATGAGCTCCTCCCCAAAGAAATGGTAAGAGTAATTTAGAAGCTAATAATAAGTACCTATACGTATTTCAGATTTTCTTCTATTGAAATAGATATCTCAGATCTATACTTGGAAAATCTCATTAACTTTGCCAATCTTATTCGTATAAAACTCTCCCCAAAAGGAATCCTTGTAATATAAGATTTACTTTATATAAGATTTACCATGTGAAAAAACGAATTACCATTTTTTTTTTAATAAAAGTTTTCGTCGAATTTAGAACCTCCTGTTTTTTGAAGTCGGGTAAAATATTACATACTACAACATTAACACATGTTGACTTCCTTCTTAATCTTGGGTTATAACTTTTTTAATTTCTTGACAAAGTTGTCCAAGTCTGACTATAAATATCGAAAGAAGAGACAAAGAATAAAAGTACTGCAAAGACTATTCTAGTGCTTAGAACATAAAGCTCTATGCACGTCCATTAAACGCTTCTATTCCAATTCTCTTTCCCTAAATTTCCTTTCCCACTAACTCCTCGCTTCTAGGCTATATTGTCAATTAAAACTTGCCTCTGCGATAAATAGATTTCGATACAAACTCGATTCAATTGAGCTTCGGAGCTGAGTGCAATAAGATCTGTACAGTGGCTCACAGTCCTCTATCGGAATTATGTTACTGCCAAATACACTATCGTCGGGAATTTGTGTTTCTAGCCCTCCACCGCTTGATTGATCTACCTTAATAAACGTTCAAAATGTTATACGAAACATGGATAATAACATTTTAAAAATTATTTTATACAAATAATTATGGACCGCCAATTATTGGATTAATATCAATTATAAAATATTGGGTCCTTACCTATGAAATTGGTGTTTTTATTCTGTCTTAGCAATTTGTCCGTAACTATTAAGTTTCAGAACATTCTTATAAAATAATTGCCTCTTCTAAAAATAGACCATATATTTGAGCTCGTATTATTTAATTTGATAATTTTTTGTAAGTTTAATTGTGTTAAAATTAGACACAAACACAATTATTTTTAACTGCCTCCCGAATACATCATTTGATTTGCATTAACATAAAAACGATGAATAATTTTTATCAAGCGTGTTCACACACATATTGCTAAAGCTTGTCTAATGATACATGCCAAATATTATTATCTTTGGAATTGTCGTTGTGAAGAAAACTCAAAAAATGTTAGTATGTAAAATGCAGACATCCCCAAAATCTCCATACAAAACACCAATTTCATAGGTAAGGACCTAATAGTTATTTGTTATACAAGAGTGCACGAGGTTAAAAATCTTTGCACTCGAGTGCAACACTTAACTGTTCATCCCACCTCAGCGAAAGGTCGAAATGCAAAAACAATATATAAAATCACATGATTTTTTTATTTCAGTTAAAGTACATTCTGATAGGTAGATATTTTTGAATTAGATAATCTTTAAATTAGTTTTCGCTCCTTCAGCTAGTCGCCACATGTTAAGCATATCGTACTGTTTCAAATACTTCTCGTGGGTAATAAGCTCATTTGTGCATTAATAACTGTTTCAGTCAATTCAGTTGGCGTCAAGTTAACTTCATCTTCGCTAGAATCACTCATTATAGTTAGTTTATTTTAATTGTATTTAGCTTATTATTTAACCATTAGCAATAAAACGTGAAAAAAATGGCGCGACGAGCGCAATGCAAAATAAAGAAAAGTAACCAAGAAGGTTCCAAATTTGAATTTTCAAACAATTAAAAATTCACAAACTTATTTTGTGCTCATTGTATACGATGTTCTAAATTCAAATTCACTTTGCCGCTCAAGATGATAATAAAGGCTTTTCCACTCAGATATCGAAGAGTAAAAATGCTCTTTCCGAGATGGTGGGGTGAAAAGGTTTATTTAGATATGACAGGTAAGCTCTTGGCCTTCATCTCATCTGATGATAAGTGAAGATCACGCCGAAGATAGAAGCAAGCTTCATCTGTATTCCCAAAACTGAGGAACTGGCAATCTTACCTGTGATTGCCGGAACATAACAATGCTTATAACATTGTTATTATGGCGACAAATACGCTGCGTTAAGCTGAAACAAGATTTCTAAAAATATTTTTTATGAAATAAATACATACTCGAACATGCTGCAAATAATAGGTACTTTCCTATGAAATTGCCGTTTTTTTCTCTCCTAGTATTTCGTCTGTAGCTATTAAGTTTCAGAATATTCTTGAAAAATAATTACCTCCTCTAAAAATATACCATATTTTTGAGCTCTTTTGATTTATTTTGATAATTTGTTGTAAATTTTTATTGTGTTAAAATTAGAAACCAAGACAACTCTTTTTAAGTGCTTCCCTAGTACCATCAAATTATTTATCATTTTTAAAGGGAATGCACATCATTTGATTTGCATTCACTTAAAAACGACAAATAATTTTTATGAATGAATATCACACAAATTGCTAAAGCTTGTCTAATAACACATGGCAAAAATTATTACCTCTAATTTATTATCTCTATCTTTAAATTATTATCTCTTAGAAATCTAAAAAAAATGTATGGAAAATGCAGACTTCCCTAAAATCCCTACACACTAATTTTATTGGTAAAGACCTATTATGAGGATTTGATATGCTGAGGATTTGACGTCACAAGAAAATCACAAAGAATGCTTTAAAGGCAAGTTGGCCCATAATAAATAAACGGAGTACCACAAGGCTGTCCGCTAGGCCCGCTATACAATATTCAAGCCCGATGCATCCATAATGCATCGGCACAGCGCACCTGGCAGGATATCGATTTAAATTATCTACTAATAACGTTTAGTATTTTGTATTTAACTTGATGAGAAAATTTTCCAAGTATAATTTTTTTTAGCTTTTTTTCATCAACAGTGAAACTTTGATGTGCTTTATGGAATACTGAACACTTTCTTGTTACCTATCTACTAGTGATATTACATGTGTACTATTCTTATATATTACCTCATGAACCATTCCCAATTCAAGAGGGCGCGGTGAAAATCATAATTTAAAGGTGAGAGTCAATGTAGAGTAGTAATAAATTAGCTGATTAGGTCAAAGATAAATTAAGAAGTATAGATCACTATTCCCATACATGGGTTTTTAGTTCGTCTAAAACTTATTATTGTGGCTTGTACCCCTTCATTCGACTTATTACGTTAGGTAGCGCCACCAAACGTAATAAGTTATACTACTTGATTTATCTATGATTAGGTATATATTTAATATTATTATACAGTTATATTCAGAGATCACCAAATATACCTCATCCAGATCTGTGACAATTTTTTTTTTGGGTAAAATTGAAAAATGAAATTTTTTATGTAGATTTCACAAGTACGATTTATAAAGATATTAGGATTAGAATTTACGATTTGATAGCCTTCTAAGTTTATGCCCTGCATTTCTCACATTTTCTGCCTTACATTTCTAGCTTGTAGACAGGTTGTCGCGAGTGACAATCCCGAACCTTTGCGACATTCAGATTTTCTAGAAATGATCGTATTCCATTCTCAAAGACCTTTAAAGTGTCAACGCATTTGTGATGGAAATATTAATAATGTGCTGATTTCGCATGCTGAACCAATGTTTAAACAATTTCAACAGAATGAGTAGCAACAGATCAGCGAGGAAAACCATTGAATAACCGTCGTTAAACGTAATAACAGTGACATGCTATTTGACCGACATGAGCAAAGTAGGGCAAAGTATTTGCTCAAAATAAGTATTCGATGGGTCTCAATTACTTATGAAACAGACAGTGTTCCTTCATGAAAGACACTGTACACTTTATTATACATACATAGGTACATACATTGACGACCTCCGCGGTCGAGTGGTCTATATGCCAGTCTCAAGGCGTCGCCATCTCGAGAGGTTCCGATGTTCATTATATATGTATAATATTATGTATATTCAGAATAATTATGTGTATTTATCTATTAAATATATTTGTCCGTCATCTAGAATCCGTAATACAAGCAGCATTTAGTTGCTTAAAATGGGATTAGTTAATAGGTGTGAATGTCTCAGGATATTTTATTAATATTTATTATTATTATTATTGTGTGAGGAGTCCGCTCCACACGCGATGTTTCGATTTTGCTGTTCAAGTTACAGCTAAATGATCTCTACTCTAAATTTCTGCTTGCCTCTGTTACCTCTGTGTGACGTTCGTAATATATCGCACAATGATTTAACACTTGAAATGTATCACTTAGTATTTACTGGCTGTAAGTCTTGTGGTGCACGCCTTTTAGTCTCTTAAAGGTTGTACCGGGTTCTTTTTCCATTAGGTTCCGTGCCAGTGAGTTGGGGTGTTTTTGCATTCGTTTGCGGTACGATTGCAGTGTGTCAGCTGCCACGCTTTTTACAGTTTTGATCTTTAGGTCCCGGTAAAGGTTGTCGTTTTTGATGTACCATGGAGCATTAGTAATCATGATTATTACATTATACTTTTATTATTACATGATATTTTAATAATATTAAAAGATAAAAAGAATTGTTAAGAAGAAGAAGAGAAGACCAACATTTAAAATAGTTCAAAGATTAATAATGTAATTATTACTTAACCGATAAGTGAAACGAGTGTACACTTTCCAATCAACGCTCATTATCGCACCGCAACGACACATACACTATATCGCATTACATCGCTATGTCATCTTGATGAGACAATTAAGACGTCTGAATAAAACCAGCAACGGTAATGGCATACCGGCTCCGTATCGCTTGTGGGTGAATCGAATCGGGGCTTTCCAACAACCAATCGCAAGCACACACACATACAAAGTAAATAAAGTAGCGTTTAGATTGGTTTAAGTAAACAATGTAATTGTTGTTAAATAATTAATTCATAAAATAGAAAAATAATCGACATAAAAAAAGGTTAAGGTAATAATAATACATTTTATTGTGTGAGTATCAATATTAAAACTAAGGCCCGTATTACAGAACTAAACTCAAGCGTAGATCTCTGCTTGAGAGCAGTTAAAAGGGATAGCGCTGTGTGGGATCAATAGCGCCATCGCTCTTTAACTGCGCTCAAGCAGAGATCTACGCTTGAGTTTAGTTCCGTAATACGGGCCTTATGCTACTAAACTAGGACAAGTATTTTAGTCGGCAACGATTCCTCCTACTGTTACAGTGCAATTTCTTAAACTTAGGTACTATGGTAACTATTTAAACTTTTTAAACTTATTATTTTATTCTCAGTTTCACTGCTGGTTTAAATCTATATACTTATAATAAAACTGTAGAGGTCGAATGTCTGTACATAGAAAAAAAATGCTTAAAACCAAGTCAGGGGGATGTAAAAAGAGGGAAAATACAAAAATTCGGTTTGTTCGTCTGTTTGTCTGTGTGTGCGGGCTAATATCCGAAATGGCTGGACCGATTTCAACTAAATTTTGCGTGGTGAGACCTCTTATCCCTGGTCAACATCTTTGATACTTTTTATTCCGGAAAATTAAAGGGTTCTCGTGGGATAGCTGTAAAACCAGTAACCGCGGAAGAAGTCGTGGGCAACAGCTAGTTTATGTTTATTTGTCCGCGACTATCTCGATTGGCTGAACGGATTTTGATGCGGTAGTCAGAAAAGTATTTGTTACACTTAATAGCTTCTTAATACCCACCACTAAAAAGAATGAAATAAAAGAAATCGTAAATATGATAATTGAAAAATTTTACATAAAAAAGGGAACCGCCTTCAAAACCTAAGGTACTGAAAAGCACTAAATAACTTTTTTACACGCTCTTTTTGGTTTTTGAAGTTAGTGACAAAGTCGTCGTTTTTTTTTGTTGGCAATGGAATTGGTCAATGGAAAAGATGTTGGCAAATCCCTAGGTATATAGTTTTACATATGACAGGCAAACTCCTGGCCTTCATTTCACCTGATGGTAAATAAGCATAACGTGGAGCTTCGCCTGTATTCCTCAACAACTGCGGAACTGACACATTACTACTGCACGTTACAAGAACCTATAATTTCAACAAATTATATCTGCATCTCTGCCCACTCCTTCGGGGATGCCGATAAGCTGTCATGTTAGTAAAACTGTTTATTTATGAGCAATGCCAAAGAAAACCTTTATATCATCCATCAGTACTGTCACACATTTTTTTCTTCACTATACCTACGTCCAATGTTTGTACTGAAGATTCAAAATCTTAGCTAAAGATATAGCAGCTTAAATCAATAAGTGTTTATTGTATCAAGGAGGTTATTTGAACAGAATCCCATTTGACCTTAACCTTAATAGCCATGACATACGGTACACACACGTGTTTAGACCACAGTGAATGTCCAAACGGTATGGATTATAATAAAAAATCCTGTAGCTGTAAATGTTCGAGATGAGTTAAAATCGAATGAACATGAGCTGTATAACACTTTCTACTTTTAGTAAGTTCATCACAACATGGCCTCGTCGTCCATTCTCCTCTGCTGCGCAATATTCACTTCCATTCTTTTCATTAGAGAATTCTCATATTCACTTTATTGCTTTTGTGGTCTTCCCTTCACTCTACGTCCATCTCCATCCATACTTTATTCTTCTTGTTATTATGGCCTCAATTCATCACTCACTCTCACTCACTGGCGAGATGGGTGCCGCTATGTTAACCTTTTGACCGCGCGATTTGCATTAATATGACATATATTTATGATAATTGATACGTTATTATACAGATGAACAAAAATAAATATCATAAAAAACAAATGTATCCCAGGGATGTATGACAAGATAAATAAATAGAAATAAATAACTGAAAAAACTGAAAAATTTAAACAGATGAGAACAAAAAGCCGACAATAAAAAACGCAATGCTAATGGTTCCTGTTGGTACCGATCGCAAGAAAATGTTTCTTAAGGTAATATTGAAAGAAGTTAACAGAAGGGCTGTTTTGTATTCCTGGTGGCAGTTCCACAGCAGCACAAAAGAAGTGGTGTCACTTTTCCGAAGCATCAGAGATCTGGTATCGTAGGAGCACTTGGGATGAGTGGAAGGGGGTAAGAACTGGAAAGGGAAACGATGATAGGATGTATATTTTGTCGCGATTTGATACAAATACCAATACTTTATTGCACTCATGTTGTACATAAAGGTCTTAAAGCTAGTAATAGTTCTAACATGAACCCTGTTAGGGCATTATTAACTAGGTACTATCCAAGATTATTTAAATTATTTATAATTATTATATAAAATTATACAGGTAGTGTAATTATACATTATATTATTCATTAAAATATTCAGGTAACAAATAATAACATTGTTCTATTAAATATTTTTTAAATTTTATTCTAAATCTATTTATGTTACTTTCATTTTTTATGTCCGTCGGTATATTATTATAAATTTTTACGCACATTGCAAACGGATCAGATTTGATTATATTAAGTTTTGTGTTGGGTGCTGCTAATTTAGTTTGGGGGCACAAATTTTGAGGGCGGGTGTATTCGGGAAACATGCTAGGGTTATTCTTTACAAAAATACTAATTTCTAGAATGTATAAACACGTGAGAGTTAATATTTTTTCTTGCACGAAGTAAAGTTTGCAGCTTGTCATTTGACTTATGTTCATTATTATTCGTATGCATTTTTTCTGTAGTATGAATAATTTGGTTGGAGGCTGGCGTTATGCAAAAACATTTATTATACTAATTTATTATACCACCTAAGGCGCGGAACTCGTTAACCGTGCCTTAGGTGGCAACTCATCTCGCTATTGCAATCTCATGTGCGTTTTGTTTAAGGTAGCAGGAAATTTCAATGCGTGTTGCCGTCGCGAAGTACGGTGCTGAACTGAGCAATGACAGCTTGACAGCAAGCGCCCCCGCCTCTCCGTCCGACCCCTCACATACCTAAGGCGCAGCCAACTAGTTTCGCGCGCAATATAGGTAGTTGTATTAAAGCAAAGAAGTTAACAGATACAAATTGTGACAGTTTTATTTCTAAAGCATAAAGTACTAGTGCTCTTTTCTTTACTCTGTGGTACTAGGAAGGCCCACGAGGTGGACTGACGATCTGGAGAAGGCTCAGAGTAAACAGAACTGGAGTAGCCTTTGTCTAACATTCCCCTGTGCCAAATGCACAAGCATCGGATGCTTGCACGTTTAATAAAACTAGTTGAGCCGCCATTTTCACAGCCATAACATTGTAAACGTTGCGGCGAACAGAGCTCCCGCAAAAATGCCTGCCTGTGCTGTTTTTTGTTGTAAAAATAAATAGAAAACATCGAGTATGCTAAATGATGGTGTCACCTTTTATTTGTAATGATAATTTTTAAGATTTCATGATTATTTACTTCATTATTTCATGTTTTAGAATTCTACGATTTCAAATTTCGAGCGCTAGTCTCGTGGGGAGTGCGGCTGTGACGTTGTCAAAACGCACACCCCACGTGACTATTTTAAGCGTGTGTGTGCGTGAAATTTAAATTTGTGTGTCGAATTATGCATGTGTGCATTTGTAAAAACGGCTGGCTTTGAGTGTAGTGGTAACCTCACCCCCCGCAAGAAATGGCAGAATAAAATGTTTGAGAAATTGACTAATGGCTACTCCAGTTCTGTTTACTCTGAGGGAGAAGGTCGTGGGAAGTCGCTGCTTGTATAGGTATATACGAGTATCACAGGAAAAAATGGCCTATATGGCATCTCTGGGCTGCGATGCTGATAAGTCACACATGCCACCAAACTCGTATGTTTTTGAACCCAATAAATTCGTAAGGTAGAACAAAAATATGTGTAATAACGTAGATTAAAACTACTTGCTTGAATACTATGTTACAAATAACCAAGTATTAATATAATTACAATCAAAATAGATTTTGAAGAAATAGCCGTACATCTTTTTATAGATATTAACATGACTGTTTCGGTGGCATTGAGAGGAGCTCGGTGGCGTAGTGGTTAGTACGCTTTGGTTTTCGATTGAAAACAAAACTACCTTCGCCATGGTCAGGCCGTGGATGGGTGACCAAAACATTGTGATATCAAGCTCCTCCGTGCTTCGGAAGGCACGTCAAGACATCGCTCCCGGTCGCTATTGCGACTGTTTCTACCCACCAACCCGCATTGAACCAGCGAGGTGGTGTTACGGCCCATACTTCTCAAGTGTATCTCCATGAGAAAGACCTGTGCCCAGCAGTGGGACTTATATAGGCCAAGGACAATAACGAGAATAAAGTATTTTAACCTTGAAGCATGATAATTTTTTTTTTCACTTAGAACAAGACAAAGCCATTATGTTTAAGTATTATTACTCTTTATATGTTTGTGGGTGTATAAGATTCGACTATTACCCAGGTTTACGAGTAAGCCAGACACTTTTTTGAGTTATTATTGCTTTTAGCTGCCTTTAACGACATCACCGTTTATAGGAATGGGCCAGAACGTGCCTTAATGGCTAGATTATAAATTAGAGGATGACGTGTACAGGATCCTGATAGGTTTCATTTTACACCTTTTTAGGGTAAGATTTTTTCCTAGACGATAGGATGAGAAAAATCCACACGTGTTCTAATTTCCGTTTTATTTGTAAACTTACCACATAACATAATCCATACTAATGTTATAGTAAAAAATACTAGTGTAAAAAAGTGGCTCATGGTTTCTTGCCGGGTTCTTCTCATGAAAAGCCTTACTCTCGGAATCCGGCCGCTTGTTTCAATTTCAACCACAGTCAATGCTCTGTGGTCGTACTTGCTACGAGCGCTCGCAGTAATTAACCTAAATCTAGAATATACATACATTTTATTTAATTATATAATATTTTTTTTTTAAATTTATAAATTATACAATATTTACGTTTTTAAGTGCCAGGTTTGGCCTATGAAATAAAGTTATTTTTGTTTGTTAATGCGAAAGTAACTCTGTAATTCTGTATGTCTGTTTGTTTTGCTTTCACGTCAAAACTACTGAACCTATTCAAATGAAATTTGGTACACAGATAGTCTAGAGCCTGAGAAAGGACATAGGCTACTTTTTATCCCGATATTCCCATGGGAACGGGTACCGCGCGGGTGTAACCGTGGTTACCAATATCTGCTCGACCGAGTATTATGTGACATATTCCGTCAAAATGTAATTTCATTTCGAATTTTAATATTCCTCGGCATTGTGAAATAATGACACGCCAACAGAGATTTATCATCATGACAACAGTTGAACAGATGACACTGACAAGAAATGTTATTTTTCATTAATTTATTAATTAGAGGTTTTAGTTCAACTATACTTAATCAACATTTTGTTAATAGGATAGGTAGGGAATGTAATGTTGAACACTTTGTTAGAAAACAATGCAGTGATAACTTACTCACAAAAACTTTTTGTAAACCAATTTCGGCGTAAAATCAATATCCAAGCGATCGGCGTAGCGGGCACAGCCAGTATTATTATATTGTTTTGTCATTAAAGGCACAGTAAATTCCATAATGCCACCAGATAATAGGCATTACATTAGGCATTATGTGAAGGTAGAACAGAAAGACACAGATATTGTTCTGAATATATCTCTATCTACTTCGACTTTTGCCTTCGTTACCTAAGAATATTCACAACACTTGAAGACTAAATTAGTACTTATAATTGATTTTTCTATTGTGTCATATTTCGGACGCGACCGCATAATTAGTAACTAAGCGATTTTCCCCGTAGTAATTATAACATTTATTGTAATTCCCCGCAATCTGTACCACAGCGTACGATTACACTCAAATGCAATTTAATATCGCTAGCGTCACATCACACTGTACTGTACCACGCATGATAGCATTCATCACACACACATCTGGCCCCAGACTCAAACCCGGGACATCTTGATTTAACAGTCAAAGTCACTGATTTTTCAACTAAACGCACAGTCACACTTGCAGGGTTGCCATTACCTAATTCGCCGACGCCGGAAAACACGGCAAAAATCCCGAACATTTGAGCGAAATATGGATTTCTCCCCGGACATCTCTGAAAAAATTTTTTTGGAACAAAAATAAAAATCATTGTTAATATTTCTTTTCGAGAAACGCGTGCGATTTATTTCAATTTATCGCTTATCTTTAAAAAAGGGGATTCCTCTAACAGCAAAAGTTTCCGAGTTTGCCTTGGACATTTATAAAAATCCTTGCCTTGGAAACCCGGAAGGATGTCAAACCTATTCGCATAACGTCGCCAAACAGGCAAATTAACAAGCCGGTTATTAAAAGTAGGTACCTAATTAAGTACTTACACAATACACATACTTTAAAGAATTCAATTTCATTTGAACTAAGTATGATTGCAAAATCACTAAACAAAACTACCTACACTTTATCCTCCTCCATTAAACCAAAATGGCGTCAGCGACGTGAAGTTGCCATACTGCGCGCATGTGTAGTTCTGACGGAGTTTACTTACGAAGCACGCACACTCACACAACATGCGCAGGAGCGCGCTAGCGGACGGCGATTAAGTAGTACCAGTCACGATTCGCTTGTGATACAATAATACATTATTTGTTTTCCTCTTCAATATTATTTGTTTTTAAATCAGTAAAAGGCAAGTAGTTTTAGATTTTTCAGTTATTGGTGTTTATAGTGGTATAAGTTGGTGTAGTGTTGTGATGTGATGTGTATGCAGAGTTTTAAACTCGCTGCAGCGGTTTGAATAAAAATTTACATATTTCAATTTTTAGTTTTATACGGAAAATATTTTGTAGGTACTCGCAACAATATTGAAATCTGGTTCCTATTACAACGGCGTAAGGGCCACTGTAATTTAAATTAAAGGTTTATTCTCTGTCAGGGAAGTCCAAAGTACGGTCTGTAATTTTACACATCTCACTCCTCAGCCTTATTGCGTTTGTCGTAAGAGTCATCATCTGTTTAAGCTAATTGCCGTCAACTGTACGTTGAGAGATATCTTTTTTGTACAATAATGATATGATGTTTCCGCTCCATTGATAAATTGAGGTCTTGTAAAAAGTCGCAAAGATTATTTGAATAATAATTCGAAGCTCTTTAGAGAACCCTGGGTATTTAGTTATCTACTATTTAATTTGAGTAAAATATATCGGACAGTCGACTTGTCTACTTCGATATTCGTCAGTCAAAGCGAAATGACTCACGAATATCATACAATATTTGATATTTTTGTAGGTTGCTATTTTATTTGTGTGTATACATATCCGGCGAAATGTGGGTGGTTTACCTTCTACACCTCTGCCTGCAAGTGTAGGTGAAAATGTTTTGTTTTATGTTTGAAAGAGACAGCGCATTGTGGTATGCTTACGGCTGTCTCTCTTCGCCTAAAGACTGGAAAAATTACAACATTTTACACGATGTTATGTAAGAATGGAGCCTTTATGCAAGGGTAGCGTTCACTCTCATCTGTCGTCAACCTATATTAGTCTTACTGCTGGGCACAGGCCTTCCTCATGGAAACAAAAACATGAGCCGTAACACCACCACGCTGGCCCAATGCGGGTTATCTCACTCTGGTAGTGTACAATAAAATACATCAGTCACCTTTACCTTGCACAATGTATTATAAACCCTATTTTTTGTGTAGATATTGAAAACTTTTGCTCACTAGTGAAACTCCGGCTTTTAAATGACGAATAAGTACTCGTAGTATGTACCTATTTGAGAAAAAAAATTCAAAGGCTGCTAAAATCACAAAATTAAATATTGCAAAGAATATTTCAAATAACTATATGATAGTCATAAATTTACAGATATTATTTGCAAAAAATAGGGTCCTTTTACCTATATGGGACAACGCAATATCAAATATTTTGCTTTCAAATTTTTTATGTTTCTCCATTGCACTGTATGAATCGCAATGAGCAGATCAATCGCAGCTAAAACAAAACCCTAGAAGTCTATCCTAATATTTATGTCGTAAGTGAATTCAGCTTTAAGTAGAAGTTGTGGATACCGCAATTTACATCCGGATACTAGTGTTATCACTGGAGAATGCAATCACTATCAGTATAGTTAGAGAAGGATAGAGACACAATTTAGTTTAGTTGGTTCAGTTTATGCTTACGGAATCGGCCCTATTGTTATTTTTACTGTTATCTATAGATGAGGAATGCTATAGATGAGGAATAATGACTTTCACTCAGTTGCACAAATATTTTTTAAAGACGACATTTGTTAATGAGACATTAAAACTTTAAAGTTCATTAAATTTAAAATTGGAACACAAAATAGTTCTAGCTAATGTATCTTTAGCATTGATAGGGTGCTAATGTCGTTTTGTGCAACGTAAAAACTACGCTAAGGTGTTCTTTTGACACTTCAATAAATAAATTTAATGGAGCATTAGGGATAATGCCGACATTAAATTTTAAAGTTCGTTTCTGCAACTGGGTGTTTGAGTCATAATAATGAGAGTGACTCAAAAGAAATTATTTACAGCGAATATAGAGAATGATGAAATAATGGACCATAATAAATATAGAGGCAAAACAATGAATAGTTAATAGATCTTAAGGATATAATATGAAGGATTTAATTAAATATAAGTAACAAAACAGGTCAACTCAAGCCGGTTAAGCTAAGATGATATTGGTTGACGTCAAAGCTTAATCTATTTAAATTATATTTCAGTTTTAAATAATACTCGTACAAATAAAAAAAATACTCTCCTGTTTTAGAATTGTATCATAGCGTAAAGCCGCTATTATATTTATAATGGTCACAGTAGAAACGTGAGGACAATCAGAATTTATAAGCAATGATTCAGATTTTTAAATACCTAATGTATGCAATAATTAAGTATAACCACTACAGGCTGATACCTAGCTTGAACGCCATGACTCAATATTATGCCAACACTTCTTTTTTTATTTGTTTAAAACTGATGAATATGACAACAATTGCTGACAATTAGAACACCCATGAGACATACGTGACTGCACATTTTTTAAATTACACTTAGTAATTAAACTATAACAAATGAAGTCAACATTAAAAAATAGTGACAGAAAAATAATTTTGGATTACATAGTAATAATACCTACGCAATTTACGGAAACTTTTTACACTTTAAAGCAAGATAAAAAAAAATGTTAAACTTTATAGAATGTGGAGGAATTTATCGGGAGGCCTGTTTCAAATTTAGTTGCGTTTTAACGACTTGACTATCTCTCAACGTATTACAGGATAGTAGTTTATATAACTGTCACATAATATAGGTTTTAATACCGAGTTATGTGCAGTTACATATACTACTTTATCTACACTCATTATTCAAAGAAATAAAACAAAATAATTAATTAATTAGTTTAGTGCGTTTTTAGGAAAAATAAGTGTTGCATAATGAGTCCAACCTGTTGCATAATGGACATTATGTTACAGTTTCCATTTTTCAATTTTCGTTTTTATCATCTGTGTTAAAAAGTATGTCATTATGAGTGAGTTCATAATTCGAACATTATAACATGAGTGTAGATAAAATATAATCAAAAAGGATTTTTGTTTATATAAAAACATATTGAACAAATCATTTTAGAATAACACCACCATAAGTACTTATGTTATCACAGCAGAAGCTATTGACATACATGAGTCATTGCATTAGTAGGTTCTTGCCCGAGCTATAAATGAATCGTCGATATAAGGGTAATTTATGTCCAAATATTAAACGCGTTATATCAGCTGAAATTATTATTTGAATAAAAGAATAGCTATGACATGTTCTATAGCACCAAACAGACTAGAATTGATGTAATCAATTACCTACTAAATGAGCAGCAAGTTTTATGGAAAGTGACAATGAAAAATCTAATATTTACAAATAACGTGTGTGTGTTGTCATTTAACATTTGCACGTATTCTTGTTGCATTTTCGTCGCCTACTTATAACTGCTATTACTGTCGTTAATGGGTTGACTGAAAGACATTCCTATTAGTGAATAAGTCCTCCCTTGCAAACATTGTTTTTACCATGAAGTTGTAAAATTTTTCAATTGCAATAAAGAGTATAAAGAGTATAATATACCTGAGTGGGATATATCAAATGAAAGGTTATAACATTAAATATATATAAAAAGCATGAAATAAAAAAATATTTAAAAATTAAATGAATATGTCAGATAAAAATAAAATTAAAATCGTTGTCTCGTCGGGGGATCACTCTATACCTAACTAGGGCACACCAAGATACTTGCGTACCCCCGACGAGACAATGTTTTTAGGGTTCCGTAGTAAACTAGGAACCTCTATAGTTTCTCCATGTCTGTCTGTCTGTCTGTCCGTCCACGGATAATCTCAGTGACCGTTAGCACTAGAGAGCTGCAGTCTAGTAGCACTAGTCTAGTAGCAGTCTAATGTTGAGCACTTTGTAAAAAAACTGTGTTAACAAACATACAAAAACATTTGTTAAATTTTATCGCAGTTAAATCAATAGTCACGCGGACGACGTCGTGGGCCCAGCTTATTTCCCCATAAATGATCGATTTGTTTTACGTAATCTGAAGACAGGCGCAGCAAGTTTATTCTTGCTTCTAGTATTTAAAGTGATTATATTGGGTCCTTACCTATGAAATTGGTGTTTTCAATCTGTCTCAGCAATTTGTCCGTAACTATTAAGTTTCAGAACATTCTTATAAAATAATTGCCTCTTCTAAAAATAGACCATATATTTGAGCTCGTATTATTTAATTTGATAATTATTTGTAAGTTTAATTGTGTTAAAATTAGACACAAAGACAATTATTTTTAACTGCCTCCCGAATACATCATTTGATTTGCATTAACATAAAAACGATGAATAATTTTTATCAAGCGTGTTCACACACATATTGCTAAAGCTTGTCTAATGATACATGCCAAACATTATTATCTCTGGATTTGTCGTTGTGAAGAAAACTGATAAAATGTTAGTATGTAAATGCAGACATCCCCAAAATCTCCATACAAAACACCAATTTCATAGGTAAGGACCTAATATTTCTTAAGTTTATAAACGTATTATTTTCATAAAAGTCTGAGTGTGTCTTGTGGCTTAAGTATGTAGGTGGCTTGTACAGCTGGTTTTTGTAAAATAAAAATATTCTCAATATCAGCTGCTTACCCCACAGTGAGGAGCTCACTGGCGTAGTGGTCAGTGCGCTTTGGCTTCGATCGAAAACAAAGCAACCTTCGCCGTGGCCAGGCCGTGGATGGGTGACCAAGACTTTATGATCTCGAGCTCCTCCGTGCTTCGGAAGGCACGTTAAGCCGTTGGTCCCGGTCGCATTTGTGACCGTTTCTACCCACCAACCCGCATTGGGCCAGCATGGTGGTGTTACGGCCCTTACTCCTCATGTGTTTCTCCATGAGGAAGGCCTGTCCCAGCAGTGGGGCGTATATAGGCTGATGACGAACCCCACAGTAACAAACCATACGACATCACACTATGATTTCGTACAAGTCTGATTTTTTTAACTGCTTATATTTTATCTGTTGCTAAAGTTTATGTTTTTTTTCAGTGTTATCATGACAGCAAGCCGTGGTTGGCGCACTTATCTCCGGCTCAAATGTTTCCTGATAGCTTATTTGCATTTGGTAAGTCAAATTAATAAACAACATTTGTTTATAAATCTCTCTAATGGCACCTCCACACAAACATAGATAAATTAAGAAGTATATATGTAGACCACTATTCCCACACATGGGTTTTTAGTTCGTCTATAACTTATTATTGGTATTCGTACTTACGCTTACTACTCACTTTAATTACTTAATTTATCTATGCTTCCGCTAGTATAGTAGCGCCACCTAACGTAATAAGTCAAACGAAGGGGTACAAGCAACAATAATAAGTTTTAGATGAACTTAAAACCCATGTATGGGAATAGTGATCTATACTACTTAATTTATCCATGACACATAGGACGAACTTCAGATAATGTTCAAATGTGGAGGTCTATTCGTCTTCATTTGCTTTTTTCGTGTATCTTCGCCGCTTTGTTTAGCGACAAACTGGCAAAAAATGTAGACGAATAACCCTTCACATTTGAACATTCTCCGAAATTCGTGGAAAGTGAAGAAGGGAATAGGAGATATAAAAAGAGAGATAATGAATTTATTCACAGCTGTTAACATAATAAATAGGAACATATACAGCTTGGTACGAGAGTGGTTTTAAATTTAGGTATTTATTATGATTAATATTGACGCATTTACAAGGATAAATGTTATTTCGACATGTCTCTGTTTGATTACTGAAGTAATAAAATTATGCAACTGCATATTACTGAACACAACACATATAATAAATAAATAATAAATCAATATCTTCAGACATTCACACCTATCAACTAGCTCCATTTTAAGCAATTAATGCTGCTTGTGTTGCGGATTCTATATGACGATTAAATATATATAATTGATAAATACATATAAAACATCCAAGACTGGAGAACAAATGCCTGTATTCATCACACAAACATCTGCCCCCATTGGAGATCCACCCAGGACCTCTCGAGATGGCGACGCCTTGAGACCGGCGCACAGACCACTCGACCACGGAGGTCGTCAATTTTATAATGCAGCAGCTTCATTCTCTACCCTGGGGTTAAGGAGATATCTTCTTCTATTCTCCTCTGTCACTTATCCACATCTTTTATTCTTCTAATAAGCTTCACGCGTGTAAAACTTTTAGGTACTTTCTACGTGAATTCATATCCATTTCATTCTTCTTGTTAATCATATGATGATGATGATCTGAATGCCGTACAAAGGTTTAAATCTATTTATTACCTCTAAAATTTTCTGTAATTTTTCATTGAAGCTTGTATGCGTTGGAACTCATTCTTAATCTTATAAATTTATGTATGCAAAAAATAAGTTTTATATTTGATTATATTTATTATGTTTCTAATTACATAGATTAACGTTTCACGTATGGATAGTTATTAATAATTTGACAAATTTTCACACAGAAAAAATGTGCTGAATATTGGAACGCGGCATAAGAATTGCTTTTAAGATATGTTTTTTAGGATAGCATATTTTTAGGACAACAGGCTCGCCACCTGTTACAGGAGGATTAAACATATCTGGCGAAGTGTGGGTGTAAACTCTTCTGCCTACCCCTTTGGGGTAAGAGGCGTGATAATAATATTATGCTATGCTATGTTATGTATGTCTTCATTTCTCTATTGGATCTATAGCCCCCAAAGCTTAATTTTAAACGGTTAGCAAAACCTTTCAATTTTGGTCAGCAAAAATATACAATTGGTCAGCAACTTATGGGCAGCAAATATCTCGAGATTGGTCAGGAAAGTAACTAATCGGACAGCAACTTATCGGCAGCAGATATTTCTAATTTGTCAGCAAATTAACTGATAGCAACTCAAAGTTTTCTCTGCTGCCAAATTGGTTAATTTAGGGTTTGATGACACAAATATTGTTTTTAAGGGTTATAAAAAAATAACCTTAATCTGATGTCTATCAGAATACATTTTAGGAATTAATCCTTGATCCTTCATTGATCCTTTTCCTAGATTTTATACATTTTCAGTCACATATACATATATTGCTGCCCTAATAATTATTCTGCAGTTCAACTATTGCTTTTGCTGCCCAAATAATTATATTGCTGACTAAATATTTGTTTGCTGCCCAAATAAATTTTCGGCTGACGTTGCTAACCGAATAATTAAATGGCTGCCCAATTAATGACTTCCCATATTAAAATACATGTATCATGAGTCCAATCCAACTCAAACTTAAAAAATACTTTTTAGAAAATATGTACCTTGCTGTGTAGAATTGTAAGAACTGTATGAGAGTGACTCCCCCACACAGATAAATCATAAAGGTTTTCATGTGGGGAAAAAGAAAATTTTGCAATGTATTTTAATTTGTATTGTAATAATAAATAAAGTACTATTTGTGTCCATAATCCATCTCAACAATCTATTTTTTTACATAAATCTGTCTTACTGACTGTACAAGGCCGTTCGTCAGAACTAAGTGGACTGCGAATGGGAACTACCGAAATAAATTGTTGAACATTATTCTCTAGTAAGTGGATGTAAGCGGTAATAATAATAGCAACAAAATGAATTGTTTCAGCCGTCATTGGAAGTATATTCAAATCTTTAAAACAAATGGAACCATTCGCTTTGGTTGTAACCAAACAACTCGGGGCCGTACAGAGTATTATTCGACAACCGATTCGTGAAAACATGTTTTCTTGCAATAATAGTTCTAAAGTAAAACTGGACAAAGCTTATTTTTCCAATCTTTCAAAAAAAAATTAAAAAGCAGCGCCATTTTCTAAAATTAAAACGTTTGAACACACCACTGACACCACACTCTTTGTCAACGGTAAGAAAACTCAAAAGTTCTACACAATATAAATATCTATTGTTCGCAGTGAACGCCGAGGTAAAATGGTTCCTAGGTTCCTACTGTTTTTCTTACATTTTATATTGTTTTCCAGATCGCTTGCGTAGTGGATATCGCTTGCCATATTGCAGTAGTCTCGATAGCAACCCACGGTTTCCAATGCGATGTAACTGAAGAATCAGTAAGTGTTATAACTAACCATGTGTACGTATGTATGTATATATGCGTGTGTGTTTAAAAGTATACAGAATGTTGTATTCAGTGGTCAAGAACCACATTTATTTATAGCAAAATAAAATATTATTGACACAATTATTAAATTATAAAATGAGGAAAGTCCAGGATAAACTCGATATGACTATATAATATTATACATTCTTTTTTTTTATTTACAACTATTAAATATTTCTTTATTACTGTGTAATAAAACGTTTATGTGCACCGCCTCTCTGGTCTAGTGGTTCACACCACCGGGTGTTGATCGGGAGGTCCGGGTTCGATTCCCCGTGGGGGCAGAAGTTTTTCTGCTCGGTTTGGTTGGTGGTAGGGCTTCTAAGCCCGCCTGGCTAGCTACCACCATCTTACCTAAATTTGTCGCCATAATAACAATGTTTTAAGCATTGTTGTGTTCCGGCAATCAGAGGTAAGATAGCCAGTTCCTCACTTGTTGAGGATTACAGGTGAAGCTCGCTTCCACCTTCGGCCTTATCGTCACTTACCATCAGGTGAGATGAAGGTCAAGAGCTTACCTGTCGTGTGTAAAAAAAAAAAAAATTGCCACAGTGACTCTATCACTGTGGCAACTTTTTTTTTATTTTTTTACACAAGTTGAAAGAAAAGCGGCTAACGTGGTATGGAAATATTTTGAGAAGAGAGAATAAGCATGTTACGAGAAGAGCTATGAATATGAGAGTGGATCGTAATGCAGGGAGAGGAAGACCAAAGAAGAGATGGACAGTTTGTGTAAATGAGGACATGGCTAGAATGGGCGTGAATGTTGATATGGCGTGTGGTAGGGGAGAGTGGAGGAGAAAGACTCGTTGTGCCGACCCCAAATGAAATTGGGAAAAGGGCAGGCTTATGATGATGATGACATAAATAGCACCTGTATTTATTTCCTTCCAGCTCAAGAATGTGAACTGGCCATGGTTCGAGCCGTTCCTGCTCTTCGTCAACCTTGGAACGCATGGGTTCTACCCTTTCCCCCTGGTCCTCAGGAGCAGACCCAACGTCTTCGTGGACCACACTCCCCTCAATCACCACCCCAGATGCTACCCTGGCATGATGCACGTCTCCTTAATCGATGTTTTGAACCTTATGATCAATCTCATATGGTTGAAAATCGTTAAGGACTTTGTGATTGCTGTTCATAAGGTATTTTTTTATCATCTATCTTTAGTAAAGCACATGTATCTATTATCTTAATTTAATAAAGTGTATGTAAGTTAGTTTTTATTTTAGAAGACTCTTGTTATGTCCCTTCTTTTGTAGTTTGAAATTAAAAAATAAGCATATTTTGTTGAGGAAAAAACAACATAATATTTCAATGATGATATATATTAATATAATATTTATTCATGTATATAATTATTATACACCATCGCTCGTTCCAATATGAGTACTCTCCACTGCTATTGATTCGCATTCATCCAGCCTCTCCAACAACCTTGCGAATGTCACCCCTTCTTTTCAGGCCTCTTTTCAAGGAGGAATAGTAGCCCCGGGACACAAAACGAATGTACCAACTGCTTTTCTAGCCTAGCATGTCGTGAAGGCAACTAAGGGCGTATTGGGTACTGGGTCTGTGATTGTGTAGGCGATGACTAGCCACTTGTTACAACTCTTTCACCATTTTTCATCGGACCAAACCCAATTTTTGTATGGCTAAATGTGGTCTTGAGGAACACAGTGCTCTGGACTCTGCCTACCCTATTACTGGCGTGATTGTATGTATGTGAATAGTAGCGATATTACATAATTTAATTTTATCAAATATGTCTAAAACAATACGAATTATGACGCTAAAACCGCAACCAGTAAAGTAACTTAACTTATAAATTGAATCAGGAAAACTATCGAACGAGTTGCGACTATGGTAAAACCCAGAGCTTAAAATTCAAATCCACGCAATTTTGCGCGGCCGTGTCATGCTCATGCATGTTAAAATTTTACGGCATTATAATCGGTGAATGTAAAATTATTATCTTGAACAACGACGTAAAATCACTTTCAAATGATTCGTACTTTTCAGGGTTAACGAGGATGTATAAAATCACAAAAAAGGGTCTATTTTGTTTGACTTCATAGATTGTTTTATACATTGGGTACAGTAAAAATACGTTTTCGACATTTGAAACTCATTAATCTTTTTTAACTGTCAAACATGTATGCATATTTTTGCACGCGACTGTACAATCCTAAAATAATAAGTGGCATTATTGGCATTGTTCTGATTGCCATCTCAATCTCTCTTACACAGATTAGAGGGACCCATGACTAGTGAATGCTATGTGCGTTTATAGGTTAAGGTAACGTTAACCATCTGACGGACTATATGCTACTCTTCTGTCTTGCATCATTATCACCGCCCATTGCTGCCTCCCCGAAAACTATCCACGACGTAAAGCCAATCCAAAGGAATTACCACCAAACGGACCATGTCCACGTCTATGAGGTAGCTGATCAGCAATCAATCACATTTGATTTCCTATGGTGTCTGTAAACGTCACAGATGTTGAGTTAAGATTGTTATTTATCACCACCCAATCTAGTGATGCCATTCACAGCCTTCTCCTAAGGATCTCAAGTCACAACCCTTGTGTAATATGTGGCCGTACACAATATATATAACTCAAAGGTGACTGACTGACATAGTGATCTATCAACGCACAGCCCAAACCACTAAACGGATCGGGCTGAAATTTGGGAGGTAGATGTTATGACGTAGGCATCCGCTAAGACAGGATTTTGATTCAGTCTACCCCCAAGGGGATAAAATAGGGGATGAAAGTTTGTATGAAACTTGGTCAATTTTAAACCGATCGGACTGAGACTTTGAGAGAAAATTAAAGGGTTCCCGTGGGATAGTTAAAAAAACCACACAAATCGCGGTCGAAGTCGTGGGCAACAGCCAGAAAAAAAACAATCCTTCACCAAATCACCACTATTATCCAATAAAAGAAATCTATTGGTGTTTTCAGAAAAACCCGGAACCAATGCGTATGTTCTTCGCCATTTCGCTGCTGAAGCTGATCCTGCAGACCCTGTACTTCAGCTTCCAGCCAGAGCTCTCCTCCATGCGTGGCACTGAAGGCCTCCTGTTCGTCAGAATCTTGGATATCAGTATGTTTTCTTGAAGTAGTTGTAGTTCTTTAAAACAGTTGTGGAAAGCAAGCGTACTTTCCGGTGCATGGCAACAAGATTTCCTCTGCTGCACCTCATCGAGTGAAATATTGGTGTTATTATGGATTCCTACTTGAAATGTTATCACTCCGTCAGCCCCTTCATAATAACAGGCGTGATAACTATTAAATAACATTGTATAAATATTAAACCCTGGAAAATTGGGCAGGCCCAATCATTATGGATATCCTTCAGAAAGGTCTCTGATTAGTAGTATGCACCTTTAAACTATAAGTAATGCTGAATTTTAAGATTTTAAACTTTCGCGTTTCATTGTATATAAAGGTAATACTAACGGGACTACACGCGACATACATTATGTAGTATATAGATACTACTTACTGCCCGACGTTTCGGCTGGGTTACACCAACCGTGGTCACGAGCTGACTAGGCGCGGCGGCGTCTGCTCGGGCGGGCCCGTGATCCTTCTTTTTTCCCACACATTATTAATATTGCACTCACTTCGGCGTACCACACTAACAGTATCTGGGTTCGTTTGTAAAGGTACAGCCTGCGGCGTACACTTGTAAATCACTGGATTCCACGCTGATGACAATTTAAACCCGTCCTCTCGATTGAATTCTTCTTCTTAATTGTATGTCGCGTGTAGACCCGTTAGTGTTTTATACCTTTATATGCTGACTTTTAGTATCGTTCTCGTATTAACAGTATCTTCATTTTCACACTTGTTTTCAGTGATGGTGGCAATATTCCTGTACATCATCCATAAGTATATCAAGCAAGTAAGAGAAGAAAATAGACTGGCTAACGTCGATCAACCCCCTCCATACATTGAATGCCTCATAGCTTCTGCTAGACTGAAAGCAGCAAAGCCAGTTGAGAAGCAGACAGCAGTTGCTATTCCAGAAGAAACGAAGAAGGTAGAAAGTGTCAGTGAACCTGAAAAAGTGTGACCGAATTTCTTATTTTTTTTCTTAAGCTAAGGAGACAATTCCTACTTGAAATGTATTAAATTTAATTTCTGTAGCGAATTATTTTTTGAAAATTCCATTTTTATGATAAAGTTTTGTATTTTTAAAGACCATAATTATATTTAAGTGTCAAATAAGTACCTACCAGAAAATTCGAATTTTAACGCCGCATTTTTGGGATCTTTGTAGACAGGCACGAGGTCGCTCGCCTTGCTATTTGCTAGTAAGTATATTATTATAAATCGCCTCTTCATTTTCTAAGTGATACTACGCATGTCTTTCTGTCTCTCTTCCACAAAAGTTATTTGCCACCTAGAATCAAAATGTCAAACTAGTCCAGTGCAACCGATATCCCGGTTACACATAAGAGGGCTCTCCTATAAATTCTAATATAGCTCATAATAATTGTCGGTACCTTGTCGACAAATTTTTCCAATTTATTTTTGATAGCAAAGACGTGTGTCATCATTGGTGATAGGACGTGGTATTACGACTTAGGTACCTTTGACAGTATTTTTTTTTTATTATTTAAACTTGCTGGGTTTTAATCTCTCTTTTCTCTCGTCTTTGCAAGCTTAACATAGGCTGTTAATAATGATTTCTTTCTTCCTCTGAGAGACCCAATTTCTAAATTGAAATGTAATTTTAAGTCAAGGAACTGATGACAATTTTCGATAATATAAATTTTTAGTATTATATTTTCCTTTTCTCTTTTATATTTAAGACAAATGGCTATGCATGTTGGTCAAACCTTAGACTTGGTATATGACCAGAAAATGATTTCACTGACACAGTACTTATTAGATAGCTTTATAGGTATTTATATGAAAATGATTGTAAGATTTTTTAGAGATGTATTATGAATCTCCAGGCTAGCCAAAAGATTTTAATTTAAATAAATTATAATTAATTATTTGTGAATCGAAGTAAATAATTAAAGGAAAATATTTTAGAATGTGTTTTGTTTTATTATATATTGGGTCCTTACCTATGAAATTGGTGTTTTTTTTCTCTCTTAGTATTTTGTCTGTAACTATTAAGATTCAGAGTATTCCTAAAAAAAATTTAACTCGTCTAATAGACTATATTTTTGGGCTCTTTTGATTTGTTTGATAATTTGTTGTAAGTTTAATTGTGTTAAAATTGGACACGGAGACAACTCTTTTTAAGTGCCTCCCGAATAAATCATTTTATTTGCATACACTTAAAAACGATAAATATTTTTTATGAAGTGTGATATTACACATATTACTAAAGCTTGTCTAATGATAGATGCCAAATATTATTATCTTTGATTTGTCGTTGTGAAGAAAACTGAAAAAATTTTAGTATGGAAAATGCAGAATTCCCCAAAATCTCCATACAAATCACCAATTTCATAGGTAAGGACCTAATAGAAACAACTAAATAAGATACGTTAGTAATATACATCAGTTTTATATGAGGTTGACGAGTTTGGATGGACGAGGCACTACTCGTTTGAGAAGTCGTGGTACTAGTTGGCTTCGATCCCACCACCTGACTATACCACTGAGTTTAAATAAAAATTACGATACAGTTGATTGTGAATATTGCTTTAGGTAAAAAATAAAATCATTAAGCCATTTACTACAGGATGTATCGTTTTACATATCGTGACGTTACTTTTAATTAGCTTGTACACTTAATTCAAGAACAGAAAAGGGACTAAAAGACCCATCACAGGAGGGTTTTTGGCGGCATTCAACTATGGCGGACGTGATTTTTATTTCGATAATTGTAATATTGTACGGAGTGGATATTGTCACGTAAAATCAGTGTAGTTTGTGTAATAAGTGTCTGTGATGATGTGCAATGTGGAGGATTATCGAAATAAACGTCAAGTGGTGTGAAAAGTGATGAGTTTTTTATCGTGGTAATCCACCTCATCCAAGTAGCACCACAGTGTCTGCCATCGATCGTTTGACGCCAAACTCTCCCAAGATGCATTGAAATGCATTACACTAGCATTTCAATGCAAACTACTGAAGAAATGAATACTGAAGACTTGGCTGTATGGGCTCCGTTCCCTTTGCCTTCCCTACATGGGAGAATTTTACAACAACAAGACCCATCACAAAAAGGATTCGATGTGAATTGTCTCCTTCTCGGAATTCAAAATTAGAACAGTAGGTTCGTATTTTGAAAACATATCTAAATGTTTGTATTACGAGGTCCGTAAAGCAGGTTTTGTAACAAAATGGGCTTTAATGACTCTAAAATAGACTCTCGACACAAATGTCCATTTTATATGAGCATGCGAATATAAAAGGCTGATTTACGTTCCGCCTGTAGATAGAATCATACGATTTAATACAATTATGTGGGCACCTATTCGCGAGGTTTAATTAAGCACAGAGACGTGGACCAAAGAGTAATGTTGTGCAGACGTGACACGGTTGACAAAAGGCAGAGTAAGATCGACCTTGTATATTGTACCTTACTGCCTATAAAGACCATAAGTCACAATTCCGCAAAAACGATAAATCACAGAATTGTTGTGAAAGGAGATGGATAAACGACTGCCCTTAACATTTATAAATATATCATACTACCTTGTAATTTTTATATATTAATTAATGAATTATTACATATTTATTATCTTCCTGCAACTTTCTTGAAAACAATAAAAATATTAAAAGATTTTGACTTACTTCTATATTTTCCTATTAACGAATATTGTAGATTAGGTCATAATACAAAATAATTAATATGTACGAAACGAAGCATATTAACCCTTTTTTTAACAGATTAAATAATTTCATGAAGTAAATAATACGCGTGAATATTTTCTGTTAATAAATGTTAATCACGACTATCATCTCCTAAGGGTTAGTCAGGAACTAGGCAAAAGCACTGCAAAAGCAGCCCACTGTCATAGTCCGCGCTTCACCAAGCAGTGACTGCAAATGTGCTCGGCCTGAGAGGTAAGTCCATTAGTCGCCTTTTACGATACCCAAGAGAAGAGATGCGTTGGTAGAATTCTTTTAATGAGCCGCGACCACACGACTCTAAATAAATGCTCTATTTAATACTGACATAGAAGGGCGCTATCGGACTACGCCCAACCTACGTAAGTATGATTTTTGTTGTATTTGAATTTTGATTTGTTTGTTATTTAGTTTATGTATTTTGTTTGTCGTGGTGTTAAATTACACCACTGCTTGTCATTTGAAATTTTTTTAGTTAAAAAAAAAATGGTCTAGATGTTCAATTAATATTAACCGACGAGAGCAATAGAAATAAATAAACAATCAACAACAGTTTTTTAATCACTCCATATCGATTTTATTGCACTGCGAGATTATTCTCAAACCACTAAAAAAACAAATGTTCTATGATATATATTTCAAGATGAACGATTGAAAAGCTCACGAAACTTTTTATGTGTCATATTCTACTATTATTTAGGTACCCAGCATTACATGCAACTACATCTAATATTTATACATACTTAATTTAAACACCTTCTTTAGTTCAGAGCATGTCTATGACAGGCATATCAGGAATTTGTTCTCCAGTCTTGGATGTTTATATATATTTAGGATATTTATATGTATTTATCTATAAAATATTTTTATCCGTCATCTAGTGTCCGTAACACAAGCAGCATTAGTTGCTTAAAATGTCTATTATGGAGATATTTATTTATTTTTTATTATTTATTTATGACAATTTAAAATGTTTGTAATGTATCGCAATTTTCACAAAAAATTCCCAAAAAATCTGAGCAAAATCTAATTTCGCGAAAAAGCATATTATTTTTATATTCTTCCCCATCCAAAATGCTCTTGGACTATGCGCTTCAAAATTTTCAGCATACGATCATGTTTTGAAAGTAAACAGAAATAAATTAACAATTTTGAAAAAGAATTTAAACAGATGTCGTTATTTACTCATTTTTAGCAAACTCATAGTTATGCCCGTTATAGATAGCAAGGCAATACGTCAAGCAATTGAGACTACGCCATGTAGAGCCTACATATAATATAGGTATATTATAAGACTAAAGGTTAATTAACCCATACGATATAAATAATGATATAAAATCTTTGTATTCGAAAAGCCATACAATTTATGGTATATAAATAATATTAATTTGTATGGTATACATACAAATTAATATTATTTATATACCATACAAATTAATATTAAAAAATCAACAAAGGTAGCGGTAGCAGAGTTGGGACGGACGGGGTACTACTCGTTCGAGAGGCCGCGGGAAACGCGGGTTCGATTCCACCGCCTGTACTACTGCGTTTGAATAAAACTTATGTTCATTGTTGAAACTACTGTTCATTGTGAATATCGCATGCCCCACATTGTGCCCGGTGCATGGCAACATATCTGGCGAAATATGGGTGTTTAACACCTCTGCCTTCCACTTCGGGGAAAGAAGCGTGATGATAATTATGTTATGTAAATATTAAAATTAACTAATTCTCTTATATAGCTTATTGAATTTTCAAAACAATTGCTTAAGCTTCTCAATCTAGACTAGGCTAGAAGTATGCACAAAGTAGAATACTTTATTGTATACACAACAAATCGATTGCAATTATTGGCGATGTAATAGCTAAACAGGGACTTTTTTAATTCGTCAATGTACCCAGTAAATAAAAAAAAATACGCATTACTAAACATAGTGAAAGAATTAGATGCTGATTGCGATAGACTGAAGAAATAGCGTACATTTCAGGGGGTTTGCCTCCAGAAATAGACTAGGGTAACTGACAATGATGAAAATAAACACATTGGATACTTTAGAAATGAATGTAAATTATTTTATTAAAATTTGTTGTTAGTATATAACTTGATGTTTGGAGTGGCGAGAAATAGTCAAGAATGAATTAACTACTAGACCCGATTATTAATCAATCAGGGGAAAAGCTTGTGGGAAGGAGGAGAGAGACGAATGCCATGTAACCAAGAAAATATGGAAATAAGAAAAGGTAATAGCTATGCAGAGAAACGCAGACTGAAGAATAAAAAAAGAAAACTCGAGTGGTATTAAATAAATAATAAATTTTTTATGACTTTTTTTCATTATTTCTTCACGATTAAAAGAATATTTCGTACCAAAGCTCTACAATTTTCATTCAACCTTTAAAGAAATTCTAGGAAACATGAAGATTTCCTTGTTTCAATACTATTTTAAACAGAAAATGTTTCTCAGATTGTGGTCAAGAGCAATTTCTTTTTATGTAAAAAAACGAGATTTTATAAATAGGCATTAAACTATTCGGTGCAAACCTGAATCTAATTACCTTCTATTTAATCTTTGTCAGAATGCAAATTGGCTGGTACGAGAGACCGAGGTGCACGATTAAAACAGTGAACGCTCTCTAAATTTGAAATAGTTCTTATTCCTTGACGTTAAAATCCATTTCTAAATGCACGTGATACGTTTGGCGCAGCTCCGTTTGTATAGTACAACCGACGTCTTCTAATAGTAGCCGACTTATCCATTACACCTGGAAGTGAGAGTACTTCTTATTTTGGTCGCATTATATACTCTTAAGCTCGCCTCGTTGGTTATTTTAAAAATAATCTCACTTCGCATTATGAGATTAAGTTATGTAAAACACTGGCTGGATTTAAAATTGAAACTACATTTTACAAGCCATGATTTTCTTTAACGATTTAAACCGTTTTAGAATACATTCTTTATTTAACAGGTGTTAACTTCTTACGTTAGAACTAACGCGGAGTTTTAAAAAAACATTAATAATATAACAAGTTTTTGATACTTCGTTGATTACTTATACAAGACTAAGATTTGTCTGACACTTTGATGCATCGAATTTAGTATTAATTACAATCGGGTCATTTATATACTTAATCATTTAGTTACTAAGGAAACAGCGCGAACTATTTTATTTTCTTAATTTTGGGTACCTACTTACGGAGTTAAATGTTTTTTGCGTAAAATGTAGCCTATTTAATTATTTATACTTATATATTTAATTAGTCAATCGTCATAAAACAAGACACAATAGAAACATCTATTGTTTGCGAACACCAGCGTTCGCGTTGACCGCCAAGGGGTTAAATATTGACCTATAAAAAAAACAATTATTTTCCCCTAAGGGTTAGGCAGAAGAGCTATCACCCACATTCCGATTATCCTTTCAAATATCGTCAGTAGATAAAGCCAGTTTTGTACTTAGCAACTGTACAACAAAGTTGGCCGAATATTTCGCATTTTAATTGTTTAATTTTAATGGTCCCGTGTTGGCCCGGGACACAAAAAGAATGTACCAACTGCTTTTCTTGCCTAGCATGTCGTAAAAGGCGACCAAGGGCGTATTGGGTACTGGGTCTGTGATTGTGTAGGCGATGAGCTAGCCACTTGTTACTACTCTTTCACGATTTTGCATCTGACCAAACCCAATTTTTGTATAGCTAAATGTGGTCTTAAGGAATACAGTGCTCCTTGGACTCTGCCTACCCCTTCGGGGATTACAGGCGTGATTGTAAGTATGTAAGTAATTTTAATAAAAAAAATTGTGACAATTCCCAAATTAAAAATAAACAACTACAACAAATACCGTACCAAGATCTTTAGTGTTGTCTTACCGAGAAGATAGCACAAGTGCAATTCTTAGGACAAAGTTCGTCTGTCGAGTTAGTGCCACACCATTTAATTCAATTAAACTTTCCAGCTAATTCCCGAATTCTTATGAAGCGTACCGAAGACATCTATTCCTATTACAGGCGTAGGGTTAATACGAAAGCAATTGAATATCGATAAATAAGGTTTTGATTTTTATTTTGTACTGCAAAATAGTGTTGTTAAATTAATTATTATCGATGTTTAATGGTAGCTTTAGAATACTAATAAAACTATTATAAAAACATTAAAATTTTAGTAGAAGCATCGAAAAACATTTTTACGTTAAAATTTCATTTTATGTACTAATGTCTGAAATAATTGATTACACTGTTGCAATGTTTTTTTGTAAGATTAAAATAAATAAGCTTTTTTTAATAAATAACTCTCTCTCTCTCTCTCTTCAGCCCACATTAGTCCACTGCTGGACATAGGCCTCCCTCCCTCAATGTCCCTCCCTCAAGGCGTCCCTCAATTTGCGCCATTTTACCCTAACCCCGGCCTGCTGCATCCAGCGTCTGCCTGCAGCGCTTCGCAGATCATCACTCCATCTCGCCGGAGGGCGTCCCACACTACGCTTGCCGAGTCGCGGTCTCCACTCAAGAACACGTCTACCCCAACGGTTGTCGGTTCTCCGACAGATATGGCCAGCCCACTGTCACTTCAACTTGCTGATCCTGTGCGCTATGTCGGTCACCCTGGTTCTCTGTCGGATAACATCGTTGCGGATTTTATCCTTTAGAGATACTCCGAGCATTGCACGCTCCATAGCTCGCTGAGCAACTTTAAATTGGTGGACTAGACGCACTGTCAGTGTCCACGTTTCGGCACCGTAGGTCATCACGGGTAGGACTCACTGATCAAAAACTTTCGTTTTTAAGCATTGCGGGATAGGTGACGAGAAGACCTGACGTAGTTCTCCAAATGCTGCTTAGCCCAGCTTGATTGTCCTCTTAGCCTCCCTCTCGAAGTTATTTTTACCTAGTTGCAGAACCTGACCCAGGTAGGTATACTCAGAAACAACTTCAAGAAGATTGACCTTCATGAAGATGAATAAATAACTGCTGTGTCGCTAATATTGGGTCCTTACCTATGAAACTGGGGTTTTTATTCTGTCTCAGCAATTTGTCCGTAACTATTAAGTTTCAGAACATTCTTATAAAATAATTGCGTCTTCTAAAAATAGACCATATATTTGAGCTTGTATTATTTAATTTGATAATTTCTTGTAAGTTTAATTGTGTTAAAATTAGACACAAAGACAATTATTTTTAACTGCCTCCCGAATACATCATTTGATTTGCATTAACATAAAAACGATGAATAATTTTTATCAAGCGTGTTCACACACATATTGCTAAAACTTGTCTAATGGTAATGATACATGCCATATATTATTATCTCTGGATTTGTCGTTGTGAAGAAAACTGATAAAATGTTAGTATGTAAAATGCAGACATCCCCAAAATCTCCATACAAAACACCAATTTCATAGGAAAGGACCTAATATATAAAACTTTTCTTTCACAATCCTTTCGAGACCGGAAATTTAATAAAGGCAAAACCTAGGAAACAATAAAAATGTTTAGTGAACACTACACCATTTCTCAAAATGTTTACTCACAGAATTAAAAGTGCAATTTCCGACCTTAACACTGAAGTCTCAAGAACTATCTTGGTTGAACTATTAATTAAAGCATCCCGCATCATTGGACGAGCTAAAAATTCATTACACCAACGCGGAACGCGGACGTCGTGTTTAAAACAGCTTTTCTTTGAAAGTGTTTTATGTGAAGTCTTAGGGATTCATCGCTTGGATTTGTTGTAATATCAACAATGCAATAGTATCATCGTCTCGGAGGTTTAGAAGTTTATCCGCTACCATATTTGAAACAATACAACCAGGATCGTGGATAGGTGACCCCATGGTGTAGGTTGCCCTTAATGATATCAAGTACGGAAGACACATTAAGCCGTTCGCTCTTAGATGCTTACGTTACTCACCAATCCGGATTAGGCGTTGTGTTATTAACACGCTTTATCTTAACAAAGTAGCTAGCTCGCAGCTTGTAGCTTGTTTTTTTTTGAAGTTTATTTTATATTAAACTTTTTAGTGTAAAGTACTGGTGACGTTAACCGCAGAATTCACGGCCACTGGACGTGAAGTTTTTGAGTGGAGACCACGTCACGGAAAGCGAAGTGTGGGACGACAAAATGGGATGACAATATTCGAAGGCTAGCAGAGTGGGCTGGATGAGAACGGCCGAAAATCGAGAGTAGCGTGCATTAGGGGAGACCTATGTCGAACAGTGGACGAGCATAGGTTTTTGATGATAATGATGACTCTTTAAGGCGATTCAAACGAGCCCAAACTTGAGGGAATTGTATCGTTTAATTACTGAGGTCCTATGGCCACCTTCCAGCTCCATCATCAGACCAGCTCATATTAGGTCCTTACCTATGAAATTGGTGTTTTGTATGGAGATTTTGGGGATGTCTGCATTTTACATACTAACATTTTATCAGTTTTCTTCACAACGACAAATCCAGAGATAATAATATTTGGCATGTATCATTAGACAAGCTTTAGCAATATGTGTGTTAACACGCTTGATAAAAATTATTCATCGTTTTTATGTTAATTCAAATCAAATGATGTATTCGGGAGGCAGTTAAAAATAATTGTCTTTGCGTCTAATTTTAACACAATTAAACATACAAAAAATTATCAAATTAAATAATACGAGCTCAAATATATGGTCTATTTTTAGAAGAGGCAATTATTTTATAAGAATGTTCTGAAACTTAATAGTAACGGACAAATTGCTAAGACAGAATAAAAACACCAATTTCATAGGTAAGGACCTAATATAATATTGCATTGTCATCCGATTTACACATGCATGCAAAATTCAGCTCAATCTGTTAAAGATATCTCCTTCAAAATTGACTTGCAAGATTTGTCCCTGACTGTTTCAAGTGGTTTACTAGTATCTATATAGAAACCAATATTTTAAAATTTTCACATAAGTTTCGAGATTTTAAAAACATTTTGAAACCATTTTAAAACAAAAAAATACCCTTCCAAAAAATAAACGTAAGCCTTATCAGCAAACCAAAAGTCTGCAACACTCACAAAGCGAGAAGTGAAGTTAAAATAAAAGCAGTATATCATTTTTTCCTCTTTTAAATCCTTTAAATATTAAAACAGTAATTTTTCATTATTCATATTTAAAAAATAAATCATTAACGAAATGGCTTTTGTTTACAATGATATGCTTTTAGCTCAACATAAAATTCACAAAGAAACCAAAAAATGGATGCCACATTTTGTACAGTCTCTCTGCGTGATCGAATTAGACTATAGATTGTTGGTGAGATTGTACGAATTTTTTTCGTCCTCAGCCTATATACGTCCCACTGCTGGGCACAGGCCTTCCTCATAGAGAAACACATGAGGTGTATGGGCCGTAACACTACCACGCTGGCCCAATGCGGGTTGGTGGGTAGAAACGGTCGCCATTGCGACCAGGACCAACGGCTTAGCGTGCCTTCCGAAGCACGGACGAGCTCGAGATATCAAAGTTTTGGTCACCCATCCACGATCTGACCATGGCGAAGGTAGCTTTGTTTTCGATCGAAAGCCAAAGCGTACTAACCACTACGCCACCAAGCTCCTCATTTCATTTGTTGTTTATTTAATAACTTTTAAACTTGTCTAGATTTCTATCTAAGCCATTCCCAAGTAATTATAACAACAGAACAGAGACAAGCCAATCTTCGCGTTTCATTTTTCACTGCCTGAAGTTTAATATCAACACGCCATGTGTTATTAATGGTCGGGAACTAGCTGATAGGACACACTTGCTAGTAATCTCAAGATCCTCCGGAATTTCTTATAATTTCTTATAAAAATGGAACTGGCTGGCTGTGCGGTTCTAATTTCATATCCAACCTACGTGTAGAATAAAATATACGAAAAAAAAGACAAATTATCTTTGACATTTTTTCCACTTTTTATTTTACCGTTTTGTTGTCATGGTAAATATATATATTGGTACCAAATTTAAGGTTTCCTAGTGCTAATGGCCACTGAGATTATCAGCGGACGGACAAACAGACAGACAATCTGAATTTATCATATGTTTTAATGTTACGTGAAATGGTTTATCATTGTCCTAGCATGTCTAAGCTACAGTTACTGCTTACAGACAGGTTGTATACTTATGTGCCATCCTTGAAATTGAATTACTTAAAAAATAAAATTCAATTTTTTTACCTATATAAGAATTCAACGATCAGCTTTCGTTTACCTAACAATAGAGCAGTGAATGTTCGGACAATCGCTCAATCGAACAAGACACAAGTTTGGCGCCAATTGAAAAATATTGAGAATAAACTACGATGGAGGACTAGGAGCCGTAGAGCAATTTCATTATTGAGACACCGCCTTATTTGGAGAGAATTATGTAAATTTGGGGAAGGTACCCAGAGCCGTACTCAGGGAAAATAAATATTTAAGAACCTTTCTAACTTAAAGCTTATTATAAAGTTCTTAATCTTAGCTTATTAAAGCAACATAATTTTTAAGACGTTGATGAATTTATTAACAATCCCTTCACGACGGCAATGGAAGGTTGGATAATGGTCAAAGACGAGTTGAAGTATTGAACTTCAGTGCTTAGTTTCTTTGTAAATATAGATTTCATTGTATTTCGTTCGAAGTCCGAATAGTTTTCATTTTGTTCTTACATAGGAATTTATATTGTTAGTTAGTTAAGAATTTGGCAAGGACTAAGGGTAGGCTATTATGTATCAACGAATCAAAGGGAATCACTTAGTGAAATTCATCGTTATTCCATTTAGCAAATATTAGACGACCTACTTGTTATGAGCGAGTAGTTCCCTGGTGATATTGGAGATTGGTATCTACCAGTAATATAGTAGTTACACCTTACATACATTCCCATACATATAATCACGATCATTATCCCCCAGGAGTTAGTCCACACCGCAAATGCAGTCCACTGCCGTAGTCCGTGCTTCACCAAGCAGCGACTGCACATTTGCTCTGCGTGACAGGTGGTGAGCCCGTCGCCACTATAAGCTATTGGATGGTTGTGCAGTTCTAAGTCCATTAGTCACCTTTTACGACACCCAAGGGAAGGTAATATTATATACAATGAGCCGCTACCACACGACTCACCCAAATTTCGTCATGGTTCTTGGATGAACCCTGTCAAAATACCTGCATTCAAACTCCGCTTTCGAATCAGTATTTTAAGTAAGTAGGTATAAGTAAATTAGTATGAGTATGATGTCTTTTCTATTATTTTCAACTTTACATACACGTTATAAAGGTTCCCACGACACAATAACGTTCTCACTCGAAATATTCATATAGAATTACAGATACAAGCGTTTAACAGTGTAAACTGCAATGTTTATCCTACGAGACGAGAAGCAGGTGTCATAGAACAAACTACAACAGCTATGCACGTTAAGGATAAAATGCCTACATTTTTTAATATGTTTCATGCTAGAGGCGATATACAGTAACTAACTAAACAATGTTATTCGAAGTAAAATGTTGTTTAAGCTGATGCCAGCGTTACTGAAATTTCAATAAGGGTAAATGAAAATTTCTTTAACATCTACATAGTTACTTAAACAATTGTGAAAGCTTCGTATTTTTACAATCTTATTCGTAAATGTAGCAAAAAATATGTGTAAATATACTCCCAATATTACAAAAGTAACAATTTTTTAATCTTGATTGAGTAGCAAAGTTTCAAAGAGGTTCATTATTAGAAAAACTTCCCTTTCATTATAACTATGCACACAGTGAACAATAATTTCTTTCTTATGTTTTAGACTTAAGTATATTCTTTATTTTGTAGAACGAGTAATAAAAAAATAAAGTCATCTATATTCTCCAAATACAATTCCATAGCTTTAGCACTTATTCACTGCAAAACTATTTTATGAAAATCATGCATAGGCACATGGTCCCTTAGTACGGCCCTGTTATCTCAGAAGATTGGACTGTATTGGGTACTTTTGGTGGCAGGTGTTCAAACCCGATCAGTCCCCATGACGCCTCTGGGAAAACCCTCAGATGGAAAAACTTGGTGTATGAAAATGAGACGGCACAATGGGATTATGAATAATACCTAGAAATTCTGACAATATTGCGCTCATAGAAGATATCTGGGAAAATAGAAACGGACCAATCGGTACATGCCAAATTAAGCGACATGAAAGGGAAAATGTTTGAGACCTTTTTCTAGGAAGGCGAAAGAACAAAACGTATTTTAATCATTCGCTGTATAAAATTCGATTGAAAAATTTTAACATTTTGACGTCCGTCGTCCAGTTGCTCGTTCATTGGAAATGAGAGAAAAGGAAGTGTTTGGACGTGTTTTGTTTATAACAAATGCTCTAATGATATTATGCAAGTGACAAGCAAGGTATTAAATCTTTCAATCTTCAATTTGGGATTCGATATTTATTTTCTATTTATTAAAAGAATAAGTTGAACCTGACCACCCCATCTTCATCGTTACAAATCGCTGTCTGGTAGTATTTTGTGTTTCAATATTGAAAACTTAGTAGCCTTCGCTATGGTTGGACCTAAGATAAGTGACCTAAAATCTTTGATGCTTAAAGAATCCCGTTTGACGGTGTTTTTTATTTATTTTTCTTTTCTTTATTATGATGCTGTCCATACTCCTCGTGTTCTCGCCAGATCGAAAGAAACCTCCCGTTAACGATTCATTTCAACACCAATGTTGCCGATGCTAAGCTAGCAACCTCTTTTATAGATATTTATACTTTTTGATGATTATTATTTTTTATACTTTTTAAAAATTTTGTCTTTTGACGTTTTGATTATACATTAATTTTACACGAAGACGAGAGTTTTATTTGCTTATAAATTTCCAGTTTCTACTTTCTCTTATCGTTATCTTCATCAGTCTTCCTTCAAGTCTTTCTTATCTTCAACAACCACAATCAATTTAAACTAAATTCCATTAAAATAACTTGACCAGTTCCCAGCCCGTGGGTCCATTTAGACATCTGCAATAATAATTCAGGGAACAAAGCAGGGCCTTGATATTAATTCATCAAAGCTAACGTGCTCTCCATTGTGCTATGAAATATTGTTTCAGAGACACTATTCCGGGCTGCGATCTGATTTGTGATGACATGGAAATGCACAAAGACTAATTACAATTGAAATTTGTAAATACAAACGTCAATTGATGTCTAAGCTTGTAACGAGGCGCTATATCAGTATTAGCGACTCTTTGCTGTTATTGCGCTCGTCTCTGGCCATTTCCTCTTTGTTCCTATTTTTTCAAACTAACCATCTGTCTGTTTTGTCATTTTTTTGGTCTACAATTTTCATTACTAATTAATAATATAATACGTAAAATATATGATATAGTTTTTTTTATAATTAACCTAAAGGAATTTGTGGAGTATCACACAATAAATTTCGAAAGTACCTTAAATAACTTTGTCAAGGCAGTATTTGTGCCTTAGTTTTTTTATCCATACCAAAGTAAGTGACGTCAGAAAGTATTTTCATTTTTCGGAGTCCACGACGTCACTGAAGCTTTTTGATATGAAAATCAAATACAGTTTTTATTACGTATTTCACGACCTCTTAAAACGATTGTGAATACAGTTGATTGTGAATATCGCTTACCTCAAGTGTTCCCGGTGCATGGCTCGGCACCTGTTACATGGCGACTTATATAGGCGTGATGATATGCTATGTCATTAACAAAAGCGAGCGTTGAATCGGCAACTTTGAAATAAATGCCGCAAGAACCATATTTCCTAAACATTAAACAAAGAATCTAAAGTATCAAGCAAATCTAGCAAAAGCACAGACGTTGCACAGCGCTGTCACCGAGAATATTATTGCAAAATATAATGGACGTCTTTAATATTTCACGTCCTGGAGCTGTATTGGCTCGGCGAGATATCGGGGAACAATAAAATTTATTGATTTCAAATATTTACAGTTTCAATTCAGTGGGTCTCGAGGCCGCGGGACTCGCAGGTTCGATCCCACCGCCTGTACCACTGAGTTTGAATAAAACTTATGTACAGTTCATTGTGAATATCGCTCGCCTCACATTGTGCCCGGTGCATGGCAACAGGCTCGCCACCTGTACATGGGGACCTAACGTCGTTAGAGAGTAATAGAGCAAAGGCCTTAGTGTAAGTTTTTTAGTATAAAATACATTACTATTGTAGTTGCGTTAAGAGCACAATTTGTATGGGAAACATAGTATGCGTTACATTCCGCTAGAGGCGCTATTCACGTTTCCTATACAAATTGGACTCTTAACGCAACTACAATAGTAACGTATTTTATACTCAAAAACTTACACTAAGGCCTCAGGTGTTAGATAAGTTGAGACTAACTAGGTGTCACAAATTCAAAAAATTACTTCACTAAAAAGAGAGACCAAATGCGCAGAAAGAAAATCCGTATCAGCCTTCATCTCGTTTTACAGAAGCAACGAACTAATTGAGGCTATAAAATTACGAACCTTTTAAATCCATTGTAATTCACGAGCGTTGGTAGTGTAAACTAAAATTTAATTATTCGGAAGCTTAGTTGCCGACTTGGGACTATTTGAGTAGTAATAAAGGTCCTGAACGCATACCTCGACACGTTCAGGTGGGAAGAGCCATACAACCAGCGTCTTATTTTGATAAACTATGTATTAAATAGGAAAAGGGATAATTAAAATTCGTCTGCAGAATAGTTTTTACATAGAAGTCTAACCAAATTGAAAAAAGAACATAACATAATATATTATCATCACGCCTCTTTCCCCGAAGGGGTAGGCAGTGGTGTTAAACATCCACATTTCGCCAGGTATGTTAGGTCCAGGTGGCGAGCCTGTTGCCATGCACCGGGCACAATGTGAGGCAAGCGATATTCACAATAAACTGTAATAAGTTTTATTCAAACTCAGTGGTACATGCAGTGGGATCGAACCCGCGATTCCCGCGGCCTACATGATGTACTTAGTGTAGAATTCATTAATGAGGTATATAAGTCCTATACAATGTAGTAGACATTTTTGAATGCGAAGCAACTAGCTGAAGACAGCGTATGAGGTATTAATTGGCAAGAATATTCTCTGGGGGTTGTCGAACGTAGTTGTCAAAAATCATACACAACTTCTCATTGTTTGATAACCTTTATGAGTCATAGATACGAATTTACCACAATATGTAGAACAGAATAGAAGTTTATTTGGCACCATATTTACGTAACCTAATCTAACAAATAAAAATACAAATAAAAAATAACAAAACTTGGTACCAAAATGGTCCCCGCTCAATTCATTCATATATGTTTAAGTACAGAAAAACAATATTCCTAGGAGACCGTTGATAAGAATTTGAGAAAAAAAGGTGTACCTACCTACATTCTATTTTCTAAACTTGCAGATCTCCTGTACATCTTTTGTGAGAGAAGACCGAATATGAGACGGAGGCAATGAGTGAATGATAAAGTGACAAAGAATGGAATCAGTGGTAAAATGGCAAGTGACTGGGAAATGGAATAATAAAACAAGCAAGCTATGGAATCAACAGTCACCAGAAGTATTTTCAGACCAGTACGACCTTCAACAATATAAAAAGAGAGCGTATTACCTCCTTTAGGGACGGCAACGCATTTTCAGCTCTTCCGGTGCTCTAGATGACTATGGGCGGTGGTGACCACTTACCATCAGGTAAGCCTTCTGCTCGTTTGCTCTCTTTTTACATAAAAAAGCATGTTGGGCTGACTACAAATAAATATTAGGTCCTTACCTATGTAATTGGTGTTTTGTATGGAGATTTTGGGGATGTCTGCATTTTCCATACTAAAATTTTTTCAGATTTCTCCACAACGACAAATCCAGAGATAATATTTGGCATGTATCATTAGACAAGCTTTAGCTATATGTGTGTGAACACGCTTGATAAAAATTATTCATCGTTTTTATGTTAATGCAAATCAAATGATGGATTCGGGAGGCAGTTAAAAATAATTGTCTTTGTGTCTAATTTTAACACAATTAAACTTACAAAAAAATTATCAAATTAAATAATACGAGCTCAAATATATGGTCTATTTTTAGAAGAGGCAATTATTTTATAAGAATGTTCTGAAACTTAATAGTTACGAACAAATTGCTAAAACAGAATCAAAACACCAATTTCATAGGTAAGGACCCAATATTTGAAACCGGGCAGGAGCAAGATTATGAAATCATAAAAGAATGAAGTGAGATGGTTAAATGATGATATGATGAGAAAGGCTGATAATATAGTGGATAAAAGGAGAGTATAAAAGCAGAAAACATGCTGCGGCGACTCCAAATAGAATAAGGAACAGGACAGGAGATAAGAGAAGCCTACGAAGTAAATGATGGATGGAAAAACAGATAGCGCCAAAGATAACAAACAACATATCATCACGCCTCTTTCCCCGATGACAGAGGTGTAAAACACCAAATATTTTTTTCCAAAAAACGCGCATCTAATGGCCCGCTCTCGAAAGAGGTCACTAGTACATAAATAAGCACAGACAAGAATTGGAAACAGGATAGGAGGGAAGAAGACTATGAAGCATATAGGGAATGGAGTGGAAATCTCAAATATCACCAAATATCCAGTTCCAAAAGACGCTTACCTCCTGGCCCGATGCCGAAAGAAGCCAGTAGTGCATCCATTAGCACAGGCGACGTCCGTAATTTGCATTCAGCTCGATCCAGCCGCCGGCGCTGGTCGTTTGCAGACACAACTCAGTTGGGATATCTCGCCGTCAAATAGTCTTTGTGGGTACACCGGACCAAGTTTTTGAACGGTAATGAACGGGAAAGATCAAGTTCGAGTTCCTTTAAGATTTTCACTCGGCGACGTAGTTTTGAAGTGAATATATCTAGCTAGTCTATAACCGTTGCGGTCCGTGATCTGATTTCAATTATTTGTTGGGAATTTAGTCCATTTTTAGTTAGAAGTCACACTTTCTTTAATTATTATGCTCCTGTTCCCACATAATGCGACACCATGTTATCCCAAAAATAGTTTTGATCTAAGTAAGTATTCTTTTTCTCAAGATTTTCTCTAAATAGAGACTCTTAACCAGCCTTACTTCTTTGTGGTTCTAACATTAAATTGCTTTCAGGAGATTGGACATTACATATTTAAGAAATGTGCTTCAGTATCTCTAAAGGATCAAATCCGCAACGATGTTAACCGACAGAGAACCAGGGTGACCGACATAGCGCACAGGATCAGCAAGCTGAAGTTGCAGTGGGCGCGCCATATCTGTCGGAGACAACAACCGTTGGGGTAGACGTGTTGAGTGGAGACCGCCACTCGGCAAGCGTAGTGTGGGACGCCCTCCGGCGAGATGGAGTGATGATCTGCGAAGCGCTGCAGGCAGATGCTGGATGCAGCAGGCCGGGCCTATGTCCAGTAGTGGACCAATGTGGGCTGAAGAGAGAGAGAGAGAGCTTAGGTAAGCGTAATAAGCATATTTTTTACGTACATCACGCCTGAATTGCCCAGTGATGGGCAGAACTATCACACCACATCACTTGATATATTTATTTAACTGAAAACGGCAATTTAGGGCACTTGATATTCAGAATAAGCTTTCAGTAGGTTCTTGAGCTGCATTCAAACTCACTGGCACAGCCAGGAGTGAACTGGAGACCTTTCGAACGAGACGAGACTAAAAGACAAAGTTTAATAATTATGTCATTGTGTATGATCACAAAAACACAAAACGTAAACTACGTCCCACAGCTGGACACAGGCCTTCCTCACGGAGAACACATGAGGAGTATGAGCCGTAACACCACCACGCTACGCACGCGCGTATTAGTGGGTTGAAACGATTGTAGTAACAACCAGGACCAACGGCTTAACGCGCCTTCCGAAGCACGGAGGAGTTCAAGATCACAAAGTTTTGGTCACCCATCCAAGGACTGAACATGGCGAAGGAAGCTTTGTTTTCAATATCGAAAACTAAAACGTGCTAACCACGCCACCGAGATCCTACGTACAAACTATTACTGCTTAATGTTCAGGAAATTCTCAAAATTCGACATTGTATTCAACAGACATTCACCCAACCCTATAATTCAATTTAAAATAACTGACAACATTAAAACACCAAAAATATTACTCGACGAAATTTAATTGAGCGCGTCGCGTGAAATGAGGCAAATAATTCAAGTCTTTGATTTCAATTAAGGTCTGAAATGGGCCGTTGCAGCCCCAAGGGTCATTGCAGACCTAAAATAACAGAGGCGTGTCGCATAGTTCAGGAACCCTTCGTTTTGAAATCATTGATTAGAGGTAACCAGTTTTAGTTGAGCTATTAAGCCGAAATCTGGATCTGCCGCTAATTTTGCGACTTTTTACACCATTACACTCGGTACGGGATTAGATAGAACAAGGATTATGAAACAGAATATTCCTTAATTAAAAATTTTATTCTAGAGCTTCACTGACCATTCGGTGTAACTTGACCACTTGAATACAAGCACAGCTAAGTAAGTACACTATATATACAACTATTTCTATGTTATTATAGAAGTTGACGGAGTGGAACGTTCTTATAAAATTAATTACACAGTGTGACTCAAGTACTTGTATATTTTATGATACTTTAAGCTTAAGTATTTTATTTCATTCACTTCATCACCGATCTATATACCTACATTCTACTGCTGGGTATCAGCCATCCTACATAATGAAAAGCTACCTCTTGTAGTTTTTAGTTTTCATTATTTGTTACACGGAAAACAGAAGCGATAGGTTCAAATGGAGTAGTCGCATTATGAATGGCAAATTACCTAATCGTCAAAGTTGATATGAAAATTTTAATAGAAATTTATGTAGAACTTTTTTGTACAGGAAAAATTAGAGGTATATTGGTAAGTATGCAATTTCTTTTTCATTCGATAAAATTATCGAAACATTGGCTGTTTATGAAGTATAAATCATAGAACCCGGAACAACAATAACTATGCTTACAGTTGCTACGCTAAGATACATATAAACACCTCATCACGCCTCTATCTCTATCAAAGGCATTTTGACTACCACCCACATGACACTGATACTTCAAGTCCCCATGTAACAGGGGGTGAACCTATTGCCATGCACTAGGCACAGTGTGAGGCCAGCGAAGAAACGTTAAATTTTTGAACTCCTAGTAAGCGGCAACAGTACACAAAGCTTTTGATATAAAGCAAGCAAAGAGTAAAATTTTTCAAACGAATTTGTAACTTTATGTTCACATAAATTATAAGCTAAACAATCACATCGGAATACAAAGAATATTGTCGTGTGTATTCAAACCTACGTTCGAGGTACGTACTATTTCTTCTAATAAAGCCGTGGAGTAGGTGAACTAGAGCAAAATATTTTAACGAGCGCTACAAAACAGCGAAGGCCCTATGATTTGACGGCGGATTAACAATCTGACGTAGGGATGGGAGTTCTATCGATGTTGCTTAGAATAATCGATAGAATTATAATGAATAAAACATTGTTTTTATCAAGCAAATAAAAATTTGTTCTATAATTAATAACTTAACAAAAAAGCAAAATGGAAAAAAGTTTGAGTAGTTGTTTTTATAACGCTTTAAATGACATGGTTTCTGAAGAATACCAAATTCCGGATATTGGCATTCTACTGACACTATGTCACAGCACATAGAGTGAACCGGGGTTTTGACGTATGTGTACAAAATGAAGAATAAAAAAGCTAGTAAGTATCACTAATAAATTTCCAACTATTGATAATCATGACTAAACATATTAGATACTCTCAATGTATTGTATAGATATTATTGAATATTCATTCAAAATCTTGACCACATCAGTAAAATGAGAATGTTTTTTTCCGAGCAGATTTTGTTTCCCATCATGACCCTTTGTGTTATTGGACATTGGTACTTAAAACAACGCGGGCAGATTACTTGCGGACATTTTCGGACGAAAACTTGAAAAACAGATGTTATATTCATCAAACAAACATTTGCCTTACGTATGGCAAAATAAATAGTTTTCCAAACAGGGTCTTATCTTATTATTCGTTTGTCAACAAAACTTCTTCCATCATTTTCACGCGTCCAATAAATTCCACACCCTTACAAAATATATTTCTCATACTGTACAGCGATATTAATATTTGATGAATCAACTCATCAAGTCATATTATTCATGAATAAATAATAAAAATGTTCCTCACAGAACCCACCACAATACAAGCGAAGTCTGAGTGTTCATAAAAGGCAAAAATTATGTAGACGATGGTTTCGTACACAGGAAATATGTGGGACGCGATGTACAGAGAACATCAAGTAAATCATGGCTCTAGATTGATAAAATAAGCCGTAATCCAAGGGTATAGAGTGGTCGAACTGTACAACGCTCTTGCGATAAGAACCCCTTGCAAATAAGTGGCTTCGAGTAATATGCTTCCGTTTTTAATTCAACATCGAGATGTATATGCGTACTAAAATTTGAGAGCATCGCTTATAAAGTTCCGGAGAAAGATATTACTTTATTTTTTACGTTTAGACTTTATGATGAAGACAAGTAAGTGTCAATTTCATTGGTACACTAAAAAGGTTATTGAGTTATGCCTAAGCTTCGATAAGATGAACTGAGACAAGGCGCAATAGAATTTAATGCTTGATACTAAAATTAAGTACCTACCGGTCGAAATACATTCCTTTATCGAAATATATTTGCTTTTACCTACTAATGTACCTATTGTAAGACGGTGACGGTTTTCTTTATTTTATTTTTTTATAAGTTTGATGCCAAACTCTCCCAAGATGCATTGAAATGCATTAAGCTAGCATGGGAGTTTTTGGCGGCATTTGACGATGGCGGACGTGATTTTTATTTCAATGATTGTTATATTGTTCGGAGTGGATGTTGTTACGTAAAATCAGTGTAGTTTTGTGTAATAAGTGTCTGTGATGATGAGCAATGTGAAGGATCATCGAAATAACCGTCAAGTGGTGTGAAAAACAAGGAGATTTTTATCGTGGTAATCCACCTCATCGAAGAAGCACCACAGTGTCTGCCATCGATCGTTTGACGCCAAACTCTCGCAAGATGCATTGAAATGCATTACACTAGCATTTCAATGCAAACTATGAAGAAATATATACTGAAGACTTGGCTGTATGGGCTTCGTTCCCTTTGCCTTCCCTACATGGGAGAATTTTACAACAACAATTAAGCTAGCATTTCAATGTATATTACTGAAGACATGGCTGCATGGGCTTAGTTCCCTGTGCCTTTATACGAAGAATATTACAAAAAAAACGCATTATATGACAGTATTATACGATCTACGGTTTATCCCGAAGTTTCATTCACTCAACGTATCCCGAGTACACCAAGAGACTTTAAAACCAACTTGGTAATATTTTATTATTGATTAAAGCAAAAAAACGGTAATAATTTCAAATGTTTATTTTAATTTTACGCCCCTACTTGTAGTAGTTACAAATCGAAAAGCTGAAAGGAATTGACGATCTCCTTATCATGTACTCAGTTTTCTAGGCGTCGCCATCTTTGGACCTACTAACCTAGGCTGGACCTAGAAGCTGGTTATATTATTGTAAAATATTAAAATAGCCTAAGTGATAATACGCTAGTTGACTCATATCAAAAGTAATGAAAATAATGTGTCATTCAAATAGTATTTAGTACAAGGGTCCGAAATATATCAAGTTCGATAAATAAAAATAAGGGATTGCTGTAGAAATCCGATTTAAATATGTTATATTTTTACTTTTTTTCATCTGCCAAAAAAGTTATCCACCATGTTCGTGAAATTAGTTGAGTAACGATTCATATAAACAATTACTACGCATGATCGAAATCCGTCAAACGCCAGTCGCAACCAATCAAGCATAACTGTCGGCTATGTCACGCATGCGTATAGAATTGTTTACAATAATCGTGACGCTACGGCACAGATAATTCGGACCATCAGGACCGAAGGCATTTTTGACATTTAAGCAAAAACGTAATTTAAAATTTATCGTGTTATAGGCTTTAGAAATTTTATTTATTATTTTTTATGGTGATGGCTATCAATAATTAATCATTTGGAGCCCAATAAAAAAAGGGTCAACTAGCATATTCAGTGATAAAACGTTATAATTCTCATCGAGATTTATCACGTTTTTATATAACGTTCAATTTTCAATTTCCATACTACTTTGAAAATTGAAGGTGATAAAAACCCGATGTAGGCATATCCTAAAGCAGTGTTCATGCTAAGAGGGCTGAACTCGACTTAAGGCTTATTAAGCTGGTCGGGTAAAAAGAAAACTTTTTTTCGCTATACCGCCCATATTAACAAGGAGCGAGTGTTGCCATATTATTTATCACAATTAAGGGCTGCCACATGCCACGAATTGTAATACCCTTCCATAACGGGCTGTTAGCTCGGTTTACGTGTGTCAAATACGCTGTACGTGTTCGCATGCAATTTTTTTAAATTATTCAACCACTATAAAGCGTTAATTGCTGCTAACTAATTACCGTGCAGTCATTGACCCCAGAAAATCTATGGTGCAATATTTTTTTATACTCACATCATTTATTCAATCTAACCCTAGGCATTTTACAACAGGTACATTTGACGTCAATAGTCATACCACATTTGCAAACTTCTTAGAATTAATATTTAAGACAATTTTTAAGGGAAGTCATTAATTGGGCAGCCATTTAATTATTTGGTCAGCAACAAAAAGGCCAGCCGAAAATCATTTCGGCAGCAAACAAATATTTGTCAGCAATATAATTATTTGGGCGGCTAAATAATTATTTGGGCAACTAAATAATACTTTGTTCAGCAGAATGATTAATTGGGTAGCAAGCATTGGGCATTTTGACAGCAATATAATAATTATGTATAAAATAAATAAAAAAAAACAAAAAAAATAAAAAACACAAAAATAAACTATAATTTAGTTGCAAGAAGAAACAATAAGAGTTTCGACCATCCGGCATCTCCACGCGGTGAACCTTTTTTTTTTTCTTTTTACCCGGGTTAATGGCCGACCCATTCCAGGCTTCGGGGAAAGACCTGGTTATGTGGGGCTCGAACCCACTAAACCCCCTGGGGGCAACTCCTCTACCGCTTCTTTCGGCACTGGGGACCCAAGTGTGCACCAGTGCCGATGCGGTTGGGCCTTCCGGCCCTCCGCTAGCTTGTCCCTGGAGGGGGACCAGCCGCTCCGTGCCACGGGAGCGGCTGCTAATGAGCCGTGCAATGCGGGTGACTGCCTCCGAACCAAGGACCCCCGTCCCGTCACCCGCTTGGCCCTGGGCTCAGGCAACGCCCCGAAGGGAATCGCCGTCATTACCCTGTCAGAAGCTCGGTCGCCGGGCAAACGCCCCGACGCGACCACGACTGCCGGGCATATGCCCCGATGCAGTCCGCCACCGGGCAAATGCCCCGACGTGGCTCCTTCGTCATAGGTGCCGGGCAAATGCTCCGACGCAATCCCGCCATCGGGCAAACGCCCCAACATGGCTTTTTGTCCATCTGTTCGCTCAGATCGGCCCATCCTGCCGTGCGTATGCGCGTCTCCTCCGCCCGCCTCTACGGCGTCGACATGGGTCAGACGTAGGGTCATCCTCCCTGGCCCGCTCCGACTCTTCCTTTTCTGTAAGAACGTCTTCAGCGAACGAAGCAATGGCCTCCCAGCACCTCTCACTATCAACCATAGCTTGAACAACTCTTGGAAGCGAGAGGTCCGTTCCTATCGCGCGCATCAGTGCGGCCCGTTCGCGATCAAAGTGCGGGCAGTGCTCCAGGGTATGCTGCGCGTTGTCTTCCTCGTTTCCACACTGAGCACAGGTACGGCTGGTTTCGCGTCCGATACGATATAAGTACCCGCCGAAGCAGCCGTGTCCACTCATCACCTGTGTCAGGTGGAAAGTTAGCGAACCATGCTTGTGTTGCACCCACTTGTACAGTAAGGGTCGGAGAGCCTCCAGGGTCCTCACCCCATAGGTGGCATTCCCGAGTCTCTCCGCCCATTCAGCCAGCATTACCTTCTTCGCGTGACGCCTCACTCTCTCGACATCAATGGGCGTGTTGCTCCTAATTGCATTCGCCTTAAGGTGGTAAATTTTGCCGAGGACTAACGCCTCCATTTCCCACGGAGGGGTTGAGGCGAGGGCGCAGGCAGCGTCGAAGCCAACAGTACAGTAGCCACGGATAATTCGCGTGGCTGCGATCCTCTGTGCCTGTCGGAGTTGTGTGCAGTTCCTAACCGACAGGGCGTCCACCCAAACCGGGCTCCCATAGAGTGCCATGGAGCAAAGAACACCCGCGTACAGCTTACGGCAGGTCTCACTGGGACCACCAATGTTTGGTAGGAGCCGCGAAAGTGACCCAGCGGAGCCGACTAACCTCTTCTTTAGCTCGCGGAAGTGCTCTTCAAAGTTAAGCGTGTCGTCCACTATGAGTCCCAGATATTTCAGGGAGGACGACACCTCGATTGTGGTTCGCTCGACTTCGATTTCGCTCGACTTCGATAACTAGTCCTTGGGCAACTCATTTTATTTTGTAGGCAAACAGCGGATGATTCAACAATTTTTAATTGAAATTTGAAAACAAAAAAAAAATTAATTTTTTTTTATATTTCCCCAATCATCATTTTGTACTTTAAAATATTTTCATCAAAATTCACCCGAAAAGTTTTCACCCGAATTAAATAAAAATCGGGTGAAAATTCGCGTGATTTTTGGGGTGAATTAAAAATCAGCTGCAAAAAAACCAGGTGAATATTCACCCCAACCTCCAGGTGAATTAGGGTGAATATTTTAGGTGAAACTTCGTGCGATTTTTCGGGCGAAACTTCTGCAAGTGCTATGAGCAACACCGTTTTTTTTATGACCCTTAAAAACAATATTTGTGTCATCAAAACATATATTGGGTCCTTACCTATGAAATTGGTGTTTTTTTTCTCTCTTAGTATTTTGTCTGTAACTATTAATATTCAGAGTATTCCTAAAAAATTGGATTGGTGTTAAAATTGGACACGGAGACAACTCTTTTGAAGTGCCTCCCGAAAACATAATTTTATTAGCATTCACTTAAAAACGATAAATAACTTTTATAAAGTATGATATTACACATATTACTAAAGCTTGTCTAATGATACATGTCAAATATTATTATCTTTGGATTTGTCGTTGTGAAGAAGAATGAAAAAAGTTTAGTATGGAAAATGCAGAATTCCCCAAAATCTCCATACAAAACACCAATTTCATAGGTAAGGTAACCTAATATTAAACAATTTCGCAACAGACAAAACATTTAACATGCTGCCCAATTAGTTTTTGCTGACAAATTAGAAATATCTGCTGCGCATAAGTTATTTTAGCTGACCAATTGTATTTTTTTGTTGACCAAAATTCGAATATTCTGCTAACCGTTAAAATAACACTCATTTTTAAATCGTTTATTTTCGTCATCCTCTGTTGGCGAGGAATACAGGTGAAGCTCGCTTCTAATTTCGGTCTTATCTTCGCTTACAATCAATCATTACATATAATAAAACTGTAAAAGTCAAAGAAGTCAAATTTCTGTGAGTACACAGAAAAAAATGTTTAAAACCAAGTCAGGTGGATGTAAAAAAAGGGAAAATACCAAAAAATGACTTTTTTCTTAATTTTTTGTTTCTTTGTCTGTTTGTCTAATCTCCGAAGTGGCTGGGACGATTTCAATGATATTTTGCATGCTCATACCTCATATGCCTGGTCAACATTTTAGATACTTTTATTCCGGAAAATTAAAGAGTTCCCGTGGGATAGTTAAAACACCTCAGTAACCGCGGACAATGTCGCGGGCAACAACTAGTATATTATGAAAATGCTGTGTTTTTTTGGAATTTATTTTTACACTCAGATTCTTTAGCGTTATTGGTGTTAATAATTATGTCTTAAATAAATACTCTAGTACATAACAAGGTCCCGTGTTGGTCCGGGACACAAAAAGAATGTACCAACTGCCTTCCTTGCCTAGCACGTCGTAAAAGGCGACTAAGGGCGTATTGGGTACTGGGTCTGTGATTGTGTAGGCGATGAGCTAGCCACTTGTTACTACTCTTTCACGATTTTTCATCTGACCAAACCCAATTTTTGTAAGGCTTCATGTGATCTTAAGGAACACAGTGTTCATCGGACTCTGCCTACGGTGATTGCAGGAATGATTGTATGTATGTATGTATGTACATAACAACCAGAAGATGCAAATTATCCAATTTTCAAGCCACGGCTCTAAAAATGAGCATCCAAACCATGTGAATTTGCCTTCATTTTCCAGGATTTGCGTAGAACAATTGTTTTTGCCAATCGCTTCATTTCCCTTGACAAGTACCTCCCTTTGAAAAGGGTTTGATTTGGAAGGGCCCATATTATATGGATTTGTTAAATTATTAACGAGCAACTTGTAATGCTAATAGAAGCATTTGTACATTTTACTCGTGGATAAAATACCTATATGGAATATCGACAGCTATTTGACTATTTCGTGTTTCGAAGCAAACTTGTTTAAAGCCATTTTTTGGGCAAATAAACAATTTAAAACATTTCTTTTAAGCCGCTTCGACGCGAACTAAGAAGCGAAAGACAATAAGCGATTTGGTCTTTGGAGACTAGTTCTTTTCGGCCCGTGCTAATCCTAATAGTGCATCCAGCTATCCATAAGTCTACAGACGTCCACTGCTGGACATAAGCCTCCAATGATCTCCACAACGACCCGTCCTGCACCGCCCGCATCCAGCAAATCACTGCCTTCACCAGATCGTCGGTCCACCTCGCTGGGGGCAAGCTTTTCTGTATTCAAAACTATTTACAGAATGCGGTCCTCATATTTTTCAAACTCAATATCCTATGGCGCGTGCTCTAGCCTGGAAATATTGTAAAATTCCATTGATTTTAGATGTTGCTTTCGCGCCAAATATTGGGTCCTTACCTATGAAATTGGTGTTTTTTTTTCTCTCTTAGTATTTTGTCTGTAACTATTAAGATTCAGAGTATTCCTAAAAAATAATTACCTCGTTTAAAAATAGACTATATTTTTGAGCTCTTTTGATTTGTTTTGATAATTTGTTGTAAGTTTAATTGTGTTAAAATTGGACACGGATACAATTCTTTTTAAGTGCTTCCCGAATACATAATTTTATTTGCATTCACTTAAAAACGATAAATAATTTTTATGAAGTGTGATATAACACATATTACTTAAGCTTGTCTAATGATAGATGCCAAATATTATTATCTTTGGATTTGTCGTTGTGAAGAAAACTGAAAAAATTTTAGTATGGAAAATGCAGAATTCCCCAAAATCTCCATACAAAACACCAATTTCATAGGTAAGGACCTAATAGTTTGTCAATCTGCATGTTATAAGCATTGTTGTGTTCCGGCATGCAGCGGTAAGATAGCCAGTTCCTTACTTGTTGAAGATTACAGGTGAAGCTCGCTTCGACCTTCGGCCTTATCGTAACTTACCTTCAGGTGAGATGAAGGCCAAGAGCTTTCCTGCCATTATGTAAAAAGAAAAATCTACAATGGAGAAAAAAAATGAAATGAAATCATTTATTCACATAAAAATAGAGTAAAATGAAGATGTTACAGTCAATTAAGTTCATCTATTTAACCAGCACAGGGTATGTGAAAAGGTTGAGGGAGAGCGGGAATAGGGAGGGTAATCAGGGAAGGTAGTTTTATCGGTGATTTTTGCTTGCAACAAGTCACTAACCGACCGATGATACATGTACCTGTTACTAATTGTAATGTCGCAACATGACATGGTGTAAAGAAATTCAAAAATACCTAGTAGACTTTGTGACGAGGGTTTTTACGGCGAGGGAGCGAGAGATTCTAACGTAGAATCTAAGCACAGCAAGGGATTCAAAATGCATCGCCCGAGGTAAAAAATAATTTGCTCTCAAATCCCACTCTGCTTTTCATTCCCTTTCTAGAGTCACTCAATTCGTTAATTTTAATTATATCGCTCATTCCAATATTTTCAATCATTTAACTCGTTTCAACAAAACATAAAATAACATATCATCTCGCCTTCTCATCCCTTCGGGGGAAGGAAGAGATAGATAGATAAAATTCTAAATTGCAACTAAAAAAAACAGAAATATAGTAAAGAAAAAAAAAAACAATGCAACACAGGCGGCCTTATAGCTAATAGCAATATCTTCCAGGTGTTAAACACAAACATTTCGCCAGATATGTGAGGTCCCCATGTAACAGGCCTGTTGCCATGCACCGGGCACAATGTGAGGCAAGCGATATTCACAATGTTTTATTTTAACATAAGTTTTTTCCAAAAGCAGTGGTACAGGCGGTGGGATCAAACCCGCGTTTCCCGCGGCCTCCCGAACAAGTAGTGCCGTACATCAAACTCGACTACCGCCGCCACTCGTTTCACGTGTTTCACAGTAATTGCAAACATATGAGCCAGTAATTCATACAATTCCTGCTCGATTTCTATGAATGATAAATGTTCTATATTCAAATCTCATTCCCGCCCGCTAAAAATATCATAACAGAAAAGAGCTACTTTGCTCCCACTTATTGAGAAACAAAACGACTCTTTTCGAATAGAAGGATGAGAATTAATTAAAGAATCTGGCATGATTTGTAGATGTCTGTTTGTAAATAGTGTGCGTATTTTAAACATTAAATTGTTAAGTATATATAAAAAGGTAGAAATGAAACAAACTAGAAAAATCAATTTCATCACTTTATTTCAATGTTGAATTGAATATTTATATTTCTATATAAACAATTTAAAAATCATACCGCCTTATGCTACTTATATGTTAATATGACAATCGTTCAGTCGGACTCGTCGTTCTAAGTTATATACTTTAATTAGTATATTACAATCTTCAAATCATCTCCTTTTTTAAGAACAAAAGAAAAAATTGTTTTTAATCAAAAAGGTTTGTTGTGTCCAAATACCTTAAGAACGAAATTGTTCTATTTTAAATTTTTATGTCACTTAGAACTTTTTAGAATCGTCTTGGTTCTAAAATTAAAATCTGTCAATCAGCTGTTTACAATACCACTTCTTACATGTCATTTCTGTAAGTTTTAAAAACTCATTCCACTTAATCCGTATATTATTACTCTCATATAATATAATGAACAAACATTTAACTATATTTAATCACATTTTTACAAATCAAATCATAGTTTTCAATTAAGAGAGAAATGGTACGAATATTAAATGAGTTATAGTTCTGAGCTAAAATAAAAGCAAAGGAAACAAAACAGATTAATCTTAATTCAAATGGACAATGAGTACAAAGCCTCGCTTTCACATTAAAAAAATCTTAAAAACAGTTTCGTCATATTTCAATAAATAAGTTCGTTTTACAAGTGAAATGCCTTAATATAATACTTATTTTTAACAATATTTAAATGGCAGTGGTTTGAATTTCCAATAACAGTCCGAAGGTGACCATTTTTAGACACGATACAAAAAATCATTACAATTTTTTTAAATTATTCAACCACTATAAAGCGTTAATTGCTGCTAACTAATTACCGTGCAGTCATTGACCCCAGAAAATCTATGGTGCAATATTTTTTTATACTCACATCATTTATTCAATCTAACCCTAGGCATTTTACAACAGGTACATTTGACGTCAATAGTCATACCACATTTGCAAACTTCTTAGAATTAATATTTAAGACAATTTTTAAGGGAAGTCATTAATTGGGCAGCCATTTAATTATTTGGTCAGCAACAAAAAGGCCAGCCGAAAATCATTTCGGCAGCAAACAAATATTTGTCAGCAATATAATTATTTGGGCGGCTAAATAATTATTTGGGCAACTAAATAATACTTTGTTCAGCAGAATGATTAATTGGGTAGCAAGCATTGGGCATTTTGACAGCAATATAATAATTATGTATAAAATAAATAAAAAAAAACAAAAAAAATAAAAAACACAAAAATAAACTATAATTTAGTTGCAAGAAGAAACAATAAGAGTTTCGACCATCCGGCATCTCCACGCGGTGAACCTTTTTTTTTTTCTTTTTACCCGGGTTAATGGCCGACCCATTCCAGGCTTCGGGGAAAGACCTGGTTATGTGGGGCTCGAACCCACTAAACCCCCTGGGGGCAACTCCTCTACCGCTTCTTTCGGCACTGGGGACCCAAGTGTGCACCAGTGCCGATGCGGTTGGGCCTTCCGGCCCTCCGCTAGCTTGTCCCTGGAGGGGGACCAGCCGCTCCGTGCCACGGGAGCGGCTGCTAATGAGCCGTGCAATGCGGGTGACTGCCTCCGAACCAAGGACCCCCGTCCCGTCACCCGCTTGGCCCTGGGCTCAGGCAACGCCCCGAAGGGAATCGCCGTCATTACCCTGTCAGAAGCTCGGTCGCCGGGCAAACGCCCCGACGCGACCACGACTGCCGGGCATATGCCCCGATGCAGTCCGCCACCGGGCAAATGCCCCGACGTGGCTCCTTCGTCATAGGTGCCGGGCAAATGCTCCGACGCAATCCCGCCATCGGGCAAACGCCCCAACATGGCTTTTTGTCCATCTGTTCGCTCAGATCGGCCCATCCTGCCGTGCGTATGCGCGTCTCCTCCGCCCGCCTCTACGGCGTCGACATGGGTCAGACGTAGGGTCATCCTCCCTGGCCCGCTCCGACTCTTCCTTTTCTGTAAGAACGTCTTCAGCGAACGAAGCAATGGCCTCCCAGCACCTCTCACTATCAACCATAGCTTGAACAACTCTTGGAAGCGAGAGGTCCGTTCCTATCGCGCGCATCAGTGCGGCCCGTTCGCGATCAAAGTGCGGGCAGTGCTCCAGGGTATGCTGCGCGTTGTCTTCCTCGTTTCCACACTGAGCACAGGTACGGCTGGTTTCGCGTCCGATACGATATAAGTACCCGCCGAAGCAGCCGTGTCCACTCATCACCTGTGTCAGGTGGAAAGTTAGCGAACCATGCTTGTGTTGCACCCACTTGTACAGTAAGGGTCGGAGAGCCTCCAGGGTCCTCACCCCATAGGTGGCATTCCCGAGTCTCTCCGCCCATTCAGCCAGCATTACCTTCTTCGCGTGACGCCTCACTCTCTCGACATCAATGGGCGTGTTGCTCCTAATTGCATTCGCCTTAAGGTGGTAAATTTTGCCGAGGACTAACGCCTCCATTTCCCACGGAGGGGTTGAGGCGAGGGCGCAGGCAGCGTCGAAGCCAACAGTACAGTAGCCACGGATAATTCGCGTGGCTGCGATCCTCTGTGCCTGTCGGAGTTGTGTGCAGTTCCTAACCGACAGGGCGTCCACCCAAACCGGGCTCCCATAGAGTGCCATGGAGCAAAGAACACCCGCGTACAGCTTACGGCAGGTCTCACTGGGACCACCAATGTTTGGTAGGAGCCGCGAAAGTGACCCAGCGGAGCCGACTAACCTCTTCTTTAGCTCGCGGAAGTGCTCTTCAAAGTTAAGCGTGTCGTCCACTATGAGTCCCAGATATTTCAGGGAGGACGACACCTCGATTGTGGTTCGCTCGACTTCGATTTCGCTCGACTTCGATAACTAGTCCTTGGGCAACTCATTTTATTTTGTAGGCAAACAGCGGATGATTCAACAATTTTTAATTGAAATTTGAAAACAAAAAAAAAATTAATTTTTTTTTATATTTCCCCAATCATCATTTTGTACTTTAAAATATTTTCATCAAAATTCACCCGAAAAGTTTTCACCCGAATTAAATAAAAATCGGGTGAAAATTCGCGTGATTTTTGGGGTGAATTAAAAATCAGCTGCAAAAAAACCAGGTGAATATTCACCCCAACCTCCAGGTGAATTAGGGTGAATATTTTAGGTGAAACTTCGTGCGATTTTTCGGGCGAAACTTCTGCAAGTGCTATGAGCAACACCGTTTTTTTTATGACCCTTAAAAACAATATTTGTGTCATCAAAACATATATTGGGTCCTTACCTATGAAATTGGTGTTTTTTTTCTCTCTTAGTATTTTGTCTGTAACTATTAATATTCAGAGTATTCCTAAAAAATTGGATTGGTGTTAAAATTGGACACGGAGACAACTCTTTTGAAGTGCCTCCCGAAAACATAATTTTATTAGCATTCACTTAAAAACGATAAATAACTTTTATAAAGTATGATATTACACATATTACTAAAGCTTGTCTAATGATACATGTCAAATATTATTATCTTTGGATTTGTCGTTGTGAAGAAGAATGAAAAAAGTTTAGTATGGAAAATGCAGAATTCCCCAAAATCTCCATACAAAACACCAATTTCATAGGTAAGGTAACCTAATATTAAACAATTTCGCAACAGACAAAACATTTAACATGCTGCCCAATTAGTTTTTGCTGACAAATTAGAAATATCTGCTGCGCATAAGTTATTTTAGCTGACCAATTGTATTTTTTTGTTGACCAAAATTCGAATATTCTGCTAACCGTTAAAATAACACTCATTTTTAAATCGTTTATTTTCGTCATCCTCTGTTGGCGAGGAATACAGGTGAAGCTCGCTTCTAATTTCGGTCTTATCTTCGCTTACAATCAATCATTACATATAATAAAACTGTAAAAGTCAAAGAAGTCAAATTTCTGTGAGTACACAGAAAAAAATGTTTAAAACCAAGTCAGGTGGATGTAAAAAAAGGGAAAATACCAAAAAATGACTTTTTTCTTAATTTTTTGTTTCTTTGTCTGTTTGTCTAATCTCCGAAGTGGCTGGGACGATTTCAATGATATTTTGCATGCTCATACCTCATATGCCTGGTCAACATTTTAGATACTTTTATTCCGGAAAATTAAAGAGTTCCCGTGGGATAGTTAAAACACCTCAGTAACCGCGGACAATGTCGCGGGCAACAACTAGTATATTATGAAAATGCTGTGTTTTTTTGGAATTTATTTTTACACTCAGATTCTTTAGCGTTATTGGTGTTAATAATTATGTCTTAAATAAATACTCTAGTACATAACAAGGTCCCGTGTTGGTCCGGGACACAAAAAGAATGTACCAACTGCCTTCCTTGCCTAGCACGTCGTAAAAGGCGACTAAGGGCGTATTGGGTACTGGGTCTGTGATTGTGTAGGCGATGAGCTAGCCACTTGTTACTACTCTTTCACGATTTTTCATCTGACCAAACCCAATTTTTGTAAGGCTTCATGTGATCTTAAGGAACACAGTGTTCATCGGACTCTGCCTACGGTGATTGCAGGAATGATTGTATGTATGTATGTATGTACATAACAACCAGAAGATGCAAATTATCCAATTTTCAAGCCACGGCTCTAAAAATGAGCATCCAAACCATGTGAATTTGCCTTCATTTTCCAGGATTTGCGTAGAACAATTGTTTTTGCCAATCGCTTCATTTCCCTTGACAAGTACCTCCCTTTGAAAAGGGTTTGATTTGGAAGGGCCCATATTATATGGATTTGTTAAATTATTAACGAGCAACTTGTAATGCTAATAGAAGCATTTGTACATTTTACTCGTGGATAAAATACCTATATGGAATATCGACAGCTATTTGACTATTTCGTGTTTCGAAGCAAACTTGTTTAAAGCCATTTTTTGGGCAAATAAACAATTTAAAACATTTCTTTTAAGCCGCTTCGACGCGAACTAAGAAGCGAAAGACAATAAGCGATTTGGTCTTTGGAGACTAGTTCTTTTCGGCCCGTGCTAATCCTAATAGTGCATCCAGCTATCCATAAGTCTACAGACGTCCACTGCTGGACATAAGCCTCCAATGATCTCCACAACGACCCGTCCTGCACCGCCCGCATCCAGCAAATCACTGCCTTCACCAGATCGTCGGTCCACCTCGCTGGGGGCAAGCTTTTCTGTATTCAAAACTATTTACAGAATGCGGTCCTCATATTTTTCAAACTCAATATCCTATGGCGCGTGCTCTAGCCTGGAAATATTGTAAAATTCCATTGATTTTAGATGTTGCTTTCGCGCCAAATATTGGGTCCTTACCTATGAAATTGGTGTTTTTTTTTCTCTCTTAGTATTTTGTCTGTAACTATTAAGATTCAGAGTATTCCTAAAAAATAATTACCTCGTTTAAAAATAGACTATATTTTTGAGCTCTTTTGATTTGTTTTGATAATTTGTTGTAAGTTTAATTGTGTTAAAATTGGACACGGATACAATTCTTTTTAAGTGCTTCCCGAATACATAATTTTATTTGCATTCACTTAAAAACGATAAATAATTTTTATGAAGTGTGATATAACACATATTACTTAAGCTTGTCTAATGATAGATGCCAAATATTATTATCTTTGGATTTGTCGTTGTGAAGAAAACTGAAAAAATTTTAGTATGGAAAATGCAGAATTCCCCAAAATCTCCATACAAAACACCAATTTCATAGGTAAGGACCTAATAGTTTGTCAATCTGCATGTTATAAGCATTGTTGTGTTCCGGCATGCAGCGGTAAGATAGCCAGTTCCTTACTTGTTGAAGATTACAGGTGAAGCTCGCTTCGACCTTCGGCCTTATCGTAACTTACCTTCAGGTGAGATGAAGGCCAAGAGCTTTCCTGCCATTATGTAAAAAGAAAAATCTACAATGGAGAAAAAAAATGAAATGAAATCATTTATTCACATAAAAATAGAGTAAAATGAAGATGTTACAGTCAATTAAGTTCATCTATTTAACCAGCACAGGGTATGTGAAAAGGTTGAGGGAGAGCGGGAATAGGGAGGGTAATCAGGGAAGGTAGTTTTATCGGTGATTTTTGCTTGCAACAAGTCACTAACCGACCGATGATACATGTACCTGTTACTAATTGTAATGTCGCAACATGACATGGTGTAAAGAAATTCAAAAATACCTAGTAGACTTTGTGACGAGGGTTTTTACGGCGAGGGAGCGAGAGATTCTAACGTAGAATCTAAGCACAGCAAGGGATTCAAAATGCATCGCCCGAGGTAAAAAATAATTTGCTCTCAAATCCCACTCTGCTTTTCATTCCCTTTCTAGAGTCACTCAATTCGTTAATTTTAATTATATCGCTCATTCCAATATTTTCAATCATTTAACTCGTTTCAACAAAACATAAAATAACATATCATCTCGCCTTCTCATCCCTTCGGGGGAAGGAAGAGATAGATAGATAAAATTCTAAATTGCAACTAAAAAAAACAGAAATATAGTAAAGAAAAAAAAAAACAATGCAACACAGGCGGCCTTATAGCTAATAGCAATATCTTCCAGGTGTTAAACACAAACATTTCGCCAGATATGTGAGGTCCCCATGTAACAGGCCTGTTGCCATGCACCGGGCACAATGTGAGGCAAGCGATATTCACAATGTTTTATTTTAACATAAGTTTTTTCCAAAAGCAGTGGTACAGGCGGTGGGATCAAACCCGCGTTTCCCGCGGCCTCCCGAACAAGTAGTGCCGTACATCAAACTCGACTACCGCCGCCACTCGTTTCGCTTGTTTCACAGTTATTGCATACATACGACCCAGTAATTCATACAATTCCTGCTCGATTTCTATGAATGATAAATGTTCTAAATTCAAATCTTATTCCCGCCCGCTAAAAATATCATAACAGAAAAGAGCTACTTTGCTCCCACTTATTGAGAAACAAAACGACTCTTTTCGAATAGAAGGATGAGAATTAATTAAAGAATCTGGCATGATTTGTAGATGTCTGTTTGAAATAGTATGCGTATTTTAAACGTTAAATTGCTAAGTATATATAAAAAGGTAGAAATGAAACAAACTAGAAAAATCAATTTCATCACTTTATTTCAATGTTGAATTGAATATTTATATTTCTATATAAACAATTTAAAAATCATACCTTATGCTACTTATATGTTAATATGACAATCGTTCAGTCGGACTCGTCGTTCTAAGTTATATACTTTAATTAGTATATTACAATCTTCAAATCATCTCCTGCTGAAAATATGCTCTTATTAATTATTTTTTAAGAACAAAAGAAAAAATTGTTTTTAATCAAAAAGGTTTGTTGTGTCCAAATACCTTAAGAACGAAATTGTTCTATTTTTAAATTTTTATGTCACTTAGAACTTTTTAGAATCGTCTTGGTTCTAAAATTAAAATCTGTCAATCAGCTGTTTACAATACCACTTCTTACATGTCATTTCTGTAAGTTTTAAAAACTCATTCCACTAAATCCGTATATTATTACTCTCATATAATATAATGAACAAACGTTTAACTATATTTAATCACATTTTTACAAATCAAATCATAGTTTTCAATGAAGAGAGAAATGGTACGAATATTAAATGAGTTATAGTTCTGAGCTAAAATAAAAGCAAAGGAAACAAAACAGATTATTCTTAATTCAAATGGACAATGAGTACAAAGCCTCGCTTTCACATTAAAAAAATCTTAAAAACAGTTTCGTCATATTTCAATAAATAAGTTCGTTTTACAAGTGAAATGCCTTAATATAATACTTATTTTTAACAATATTTAAATGGCAGTGGTTTGAATTTCCAATAACAGTCCGAAGGTGACCATTTTTAGACACGATACAAAAAATCATTACTAAACGAATTAAAATCGAAAAATGTCCACCATCGACATCTAAGTACGAATAATTGATCCAATAAGACTATGAATACATCAACAGTATATTATATCCATATGGTGTACACGATATTGGAATGTTAAATTGAAATATATTTTTACATACCTATCAAACTAATGTCTAATGGACCTATTAAAATTGTACACAGTATAACAGGTAAGAAAGCAAACATTCAAAAACTACTATTGTAGTAGTATATCTTAACAGTACAAACCAAAACCAGAGTCAAGGATTTGGTAGGTTTTGCAAAAAATAATTATTTATTCAAAGATTTTGTTAAAAACAAAAGGTTGTGCTCGTTTTGGGGTTATACGTGATTATAAAATATTCTTGCACAAAGCAAAAAGAAAATAAGAAGAATTTTTTTTTTTTGTAAATGGCAATTAATAAAAATAGTGTTGCCAGGTATTAAACAAGAAACTATTTGACTATATAAAGAGGAAGTTTTTGATTCGGCTTCGACAGAGAAATCAAAATAAGCCAAATATGTCCATAGACATCCAATAAAGGTCGGTAAAGCCATACAAACAAATCCATAAACTGCTTAGAAAGACTTACTAAATACTATTTACATGAAAACTACTAAATAAAATAGTAAAAAGAAAAAGTAATGTTTTGGTCAATTGGTACCTTTATAGTAAGCCAATGTAGAACTGTGGTTATATTTTTATATTTATGATTAATAATTACATATACATGTCACATTGAGAAATACCATATAACAGACAAGTTAAGAACATTATAACTTTATAATCGTTGATATGCATACTATTAAGACACCTTGTATATTCGCCTAATACAATTACTTTATTAATGTATGTAAAAGTATATGCGAAAAGATACTTACAAATCAGGCGTTACATGTACCAATATTTTACATATATACAAGTTAGAACTAACTTACAGTATTTTTATTGTTTAGTTAAAAAATGTACCTTGAGGCCAATTTAACAATTGTAAGATTATTAAAAAGAGAAAGAAACTAAAAAACTTAATCTCTTTGAGGGTTTACAAAAACATTTAAATTTTTTATGGAGTAAATGAAAAGAGCACATTGCTCGTACAAAAATACGTCACAACATCAGTTAAGATATAAAATAACTTATCCTATTAGTATAAGGTATTTAACGTTTCAAGGTGCGTAGCGACAGTGACCACTACCATTGTGTTTCGATGGTAATATTTTGGTTACAATATTTTCCTATTATTTTTTTTAAATACTTATATGTGCATGTGTAGCTTGTGTTGGAATTTAAAAGAATGTTGTTACTTTTACCTTATCACCAGAATTTTGGCGTCAAGTAATCGTGAATGTTTCAAATGGACCTTCTGAGTCATATACTAAACTATAATATCGAAAAAAGTTCAAAAGTCGCAAGTATAACCGGATTCGTCGACTCAAGGATAATACAATAGATGACATAAAATTAAAATTTGTAAATATTTTTAACAGAATAAGTAATATTGTGTAGTCAAATACAATAAAATCCTGCGACGAAGAATCCGGCTGTGTAATGGCTATCATTTCGAACGTTTACTGAGCTAAGGCTTAGTAAGTAGGTTAAATAAAGGATTTTTTTTGTAAAAACAGCTCTTTCCTCAAGTTTCCCGTACATCATTACTTCCCAGAAATCGATCTTTATTAACAACCCTATCGAATAGTGTAATGATACAAGATGTATTCCCTTTTTATCTCAAAATCATTGGGTTCGATTATTGACTAGGATTATTGATTTTTCAAAAATCCAATGATGCGGCTAATGTTTTCATCGGAATCGGGCTCGCGACTTGCGCATTTTTCGATACCCACTTGAAAAAGCACTTGAAAAAGGTACAGTTTTTAGACTTGTCTTGTAACATACTTAGAAAATAATAATATATTGTAGCTTAAATTAGTGTTTTTATAATTAAAGTACCTAAAGATTGTTAATTTAGTTCTGCCTAGATCTATCTTGATGCTGTAAAAGTGGTACTATTATTTATGTTTATGAAATTATGGATTAAATTAGAAACAAATTAGTTTTGGAATATCATACGCCTCAGACTGTGCCCGGTGCATGACAATAGCTCGCTATAATATAGACAAAGCGAGGGTGTTTACACTTCTGCCTACCAAATATGGATTTATGAGTGACCAATAACTACTACAGAAATGAAATTGAGGGTACTTGATTTTTACTTTTTGACTTTTATTCCGCAAGTAATATACGTTCTTTTCTTAAAAGAGAATTTTTGGAAAATTACGATTATTAATTATTTCCTAAAAATGCATATAATATTCTATTGATTCAGGCAGTACTCGAAATTTGTTCACTCCAACGACATGACTCGACCGTGTCTCGATCGAACACAAATGGTAGTGGTCACATTCTGTTACACTTACAAAAATATCATATTACGATGGCACTTAACTTAATCATAAAAAATAAGAAGGACCGTGATATAAGCAATCGCTTGGGTTCAAACAAAGATAAAAAAATTAACATAAAAAAAAATTAAAAATTATATAAAAATTACTTGAAAAGTTGCCTACGTGATATCTTACAGTTTAAAAACTTTTTAAATTACATTATATAAGAATTAGGCGTAACTTGCTTAAACACCTTTACGCAATTCAGTCATTTCCTTAAAATACATAAACTGATTGTTCATATTAATTTACAAAGAGCTAACCAACTTTCAACTAATTATCATTGAAATGTCCGAAATCAAAATGTTTTACGTAACTTAAACTATTGCTTTGTCAAATTACAATTAAAATTGACATCAATTAAATTACTAATTCGTCTATTAGAAATAGTGGCTGCCAAAATCGTAAGTTCTCATTCATAAAAAAGCTGCTCTTCATCAGACCACTTAAAAATGTACATCACATTACATTAGTTTCAACATAAGTATAAAGATGCTGCGTAATTCGTACTAAAAATATAGACGATAAAAACTGATATTAAAAAGTTAGGACATCTCAGTAACTCCAAAAAGGCATAAAATTATACTTAACCCTTACTTGCATTGTAGCATAATTATTTGCTCACCTAAGTTATTTGTCGGTAATTTTAATTATTTAATTCTGAAGTTTGAATGATATTGACAATAAAAATGATTATTTATTTAACCGTACGTACAGTTGACAGTTGTATTTATGCACTTTTTAAAAAATTAAATATATTTTTATGAATACCATAAATTCAATTGTTTCATGTGCTGTGATGCGAATTCATTCCTATGCAGTATAGGGTTAAGATATGGAAAAAAATACCACACTGACAACGAATGGCGTTTAATTTTAATAAAGGCTAAAACAGCTTGAACGTTAGACACTTGGAGTTACGAACCTAGAAAGTAAAAACATTTACGCAAAAAATCTTAAAGCGATCACAAATGTCCGTCGACACTCGGCTAATCTAAAGCCGGGTTGAACACTCATTCCTAAACGCAGGCATCATGTATTTATCACAGGTTTTTACCTTAGACAGTTATCCGACGGTGGGTCCATGTCACAACACTACTCCGTGTCTTCGTAAGGCATCTTGGGTTCACCAAGCACACGGGGCTTTCGCCCTTAAGCAAGAGTCAAATAGGGGTGGTTTTCGGGTGGCTAGACTAGCCAGGCGTGGTGCTAGCACCACGTTTCCTCGTGGGGTGCTTTGTCTTCATCTGAGCCTCCGTACATGTCCGCTAGTTTGCGGAAGCGAGGCCCGAATGTTGATAAGTAGTTGAATTTTAGGTCGCCGTCGTCAGTACCTAGGAAAATGGGTATAAATTAATTTCTTTTTTTAAAGGCTTTTAAAGAAATCCGTACACAAAGAGCATATTATGTGACGGCATTTTTCAGGACACCCAAGTAAGTATGCATCATTTAAATCATAAATAGGTTACACTAGACTTCTAGTCAGCGTCTCAAAAACAGCCGATAAAATAAGGCCTCAATAAGCACCCAAATAAGATTGGTGATTAATTTCGCTTTCGATTGCGCCAACATGCTGACGTGCCACAATTACTGCAATTTGTCTTTAAAAAAATGGAAATAAATAACGTTAAGATATAAATTGGACGGAATATTGTAATTTCGCTAAGTAACTACCATTTCAGAATAAAGAATAGTTAATGGTAATTATTTATCAAAATTTTAATTTAATTACACTTCTACGATTTTGATTCCAACCTACGCGCCAACATTGGCCTTTGGTGCTTCTCCATAAGTTGGGCGAGTCATAAGATTTTAAATTTAAACACCTTTGAAAAATTCTTTCCAATTCATTTCATGACTTATTTCTTGCGTAATAAAGATGAATTTAGAAGGAATAGCCAGTCAAATGAAATTTATTCATTTCTGCTAATTATGTTGAGACGCACAAAATCACTCGTTATACAATGGTAATAAGGTGCAAGTTAGACACAATCTCAATATTAACATTTTAACATCCCGAGCATTACAATGCACAAAAACAACGAAAATGAAATGAGAAATCTGAATTTTATGATGATTAGACAGGATTAAACATCAAAATATTTGACATTCCCATCTCTAAGTTTTCACCATAATATATTTCCATTGCGTCATCATGCGTCATCATACGACAAATCGACAAAGTTCCCAGAGAACAATTATCAAAGCCCTTATCCAACATCAAAGCACTAAGTACTTACAACTAGCCAGCGACGACAAAGAGCCGCTGGTATTGCCGTCTCCCTCATACGCGTAATGGCGGACGTCGTCGTAAGGGTTGATGTCCGGGTCCCGGTCCAGCACCGACTTCTTGTCGTCGAGGAAACCGGATATGTCCGGCGCTGCGCCCACTAAGCCTGCGAGAAACGTTATGTTGAGTCTAGGTATTTACAGGACAGAGATCATAAGACGCATTTTGCTTAGATTCTTGTGATTTGATAGAGAAAATATGTTTGAGTTATTTTAGTGAGTTCTTATGCGTTGAATATTAATAGGGTGTTATTTAAACGGTTAGCAAAATATTAGAATTTCGGTCAACAGAAAAATAAAATTGACCAGCTATAATAACTAATTGGTCAGCAACTTATGGGCAGCAAAATTTCTAAATTGGTCAGCAACTTATGAACTTATTATATTATTTTGCCGCCCTAATAATTATATATGACGACAAAATATTTGTTTGCTGTCCAAATGATTTTTTGTCTTAAGCAACACAGTGCTCCTTGGACTCTGTCTGCCCTACGGGGATTACAGGCATGATTGTATGTATGTATGTATGTACATAACAACCAGAAGATGCAAATTATCCAATTTTCAAGGCACGGCTCTAAAAATGAGCATCCAAACCATGTGAATTTGTGTGTGATTTTACGTATGTGTGTGTGTGGTTTCTTTCTTTCGACTTTCTTGGTATGGACATGTAATGAGAAGGGAGAATGATCATGTCACCAGGAAAGTTATGGAGTTGAAAGTGGATGGGCGTGTGGGGAGCGGAAGACCAAAGAAAAGATGAATGGATTGTGTGAATGATGATATGATGAGGATGGGCGTGAGTGTTGACTTGACGAGTGATAGAGGAGAGTAGAAGAGGAAGACATGTTGCGCCGACCCCAAATAGAATTGGGAACAGGGCAGGAAAAAAGAAGAGATGTGTTTCTTCTTACCAGGAGCGTGCATAAATGCCGGGTCGCTGTCCGCGGGGGGTCCGTCGTACATCTGCCGCAGCACGTGCAGGTCGTACCCCGCGTCCCCCTCCCCGCCGCCCTCGTCCTCGTACGCGATGATGTTCTCTCTGATGTCGTCTAACTCCTTCTCTGCCCACGCGTCGGCTCGGCGCCGGTGAACCACCACCGCTAAGAGAAGGACTGGAAAGAGGGGTCTGGTTAGCGTGGTTTTCTTATACTTTATTTCACCTAAGATGCGGTGACAGCGGGTAATATATTAGGTCCTTACCTATGAAATTGGTGTTTTGTATGGAGATTTTGGGGAATACTGCATTTGCCATACTAACATTTTTTCAGTTTTCTTCACAACGACAAATCCAAAGATAATAATATTTGGCATCTATCATTAGACAAGCTTTAGTAATATGTGTAATATCACACTTCATAAAAATTATTTATCCTTTTTAAGTGAATGCAAATAAAATGATGTATTCGGAAGGCACTTAAAAAGAGTTGTCTCCGTGTCCGATTTTAACACAATTAAACTTACAACAAATTATCAAAACAAATCAAAAGAGCTCAAAAATATAGTCTATTTTTAGACGAGGTAATTATTTTTTAGGAATACTCTGAATCATAATAGTTACAGACAAAATACTAAGAGAGAAAAAAAACACCAATTTCATAGGTAAGGCCCCGATATATAGGAAATGTTAATTTTTAACAACTTGACCCATGGGTTACATAAATGTAAAGCAAAATACATGGATTTTGAGTTTTACGTGAAGCATAACAATTGATTTTACATTATGTCTTGTTTTAGGCAAATGTTTGAAATTAAAAACAAATAAAATTTAACAAATCGTCCAAAGAAAGCCACGTTCGAGCTTATGATAATAACGTGGATATTTTGTGACTGTTAAAACTATCAACATAGTAATTTATTATAGAAATATCCTACAAAACAGCTGAAATGTTCATATCTTCCCCAGGATTCGAACCCGAGACCTCAGAATCACGGAGGTTGTCAAAAATTGTGCTGCAGAAGTTATAAGCAGCCAAAAGTTTATTTTAAATTAGATAAAACAAAATCCATAGACAAAAGATACTCACTGACTAATATCGCGATGCACACAAGAATGGCGACGAGGAAGTTGTTGTCTATGCCAAATGTGACAGCTGTGAATGTGCCCTTTTGACAGCTCGGATCGGCGTTGTGTTGCACTGATGGCTGACCCAGATTATACATCTGCAGATGAAATACACATGTAGATATACACACAAATTGGTAAGTTCCACAGGACGCGAATCGCCGCGAAATCGCGCAATGCTTGTATGGGCGCCTGGTAATTAGCCAACGCAAGTATGAATTCACTCAAGATTCGGTGCGAATTTTCCCCTTCTGGACAAAGTCTATAGGAAGAAAGACTGTTTGGGGAGCCACATAGAATAATTATCTCTTAGGCTGCCTGTCCACCATGATTATAACTTGCCCTATAGAGACAGAAACCAAATATGGATAAAAGGATCTTTAGCGAACCCTTCTGGTGATATTGCTGTGATACAATATTATATTATACATACATACATATACCTAAAGGTTAGCTATGAGCACCCCAAAAGCAGTCCACTTCCAAAGTCCGCGCTTCACCAAGCAGTGATTGCATTCAGAGTGGCAGGTGGTAAGCCCGTCGCCACTACACGCTATTGGATGGTTGTGCAGTTCTAAGTCCATTAGCGATTACCTTTTATGCCTTTTACGACACCCAAGGGAAGAGATGGGTAACTAGTATTCTTTACAATTAAGCATTACTGTGACTACAAACAAATTATGTTTTGAATTCCTTTCTATTATCTAGTCTATAAACTAAAACAAAGACTAAACATGTAGACTAAAACGCCGAACACCCAACTTTCATGGTACGTAAAACTTTACTCACAAAATCGTTATAGGTAAAATTGCTGATGCACCCGACAAAGTGCTTGTTGGTGGGTACATGTCGCCAGCCGAAGCTCTGCGCCAAGTTCTGGAGGTCCACACTAGCGCCACCTAGTTGCAGTGGCCCGTTAACTGCAGACAAAGACATGGGTAAAGTTTAATTGCTTTTTAAACGAGTACCTACGTACAGTCTGCCTCATCGATAACAATTACGGAGTCCCGAAACTATTTTACACTTTGCCTGTTAATGGTCAAAAAACCAGACACGATAGAAACGTCTACTGTTTGCGAACACCAGTGATCGCTTACCCCTTGCTAAGCCTTTGGTGTTGCTAGTCAAAAATTGGTTCTGAATTTTTTTTAACTAGCAATACCAAAGGCTTTATGTAAAGAGAAACTTAGTATACATTTTAGTCAGGGTGAGCTTTTTATAAAATAATAAATAAAATAAATAAATATCTTCTTTCACACATATCAACTAGCCCCATTACAAACAACTAATGCTGCTTGTGTTACGGAAATTAGATGACGGATAAATACCTATATTTAATAGAAAAATACATATAAATATTCAGATTTTATATAATACACATATAAACATCCAAGACTGAAGAACAAAGGCCTGAACTCATCTCAAACATCTGCCCCCACCGGCGATCGAACTCAGAACCTCTCGAGATGGCGACGCCTCGAGATCGACGTATAGACACTCGACGACGCGGGTCGTCAAAGCAAAAAAAATCATCTCACTCAACACCTATAATAAGTCAAAACCGGTTGATCTTATTCATAAATTATCACCAAATTTTCAAAGGTTTTTTCTTTTTTGTGGATAACTTATCAATTAATTTTCTAACTTCATTACTAATTCCACAGAAAGTGAGGTCACAATAATAAGTAACCACCCACACCTATTATGTAGCTAAAAGCAAACATCATTAAGAATAATTTGGACAGTAATGGACAAATATAGTACGTTACTCAGAGTAAACAGAACTGGAGTAGCCTTTGTCTAACATTCCCCTCTGCCAAATGCACAAGCATCGGATGCTTGCACTTTTAATAAAACTAGTTGAGCCGCCATTTTGACAGCCATAACATTGTAAACGTTGCGGCGAACAGAGCTCCCGCAAAAATGCCTGCCTGTGCTGTTTTTTGTTGTAAAAATAAATAGAAAACATCGAGTATGCTAAAAGATGGTGTCACATTTTATATGTAATTATAATTTTTAAAATTTTATGATTATTTACTTCATTATTTCATGTTTTAGAATTCTACGATTTCAAATCTCGAACGCTAGTCTCGTGGGGAGTGCGGCTGTGACGTTGTCAAAACGACGACGACGCACACCCCTCCAGACTATTTTAAGCGTGTGTGCGTGAGATTTAAATTTGTGTGTCGAACTATGCATGTGTGCATTTGTAAAAACGGTATAAGTTATTGTTTATGTGTGCTGGCTTTGAGTGTAGTGGCAACCTCACCCCCCGCAAGAAATGGCAGAAAAAAATGTTTGAGATATTGAATAATGGCTACTCCAGTTCTGTTTACTCTGAGGTACGTTATGATATAAATACAGCTTATAAAACATACACACGCAAAAGTACTGTAATATATTTCCATCCTTAACAAACATTAGCATCAGGGCCTGATCTAAGGTATTTTTACAGTCAAATGAACTATTATAAGTGTGTTATGTTAAAAGAACTATTTCAATGTCAATTTATAAAAAAATATATAAAATACTAGTGGCTTCCCGTGGTTTCACCCGCGCGGTACCCGTTTCCATGGGCGTATCGGGATAAAAGTAGCCTGTGTCCTCTCAGGCTCTAGACTAACTGTGTACCAAATTTCGATTGAATCGGTTTAGTAGTTTTGTCGTGTAAGCAAGACCGACAGACAGACAGAGTTACTTTCACATTTATAATATTAACGATAAAACTTATAAAATACACCAGCCGGCGCGGCGGGATATATAGTCGCCATCATTATTTTTTTTCTCAATTACTTGATTTTGTTAGTTGTTCTTTTAAATTGTAGTGCCCCCTGTAATCTCTGCGTGGTCTAGGTTCATTGGTTAATGTTTAGTCGTTATATCCGCCATAAATGTATTTTTTGTTTAGATGTTAAAGGTTAAATTAAAAAAAAAAACAAGTTCTGTGGCCAAGCATTCCCCAATTTCCAGCACTCACTTATACAAACAAATGTAACCTTAAACTCACCATTCAAAATCTCCCGTGGACCCGTCGGCGCGGCCAGGCTCATACAAGTGGACAGCTTGCATCTGTCCACGAACATCTCTATGGAGCTCCTCATCAGCACGATCTCTATGAGATGGGGCTTCCCGTCGGCCACCTCCACCACGCTGTTGTTCAGGCGAGTGGTGCCCGAGCCGTAATTCACGAGGAGGACTGGAAAGCCGTCTACTAGTTCTAGTGACATGAAATCTGTGGACAATCATATTATTATTAGACTATTTTAATCATAAATGACTGTGCCTAAGTCGGAATTGACTCGGAGAATTGTTCCGGCAGAACCCGAGTTGTGGGGATATGCCGCACCCTCAGCGAAAAGGGAAAATCTTCCGCCAAGCCAGGTGTTATTCGCGGTCTGACTGTTATTCGTCAGAACTTGTATATATATTTATATTAATCTATCTTGTAAACTCTGCCATCGTGATTCAGACTCGCCAATCTTGTATGCGCCTTATTGTTGTATACAGTACTTTTTGCTGATCAACCATTTTCTCGGTTAATTGATATCGTAGCGCTATGACGCAGCCGCTACACGAGTCGTTCCCGAGGGCTCGAAGGGCTCGAATGGGTATATCGGTTTGTTTTAGTGGTTATTCTCAGCGAGCAGCTGAGCGAGTCGCACTCAGCCTACCGCCTAGCCAGCGGCAGGTACAGTCCGTAAATAGGATTTTGTCCTCGTAAACAAAAGAAGGTGACTCCAGTAGGCCTAGCACGGGCCGGAGAGAAAAAGTCCCCGGAGACAAAATAACTCATTGCCTCTCGCTTCCGCGCGAAAGAAGAAGCGAGAGGCAATGACGATTTTTGTCTCTGGGGACTTTTTCTCTCCTGCCCGTGCTAGGCCTTCTGAAGTCGTTGGCGTAGTGGTAAGTTCTAACATTGAAATCAAAGCTACTGTCGCGATAGTCTGCCTTTTCTTAACTAGATAGTGAAGCTAACGCAGAGGTTCCCAGACTTATTTTTTTCATAGATCACTTTCAAAATTCATCTGGTTCCGGTGGACCCCCTGCAGCTACATTTCTACCATATTCCCAAAACTCGACCAAAATGTGAAGATGCGAAGACAACAAGACCCCCGTCGAGTCTCCCGTGGACCCCCTAATGTCCAACGGATTCAACATAAATTCCGACACTAGCTACTATTTCACAATCTATCTTACTGCACAAAGTACACCGCCACAGTCTGCTCTTGGATAGGGGACCAAAACATTGTGTCATGTGAGTTCAGGGGTAGGCCTATGTCCAACAGAGGACAAGTGATAAATTAACAAAGACGAACAATAGAAATATTAGTTTCGTGCTAGCATCTTCCCAAGTCGAAGCTAGAACTAAAATAAAAAAATTGGTGTTACTAATTTCACTTTAATCAAAGTTATTTTGTAACATATACAATTATTTATAGCGATTGATTGATTTGAAAACGAAATTCGCTAAACGCCCAGAAGCAGTTAATGGACAGAAAACAGCACTACCGTAATAGATACCTAACATATTCTTGCAACCTTTTTTTTACACACAATTTTCCTGTTTCTTTGGCGGAATATGCATTTAGTACCGTAATAATTCTCTTCCCTTTGCTCTGGAGGAGTTTGATATAATCCTTGTATACCTTGTAAGGAATGCGGAAATATTTTTGGTAAACGTACGAAGACTAGGGTAGAAGTTACTATAACTACAATTTAAATGGAGCATATTTAGCCTAAAAACACTGTGGCTCGAAGCTGTAATGACCAAGCTTTTAAAAACTGTAAAACGTTTTACAATTTCCGAGAATTTAAAATTCGAATCTAAGTTCTTTTACATAGGATGAATTACCAAGACTTTAAAACATCTTACTTCACTGCAGAGTTGGTTAGTGAGATTGAAGCGAAGAATGGATACGGGAATTTATTTATTAAGGCCAGGATCTTCGAGCGAGACAATGCCTGGTGGCTGACAGAAGCAGACTTTAACAGACGTGCCTTTTTAGTTAGTTAACGAAGTTTTTATAATCAAAAAAAGCCAAATTAAAAATACTTGCAATAGAATAATTAAGACAATGTCTTATCCAATTTTTATACGTATTTTTATTTATTAACAGTGTTATTAATATACAAGTAAACTTGAGAAATAGTCATAAACGATAGTCAAAGTATTTATTATGATCGAGAAAATAATCACGAACGATATTTTTTTAATAATAAATAAACATTATTTGATGCCTTAAGACTCAACCAAAAAGAGGTCGATTTGGATGATCCTGGCCTTAATTGGATATCAAATAATCAAGTTATTCGTTCAGTAGCTTTTACACGTTACACAAACCCCTGAAACGATATCACCAATGTTGACGTGATAAATAATCTTACTAACTGTTACAGCCTGTCAACATTTTCAATTCATGTGACCTACCTACCATGTGGGCGGTTCTACTAAATTGGATGTTGTACTCCGTCGAATTATGAAATGTTTTCGATACAACAAAAACACATTAATATCAGAGTGTGTTAACGTGAAAGAACCTTCGTGTCTGCGATAATTATCTATGACTCTTATTAATTATACAAAAAACATTACCAAATTGAAGGCACAAAATAACAGGGTGAAAATGATAGTGTTGGAGACGGCACGTTCATAACATAATTGAACTGAATAAATACATATTCATGAAGATTACTACGGTAATAATATTACGTTCAGATTGAGTGTCACAGCAAAATGATTTTGATCCTTACACGTAATATGAAAACGGTTTAAATTTAAATACGAATTATTAGAATGCTCGAAGGATCAAATTTTGAGGCTACAATGAGGAATGTAGGTCTGAGTTTAAAAGCGGCTTATTATTTTCTGCGAAATTGTTAATATTGGACAAACATTGTTTTTTCGCATAATAAAGGACCGAAATAAGGGCCGCTTTAGAAACATTTGGGTTTTACGAAGTTATGGTAGTATCTAGTATGAAAAGAGTTTGATGCATAAGTTTCAATTACCATGTATACTGTGGTACTATTGCCCGCATATATCCCTAAAGGGGTAGGGTAGACGTGTTAGACCAATTATATTTCACAAAATAAATATCCTCAGACATTCACACCTATCAACTAGTCCCATTTTAAGCAACTAAATGCTGCTTGTTTTACGGATGCTAGATAACGGACAAATATATTCAATATAAATACATATAATTATTGAGAATATACATATAATAATAGGTACATATATATTGAACATCCAAGACTGGAGAACAAATGTCTGAAAATTCATCACCCAAACACATGCCTCCACTGGGGATCGAACCCAGGAGCTCTCGAGATGGTGACGTCTTGAGACCGGCGTACAGCCCACTCGACCACGGAGGTCGTCATAATACATAAGGCAGTACAAAGGTACAGTCGTGTAGAAAATATGTTATATACACATTTTAGAGGTGACCTTTATTTACATCTAATAAGAGTCATTTACTGTCAAATTGGTTACATATTTTTGGAGTCGACTTTATACATATAATAAGAGGCGAACCAATCTCAATGATATAGGCGAAGACTGAACCCACGACCTCTTGCACGGCTAACACTCCGTATTTTTTTATCAAAGGATTTGATTATTGTTATCAGATACATAAAATGACAAATTTTGGTCACCCATCCTTGTTCAAACCATGGCGACTGTCGCTTCGTTTTCAAAAACCAGTATTCGAGCTTCACCTTATGCGTTTTTAAAAGAATATCGTTTATGACTTGAATGACTTTTACATAAACCCGAAAACACCAATTCGTACAAAAATATGTATACACATTCGACAGGTGATAGTCTATGTCCTCAGCCTATATACGTCCCACTGCTGGGCACAGGGCTTTCTTTTGGAGAAACACATGAGGATTACCTATGGGCCGTAACACCACCACTGGCCCAATGCGGGTTGGTGGGTAGAAACAGTCGCAATAGCGACTGGGACCAACGGCTTAACGTGCCTTCCGAAGCACGGAGGAGCTCGAGATCACAATGTTTTGAACACCCATCCACAGCCTGAGGATGCCGAAGGTTACTTTGTTTTCAATCGAAAGCCTAAGCGTACTAACCACTGCGCCACTGAGCTCTTCAATTTATATAATAGGTTGGGGAAAAAGTTTCTTCGCATTTTTTAAGAAAATTCAAAAAAAATTTTAATATAGTTTATTTACATTTAACTAAAGTATGTAGGTACCATTTTGTTCGATAACTTTTTGCCATCTTGTAGGTAGGGACATGATCCCATTGCTATAGAAATTTTGGGACTTCTGGTCAAAATACCGCGACAAGTGGTTTTGGCAGTCCTCTCGTGATGTTAACCTGACACTGCCTAAAGAATTCTGAAGAGACCGAAACAGGTGGAAATCTGAAGGTGCAAGGTCAGGACTATACGGCGGATGCATTAACACCTCCCAGCCAAACTCTCTTAATTTTTGCTGAGTGGCTAAAGATGTGTGAGGTCTAGCGTTATCATGATGGAAAACCACACCCCTTCTGTTGATTAATTCCGGCCGCTTTCTCTCAACTTCTTGCTTTAATCTCATCAGTTGTTCGCAGTAGAGTTCAGAATCGATGGTCCTGCCTGGTGGTAACAGCTCATAATGAATAATGCCCTTCCAATCCCACCACACAGACAGCATCACCTTGTTGCGAGTTAACCCGGGTTTCGCCACAGTCTGTGAAGCCTGACCGGCCTTTGACCACGACCTTTTTCGCACGTTCTTGTCGTACGTGATCCACTTTTCATCACCAGTTATCAGCTTCTTCAAAAATGGTTCGGTTTCATTACGTCGTAATAAAGAATCACAAATGAGTACACGGTTCATTAGGTTTCTTTCAGTGAGCTCGTGAGGTACCCAAATGTCGAGCTTTATTGTGTACCCAGTTTTTTTCAAATGCGCCAAAACTGTTTTGTGGTCAATTCCCAGTTCTTCAGCTACGTCGTAACTACTGACATGCCGATCTTGCTCCACTTTTTCAAAAATGGCATCCATTTTATCTGTAATAGGGCGACCAGAGCGACGTGCATCTTTGACATCCAAATTTCCGGATTGAAAACGCTTAAACCAAATTTGTGCTACTCTCACAGACACTGCACTAGGTCCATAAACATCGCAAATTTTTTTCGCGGCTTGCGTTGCATTTTTACCTTTTTTGTAGTAAAATTTTAAAATGTATCGAATTTCTTCATTGGATTCACTCATCTTGGCGGTACGAAAAACAAATGAAAATCACACATTTTCCTAATTTGAATTTGGAATTATGTTCTTTAAAATTTAAACTTTCAATGATACCAAAACCAGCCAGATACAAATAGTATAGCCAAAAAGATTTTATTACAAATTTATACATACTATAATGCGAAAAGACTTTTTCCCCAACCTAATAGTTTAATAGTCTAATCTAGAGTAAATTTGATAGTCCTTATTTCATTATATTGGGTCCTTACCTATGAAATTGGTGTTTTTATTCTGTCTTAGCAATTTGTCCGTAACTATTAAGTTTCAGAACATTCTTATAAAATAATTGCCTCTTCTAAAAATAGACCATATATTTGAGCTCGCATTATTTAATTTGATATTTTTTTGTAAGTTTAATTGTGTTAAAATTAGACACAAAGACAATTATTTTTAACTGCCTCCCGAATACATCATTTGATTTGCATTAACATAAAAACGATGAATAATTTTTATCAAGCGTGTTCACACACATATTGCTAAAGCTTGTCTAATGATACATGCCAAATATTATTATCTCTGGATTTGTCGTTGTGAAGAAAACTGATAAAATGTTAGTATGTAAAATGCAGACATCCCCAAAATCTCCAAACAAAACACCAATTTCATAGGTAAGGACCTAATAATAAGAGCCACCTAACGTCAAAAGTGTATATATTTTTCCACGTGACTGCTAATCTTCAAAAGGCAAGCTTAAACTACGAACCGCGTTTCTAGGGGAAATTACCAGTCCATAAACTACCATTTCTTTGACTCCTTCATACTTCCATTTACAAGCTGACATTCAAACCGAAATGGACAGCATAATTCTGTTTTATATAACATGCTGTAGTACTATCACGCGAGGTGTTTCTCCATAAATCATAATGGTACGCTGTCAGTAATTACTTCATCATTAAAAAATCATTACCCCAGAACATTTGGACGTGCGGGTGTGGAGTCAGGGTGTTGCTTATTCAAAAATGTATAAAGCTGTTTAATGGAACTTGTGGAGTAACAGTAAAAACTCATTTTGGTATGCGCTTTTGTTCGTCCATAGCATACATACAAACATCGTCAATAAAAGCTTAAAATGTACTGTCGTGACATTAGTAAGTCTATGTTCCATTCCGAAAAGGCGACACGCGCGGCGCTCGCGCTCTAAGAACGTTTAGAAATTGTGCTTGAAGCGCTAAGAACGCTGCTCACAGAGCTAACATTTAGGAATTGTGTTTTATATTTGTATAAAAGATGGATGGGTTAAATTATTAAAAATCCTAAGTTGTAGATATTAGTTATCCAATTAATTAAAAATAAGTCCCGCTGATGGACACAGGCCTTCCCACATGGAAATAATATATGAATACGGGACGTAAAACCATACGCTGGACTTCCAAATCCCGAAGAAAAGGAAGTACTAAATTCCCCGCAAATCGTTCTATGTGCAATGTAGGTGAACTACAAGCAAGTATGCATGTTTGGCAGCAGCACTCTCGTTTACTCTGGTACAGTCTTGTTAAGCGGTATGCGAATCCACTAGCTTGAAATTGGTTCCATTTCTCATGTAGCTCGATGTAAAGGTACCAAAAAATCGTGCTGTCTAGTGTCTGACATATTTTAGTCATATAAACATCATCCCAATCCAATCGCATTGCTATTTAGACTTCATTTTTCCCAACCACGAAAGTTCTTTACAAGTTATACCTATTGTACATTACGCTAAGAAATCATTATTCACGTTGTGCCAATCCGCTGTGACATGTTCATTGTTGGCCCCAACAATGTGTTGTTTCTTGTTCCTTGCTTGATAGTTAATAAACGTCGACATTTATCGTCGTTAGTTTTAATGGGATCTTACCAAAAGGAATTATGAGACTAAAACTAGGCTTTGTTGTTGCATTTTGTTGAGTAGCTTCGCTCTTTACGTCTAAAGTCGAATGATTCAATCGCCTTCGTGAATTGCATTGTCTATAGAAGATTTGGTTTTATTCCAAAAACAAAAGAAACTCATACAGGCTTACTTTATATTGGTCTATTCAAAGTGAAAAAGACCGTCAACATTTCTCAGTCAGTTTTTAACAGACTTGCTATTTCAATTGCATTGACCAAAGCATTGATTTCGCAACTTCATACGACCAAGAGGTGCAATAAGGTGTTACTTTTTCCTCTTCTTAAGCGTCATCTCGGCGCTATATGGAATTTCGACATTGCTGTGCGGAACGATATAGGGGTCAGATTGTACCAAACCCAGAGATTTGTCCGCATTTTTTCCGGGAACTTTTAGCCACGAGGTTTGTCATCATCGGTGAGTTCAGGTCGTTTCCCTGGATATTCCCTTAAATGATAAATAGTATACATGGTCACTTTCTTGTTTGTCTTATTGTCTCTTTGTTTGTCCGGTTGGACTCCGTTTTGGTTTTGTAACTCAATTTTGAGTTGACAACACTTCTAGACTAGCTATCGGGCTCAAACTTTGGGAATAGTTCAGAACCCAGTGACAATGCAACTTGCAACTACTTTCAACTTTCTACGAGCACTTTCAGGTTTTGTATGGAGAAACTACGCATCTATTTTTGTTATTTTAGACAAACTCAGCAAAAATTTGCTAATTTCAAGTCAAAGGAACATAGTATTGGAACTCGCACTCAATAGTTGACACAAATTAGTTCAGTCCTCTGTAACTTTATTTAATGTGGACTCTGCACTTAGCAAGATTGGCAATTTGGCTGTGTACGAAGAATGTTTGCTTTTGCGGTAAAAAATACATTGCTATACGGGAAGACTAATTTTTCTGTTTCGTTCGGATGTTATTGCTAGTTTTGTTCTTGTTTTGATTTGGGTCTCTGTATTTTGTAGTACATTTAGTTAAGAAAAGAAATTCTGTAGGTATTTTCGTGCGCCCATACTGAATTCGATATCGGTAAAACTCACTCAGGTTACACTAAATTTCCAAAAGACGGACAAAATCTTTTATGAATCAAGTTGACGAGTTCTGTGTTGAACTGATCATAATCATTCAGCTTAGAGACGTCCACTGCTGGATAAAGGCCTCCTCAAACAGGTCAATTGTTTCATCTACATTGTTAAAATTTTAATTTAATATTCAAAATCCCCAAAGTATTAGAAAAAAAATTTCAGACAATTCAGAAAATTAAACAGAACTTACATCCAAACCTTTCAGTTGTACCCTCCGCATAATGTGTTACAGGAATTGAAAAAACTAAACTACACATAAAATGTAATAAATAATAAAAGAACCAAATGTGAAAGAATTTACTATAACGAAGCCTCTTGGCCTGCATTGTGGGGAAGCTATAAATCACTATGGACAAAAAGGCTTTTAAGTAGCCGAAGTAAAACAGACCAGTCCCACGTTGGGCGCCAATAAATCATTTGTAAAATTACTGACACGAAATAGGCGGATTGAATTACAATCATTGTTTTATCGTAAATCTGGGTAAAATAACATTATATTTCACCAATCACCATGGATTCGCCCTTACAACCTTCACTATACGTATTGTGTTAGTAAAATCCATAAAGTTCTTGTTGGAAACTGTTTACTACTTTTCAATATTTTATTAGCTTTGAACGTTCTATTTTTATTGTTTTATTCAAAACTAGCTAGAAATATCTGTTCTAAGAAATATTTGTTACATACGTAATGGCATAATAAGACTTAACATTAATAAGAACCACGAATTATTCAGTTCTACACTGAACTCGAAATAGCAAAGTTTTACTCACCTAGGGAATCACAAGGAAAAATCGTTTTAAATATTCAAACCACAAAAAAAATGCTTACCTTGTACATCCAGCAGCGGGTTATACTTCAGTGGTCCCAGATAGAAGACCAGGCTGTCCCGCGCATGAGCCGTGACGGTCAGAGTCACATGTCCTTCGTGGCACGCAGGAGGAGAGGAGTACATGGCCCAGCCTGCACCGTGGAACCCGATGGAAGTCTGTTCGCACCGAGGCCCTGAGAAACCTTCGGGACACTCGCATTTGTCAGCGAATGGGGTACCTACAAAAAATTACGATGACTTATTTTTTTAAGAATCTTCACATGCTTCTTGGAGCGTTGAATAAGTTTCCTTTTTTTTGTATATTAGGTCCATACCTATGAAATTGGTGTTTTGTATGGAGATTTTGGGGAATTCTGCATTTTCCATACTAACATTTTTTCAGTTTTCTTCACAACGACAAATCCAAAGATCCATATCCATATTTGGCATCTATCATTAGACAAGCTTTAGCAATATGTGTGTGAACACGCTTGATAAAAATTATTCATCGTTTTTATGTTAATGCAAATCAAATGATGTATTCGGGAGGCACTTAAAAAGAGTTGTCTCCGTGTCCAATTTTAACACAATTAAACTTACATCAAATTATCAAAACAAATCAAAAGAGCTCAAAAATATAGTCTGTTTTTAGATAAGGTAATTGCTTTTAGGAATACTCTGAATCCTTATAGTTACAGACTAAATACTAAGAGAGAGAAAAAACACCAATTTCATAGGTAAGGACCCAATATTTCCCTAAAATAGGTACTTATATACTTTAAGCAAGTGCTACCATTTTTAGTAGTATTGATATTTTGTTTTAGTTTCCATCATAATCATTTACTTCGTCGATTCTATTCATATAAAGCGACCCTTGCAAACAGCTGTAGATGCTTCAATTTCATATTTTTATTTATCTCTCAAGGGTCAGAAAACGTGACACAATAGAAACATATATTGTTTGCGACATACATACTTCTAAAATTTTCTAAAATTTTAAACTTCTAAAATTTGCTTGTAAAATACTGTAATAAAACTGTGGAGGTCGAATGTCTGTACATAAAAAAGTGCTTAAAATCAAGCCAGGAGGATAAAAAGAGAGGGAAAATACCAAAAACAAAATTTCTAACATTTGTTTCTCTGTCTGTTGTAGGGGCTAGTCTCCGAAATGGCTCGATTTCCTGTTTGTACGGGCTAGTCTCCGAAATGGCTCGATTTCAATGAAATCTTAGATACTTTTCATTCAGAAAATTAAAGGGTTAGTTTAAAAACCGTGGGATAGTTAGAAAACCAGTAACCGCGGGCGAAATCGGGGGCAACAGCTTGTCATAAATAGTTTTGACCAGAAAGTAAACTAACAACTACACGTAATAACGAAGAAAATTGCCGCATTAAGCCTCGCAGATAATAACTGCAAGAACGTTTAAACTTCGAGTCGTAACATTTGCATACGCGAGATCCCAGAGTATGCATATAACCAGCGCTTTATTAACGACTACCTACAGATTACCCTCTTAGCACTGATGATTGTGTTCCTATTCAATTTCACTACTATGATAACAATGGAAGTCAATTTCAAGCCGATTGAATGGAAATTATTATGTAACGTTTGCAGGAATAGTTGGTTTCAGTCGGATCTTGGGAGTCTATGTCATGGCAATTTGGTAAATCGAAGAGATTGCTCGATTTTGATGAATGATTATGGAGTATATACATCGGGAAAAATTTATCATGATATATAAAACAAAACAGTTTAGAAATAACTAGATACTGGTAGAGACAGCATGCTAATCGAGGCTTATTCTCCATTGTCCAACTTTTTTCGTCAACCATTAATATTTATCATTCCCTTTGTTAAAAAAAAAACAAATCTCTCTTCAGACATTCACACCTATCAACTAGCCCCATTTTGAACAACTAATGCTGCTTGTGTTACAGATACTTAATAGATACATACATATAAATATTCAGAAAATATACAATAAATATATAAACGTCTAAGACTGGAGAACAAATGCCTGTATTCTTCACACAAAAATTTGCCGCCACCGGGGATCGAACCCAAAACGTCTCGAGACGGCGCCTTGAGACCGGCGTACAGACCACTCGGCCACGGAGGTCGTTAAGTGACTTCACTATAATGATGAAGAACACGAAAATACTTCTATAACTTTCATATTACTTAAAATCTTTACCAAAGACTCGACTTACCTCCGTTTAAACATATGAGTGGCTCTTCGATATCACACGTGCATTCGGACTCGACCCTGGCCGAGACCCCGACAAAGCTGGTAGTGTTCGTGTACACGGATAAAGGCACGTTATTCTTCATCAGGACATTGCGGCAAGAGTCTTCACATTGCTCCTTCTCTATGAGGCATTCGTCTATGTGCACCATGTAGATCTTCGCACCGAGTTCTTCTTCGAGCTATGGGAAAGGAAAGATGGTATATAAATAATCGAATCAACAACTGGGAATTCATGTAAAAAGAGACTTCCAGCAGAACTGAGAATCTTTCTGTGTAGCTGTTAAGGAAACAAATAATTTTAGCACTTGCAAAAAAAATAATGTGATGAATATTTAAATTTTGAGGAGAATGGACTGTGTCACCAACAGGCTGGCCCAATGCGGGTTGGTGGGTAGAAACAGAAACAACAAACAATAGCAACCAGCACCAACGTAACGTGCTTTCCGAAGCACCGAAGCTCCTAGCTCCTAGCTCCTGTTTGGTTCCATGAGGAAGACCTGTGCCCAGCAGTAGGACGTATATAGGTTGAGGACGATATTTTAACTGTTATGCAATTGCTTTTGTTTGCTTGTTTGTTGTTATTTTGTTGTTGTTAACAACAACAATTAAAACTACAACAACTTTTTGTTTTTGTATTTATGTATTGTTAAGACCGTTCGATTCTCTATAAATTATTTAAATCTTCAAACAAAGACTAGGGAAAAAAACATTTTACATACAACCAATTTGAAATTAAAAGTGTAGTTAATTAAAATAAATTAAAAGTGTAAGTTAATATTTGTAGCCACTTAGCCACCATAAGAAGTTCTTTAAGATCTATTTTCATACCTTCTCTTGCACGGCAATAACCATACTGTCCAGCTTCTCTGGTGGGTAATAAGGAGAGCCGTGGGCAGAGAACCTCACGTCCAAAAACACGTCCTTCACGGTAGGTTTGCCGAACACCGTGAACACGTCTACGTTATCCATTGACGTGTTGTACAGCTTCGACAAGGTGCGATGCAGTTTGTCCTTTTTACTCGTACCCTGAGAAAGGATGACAGGTATAATGGTTATTATTGTTTGTTCAATCTTGGTCTTTTGGTTAATTTATACGCTGATAGACTTCAGTCTGCTTTTAAAGACCAAAAATGAAAAGCGTCTAAGACATGAAAGAGCGAAAGAAAATTTGAAACCAACTAATCTAATCACTCTTTTCTAATTAAAAAGCAACACCCTTTTAGTTATTTTTAGTGGATAGTCGTCTCGAATAATCATAATCCCACAATAATACAAAAGTGGATGTGATGTAATCCAACAAAGAATTAACATTTGCCGCAGAACTGACGGTCACTGGAGTCGTAAAGTTCGAGAGCAGTGGCGTGCATTAGGGGAGACCTATGTCAGCAGTGGACGAGCATAGGTTGCTGATGAACAGGAGAGGAATTAGATGGAACTCTTTCACTAATTAAACTTTCAAGAATCATGTCTAGATAATTCTCTTGGTAGCTAAAAGTGTAACGAAAAATACTTACATCAGCTTCGGGAACAATGAATTCTTCAGCGGTGATATTGATAAACCGTATGGAGCCGGACTTATCCACAGCCTCTTCAGGGATCTCCTTGACAGTGACGTTGACGGTCGCCTCCACCCAATGGAAAGGAATTATTGGCACGTTCTCTTCAGTTACCTAAGAAAAAGGAAACTTTTTGGTAATAACTTCTCAGGATCATGAATTACATTCGTAGTTGAACTTTCATGATATTGACATAGTAGGGAATAGAACATTTTCTTTCTATGTATACATATTTGTGACTTTTTGGAATAATGGTTAAATTGCACATTCATTTGTATAACTTTCTTGTACTTAATCACATGCTTGTACTTTGAAATAAGCTCTAAAATCTAAATTATAAGTTTAAAACGATCATCAAAAATACAGAAAAATCCGTTACGTTTGTAAAACTTTGTTTGTAGCAAAAGCTGAATAGCCATGTTGTTTAAGCATCTGCGCACACAACAGAGAGCTGAACGGACGTGTTTGCATCTCCGCTAAAACATGTATTACGTTTCTATTGACTAAGGTTGAATCAAACAAACACGATTATAAGTTTTGATAGTAATAGGATAGCTTATGCATTTTATGATGGCGTACCTCGCGCTTAACGCCTTAACATAGAGTCAAAAGTCGAATGATTTAGTCACCTTCGTGAATTGCTATATCTATGCAATATGTGGAGTGTGTTTGACTGCCTGCCCGATATAAATAAAATTAAATATCCACTTCAAAAAGCGTTTTCCATTCGATCAGTAATCTTCACAGGATTTGCATCCAATAGCTTATAACGGCGACGGGCTCACCACCAATCACACTGAGCACAAGTGCAGTCACTGCTTGGTGGAGCGCGGAGTATGGCAGTGCAGCATTTGCGGTGCTTTTGCCTAGTCTCTGACTAACCCTTAGTAGTGATTATATGTATGTATTGGCTATACATTTCATCCTATTCCATGTTTGCTTCCAACGTAACCTCAAGGAGGTATTGGAGGTCTTTGCATAGAGCAAAACGTAATTTATAGTTATCACTTTAAGACATTCTGTAAGATTAATATCATGAAACTTCGATAAGACCGATGGCCTGATCTTTATTTAAAATTGTACTAAGTATTACAAGTATAACATCTAACAAGGTGACTCAATGCAGAAAATTTGGTGCAAGAAGACGCTAATTTATTAAAATTAACTAATGGATATTATTCCTTTAGCTTTTAACAACACTTTAAAGTATAATAGACCTCATCATTTACATGATAAGCCTTCATTTGCTTTATATTCTCGTCACTCGTATCAAAATTATCTCGCGAGATAATATACAAGCGCTTTAAGCTGTATATAATGTCGTTTCCATGAGAAAAATATCCATTTAATCTTGGATAAGAGCCAAGACATACATTTAAAGGCTAGACCAAACTGTTTTTAGTAAAGCAGACTGCAGATACTTAAGGGTTTCTTATGATGCCATAATTCACGTCTATGGTACATGGTTTAGTATTTTTGGTGACTGTGATATAGTATTTTGATTTTTTAAACTATTTTAAGTGTTTAGAATTAAATTTTATATTAATAATCCAACCGGACAAACAAAGAGCCAAACAAGAAAGTAAGTTAATATAATAATAGGTCTTTACCAATGAAATTGCCGTTTCTTTTTCTCTTAGTATTTTGTCTGTAACTATTAAGGTTCACAATATTCTTAAAAAATAATTACCTCCTCTAAAAATAGACCATATTTTTGAGCTCTTTTTTGATAATTTGTTGTAAGTTTAATTGTGTTAAAATTAGAAACGAAGACAACTCTTTTTAAGTGCCTCCCGAATACATCATTTGATTTGCATTCACTTAAAAACAATAAATAATTTTTATGAAGAGTGATATTACACATATTGCTAAAGCTTTTCGAATGATACATGCCAAAAATTATTATCTCTGGATTTGTCATTGTGGAGAAATCTAAAAAAAAAATTGTATGGTAAATGCCCAAATTCTCCATACAAAACGGCAATTTCAAAAGACCTATTATTTATGTGCAGTGTTCCTGTTTCTTTTTGGAATATATATTTTCGGAGTTGCAACTCAGGACCACTTTTTTATCCGGAAAGAAATCCAGGTGTGATTGGATGTTTCTTACATAAGTCTCGAGAAGTAGACAGCCTTCGTACATGGTGATCATGTCAGTCTGGCATGGAGCCACATGAACTCGGACCTCGGAGGTTACTTACGTTGAATCTCAAGAAGTAGGTGCCATTCGGAGTGCCTTCCTTCATGGTGATCATGCCAGTCTGGCTGTGCACGTCGAAGTAGGGGCTTCTCTGCTCGTAGGACGGGAGCCACATGAACTCCTTGTCGTCGAGGTCCCAGTCGTCAGGGTCTGTCACGTATACCCGGCCGATTTCTGTGTCTGGTGCTTCGCCCTGCAACAAATATTTAAATTCAGAACTAATCTCTTTTTTTATTTCAGAGTTTAACTTAAAATATAAAAAAAAACACATGTAACTCAAGGCTAACTGTTTTAGCTTTTCTACGAAAAAAAAATCAAAAACAAAAAAAGCATAGAGTTAAAAAAGTTTATCAACTGTTTAGCCAACATGCTGGCAGAATTAGCATTTTTTTTCTTTTCTACGTGTAAATACCGTCCACGATTTACACTCAAAAGATCATCAAGACGTAATTTCACTCTTTCATAAGTGGCTTCTTTCTCAATGCTATTAAACCAATTTAATGTTTTAACACGAGGTAATTACTAAGGTTATCGGAACGCCGCATCGGTCCCCATTTATGGTCCGCAAAGCCATCTCTAATTGTTGAGTCTAGGAGATGGGGTTGCGAATATAGCGGGGAGGCGAGGAGACCTCGACGCGGGTTGATTAAGAGCGGAATTTATCTAAGGCTAAAGAGAAGAACGTACAAAAAAGCGGAATTGACCTAAGCAAGTACCTATAGTAACAGAAAACTATTAATAACAGTTTAGCTATGAACTCTTTATGATAATAACTAATAAAGGCGTTTTAATGTGCACTAAATAGATAGATAGATAACTCTTTATTATTCACACTATTTAAAAAGAATTAGAATTAGAATTTATTAGAGTTAGAAATAATTTTTATTTATTAGAATTTATCATGATGTCGCAAACTGTAAACTAATGGTACATTAGTTCTTTAATTATCAGATTTGCTAGATTATTTCATATGCTACCAATGTAGACAGGAATAACAGCAACACAGCATGTCCATTGGCCATGCAACCATATTAATGTTAGCAGAGATGTTATAACCGCTCTGCCCGCTATTATCGGAACCTCACCCTTACAAACCCTAATGGCATTATTTTATTAACCGCTAACAACATACGGAGTGTTAATTTTCCGATTCATTCTCTAATTGAGGACAGACTCAATCCTATATTCGTCTTAAATAAACTCCGTAAATTAACTAACATACTTTCCCTTATTAATGAAATGGTCAGCAAAATATTCGAATTTCGGTCACAAAATAATAACTAATTGGTCAGCAAGTTATGGGCTGCAGATATTTCAAATTTGTCAGCAAAATAACTAATCGGGCAGCAAATACAATGTTTTCTCTGCTGCCAAATTGTTTAATATATGTTCGTATCAGAATACATTTATTATGAATTGATTCTTGATCTTTCATTGGTTTCATTTCCGATTATTCTGCTGACCAAATAATTATTTTGCGACCCAAATAATTATATTGCTGACAAGATATTTGATTGCTGCCCAAATGATATTTCAGTTGACCAATTTGTTGCTGACCAAATAATGAAATGGCTGCGCGATACCGAATCTAGTGGCAATGGCAATGATGAGTGTTTGTCTCCTGAACATTCACCATTAAGCGAAATGTGCATGTTCATTGAGTGAGACTATAAGCGCTTAATTATCATACATTAATTTTACATAATTAATTAAAATGGGCCTTATTGCTAATAAGCAATCTTTCACACATCCCCACTCTATTATTGCCCATGCCCACTATATGGCTTAAGCCGGATCTTTTGTACCAATTCTTCCGGTTCTGTGCAAAGTGAGCCTCGGTGACACATGGCATGATAGGTCTATAAGCAAACATAACAGCGCAACGTCCACAGCTTATAAACGTCCCACTGCTGGGCCTTCCACGTGGAGAAACACATGAGGAGTATAGGCCGTAACACCACCACGCTGGCCCAATGCGTTTTAGAGGAGCTCGTTGGCGTAGTGGTTAGGTTAGGTATGCTTTGGCTTTCGATACCCAAAGCAAAGATACCTTCACCATGGTCAGGCCGTGGATAGGTGACCAAAACTTTGTGATCTCGAACTCCTCCGTACGTCCGACACGTAAAGCCGTTGGTGTCGGTCGCAATTGCAACCGTTTCTTCCCAGAAAGCACAAATTAAATTAAAAGTATTAATAAATAGTGGCGCGCTACTTTCAATTTGTAAACTTAGTTTCATAAGCTTGTTTGGCACAAACGGAACTTAAATAAACAGTGATTGCCAACTATAACTTTGGTAAGCGCGCTAGTAGACCACAACACAACGCCGGAGGTATTGCTCGAGTCAATCTTCAAGTTTGTTGTGTTTCGGACAATCGGGGCTTAGAGTAAAGCAAGCAAGCTTGACGTTAAGACGAATGTGGGACAAAACTAAGTAGGTACAACCTCTTGTCGTGCAAAACAAAATTTTGTTAGAAAACTTATTTAATTAAAATTAACTTTGATCACCTTTGCGGCCCAGCACTATCACTATTATTAAAAAATGTTTAAGTATTTGGTATACACGGTCTTACATTACAAATAAAGGTACTAAAAAAAAAAATTCCTATCCTAACCTATCAAGTAATCCCATTTTAAGCAAATAATACCGCTTGTGATGTGATTATGACGGATTATGACTGAAGAACTAATGCCTGAATTCATCACACAAGCATTTGGGCCTCGAACACAGAACCTCTCGAGATGGCGAGGCCGTGAGACCGGCGTACAAACAACTCGACCACGGAGGGATATTAACAAGAAGATATTATTACAATTATTGAGACTGTCATACATACCTACAGATAATCACGACTATTATCCCGTAAGGGTTAGTCAGAGACTAGGCAAAAGCACCGCAAAAGAAGGCCATTGCCATAGTCCGCGAATCACCAACTACACTATTTTATCGTCATTACCACTATTATCTGTACCACTTCTATTTTTACTAGCTTACTAGGTTCTTGGACCTTGTAGAGAAAAGACTGGCTAAAACTAAAAGGTTCCATCCACCCTTTACATTTTAAAACACATTTCTATAGAGGGAAAGAAAAATTCAATGCCCATATTTTTTTCGAGCACCCAAAAACCGATCCGTTTAACTCGCAACCAATCTCAATCAGAATTGGCAAACCCGTTTCGAGTTCTTTGGCTTTCATATAGAACCAGGGATGTCAAGCATTTGAATCGTTTTTAACTGTTAAACTTATAACTGTTGTTATAAATACGCTGCTTAGGCCCGATTTTTCAATCCTCAGATAAAACTATTTGTCAGTCAAATGTTAGCTCTGTCCCTTATCTTTTTATAACTTTAGAAAGTGACAGTGATAGTTTTAAATGGCGGATAATGTTATCTGAGGATTGAATAATCGGGCCTAAGAGGGATTTTCCTGGGACCTGGTAGCCTACTCTTGAACGCAATACCGATCGATCGGCATTGAGATTGTGATGTTTCTTACTCTTCTGTGGGACACCAGGGCCATAAATGGTTTCAAATGCGGATATTGAGTGACCTAAATGAGATTGAGCTTAGCTGAAATTGGTACTCTCGTACTGTCCCTCTAGTCTCGGCATTTTGAGATATTGGATTGCGTTAATATTGAGTTTTCATTGAAATTGTGTTCGAGCTGTGCTAATTTTAATCTTAAAAAATTAAGTAATCATAAACAATACTGCCATCAAGACCGTGTTCTTTTAAGAGATATATCGAGAGCTAAAAATATTATGTCATATAACCTTTTTCCCCGAAGGGGTAGGCAGAGGACTTACCACCCACATTTCGCCAGATATGTTAAGTCCCCATGTAACAGGTGGCGAGCCTGTTGTCATGCACCGGGCACAATGTGAGGCAAGCAATATTCACATTAACTATACTTAAGTTTTATTCAAACTCAGTAGTACAGGTGGTGGGATCGAACCCGCGATTCCCGGGGGCTCTCGAACGAGTAGCGCCCCATCCGTCCCAACTCGGCTACCGCTGCCTAAAATATTATGTAAGTACTTACTTATTTATCAATTAAATATATTTATCCGTAATCTAGAATCCCTAACACATGTTTTGCGAGCCTTCCCTTTTCGCAATTTCATTTGGAGTCGCAACGATTGTGAATGTAAGAATATATTTTTTATTTATACATTAGATCATTTCGTAAATAAAAAAGGTTATATTTATTTTCAATGAAGTGATAAAAAGATTTCGTTACATTAATATTAGCAGAATCAAGCACGTGTAAGTTATGATGATAAGTTCCATTACATATCAGGCTCACCTTCTGCTACATGAGGACCTAACTTATCAGATGAAATGTGGGTTAACACGTCTTTCCATTCGAAGACCAAGGCATGATGATGAGTAGATATACTATGATGCCACCACGATTGTTCTAATGCGAATTAGTGGGTACAATTTCTATAGCAAACGGGACTAGAGACACAAAGTTCCGGTTATTATGGTCACCCACCCGGACTGCAACTACTAAGCTTCCTTTGTTTCAATATCGAAGCATCAGACCACTATGTCTCCGATCTTCTCGGTTTGATATTACTAATGGATCTGATAGCAGTTTTCGTTGTCTCACTCTACAATTACTAGCGCCTCTATCGGAAATTGAACTGAGGTAGACGAACTGACAAAGTACTTATAGCGATATTGTGCCAGTTTATTTTTTCCAGCTTGGTAGTATTAATGCCTTTATTTCTAGGGCTGGCGAGGATAGGCTGGTGATAATGACGATATTTCTGGTAATTTAACTTATTTCCCGTTAATGCATATAGCACCACAACGCCGTACTAATGCAGATTTGTGGCTAGAAATAATTGATTCAGCAACCTATCCTAGGCGGTTCATTCTACTTTTAATGGTTGGTTTACACAGTGCAAGTTGCTGCTTGGTAGTACCTAGGCAGGAAGGCAGCTACTCGGCTTGACTACTCGTACACCAGAAGCTCAGTTCGCCTTTGCTGTCTACACGATACTAGCTGCTGCCCAGTCTTGCGAGTTGCTGCGATGTTGAATGAAAGTGCGTCGAACGTCTAGCGAGCTACTGCCGAATGAGTCTAGACGATACGAGCGACGGCCGAGCTGCTGTCATCTACAAGTTGCTGGTAGGCGCATGCGAATAAAAATAATGTTGAAGTAACTCGAATGCGAGCTACTTGTAAGAAGCATCCAAACAGTGCGAGTTACTGCCCCGTAAGTCTCTCCTCTTCTTCATGCTCTTTTCCCAGTCTAGGTGGGGTCGGCAGACCATGTCTTCTTCTTCCATTCTGCCGTCAGCTCAACATCCACTTATTTTACGTAATTCGAAAGGTCGGTCTACTCTTAATCTATAAATGGTCGGAAACCCAGACACAATATATTTTTTTAATAAAACTGGCAAACTTCACCTTCATCTCACCTGATGGTAAGTAACGATAAGGCCGAAGGTGGAAGCGAGCTTGTAACCTCTGATTGCCGGAACACAACAATGCTTATAACATTGTTATTATGGCGACAAATTTAGGTAAGACGGTGGTAACTAGCCAGGCGGGCTTACAAGCCCTACCACCAACCAAACAGAACAGAAAACCCCTTCCTCGTGGGGAATCGAGCTCCGGACCTTCCGATCTACACCCGATGGTGGCAACCACTAGAGCAGAGAGGCGGTTACCACATTAAACATGCCGACATGCAGTGAAATTGGGACGAGATGCTAAAAAAGGCCTTCCCAAATAATTACACGAGGAGGTCACGCCATAACACCACGACCCAATGTGGATCGGTATAAAAACGATAGCAAAAGCGATCTATCCTAGGCGATTAAGTCATACCCCAAAATGCCACATCCAAACTTTCCGTGGCTCAGTGAAATCGGGGCGAGGCAGTAAAAAGTGCCTTCCCTCATAATCCCACTTTATACGCGCTACGCACTAAACCGAGTTTCATTAAAGCGTGGAATTAACATTTTAATATCCGTATATTATTATAAAACATGGGCGTTACCGTAAAGGTTTATTGGCTTTTCGATCGACCCACTTAATTATTCATCAGGGGATATTTGGTAAGCCATAATCACATCAAACTTTGATTATTTCAATAATCGTTTTTCAGTAATCTCTTTGGAAAATGGGTTAGGGTATAATAATATTGAAATCTTAAAAAAAAAAATAGTTTTGGTGTAGCAATTGTTTTTATGATAAATTGTTATTTATCATACCGCCTCCAAATAAATTTACAGAAAATTTATTTACAAATGACACCTCCACATAACACATAATTGATTTACATTTAATTGCACGCAAATTTTATCCCCATTTTAGAAATTATCTGTTGGAAACTCGGAAGCACAAACATTTTGGTCACACATCCTAGGTCCAACCACGGCGATGGATATTTTATTTTCTTCAGGATACATGTAGGGTATGGGCCGAAACATCACACTGGCCCAATGCAGGTTGGGTAGACCAACGGCTTAATGTGCCTTCCGAAGCACGGAAGAGTTCGAGATCACAGTTTTGATAACCCATCCACGGGCTGACCATGGCGAAAGTAGCTTTATTTACGTCTTCGAAAGCCATAGCGTACTAACCACTAAGCCACCGAGCTCTTCAAGTCCGAGTCTACTGTTGGAAGGGGCTATCTTATTAGGGGCAATCCCACCAGTATCGCAGAACGTCAAGCAATAATAACCACCTCACATACTAATTAAAATAAAGATATTGTAGAAACAATGCACACTATTGCACACTGTCAAATAAAGAGTATAAGATGAAATTAAATGAAATCATTTATTCTGTAATAAGATTCACATGAAATACTTTTGCACGTCAATATTTTTTTCCAACTAGCACTTCGACGCGAATGGCCTGTTGAGAATAAGTGCCGCAAGAAACTCAACAGTTAGCCTTTTTTAAACAGCCATAATAACAAAAGGAATTTAGAACATTTTAAATATTGTAAAATAAGTATGTGCAGAGGAGCAAATTATAGTAGCCACGAATTTTCATCTTTAAAATAATCTTCTATCTTATAATACCCCTTTTTCATCAAACAGCTTTTAACAGTTGACTTAAATTTATGCAGGGGCAAGTCAATAAAACTTTGTGGCAGCCTATTATACATTCTTATGCTGATTCCTATAAAACATTTAACAGTCTTTGATATGGAAGTACCTACATTATAGTTATGGAGTATTATACCAGAGTCCATATTACACTGGTGGTCACGGTACTAAAAGCGACATAACTCGACAATGAACTATTTATTTCAGTAATTTCAGTGCTACATTGAAAAACCGAGTGTTTACGGCGTATATAAAAGAGCTAAGTGCTGTAAGTCATTTTCATATTCGCGCTTTGTAAAACACCATGAATAATAATTTGTGAGCTTATAATTTTCGTTATGAACAGAATGTCATCGCCAATATCCCCAAGGGGGTGTTTACACCTATTTCACCTGAAGCAAGGAGCTTGGTGGGGCCGTAGTGGTTAATACGCTTTAGCTTTCGATATGGAAAACAAAGCTACTTTCGCCGTAGTCAGGCCTCGTATGGGTGACCAAAATGTCGTGATCTCAACTCTTCCGTGCTTAGGGAGGCCGTGTAGATATAACATATCTATATGACTCCTCAGCCTACATATGTCCCACTGCTGGGCACAGGCCTTCCGCATGCGACTATGGGCTGTAACACCACACGGGCCCAATGCGGGTTGGTGGGTAGAAACAGTCGCAATAGCGACCGGGACCAACGGCATAACGTGCCTTATGAAGCACGGAGGAGCTCGAGATCACGTTTTGGTAACCCATCCACGGCCAGACCATGGCGAAGGTAGCTTTGTTTTCAATCGAAAGCCAAAGCATACTAACTAAAGCTCCTACATGACTAAAACCCCAATATTAATTGTGGTATTGACACCGCAAATTTAAATCGGTCTAGTAATTTAGGCGTGAAAACATCCAAACATTCAACAACAGATAGCCAAAATTCAATACCTTCCATTTGTCTTCACATAGTCTACTAAGGGCGAAATCAATTTTCTTTTCCCATATTTCGATTAGCTACACTGATGTAGTTTATCAAAAATGCTTTAGTTGTCAAATGCAACGGTAAAAAATCGGCCGTGTACTTAACTTACGTTCATTACAGCGGATTCGACCAATGAAATTTAAGCTTTTATTGGTGTTCGAACCCCCGTGCAGTACCACGGAATTTGGTCAAATTCGTCCTAAAAAGACTTATCTCTATCTATACATATAATAAAACTGTATAGGTCAAATGTCTGTACATAGAAAAAAAATGCTTAAAACCAAGTCAGGGGGATGTAAAAAGAAGGAAAATATCAAAAATATTTTTTTTTTGTTCCTCTATCTGTTTATCTGTTTGTACGGGATAATCTCCGAAATGGCTGGACCGATTTCAATAAAATTTTGCATGGTGATACCCTATATCCCTGGTCAACATTTTAGATCTTGTTATTCCGGAAAATTAAAGGGTTCTCGTGGGATACTTAAAAAACCATGGTAACTGCGGATAAAGTCGCGGGCAACAGCTAGTCTCATCATAACTTCGTCCAATTTAATTTTCTAAGCCAGTTGTCAAAATCAAATGCATGCAAAACTAATAAGTTCCATAACTACATAAGCCTTTATTGAAAGTAAAATAAATTGGATGGATTATTCTGTAAGCTACTGAAGTCTGATCGCACAAAAAGATAATCTTATTTGCTTTTTTAAATCGACGAAGTTTTTGAAAGTTTAAATCTATTTCAACAGCTTTAAAAGGATTAAGTGTAGTATTTTAGCAGAAACCACTAAAAAATTATATTGGATTAAGCGTTTTAGCGAGTTATATTATCTTTAATTTCAAAGGTCATTTGATTCCTAAAACTACCATTTGGACAGTAAATGACTCTTATTAGCAGAAAATAAAGATTGTTACTTCAAAATATTTGTACCTATAAATGTGTTTGTACTTGAATATCCCTATTTTCAAGAAATTTCGATTAACCTTAACACTTTGTTATACAAATTGCTTGATTAAAGTGCAACCGATTCTCAAACTTATTGAAAAGTAAATAAAAGTTAACTTTAAATTTGTATCAAGTTTATCAAGAGTACATAGTTAGCTAGTTTTATGGTGTTAAAAATACAAAAAAACCGTGATATATATCAAAATCCGTGCTGTAGTGTTATCTATCATGAATATCAATATCAAAAAACCATCCAGTACAATTCAATTTAAAAGTAAAAGGAGCTCAAACACAATACAAACGAATTAAGTTTTACTTTGAACAAAAAACATGAAGCAAAAACTACAATCGCAAATCCATTCCAATACTTACGTAGTACCGCCAACTGTACAATTCATTGTAGTAGATTTCCGTCTGAAGGCGTTAAAAAAATAAAATCTTTATTAAAACACTAGCTTTCTGATGCACATTGATAGTGAGGAGTTTAAGCCTTTTTTTGACAAATTCGTGATAAATTATCGTCGTTGCGCCTGACAAATTCCATATGTGATATTCACAAGGTTTTGGGAAACAATAAAAAACATGTTATTAAAATAAGGAACAGATAATATCTGTTATTGTTATTGTTATAAAAAAACATGTTATTAAAATAAGGAACAGATAATACCTGTTCCTTATTTTAATAACATGTTTTTTATTGTTTCCCAAAACCTTGTGAATATCACATATGGAATTTGTCAGGCGCAACGACGTTATGATACTATTTCTTGATTTAATTTGCAAAAGAAACTCTTCAAACACAACCTTATCATTAGTTCTACGTCCCCAAAATGAATTAGTAGAAGTGAGAACTCTCAAATCTCGATCCCTAAGCATGCTGTCGTATACCGTCCCCTTCGGGGATACAGACGACGTGTTATGTTTTACAAGGAACATAAAAATAAAAACACAAATGTCAAAAATAAACACAAATCTAAATATTCAAATTAATTTACTTAAAGAATCCAAAGTGTACTGTACTGGATGGTGAATGGGAAATAAATAATACGCGATTTAAGAAATTAATAAGAATATGGAATGACAATGGAGACATAACACTTTGCAATAAGAATGAAACTGTTACCCCTAAACACTTGAGTCTTCATTGAGGACATTGTGTCTGACAAGCCAGTCCAGAAAATAATAAAGTACCTATCTGTCTTCAAAAAAACGATGTATTTAGAAAATAATATTTCGAATTATTAAGAAAATGGGGTCATCCAAAAGATTTGAGAACCCCTGTTCGAGGAGGTACTTTACTGAATGTTAGGGTATAAAATATGTGATAACAACCTCCCTAATGCACTGTTAACCAGGGTCAATTTGACCCAAACCATAAAGGATTTTTCAAGGTGGTGCTCAATATAGCCGCCGCCTATGGCAACGATTTATAATTTAAAATAATCGAAAATCGTTACAAGGTAACATGGACAATAGATATTATTAACGGTTGACATACCTCTATTAAAACGTTACTGGAGATATAAAAATAGATCGCTTGATTTTAACTAAACATACAATAATGTTCTGATATTATTAAACCAATCTTTTCGTGGTATTGCAAAATAAACCAAAGATTGTTTACTTACATTATGTTCAGAGCAAAAAAATATCAAGACGCGAGTTTAAATTACTGGCCACCATCCCAATGGAAATAATTGCAAGAGGAATCACACTTGAGTGACTCGGAAAACTAATACCCGAATTATAAATTAAATATCAAAACTGACATAATTAATTACATATTGGGTATCGCTATCAATCACGGTAACTTTTATTGAAATCTCGGGACAAAGGGATTATAGATCCCTTTCCAAGCTTTTATTATTATATTAATTTGATCTTGTATTAAAAATAAGCATATAATAATATTTTCACGCAATAGGTCTACAAAAAATGCATAAACACTCAAATACAAATTATCAAGATTTATTTGACTAATATATTATTTTAATAATTTCAATATGCAAAACAGTATATTCCCTGAATTGTATTATACTAAATTTCTGTATATTCAAACCCACTTCAATATAAAACAGTAAAAATACAAAGAATTTCATAAATTACTTCCACTTTGTTGTAAAGAAATCTTGTTGCAACTATTGATTAACTTCTCAACTCCGAAAACAACACCCAAATTATAAACCATTTAAAAAAATAATTACCTTGTAATTGTAAACGAATATGTCACTGTGCCCGGAGCCCATAGGGTTGTCGTTCTTGTCCCCGATGATCACGTGGAGTATAGACACGCCCGTCAACCGCGGAGAGCCGGAGTCGGTGATCGCGACAGGGATCATGTAATTCTTCTGTTGTTCTCTGTCGAATGTCACCAGAGCTAGCAAATTGTTTCCTGGAAAAGAGCAAATGGTTAGTATTTTACTGTTTGTGTTCCTTTTCATGGCAGCCGATATACGTCCCACTGCTGGGCCTTTTATGTAGTAACACATGAGAACTATGGGCCGTAACAGCACCACGCTGGCCCAATGCAGGTTGATGGATAGAAACGGTAGAGAGAGCGACCGGGACCAACGGCTCAACGTGCTTTCCGAAGCACGGAGGAGCTCGAGATCACAAAGTTTTGGTCAACCATTAAAGGCATGACCATGTATGTATGCTATGATTTCGAAGTCGAAAGCAAAGCGTACTAACCAGTAAGCCACCGAGCTACTCGAAATGACAATGATTCAATTTTTTTTGCTTGAATAGTATTGATTTGACTTAATGTCATTCAGCGTTTTATGAGTAAACCCAAGATTAATTTTTAAGGGAAGTAATTAATTGGCCAGGCATGTAATTTTTTGGTCAGCAACAAAATGGTCAGTCGTAAAATCATTTGGGCAGCAAAATAATTAGTTGAGCAGCAAAATAATTATTTAAAGGATCAATGAAGAATCAAAGATTTATTCCTAGGAAATGTATTTTGATAATATTTGTGTCATCAATACATAATATATATTAGGTCCTTACCTATGAAATTGGTGTTTTGTATGGAGATTTTGGGGAATTCTGCATTTTCTATACAAAAATTTTTTTAGTTTTCTTCACAACGACAAATCCAAAGATAATAATATTTGGCATCTATCATTAGACAAGCTTTAGTAATATGTGTAATATCATACTTCATAAAAATTATTTATAGTTTTTATGTGAATGCAAATAAAATGATGTATTCGGGAGGCACTTAAAAAGAGTTGTCTCCGTGTCCGATTTTAACACAATTAAACTTAATTTTAACAACAAATTATCAAAACAAATCAAAAGAGCTCAAAAATATAGTCTATTTTTAGACGAGGTAATTATTTTTTAGGAATACTCTGAATCTTAATAGTTACAGACATAATACTAAGAGAGAAAAAAAACACCAATTTCATAGGTAAGGACCCAATATTATATAGTTAAGCAGCAGAGAAAACATTTGAATTGCTGCACAATTAGTTATTTTTGCCGACAGATAATATGCCCATGTTGCTGACCAATTAATTATTTTAACTGACCAAAATTCGAATAGTGTGCTAACCGATTAAATAACACCATTTTTTAACAGTGAACAAGAATACTTGAAATTATTTAATGTAAAAATTGTCCTTCTTAATACTACTACCTCTATAACTAATGAATATTTTATAGAAGAAACATGGAAAGTGTGATCACTGCCTTTACAGACATCTGCAACAACTGAGGAATCGCAAATTCCTTACTACTTAACAAATTTGATATTTTCTATCAAAGTTTTAAGCTCGCGTGGCGGTTAATTTAATTTGTTTTCCTAAAATACCGTAAATAACCGAACCAATAAATTTGCCAGTGGGCAAACATCGAGGTTTTACTAATTGGTTGATAATTAAATTGTTTTAAACAAATGCGTAATTGGTGAACAAAGATGTAATTATTTCCTGGCTACCCAGGCTTTAATTGAGGTATTCGATGAAGTACATGCAGAATTATCTGAATTATCAACACGCCAACCTAAATGCGAAGACCAAACTCGATTGCCACTTGAAAACAAAGTTACGTTTAGTATCCTCGTACCATTTATTGCATGTTAACTACACTAATTGATTGAAACTCGATTTAGGAACACAAAATTCCTCAGAATGGAATATCGCATTGGAAGGAATTCTAAGCCGGTTACGGTGACCCGAGTTTGAATCGACAAAATTTTGTATACAACTGAATTATAAATGGATGTATTTGGGGAAATCCGAACACGTCTATCAAATAGCTTGAAATGCAAAAGTAAGATACATTACTAGGAACACGTTCTACTTGCCTCGTCAATGTTAAAAATATCGCTTATTTTATTTATTTCTTCAGTTCAACTAAAAGTCTACTTTCCTTAGTAATGTTTAAGGTTCCAATTGAAGTTTCCATTGATCGTAGTTTAGTATGTTTTAGAGGTTATATCCAAACAAGCTTTTATGTTGAATATGAAATCGAGAAATTACACCGAAACCAATTGGGTTGATTATAAACCATGCAAAAGATAGCAGGCGAATATTTTGCAGAGTTATTTAGTGGGTGAATTATGGCATGGTTAACCGGGCGTAGTTATTTAGAAGGGTCTCTTTCACTCAGATTCAGAAAGTCATTAAAACACGTATGTTTATATCTACATCGATAAGAAAGCACTTTAAAATGCTTGTATCAAAATAAAGACACATAATACTGTTTTAGGGGAGAAATCTTTGTTTAAGATAAGATACAGGCACTTGTATTAAAGGCAATAATCCAGGCAATTCCCAAAACATCTGCCTCTCGACAATCAAATCTCTATTTTATTCTTTAACTTCGAATACTTAATATTCTGCCAGCATTCTTGGTAATATACTATCCAACAAATAATCCAATTTAGGCTGGTCTACAAAAACTCTCCATAAAGAATTTAAAAAGAAATCAGCGTGTCGCTGAAATAGGGAGAATTCCTTCGTTAATATTTCAACTTACCTTGAATTTGAAATTTGTTGCGGATCTCGAACGATGCGGAGTCGTTCAGGGCGAATTCGAACGGGGGTCCGTTCTCAGGGGAGTCGTAATCCTTCGCAGTCAATGTCAACACTATTCCTGGAGCTTCGTTCTCGTACCAAATTACTGGTTGCGTCTGTTAAAATACAGTTTAATTTATTAATGTATTCTTCTTTATAAATAAGATAAAACTTTATAGACCTATTCCTGTAATCTAAAAAAGTCTCATTTTGGCGGGCAGTTGACATTTATTCTAAGAAAAAAGTGACAAAATTAAATTATAACAGTCCGTAGCCAAACTCAGTAAGTAAAGTAATTACTGAAATAACACACCTAATCAAATCCTTAAATAACAAACTAGATAAAGACGTGTATATCTTTATTAATAAACAAGGAATGGAGACAATAGAATATATAAGAAAAAATAACGTTGAACGAACAACTGACGAGAACCGTAGACGAAAACATATTGCCCCGACCCCAAATAAAAGGGGATTCGGACAGCGCCATGATGAGACACATTACATATTTAGGGATAGTAATAGTGGTGTTTTGAGTCGGATTCACTGTTTGCTGAATTACAAATCGCCGATTCTTAAATCTTGAGGAACGTAGAGAAATTTGGAGATACTGGGACACGTATAATCGCTATCATAAAAAGTTTTTTTGAAATGTTTTTATATTGTTTAAACATATGTGGAACTAGCTACCTTACCTATGATTACCGGAACACAACAATGCTTATAACAATGTTAGCATCATGGCTTTTTAACTTTAAGACAGACTTGGTTAGATGACAACAGTACTAAAAAGACATGACAACAGTAATAAGGATAAATTTGACCTCATCACTTTCCTGCAAAGGGACTGAATAAAGACAAATCTAATTGATAGGTAACGGTATGAGCCTTTAAAATGTCTATTTCGAAATGTGTTAAAAAATGAGGATCATGTTTTCGGTAATTTGAATGTGAACTCTAGAGTCAACTGGTTTTAAAACGTTTTTAGAAGAAATGTAATAGTTTAAAAAAAAACTTATGCACAGTGCACAGCCTCCGTCATCATTAAAATCGCGCACAATTCTAAGGTGGTTCTGTTCTAGCCATCCTTGCTTAAGGACTCATTTACTAGTTACTATCAAGTGGTAATGTACTGTGTACTTTGTAAATAAAAAGGTTATCAAGAGTATGGGTTACAAATTAAATCTCTCTTAGCCTCTCAATTTATAAATGTAATTGTTTCATTTTTCTCTTAGCTTTGTTTAATATTCCCGTTAACCGCTTAACCTAATCGCATAGCTGTGTTGAAGGTTTAATCTAATATTCTAGAACCCGCTAGAAGCAGGAATTCTATGTTGCACCCTTATTTCGAGTCTCAAGCAAAACACGTTTAGTATTTCACCTAAGGAGCACACGTTAGATAGCTTTACAGTGCGCTATAAATTAGATTCACGGTTGGTCTCACTATCTTCTTATTAAATCTCGTAAAGGTTGTAAGATGCGTCAAACATTTTGAATTCATGAGTTTTTTATTCAGAGCTGAGATATTATATATCAGTTGGAGTATAAAAAAGGCTGAAAAGATGAAAGTCTAGGCTAGATCCAAATTATGAACGAATTGTCTTAGTGAGTTTGTTATATAACAAATGCTGCTTATGTAAAGGCTAACCTGACCTTGGAAAGAAATTCTGTCGCATAACCATAAAACAGCGAGTCTTAGGTCACCTACTTGTACCGAACGAAACTTGCTCTAGAAAAAGCTAGAAACGATACAAATAATTAATTGCGACGTGCATTGCCAGAAATTTTTAAATTTATGGTAGTGGTCGAACTAAATTCAGAAACCAAGCTAAATACGACCAGACTCCTATGAAATAACGTTCGAATTTCTGTAGCGAAAACAGCACGAAAACTTTAGATAATACAAACAGTATGTTTGCTACCAAAAGCGTACATCAGTAACATAGATTCTCATAGCGATGCTATTGCCATAAATTTGAATTAACGATAATTAACACGGGAAGAATTAAAAGCGGATCTGTGTATGAGACTAAAATTAAAATGGTTCATGTCAGGAAAGTTACAGAGCAAAAATTAAAGCCCAGGTGTGGATGAATGTGGTAATATATTTTTATTTTCCCATTGTAATAGAATCATAAGTTAGCACATTTTCTGGGTAATTTTATGGGTTTATGTTTAAACTTGTGAATACTTTCACAGCAGGCAACCAAATATGTAGACCACCTTATCAAAGCAGCAACTATAAGGTCATCCACATATTTGGATATAATTTCGTGTGTTTATCAAATGCGAATTAAGTATACCTAACAATAAGATAAATTTCAGAAAGCTTAATGATGTCAAAAATATTACATACATACGTATAATCACGACTATCCCCTAAGCATTAGTCAGAGACTAGGCAAAGGCACCGCAAAAGCAGTCCATTGCCATAGTCCGCGCTTCATTAAGCAGTGACTGCGCTCAGCATGACAGGTAGTAAGCTCGAAGCCGCTATGAGCTATTGGATGGTTGTGCAGTTTTAAGCCCATTAGTCGCCATTAGTCGCCTTTTACAACACCCAAGGGAAGAGATGGGTTGGTAGTATTCTTTGAATGAGCCGCTAGCACACGGCTCTTAAGAAAATACCCAAAAATAATGTTGGACCTAAAAGCGAAGGCGATCTAAATACTAGAACAGTTGTGGTTTAGTTGTTGACTTGATCTTTTCTATGTTGTTAAAATTGTCCAGTTCAATAAATAGCAGGAGTCCTATATCGATTACCACCTAAGCCTTGAGGCTTTCGGACGTAGATTTATTTCAACCCAAAGAGAACCCACTCAAAGAACTCTATTAGGCAATTATGCTAGCCGACCGAATCGAGGGTTTCACGATGTGGGATACCTTTGAAATAACGAATTGAACGTCTACAGATATCTCATTTGCATGAAAAATTGACAACGGGTTTACCCAAGGCGATTCCGTAATATGTCCCTTGGGTTATACTGTATTTTGGAAGTTTTTGCCAATTACGGAGACAAGGTAAGCTTCGTTATGAGTTGTTTTGGATCCAGGACATACATGATTACAAGTGTTAAACGAACTACTGTACAGAAAATATAATCAGGTACCATCAGCATTATACCTGCTAGGATACGCCCGCTGCTAGATATAGGCTTCCGTAAAGCTTTTCCTTACAGTTCATCGTCAGATCGTCGTAAGTTCACCATATATTTGTTATATTTGTTAAAATTATTAAAATGTATGCTTCCAGAGAAACTTAAACCAAGAGAGTCTAATTTTACCTAATAGTCGTCCTGACAAAATCAATACCATGGTGCCTTAAAATTAATTTATATTTCTAAATAAGTGGTGACCATTAAGGACTTTCTAACAACATACCACAACGATTCCTCAAAATACATGAATACGATGATCGAGGACGCCAAACTCTGTTTCCGACAACTACTCAACGTGAGCTATTTGACATATTAAAAATAATAGTGTGCCGAAAGCAGGACTTTCTACGGCATTCACGTACCCTCGTCAAAGGGTCTTTACGTGACAGACAGACAAACATGTGACCTACAGCGTATTAGATTTGCATAAAGTAATATGCGAGTAAGGGCATATTGCCTTGTTGATTTATAGGCAATTTAGTACGCCTAGGCCGAAATTTTCAACGAACTATCTTGTATAATAAATATTGCTTTTAGGAGCTCTCAATCCTTGATAAGAATCAGGTTGCACGCTACTGTAATAGCTCCATTAAATTTAAGGCGTGTTTTATATTTTATTGCATACAGAAAACATGAAATCTTGCAGACCATCAAACGTAGAAAAGATGCATAGCTTCGCGAAATTAATAGTTAAGATTCAAAATTCTCCCTCCAGCCAAACTAGTTATTACAACTTTAAGGAGAAGAATGTATCTAAGGTAGTAGGTATTTGTTTCGATTGTAAGCAATACTTCTGAATCAAGTTGTACATCAAAATGTAACACTTGCCTTATTTCCAATTCAAAGTAAATGCTATCCATAAGACTTAAAGTTCAGGTTGCTGCCTATTACGGTACTGATATCCTATCCAATATTGAATTTTATTCTTCTCCAAGGTTTACGCTTCACTTTGTAACTTAAGTAAAGAAATACTATACAGAAAATTACAGTCGTTAATGGTGTCTTTGGAGTAACATTTGCGATTCGTATGTTATCTATTTACATACATACATTTAGTCAGAGACTATGCAAAAGCACCGCAAAACCAGTCCATATTTATTAACGGCTGTTTATCTATTAAACAGCTTCAAAGCCGTTTAATCAATGGTAATCGATTACCATTCCATTTTATGTCGATTTCAGGTATAGATATTCTTTACGTGTTGTCGACAAGTATGTACCTATGCTTATTATTTGATATATGGAAACTGATGTCAACATACGATGGACTGGTGTGTATTGACATTTGACGGATTTAATTACTGCTAATCATGAAGCCGATTTAATTGATGATTGGACACAACGTGTCCTTTTTGGAACGAAGATATATATAACATTAGAAGAGGTTGCCATTAAACAACTTACAACTGACATTGAGCATAAGACAAAACCAACACTGTAAAATTAAAATCAAGCTCATAGCTGTAAATATATGCAATATGCAAACAGCTGTCTAACATTTGACGTATTGTTTTATATTATAGTTTCAAATAGCTTTTACTAGCGTGCTTTTATGTTAAAGCCTGGCAACACATTTAAAGTTCCCCCAATGTTAGGCGACGGGATCACTTTACATCAGGTGAAACATCAGGTGAATCATCAGATCTGCTCGTTTGCCTGTTCTTATATAAAAAAATGCTAGACTTACACTGAGGGCTTATTTGCTATTTTCCAGTTATGAACGAATTCGGTAGATTAGACAGGAAAAACAATTCAATATATTGAAAATCTTGACAACCCAACCTTAATTTTGGAACAATTCCAGTTGAGCTTGGTAAGTGGGATACCTCTAAGACAGGATTAAGCCAGAGTCAGAGCTTCCCAAAGTCATTTGCTCGCTGGGCCGCGGCTTGTCAGCGTTTATTCATAGGCTGATAAATCGGGTTGACTCGCTTAACATATGCGCCTTGTTATACGGTGAACGCGATTTGTATGGAAAAGGAACCACCTGGACAGTCGAGGGTTTTTTGAGAGGGAGCTTATTGATATGGTTTTTGTTTTGAAATCAATATCAATAGCATTCTTACCTCTTTTAATAAACACATAATTTCATCTTCCTAAAATAATGATTCTTAACTGATTATGTAATCTTAAAGATGCCTACCAGAGCTATGCCAGGCAATATAGACCAATGGGATTACTTCGTTCATGTGACTCGCAAAAGGGTGCCATCCTATCGGTCTATTTTTCTCGCACACAGCATAGCTATATAGAATAGTTCTGGTGGAAAAGCAAAGTACCCTTAAAAAGAAAAAATGGAACCTGATTTTTCTAATCCAAAGTGAGGAAAAAATTGGAACATTAAGACAGAAGAAAATCTCGCAGCCTTGGAGAATATAACATCACCAATATGTTTTAACCAAAAACGGTGTTATGTTCGAACCTGAAGACATAATCCAAAGCTTTTAGCGAAATGCTCTGGTAAATTACTAAGTATAAGCCGTCTTACCTATACACAAGCTTGTATGCCTTCAAGAATTCTAATTTGGCCGTATGAAGAAATATTAGGACGCTGAAGCTAAATAACGGTGCATTTGTTCTTGACTTTTGGATTTTTTTCCCGAGACTCCAAGAAATGAGGCATTATAAGGCAAGTAAGAGTAGAAGAAGCGAGGGATATGTACAGCCAGGAATAAATACAACAAAATATAAAATATCACGCCTCTTTCCCCGAAGGGTAGGCAGAGGTGTTAACACACACATTTTGCCAGATACGTTAAGTCTCCGTGTAACAGGTGGCGAGCCTGGTGCCATGCAACTAGTACAATGTGAGGTAAGCGATATTCACCAGGAAATAGGTGTTATTATGTGCATGTATGTACCCAAAAAAACTACTATAGAGTCATTTAGTTTACAGAAGAAACAACGTGTGAACATTGAATCTAAGCCCGGAACTATCCAAGAATACCCCGCCAATTTTCTGATAGTATAACGTCTAAAAGAACGAGCTATCTAATAAACCCGTAGGTTTCCGCAAAAGGTTTACTTCTGATGGCTCCATTGAAATTTATCGATAGCAATTCTTTTAAAACGGTCTATAAACCGCCGTGAATGACTCTTACAAGGTGAATTGCATGTTCTTTAACGAGCAAAAGGTAAAAGGAAAATTGAAAGCGGAATTAATGACTGTAACCCGTATAAAAATAGAGCTATAATATTACCGACGCGCGAAATTAAAGAACACAGACTTATGTTGAGGTAAGTATGGAGAAATTGATTAGAGGAAGCCTTCGGAAAATGGATGAATGACACATCAAGACGAGAAAATTAAATTTACGTAATTCTGCTAGAAGTATTTTCAAGACTTTCCACTGCCCAAGAGTTCCGGTGTCAATTTTTAGCTTTATTATTAATCCTCAAGCATATTACAGTAAAAAACATCTTTACAACCCAATATTAAGGTCGTTTATAAATAAGCACCTAAAATTTCAACGAAGGAGTTTCCTTCGCACAACAATGTGCCGCAACGTTATTGTATGAAAATCTATATAAAGAGGTCCCATTTCCTGCATAACGGACTGGCCTCAAGGACAATAGGCCCCGAAGGGCTCATTCAGTACACACCAACACAATTAACTGCCTAGTATATCAAAGTTCAGCGTATCAAATACAGTTAGACCTAAAAGTATTAAAATTAGTTTTGGTAGTTTTTAAGTTTGCAGGACATTTGAACATAGATGGTGGAGTAACGACGACAAGGACGAAAGAAAAGATGAGTTAAATTAAATAACGAAGAATGAAAATAGTAATAGGTTTTATTTTGACAACCTTTTCCGAATTCTACATATCGACGGAATGAAAAAGCAAGTGTCTACTTTAATTTTTTTAAGTATAAATTACGAACGATAGCATAATCTAAAAGAACTGAAAATGAGTTTTCCTAGCAATTTCAATACTCTAAAAAATTAATGAATGATTAATAGCTCATTTTAAAAATCCATAACCAAAATATATTGTGCAAACATTACAATATTGCTTCAATATAAATAAGGCTCTTAACGATGTTTTGGACTAGTATTAATCAGTGTTTCAATTCTATAATTATTCTCAAATTCGATCTTTTGTTATGTCAAACTCTTGTTAAAACGCCTATCAAAGATCTGATCCAGACTGTTATAATTAAAACAGTTCTTGTCTTTTAGGCAAATGTGTTCCTATAATTCATAGTCAAATTTCAAGTACGAGCAAGACTAGAAATAAAAAAATCATATTTCTTGTTAAATGCCTATCAAACATCTGATCTAGACTGTTATGAATGTTTAAATCAAAACAGTTCTTGCCTTTTATGAAAATATGTTCCTATAATCCATAGAGAAATTTAGAATTAGATTGGAATGGGCTAGACTAGAAATTCAGAAATCACCTGAAGATATACTACTTGTTGTAAACCTCTGTTTTACAGTTCTCTTTGTGTTTGTTTATGGTTTGAAATTACATCACAATTATTGTGATGCCGGTTTTATTTTTGCCTTTCATATTATCTCAGCCTGACATTGTTAAATTGGTTTGGATATTCGTAACTTTTCTACATAACATTAATTTTCATTTAAATGCAATCCATCATTTGAAGTTGACATTCTTCCTTTTCAGTATTATAACGTAAATTATGAAATAATGTAACGATAATACTTACATTAGTCAGAAACGGTGCGTTGTCGTTAATATCAGTCAGCTCCAATATGACTTCAGTTGTTGACCTCAGACTGTCTGATCCCAATCTCCCGCCCTGGTCTGCAGCCATGATAAGTATCTGCCACCTGGTGAACCCAGAAGGCTGGTCCCGATCTAGAGGCTTGGTCAGACGCAGGCATCCGTCATTGTCTATCTGAAGGAACTCTTTCTGTTCGTGCTTGACTAGAGAGTAGACAATACCCTGGGGTGCGTTTCGGTCTTTGATGTCCGGATCGTAGGCCTCCACCTGATTAAAAAAATGATTATTACTCACAGATATAGAATTTGATTAACTGGATGAAGACATAATAAATTTAAGATTTAAAACTTTCGCGTTGCATTATATATAAAGGTGACACAGGTTACTCAGCTGAAACGTCCGGCAGTAAGTAGTATTTATATAATACATAATGTACGTCGCGTGTAGTCCCGTTAGTGTAACCTCTATATAATAAATTTAAATGAGATTGGTTTTTTGTGGGAAAGAGTGATGTAAAACATAATCTATTCATATAATAAAACATAGGAAAAAAAATGCTTAAGACCAAGTCAAGTTTGTACGGGGTAATCTCCGAAATGGCAGCACCGATTTCAATAAAATTTTGCATGGTGATACCTTATATCCCTGGTCAACCGCTTAGATGCTTTGTATTCCGAAAAATTAAAAGGTTCCCGTGGGATAGCTAAAAAACCATAGTAGCCGCGGACGAAGTCAAGGGCAACAGCTAATCTATTCATAAATCAAAGATGTCAAGTGTTCAAGCGACTTTCTCAACAAATGTCTTGAGCCTAAAATACGCGACCTTGGTGATTTCAAATTGAATTTATGAATTTTTTGTAACCCTATATCGGAAATGGAAATGTGGTTTTTTATGGAGTCCTATAATGCTTGAGTGTCTCTAAGTAATCCTTAATTGGAAATATGGGATCTTCTAATACATCTGTTTATTGGGTCGTAAAAATATCAATTAAAATATAAGCCTCAATATATTAACATATTTTACGATTTGAACTTAAAGCTCAATCAACAAAAATAAGTAATATTTTCTAAATCCAAGCCATTTGTGATAATCAAACTTTTTCCAAAATTATGTCTCGTATTCCAGCCCTTATTTAGAACCTTGTCTTGTTTATTGCGGTAAGTGTACATTATAACTTGACGGTACATTGTTTCTTCACATGTAAGTAATCAATCTTAATTAGTATAGGCAAGTTTTACAGCAATTAATATTGGGTCCTTACCTATGAAATTGGTGTTTTTTTTCTCTCTTAGTATTTTGTCTGTAACTATTAAGATTCAGAGGGTTCCTAAAAATAATAACCTCGTCTAAAAATAGACTATATTTTTGAGCTCTTTTGATTTGTTTTGATAATTTGTTGTAAGTTTAATTGTGTTAAAATTGGACACGGAGACAACTCTTTTTAAGTGCCTCCCGAAAACATCATTTTATTTGCATTCACTTAAAAACGATAAATATTTTTTATGAAGTGTGATATAACACATATTACTAAAGCTTGTCTAATGATAGATGCCAAATATTATTTATCTTTGGATTTGTCGTTGTGAAGAAAACTGAAAAATTTTTTTTATGGAAAATGCAGAATTCCTCAAAATCTCCATACAAAACACCAATTTCATAAGTAAGGACCTAATATAATTAAAGTAAGTTTCAGAATGTTTATTATCATCTACTATTCTCCTTACAAGCAACTGTCGATTGTGTTTTCTAGCTAGTCAAATACAAGGAAAAACACAATTCTTTATTTTTCGTTGAATTGCATTCTGAATGCATCTGCTCCTGTTTTCATCATTAAAAAGTTGAATAAGTGTGAAGCACATTTTTCTAAAGAAACATTTATTTCGACAACGCGAAATAAGTTTGTAAGTATATTTAGTTGGTTCCGTTGGTTTAGTTACAATTAAAAATAATGAAATCAAAACTATACAGTCCTCTGTACGTATCGAAGATACGAGTAAAATAAACCAAGTTCCATTCCAATTTTCGCCGATAGTCGCACAAAAATGAAATACGACCGATGATAAATATTGGAGCAAAATATCGGGAGACATTTCCTGCTCTTTCCAGTCGATGTGTTTTGAAGGACAACACGCGATGTTTTATCGAAGCTGAGATCTCGTAAATAGTAACGTATGTAGTAGTAAATCACTACGGTTCTCGTTACATATCAATTGGGGGACGCCACATTTTCTAGAGAAATGGAAGATCACTCGATATTAGAGTGAGTCTATAATACTTAAATCTAGAAGAAACTAGGTGAATGGAGTTTGAATTCTAGTAAACTTGGATTTACAATCATTGCAAATTAGTATCGGCTTTATTCTAACATAAGTGATTAACTTTATTAAACAAAACTTACACCTAAATCAAAAACATGTATTATATTGATAACTTATTAGCATTACATACCTTCACAATGCAACCTTCATACAGTTTCTCCTCTTCAATAGTTTTCGTATAGTTGTCCAAGAAGACTGGAGGATTGTCGTTCAAATTCTCGATATTGATAATAACTTTAGCATAATCCTCATAAATGCCGTCAAAAGCTCTTACATCTAAGCTGTAAGTGGTGATATTCTCATAATCGAGTTCGTTATTCACTCGAATTTCTCCGGTGAAGTTTCTGATCACAAAGGCGTCATATGTGTTACCGGCGACAATGCTGTATGTCACTACCGAGGCTGTTGGAAGAAAATTATTCGTTTATTAATTCATGGAAAAATATAAATAGACCAAGAATTTCTTCTTTGGAAGCATTTGACAAATTATCCTAAACACAGACCGTTTGCGGAATAACTTAACGTGTTTAATCAGCATTTTAGTAAGAGTAAAACAACTTTCAAAGAAAAACAACACTTGTTGAATTATTGAAATAACAAATTGGAAACAAAAAAATATTTCTTTGTATTTACAAGCTCTTGTGTTGATTGAATTGCTATTCATAAAGGTGAGAGCTGACCCAAAAAAGGTTTTGAACTTGTTAAGGGATTTTGGCACTAATATTTTCCTCCATAAAATGGCTTTTTACTTATTTCTCAGTCGATTTGAATTATTGAGACCGATGATACAATTAGAAATCTTTATTCGTAGATAAACATAAAAACTTCTATCGGTTTATAATATTTATAACCAATGTCGATATGAATCTGATTAATTAAAAAAATATATTAAATTACCTGTATCCGTATCGATAGCAGTTACTTGCGTGACAAGTTCATTTATATTCGCATTTTCAGCTATAGATTCTGCTACGTAGGTATCTTGAGTAAAATGAGGAGGATTGTCATTTTTATCAGCTATCTCAATCAAAAACGATTGTTGTCCAGCATTGTGTTTCCCAGGTATCAAAGCAGATTCAGAGTTATCTGTTGCAATGATTTTTATGTTGTAAAAACTCTTTTCTTCTCTGTCAAACATTTTTAGGGTAGTAATGTTTCCTGTAACACTATCTATAGCGAAAGGATCTGATGGGTCGCCAAGTTGGTAAGTGACTTGGTTGTTAGCTGAAGTGCCGTCTGCATCAAAGGCGCGCACCTGCATGACCGGTGTGCCCGGTGGTTCGTTTTCTAAAACACTACCAGATCTGATCTCACTGAATATGGGTATGTTATCATTGACGTCTTCCACTTCAATTTGAATTATGGTTTCTGCTGCTAATTTGTAGTTATTCTAGAACAATTAAAGATTTATTCAATAATTATACTATAATCCTAAGTAATACTTTTCTATATCGTTGTTTTAAAAGAGATCGGGCATATCGAGAACTAAAATAAAAACTCTGCAATAATTTGATGGGTTGATGTAAAAATATCATCACTTAAACCCGAAGATAAATAGAAAAACATTCAATATCTTTTAATGTATAACAACAGTATATAAAGGCTATTGTCGAGTCATACCTGTATTCTAACTGTAAGTGTGTAATCCGTGATTTTCTCGAAATCCAAATGATTTCCAAGTTTAATGTACGCCGTGTCCGCCTCAGGCTCCAGAACGAACGTATGCCATTTGTTTGTTTGTTCTGTCTGGCCCATGACTAGTTCGAATTGTAGTTTCTCCTCCTCGGGGATGTTGGATCTAGAATTATAATAAGTTTTATTAATGGCAAGGCAACAATACTGTAATAAACAGTTAATCAAGTTTAGAATATAAATTATATCGATAATATTATTTTATGTTCTGAATTACCCGTAAAGAAATCATTAAACATAAAACATAACATGATATAAACAATTGCAAGATTCAGAATTCTTGCAAGAACATTGTAAACTCAAAATAGGATATTGCTTTTTTTTTTCAAAACAATTATATGGGATAAGTTCAACAATCCATTCAACTGGGTACTGGAACTTCGCATCTGACGTCGTAGATTGGCAACAAACACTGTGATCTTGAATTGTAAGCAGAAGCTCATAGATATAACATGTATTCAAGGTGACGGAAGCCACTTGGTCAGTGGTCAGTTTGTTCTTTTGACAACGTGTTGAATAAAAATACTACTTACACAGCCTTCACTGTAGCTATAGGTGCGTTGAAATCAGCATAGTTTTCCTTTAGCCTAATTGGTCCAGATGGCACTTCTATGAATGAAGGACTCTTCTTATTAGACTCTACTACTTGGATGTCCAGCGTGATAGAACTTTGCTGGGGTGGATCACCCATGTCCTTTACTATTGCACTTAATTTGAATTTGTACCCAGGTACTTTCTGCGGGGAAGAAAATTTAAAAGCTTAATTATATATTTTGGAGATATAGGACGTTTTAGAGCAAGAAAAAATTAAGTGATCAAAAGTTGCTTGAATTTAAGAATGACTTAGAGAATAGAGTAATTGCTACAACATTACAAATCATTAATTTTAAACAGTTTACTAAAGTTAGGCACTAGCTTCATTTTTTGCCCTTTTACAATAGAAGTATTTTAATAAAATATTCAATTCAAATTTTAAAATATTTAAATCATGTAGGTACAAGTAGTCACACTTATGACTCGTCTAAACGTATTGAATTATAGAAAAAGTAATTTAACTTCAGAAAACAGTTGAGACTTAAATAAGACAAAAATAATCAATACTTACATCAATAGTTTTATTTAAAAATATAACCCCATTGTCAGGGTCAATGTAGAAATAGGCTTGATCTGGTGAATTAGAATCAAGACTGTAGTGTACAATGGAGTTATTGCCATCATCGATATCAGTCGCTGATATCCTCATCACCTCCCTTCCACTTGGCAGATCTTGCGGAACCGACTCGGAGTAGGACTGTTCGTAAAAATATAAGTTAATACAAGGATAGAAGGACTTAAAGTAGCATATATCGAAAGGACAACAAACTTTAGGGACCATTTAACAAATAGTATTAAGAATTAAATATTTTCTTTAATTTTAAAGTACTTGTAACTTTATGAGATAGAATGAACAATGAAGATGATACTAATATGAAATATGATGTCAAAAAAACAAGAGACATAAATTTCACCTGTGTTCCAATCCACACGGTGTACTTGGCTGTCGAATACAATTTTTATAACCTACGCGAAGCATGCCCGAAGCTTAGAGAAAGTATTCTTATCCAAAATAATAATAATCGTGCATTGTGATAAAATGCGCCTAGGGGGAAAGAGCTGCCTAGCTAAAGAAAACACATCAACTACAAATGTGCAAAGAAAGTGGATTTCAACACACTATAACACATAAAATTATTACCAATAACGCCTTGAGCGGCGGCTTACGATCCTAAAGACATGCAGCAACATGCAAGTAGAAAATAGAATAGTTTTCAAGTATTCTCTTCAATTAATTGTTGCCATTGCTCGTAATTTCAATGAATCAAGCAATGATAACAATCAAAGAAATGTAAGATAAATCAACAGTGTCAAGTTTAACATTTGTGTGCGAAACGCATTTTTCTTTCTGTGTTTCTCTAGTACACTTTTAGACAAACCTTCCAAACATCTCCTCGGAAGACCTTTGGAAAACAGGTGAGTGTTAATATACATTTGGACGATTTGTTAAGCATCATTTAGGAAAAACTTGTTTACAAACAACAACAAAGTTATGAGGATGAAGAAACTTTCCTCTCCCGGTAAGACCTACAAACTTCGAAGGATATTAAGCAATAAATGGGGAAATTGAAAATGTTTAGTAACATTATATTGACAAAATCGTTAGATTCCTATTAGCGTTGATCCCTAGCCTAGACGGGAGCATAAGCAATTAGCGTTAAGTTCAGTTGGTAATTGATATTCAAACAATACTTAAGTTCGGGGTTAACGAACAGTAAATAACTTATGTTAATGTATTTGGAGAACAGGAAATTTCAAGTTATACAACAAATAATTTTTAGAAGTTCAGGAATTCGAATCTATGAACTTTTAAAATGTCCACAACACATTGATATATTTGTAGCTTAGCATAGTTGATAGGATTTAACAAAACTCACGACTTTATCGAAGACGGGTTGATTGTCATTAATATCTTCTATTAAAATTTTTATGGTGCAGGCATCATCCAATTGTGGTTGTCCGTTGTCACTCGCTCGTACCGTTATGTATGCTTCTTTCTCTCTTGACGGTTCATCGTGGTCGAATATCTGTGGTTTTCAACAATCAACTAAGTTATCAAAGAAATGTTTCATTTATCGAATTCTAATACCTACCTTCGTTCCAGGATTATATTTATTATAATGTAATAAAATTGCTTTAGTAATGACAATTGCTTTTTGGGGTTAAAAATTGATTCAGATATTAAGAAAGATTTTATATCTTATCTATTAATAATAAAAAGTAGAATTATACTGACATCAGCAGTAGTAATCCTCCCAGATTCTGGATCGACGTGAAATCTTTCTTTTTCACCGGGAGTGGATACAAACTTGTAAGTAACTGTCCCACCCATTTCAGGGGGATCCTTATCCTCCGCATGAACCTGTAATTGCATAAAATTTTTAGTACACCCTACAAATCTCTCTCGAATTAAGGACTCAACAATTTTACAAGACGCGAAGTAGCCTTCGATAATTAAGATACAATAGATCCACATTCTTCTATTAAAATTGAGACAAAGCAAGTATACCGTTCTTAATGTTTACAAACCCTATACGGTTGCTTGTGTTGCATACAGATCAAAACACATTCTGTTTTCTTAAAACATCAAACTTTATACAATGTCCGGAAAGTTTCAAAAACTTTTTGAAATTTTTCGAATCGTAAATGATGCGAGGGATGGTAACTTGTGGATGTGCGAACTTTCAGATATTACTGTAGAGAATGTACGGTTATTTACTTCTTATTTTTTATTGAATCAAAAGGGAGGACGGATTTTTATAACAGTAGCAAATTTTAATAATAATATAGTTATAAATAGTACTCTTACTCTAAAATTACATATTTTTAAGGTTAATAGTACATTATGGTACAAGTGTGTAAAGTTGGTGATTACCGCTGAGGCGACATTGAGACTCGAGCCAGGCAAGGGTCTTAAGAGAGCCGAAGATGGTAATTTTCAATACACACGTGTATCATACGATGTTTTTCAACACACTTAAAAATAAAATAATACTACACCCGTTTCGAAAAGTGGACGAAATGGTCAAAATGTATTCGAAAATATCCTTAAGTATCCGAAAGTATTCAAATGTAATGAATGTTCTGAAATGAACATAGTTTATAATTGATCACGATTTTTTTGGTATCGAAACTTTTTTAAGAAAAAGCAACTCAATCAACATAAAAAATCTATAACTCAGTTGAATAACAGGTTATATGCCTGATTGCGGTGAAATTAGAGCCACTTTATGAGCAAGTGTGTTGAAAAAAATATTTTGTTAAGTAACTATTCTTACCGTGAAAACAAAAGTCCCAACTGGCTGCTCCTCCTTCACAGTGGGTCTGTAGTTGAGGCACTCGGTAAATAAAGGCTTATGGTTGTCCTTAACAGCCAACTTCGGCGACGAAGCAGCCATAAACTGAAACGGCACAGGATCATGCTTCTACGTCATATATTTTCTACCTAATGTACACAAATGAATCGCAAACATAAGCAGTAAAGTCTAAGCTACCATATTAAGCATAACATTAATTATTAAAGTGATAGAATGCCTGATTGCTAGACCCGCCAAAGAACTTAGAACTGTCGTGTCTAATAAATTAGCAACTTCTGGCCAGTCTAAAGCAAATTTAATTTACACAAAAACAACTGTTTCTACAGAAACTTCTAGTACTTTATGAAGAAATAAATAATATAATGCTTTAATGTAAGTGCAAAACGTAAATGGAAGTTTTATTTGATATTATTCGAAATCAGGTCTTCTACGTAAAAACTTGAAATAGCTGTCAATGTTGTAATTAAGCATAAAACTGAATTATTGCGGTTTCATTGAATGTAAACAATATTAAAAATAAAATATATGACAGCAATACCTAAACTTATTAATATAAAACCAGAATGCTAATATATGGTAACTTAAGACTATGAAATTTAATTCAGTAATGAAAAGCCACACTGACCATTAATTATATGAGCATTTAATTCTAATGTTAACCCACTTGCATTCACGATCCAATAACTCTTAAAGAACATGATCAATATGAGTTAGAAGCTACGATCAGCGTTAAAAAAATTCCATGAAAATAGTGGTAAAATTATTTGAAATATCACAGTATACAGTACACAGTACACAGTACATACAATTATATTCAAAACATGGTTTACAAATAAAAGGGCAAATGGATGAGAAAGATAAAAAAGACCGCATAAGTGGATGATATTTTTATCGCTTGAAAAACAATAAAAATGGTTTGGATTTTTACTGGACAAAAACATATTTCAGATAAGTTTCACCACTTAGATATTATAATGCTGATCGTACTCCAATCACAAATTCCAGTCAAATAATTTATTTTAGTGCAATCTAAGCACTACAAGCTATTATATATAATACAATATGATACAGTCAAAAAAACTAATTCAAACAAAACATAATTATCTACTGAAATATAAGTACGAGAACAATAAATAGTATCGTGTACCTTAATCGTCCGTTAAATTATTAAATTGAAAGTGACTATGATTAATCATATAATATACATATAATTACTTACGTTGATCCAAGAAAGCTCAAAATCGATATTGAACAAAATAATCAACGATTAGTTAGATATAAAAATCTACATGCAAAGACGAGTAAATTTTCAAGTTGTAAAGAAGCGTTAAAAAAACATACATAAATCTATGGGAGTTAAGCATCTTGGGGTGATTTAGTGATAAATGAGTGAGAGGTGTACGGTGGTTGGATGAGATTAGATTTTTACTCACGGAGGCTGTGTGGATTGGCAGGAACCCCCCATCGAGGTGTCTTGAATGTCTTAACCTCGTTATGTGATGTGTGGGGTGTGTATGTTCGCGAACTGTGGACAAAATTAAAAAAAAAATGTTAATATGACAAAAAACCTTAAAGACTAGCCAACATTTACAAGGACGAAATTGAAAAAGGTTAACAAAACAAAATATTTTTAGACTGCAGTAAAGATGACAATTAATTGAATTTTTTCTACTAGCTGCGAAATGTGGGTGTTTTCTGCCTCCCTCTTCAGGAAATAGAGACAAAATCTTATGTGTTTTATTACTAATGGTTGCAGTTAAACAGGAATGATACATTTGGCTACTGCTATCCAATGACTGGTCATATTGCTTAGCCATCTAGGTAAAGGCAAGGCACTGACAGAATGCATCGACAACTAAGTAGATACTGTTTTCATCATATCGTGATGTTATTTATTCTTTTTATCCTTAAATCTATTTGTCTATAAACGGGAATAAACAATACCATCGTTTTCAGGAAACGTTTAAATTAAATTATTAATATTTTGCTATTTTATTAATCAGTAACAACCCCAACTCAAAGTAATAGAAATCCTTTTGGCCTTCGCCGTAAAATTCCAGTTTTCCGGAGCTTAATAAGCATATAATGAAATTTTCCATTATTATAATGCCATGCGTTGGAGATATCATGAAAACTACTCAAATTATTAAGGCAAAGCTCATAGCAAATATAAACAGCGTTACACTTAAGAGACTGGAATATTATGCTGTATCATACCGAGACGAGCCTGTATAATAATGTTAGTCAGATTAGATTGTACATCTCTTGTTTACATACCAATTAACCCTGTAGTTTCTCTCGAAACAGAGTGGCCAGGTTACGGTAATCTCACAGGACTAAAAGTAACTGTTACAGAATTCAAAAGTTGTTTTTCAAAAATTTTACTATACGCTATACCAGCAAAAGCAACTCGTTGCTGGCTTTACTCCTTATGTCTATGCTTATCATTTTAAAATTTTACGTTCTTATTAGTGTCGTTATTACTATTTTAAATTTTGCCTTGGATACTGATAATATTGAGTTGTTGACTTGACGTCTATTAGATTAGATTCATTCATTTAATTTCAACACAATTACATAATAAATAATTTCAAAATGTATAGGTAAAAATTATGAAATATATTACCCTCGTTTAAAAGGCAGGTTAGTGCAGAACTGTTTACGATGTTTACATAATAATATCAAAGGGACAACCGTTCTAGTAATAAAATAATTACATCTGGTGAGAAGAAATCTGCTTGTAACGTTTTGTGAAAAACTATTTCTGAAACAGACGCCTTGATTGAATTACTGTTTCAAAAGGCAGCCGACCTTTTCTTGGGTCTAAAACTATTTCATTTAGTAGAAAACTTATCCATCTCTGTGTACTCAAGTAATAGCAAACTAAAAAATAATTTGAGGAAATCATTTCTAGATCTCGAACTAAGCAATTTTGCGAATTTACTACCCATATTAAAACGTCTATTTTAATTACTTAAAACAGTTTTTACAAAAGCAGTGATATTTTAAATTTCTTTGATAGAAAACTATACACATTGAGGTTTAACTGCAAAAAATATTCTTTTCCAACTGTAAATTTTCTTTTAAACATTAATGCTGGATATCTTTCAATTTACTTGATAACATAGTTTTGTTTTGTCTTTAATTAAATTAATTAGAATATACTTAATAAGTCCCAAAAAGTTTTCAATACGTGTAAATACCCTAGCATCAAGATGGCTTAGGGTAAACAATGACAATATATCATTTTAGTCGCAAGGCAGCCGACAAGGCAGTAAGTAATTTTAAAGTTAATTAACTGCATTATTCAGCTGTTACATTCGCCAACAGTGACCAGAAATAATGGGTGGAAGCTAAACATAAGCATAGTCAAGAATAAAAAATATATATTCTGGTTCTGAATTCCGATTCATTCTATGTGTATTTGAAGTGGTATTATAGTTTTTATATAGGGTAGGTACGTTTACACATTTTCTCTTATTCTGTCAGTTTTCAAAAAAAAACGTTTTTCTGAAGAATGTCAGGATCAGTAGGCAGTCTTATAATCCATATTAGAATATCATATTATATATTAGAATAGTATAGAATAGATATATAGATATATCTATTCTAGATATATAGAATATAGATATATAGATAGATATATAGATATAGATATATCTATTCTAGTATAGAATAGATATATATCCATATTAGATATTAGAATAGGAAAAAATCGTAAAGAATCTACACAAAATCAACACCAAAATGTTTCTTTTTAAGGAAACAGACTCCAAACTCAGGAAAGACAATCGATCCGTCAATTAACATTAATATTTTTGTCACGAATCTCCCCTCAGGTCCCATTAAAGATTAAAATATTCCATAATTATACACCCTCATTTTATTATACGTTTGCAAAGTAATAACCTGTATTTCCCTGATGAATAAGCAATCATTTAAACAAAATATAAAATTTGGATCTCCTTAAATCCTTTGAGATTTCTTGTTTTATTACGTAAACAGAAAGGCATCCTTGCCAATAAGAGCGGTTCTCTAATAAAGATAAACAAGTATTAAAGATTTTCCAATATACGAGGAGTGTAGTCCGAACTAGCTTAATTTAAGCTCCGATCTAATTTCTGCGCTGGAATCTTTGAAATTAGATATAGGGTAGCTGAGAGCGCATTTCGTTTGTTCAGTTTTTGAGTCGTTTCGTTCACGTTTCCTGACCAAAACTTCGAGTTACAAAAAATGTGTTAAATTTTTTAAATTAAACAAACACCACAATCTTAAGGTTGCTATCTACTATTCTGAAATTAAAAGGCATAAAGGCTATTCAGAATACAAAATCTTGTTTAAATATTCCATAACGAAATCCAATACTACAGCACTGAAAGATAAAATAATATCGATTAAAATGTTAATAATGCTTCTAAATTATTAAAATTATATCATCTTTAAATTTTTTATCAAGAGTCTATAATGACGATAATGGATCAATTATCCAGGTGTCTAGCTCTCCGTGTATTTGAATGTTGCAAATCTCCTTTTGAAGGCTTTGTATCCATTGTAAGTTCGGTATAGTAGACCAAGCACCAGACAAGTCCTTTGTTTCGGCGAAGCATTCTTGAATATTCACGTTTGATCTGATTCCTAGTCATCTCCGAAGTTCTGAGCCATTGATCAGATTCATTGATAGACTACTGAATTTAGGTTACCATGTTTTGTGTGCTCCAGTAATGATGGCAAGATTTTAGTTCAACGAAGTTAAAAGAAGACTTCAGTCTTTAACGATCGATCAATCAATAAAGTTCAGCTCCAGCCCACTCTCTATACAAATTTCAATGGATATGAATTGGATATCTGTCATTTAGAAAACTTTTCAAAAATCATCAAAGGACATGACATTTGACGTTGCATTAAATCAATATTGTCGTCAGTCTATATACGTCCCACTGCTGGGCACAGGCCCAATCGATATTGATTTGTCAACATTACGTTACAGAGTAGGGCAGCAGGTTTATTCTACTACTGAAATGGAGGAATTTCACATCCCAAATTGACAATGACTCTTGAGTCGCTATCGTAATGCAATACTCGCATCACATTAATATCGTCCGTCTCAACTAAAGGTTTTAAAATCATGTCAAAATCTTTACGCTTCTCATCTCCGGCCATGACATTGACATCTAATAACCTGTCAAATTTCGCAAATCTCGCAGCCTAATCTTACTAAATCCCTTGCATTAATTTAAAGAATTTAATAAACTTGCCCGAAATATTAAAACGGAAGTTTTACCGTGTAATTACGTGCCTAACAATTTGAAATTAACCATGACTTTTGATTTCTTGTCTAAATGGCTGATAATTATGTCTATTAGTAGTTAGTATTCGTGCATTCTGGACCACCTACGTCATCTCTACGTCATACCAAAAATTCGTCATCGTACGTCAAAAAATTCGTCATCGTACTTTGCAAACCTAAAAAAAAAAAAAAAAAAAAAAAGAAGTTTGGTGTCAAATTGGGGGTTTTGAAGGGTGCTGATTCCAAATCTGTAATCCATTTTTCTCTATGATGCTTATTTACAGAGTTACATGACTTGCATTAGTGTTAATTAAAACATAATTAGATATCTCATTAGTAAAGCATAATTAAATAAACATTAACTAGCACTGTCAACAACAGTAATGATGACTCTAATTAGATGTATCATTAACGTCACACCATTATTTTAATTACCTCAACTTTCGCTAATTTTCTGAATCTTGGTGAGAAATATTCTATCCAAACAAACTCTTCATACATACATACACATACTACACACGCCTATACATATAATCACGCCTATAATCCCCAAAAGGGTAGACAGAGTCCAAGGAGCACAATGGTCCTTAAGACCACATTCAGCTATACAGAGTTGGGTTGGGTCAGATGAAAAAATTCTTGAAAGCAGAGTAGTGACAAGTGGCGAGCTCATCGCCTACACACTCAAAGACCTAGTACCCAACACGCCCTTAGTCGCCTTTTACGACAAACTCAAACTCTTCAGCTTTATAATTTGTGTATGGACTCCATAGAAAAACAAAGTAACCTTCACCATGGTCAAGCCGTGGATGGGTGACTAAAACTTTGTGGTCTCGAGTTCCTACATACTTCAGAAGTCATGTTAAGCCGTTGGTTCCAAGCAGATTACTTATGCCATTAATGTTATGTATACTATTACAAATATTTGCAGTACCTCTAATTGTCGTCATAACAAAAATATCTACTTTCCCTAAAAATTTTTCCAGAATCTTAATGACTTTATTTATTACTTTATCATTTATTTGTGTAACAAGTTTTAATTACTTCTATTACTGGCATAGCTATGTCTTAATAATTGTCAAATACATTAGGTAAATGACCGAACAACTAGTATAAAAACCATCATATCTAAGCATTTCCTAACAAAGTGCTATCGACTACAATTGAAAGTCTACCTACTGCTCAAGTCACCTCAAGACAACCAATATGTCTGTAAGTATTATATTAAGCATTATCTACTTTCTTTATACAAACTTGTGTTTTTGATTTTGTGACTTCTTGATTGCCATCAATCTTCAGTGCATTCCTTAGTGCACATTTATTTAATAAATGTTGTGCTTACTATTCTTTGTAATCATTGTTATAGCTTACATCTTGCTTTGCTGCCAATACCACCATTGACTTTGAGGAAAACACATTCAAAAATTATTACTTTCCAACATCTGATGATGACGAGGCTGCTTCTCCGACTCCATGCCTTATCCAAAAGAGAGACAGATCGGACTGCGAATCTCTGAACGAGTTTTTCGATGAATCTCCAAAAAAGAAAAAATCTAAACTACAATCATCCACTGTGGGGCGAGCAACAAACGATGGGATGTCTTACATATCAACAAATACAGATGATGGGTCAACAGCAACTCATATGATAAAAATCGAAGTATATAATCTCAAAAAATTGACTAATGTCCCATCATCGGATCATTGGAAACATGCGGAAGTAAGAGTAAAGTACTACGACAAACCGAAGACTAACCACCACCAACGAACTCGAGCGTTAATTTACAATATAACAAAAGAAATTTCATCAACACCTGACTGCAATAAATATACATTCAAACATAAAGATTGAATCAAAATCCATATTGGTTGTCTGGAAGTGACTTGAGCAGTAGTTTTCCATGACAAATACCATAATTAGTTATATAATTAATTCTATCATAATTAGTCATTAAATATAATGAACGAAACATTTGCTGTTTATTTTAAGAATACCTTCATTTACACTACTAATCGTTTTTAGTAATCAATGTCATTAATATAATTGAATGTCTCATTAAGTACAACTACAGGAGAATATATATTTTGCCCGTTTAAATAATCAACACATTGGTCTATAACTTCTTCCAAACACAATCTAAGTTGTTACAATGTCAAACTTTCAAGTGCTGGAATGTATTGATATGGATAGTGATTATGATGGTGCTTTCTGTGAGACTCTCAATGATTACGAGACAAGTCAAGAAGTTAAAGATATAACAAGTGATGTTCATATCATAAAGGATTTCTTTGAAGAAAATTCAACCAATGATTTCAAATTTAAACCTAAAATAAGTGAAGCCAATGAAGTAAACGATATAGAAGAAACTCATGAGTAAGTAAAACTATTTGTACCAAAAAAATTCTTATTGTTAATGAATTATGTGTTTTATCTAAATTGTGTTTATTCTTTATAGAATATCACACAAAAATAAAAGAAAGCCGAGAGTACAAGTTGGAGGTGCTACGAAAAAAACATCTGAAGATACTGACACACAGCCTGGACCATCTACAATTGAAACGGAACAGCAGATGACAGATACGAGCAAAATTATGTGTACTATTTGCAATTTTATTGTGAGTAAAAAATATTTCAACAGCCATCTAAGGAATAAGATTCATAAAAATAAGCTTTTATTAGTTAGACACCCTCATGCTAATGTGTCAATTATTGATTCAGCGTTTGGATCACGAATAGTTTCATATAAAATTACATCACCAATTAAAGAACCTGTATTAGAATCACCAGAACTTTTCTTTCAATCAGTGAAAACTACTATTGAATCTTTACTTAAGGAATGTATTAAGGAATTCATTATAGTTAAGGTTAATTATATAATTTTTGCTGATTTTATACAACAAACGAAAGATATAAAAAATACATTTGATTTTCAAACCTCCAATTATACAATAGCGTTAGGTGATGAATTGGAACCTTACTACAATAATTTAGGTGAAACGATTGTAAAAAAAATGTCTGAATTTGAGAAAAAAGATAGCGGATGGTCTTTAAAAAATATATTGTACTTAGAAATGAATGTAAACAAATTCAACCCTCTGAGAGGTTCATCATACATTGATTTACCTTCTGATATAAAATTAAAGAAAGCAGTAATCAATGTCAAAAATCATGATCATGAATGTCTAAAATGGGCTTTACTTTCCGGATTATATCCAGCTCAACATCATAAAGACCGAGTCTCATCTTACACTCAATACAAAAATTTTGTAAATTTTAATAAAATATCTTTTCCAGTAAAGATTTCTGATTTACACAAAGTGGAAAATCAAAATAACTTTAGCCTAAATGTATTCGGTTTAGAATATGATCGGAACACAAAACGAAATATAATAGTGGGTCCTTTGTATTTTACTAAAAACCGAAAGCAAAAGCATATTAATCTATTATACATCTCAAATGGTAGTGCCGGTCATTATTGTTACATTAGAAATTTATCACGCTTAGTAAATAATCAGATAACGGGACAACATCATACATTACACATTTGTGATGGATGTCTTTTGTATTTTCCAAGTGAAGAAAAACTTCATGCTCATAATCGAAATGATTGCAGACATATTCGAATAGATTTGCCAAATAATGTATCAAATAGAAAAGACAGATTTGGCAATCCAGTGTCTTCTGACAAAATTTCGTTTGAACATTTTGAACGAAAAATTAAGTTACCTTTCATAATCTATGCTGACTTCGAAGCGATGCTTAAGCCAGTTTTAACTTGTAATCCTAATAGCAATCAATCATTTACTAATAATGTACAACAACATGAAGTTTATAGTTATGGTTATTATTTAAAATGTTCTTATGATGATAAACTTTCAAAATATTGCTCATACACTGGACCTGACTGTCTTAAAGTTTTTATGAACAATTTATGTCAAGATGCACATGACATTCATAGAAAACTGTGCGATCGAAAACGTCCGGTACCATTGACAGATTCAGAAAAAGATGAACTACTCGGTGTGAAAATTTGTTATATTTGCAACAATCACTTAGATTGTAATTCAGTTCATGATTATGATTTTCATACAGGTAGCTTTCAAGGAATTGCTCATGAGACTTGCAGTCGTAAATTTAGAGTTCCGAATTTTATTCCCATATTTTTACATAATTTGAGTAATTATGATGCTCATTTCATAGTGCACGCCATGAATTTGAAACAAGGAGATATAGACATCATACCACAAAATAAGGAAAAGTATATATCATTTACAAAAAAAATTCGTATTAATGGTCGTGAAATTAGATTAAGATTTTTGGATTCATTTAAATTTATGTCCAGCAGCTTAGATTCGCTAGCAAAAAACTTGAAAGATAGTCAATTTTATGAGTTGAGGAAATATTTTCAAAGAGATAATGATTTTAAGCTTTTGCGAAGGAAAGGTGTGTTTCCATATGAGTTTATAAAATCATATGAATCATTAAAGTGTCCATATTTACCAAACCATAGCGAATTCTATAGTTCTTTACTAGGAAACAACATATCTGATGATGACTATCAACATGCTAAAACAGTTTGGCAACATTTCAAATGCGAAAATATGCTTGATTATTCTGATTTGTACTTAAAAACTGATGTTCTTTTATTGACTGATATATTTGAAAACTTTAGGAATGTATGCATAAATACATATGGTCTTGACCCAGCTCATTATTATACTGCCCCAGGGCTAAGTTGGGATGCTATGTTAAAACATACTCAAATTAAATTAGATTTGTTAACAGATTTTGATATGATTGCTTTTGTAAAATCTGGTATCAGAGGAGGAGTATCACATTGCAGTAATAGATATGCTAAAGCTAATAATATATACTTAGATACTTATGACAAGACCAAACCTAGTTCTTATATAATGTATTTCGATGCTAATAATTTATATGGATGGGCAATGTCTCAGAGCCTTCCATACAGTTCTTTTGAATGGATTAGCACAGATATTAATTTTAATATTCCTGCTTCTTCTGAAATAGGATATATTTTAGAAGTAGACTTAGAATACCCCAGAAATCTACACGATTTACATTCAGACTTACCTCTCTGTCCAGAAAATATAATTATTGGTGGAAGCAAACAACCAAAATTAGTTTCAAACTTAAATAATAAAACAAAGTATGTAATTCACTACAGAAATTTGTTACAATGCATTGAGTTTGGTATGAAACTTACTAAGATACATAGAGTATTAAAATTTAAACAAGGCCCATGGTTGAAAAAGTACATTGATTTAAATACTCAACTTCGAACGGCAGCCACCTCTGATTTTGAAAAAGATTTTTACAAATTAATGAATAATTCAGTTTTTGGAAAGACCATGGAAAATATTGAAAAACGAGTTGATGTTAAATTATTAACTCATTGGGAAAATCGTGGTAAATCTCAAGGCGTTCAGAGCTTAATAGCCCGACCAGAATTTCATAGTTTATCAATTTTTTCAGAGAACCTAGTTGCAGTGCAATTAAATAAAGTTAAATTATTATATAATAAACCTATATATTTGGGATTTTGTATATTAGATGTATCAAAAACCTTAATGTTTGATTTTCATTATAATTACATGAAAAGTAGATTTAACAATGACCTTAAACTTTTATATACAGACACAGATAGTTTAATATATCACATAAATACAAATGATTTTTACAATGACATTAAACCAGATTTAGAGAAATATTTTGATACATCTGATTATTGTGTTGACAATGTATTCGGTTTTCCTAGGTTAAATAAAAAGGTATTAGGTCTATTCAAAGATGAAAATTCTGGTAAATTGTGTGAAGAATTTGTAGGGTTAAGATCAAAAATGTATGCTATCAAAGTAGGAAATAATATTACCGCCAAAGCAAAAGGCATTAATAAAAACATAACAAAGAATTTTGATATGTTAATGTATCGATCATGTCTTTTTAACAACAAAAATGTGTTCTCTGAAATGTATAGATTTCGATCATTGAAGCATACAATTTTTACACAAAAAATTAATAAAATAGGTTTGTCTTACAAAGATACAAAAAGATATGTGATACATGATTCCACAGACACATTGGCATGGGGACATTATAAATTAAGATAAATATTTTATATTACCGTCAATAATTTTACTATAGAGGAAATGTTTTATAATTTTTATGTTATCATTAACTTATAAATAAAGTATAGTTGTAATTTTATCAATGATTGTATTGTGTAAACAGCAAAGTGTTTGTAAATATGAAAACAAATAAAATAAACTATATTCATATAAACCTTATTTTTCATTTTGTTACCTGTCTTAAGATAGAGCACATGTATAATATGATTCATTTTTATCATCCCTTTACTACAATAATTTAAGCATGTTTGATGGTAAGGAACCTCTTGATGATTTGATGAGAGAATCTGATTGATGGACGGGTTGTTGATATTTTCACTAAAGGGAGCCACCACCGAAATATAAGTATATTCTATATAACACAAAATTTATTTCACCAAGGGAAAGGTCAGCATGATATGTCATTAAATTCTAGTTACATTGTTTACTTTAAAAATCCTCGTGATAGGACACAAATACACTATCTTGCTCGACAACTAGTACCTGAGAATTCCAAATATGTTGAAGATGTATATAGAGATGCTACTAGTAACCCACATGGGTACTTATTAATCGATCTAAAGCAAAATACAGATGACATGCATCGCTTGAAAACAAATATCTTTATACATGATTACACTATTTGTTACATTCCTAAGAAAGGATATAAATATAATAGCTCCAATCAAAAACTTCAGAAAATTAGCGAAAGTAGAGGTAATTAAAATAATGGCATGACGTTAATGATACATCTAATTAGAGTCATCATTACTGTTGGACAGTGCTAGTTAATGTTTACTTAATGACTTAATTATGCTTTACTAATGAGAAATCTAATTATGTTTTAATTAACACTAATGCAAGTCATGTAACTCTGTAAATAAGCATCATAGAGAAAAAAATGGATTACAGATTTGGAATCAGCACCATTCACAACCCCAATTTGACACCAAAACTTTTTTTTTTTTTTTTTTTTTTTTTTTTTGATTTTTTTGTTTGGCAAAGTACGATGACTCCGTCATCGTACTTTGCAAAACAAAAAAAAAAAAAAAAAAAGTTTGGTGTCAAATTGGGGGGTTTTGAAGGGTGTTGATTCCGAATCTGTAATCCATTTTTTTCTCTATGATGCTTATTTACAGAGTTACATGACTTGCATTAGTGTTAATTAAAACATAATTAGATTTCTCATTAGTAAAGCATAATTAAGTCATTAAGTAAACATTAACTAGCACTGTCCAACAGTAATGATGACTCTAATTAGATGTATCATTAACGTCATGCCATTATTTTAATTACCTCTACTTTCGCTAATTTTCTGAAGTTTTTGATTGGAGCTATTATATTTATATCCTTTCTTAGGAATGTAACAAATAGTGTAATCATGTATAAAGATATTTGTTTTCAAGCGATGCATGTCATCTGTATTTTGCTTTAGATCGATTAATAAGTACCCATGTGGGTTACTAGTAGCATCTCTATATACATCTTCAACATATTTGGAATTCTCAGGTACTAGTTGTCGAGCAAGATAGTGTATTTGTGTCCTATCACGAGGATTTTTAAAGTAAACAATGTAACTAGAATTTAATGACATATCATGCTGACCTTTCCCTTGGTGAAATAAATTTTGTGTTATATAGAATATACTTATATTTCGGTGGTGGCTCCCTTTAGTGAAAATATCAACAACCCGTCCATCAATCAGATTCTCTCATCAAATCATCAAGAGGTTCCTTACCATCAAACATGCTTAAATTATTGTAGTAAAGGGATGATAAAAATGAATCATATTATACATGTGCTCTATCTTAAGACAGGTAACAAAATGAAAAATAAGGTTTATATGAATATAGTTTATTTTATTTGTTTTCATATTTACAAACACTTTGCTGTTTACACAATACAATCATTGATAAAATTACAACTATACTTTATTTATAAGTTAATGATAACATAAAAATTATAAAACATTTCCTCTATAGTAAAATTATTGACGGTAATATAAAATATTTATCTTAATTTATAATGTCCCCATGCCAATGTGTCTGTGGAATCATGTATCACATATCTTTTTGTATCTTTGTAAGACAAACCTATTTTATTAATTTTTTGTGTAAAAATTGTATGCTTCAATGATCGAAATCTATACATTTCAGAGAACACATTTTTGTTGTTAAAAAGACATGATCGATACATTAACATATCAAAATTCTTTGTTATGTTTTTATTAATGCCTTTTGCTTTGGCGGTAATATTATTTCCTACTTTGATAGCATACATTTTTGATCTTAACCCTACAAATTCTTCACACAATTTACCAGAATTTTCATCTTTGAATAGACCTAATACCTTTTTATTTAACCTAGGAAAACCGAATACATTGTCAACACAATAATCAGATGTATCAAAATATTTCTCTAAATCTGGTTTAATGTCATTGTAAAAATCATTTGTATTTATGTGATATATTAAACTATCTGTGTCTGTATATAAAAGTTTAAGGTCATTGTTAAATCTACTTTTCATGTAATTATAATGAAAATCAAACATTAAGGTTTTTGATACATCTAATATACAAAATCCCAAATATATAGGTTTATTATATAATAATTTAACTTTATTTAATTGCACTGCAACTAGGTTCTCTGAAAAAATTGATAAACTATGAAATTCTGGTCGGGCTATTAAGCTCTGAACGCCTTGAGATTTACCACGATTTTCCCAATGAGTTAATAATTTAACATCAACTCGTTTTTCAATATTTTCCATGGTCTTTCCAAAAACTGAATTATTCATTAATTTGTAAAAATCTTTTTCAAAATCAGAGGTGGCTGCCGTTCGAAGTTGAGTATTTAAATCAATGTACTTTTTCAACCATGGGCCTTGTTTAAATTTTAATACTCTATGTATCTTAGTAAGTTTCATACCAAACTCAATGCATTGTAACAAATTTCTGTAGTGAATTACATACTTTGTTTTATTATTTAAGTTTGAAACTAATTTTGGTTGTTTGCTTCCACCAATAATTATATTTTCTGGACAGAGAGGTAAGTCTGAATGTAAATCGTGTAGATTTCTGGGGTATTCTAAGTCTACTTCTAAAATATATCCTATTTCAGAAGAAGCAGGAATATTAAAATTAATATCTGTGCTAATCCATTCAAAAGAACTGTATGGAAGGCTCTGAGACATTGCCCATCCATATAAATTATTAGCATCGAAATACATTATATAAGAACTAGGTTTGGTCTTGTCATAAGTATCTAAGTATATATTATTAGCTTTAGCATATCTATTACTGCAATGTGATACTCCTCCTCTGATACCAGATTTTACAAAAGCAATCATATCAAAATCTGTTAACAAATCTAATTTAATTTGAGTATGTTTTAACATAGCATCCCAACTTAGCCCTGGGGCAGTATAATAATGAGCTGGGTCAAGACCATATGTATTTATGCATACATTCCTAAAGTTTTCAAATATATCAGTCAATAAAAGAACATCAGTTTTTAAGTACAAATCAGAATAATCAAGCATATTTTCGCATTTGAAATGTTGCCAAACTGTTTTAGCATGTTGATAGTCATCATCAGATATGTTGTTTCCTAGTAAAGAACTATAGAATTCGCTATGGTTTGGTAAATATGGACACTTTAATGATTCATATGATTTTATAAACTCATATGGAAACACACCTTTCCTTCGCAAAAGCTTAAAATCATTATCTCTTTGAAAATATTTCCTCAACTCATAAAATTGACTATCTTTCAAGTTTTTTGCTAGCGAATCTAAGCTGCTGGACATAAATTTAAATGAATCCAAAAATCTTAATCTAATTTCACGACCATTAATACGAATTTTTTTTGTAAATGATATATACTTTTCCTTATTTTGTGGTATGATGTCTATATCTCCTTGTTTCAAATTCATGGCGTGCACTATGAAATGAGCATCATAATTACTCAAATTATGTAAAAATATGGGAATAAAATTCGGAACTCTAAATTTACGACTGCAAGTCTCATGAGCAATTCCTTGAAAGCTACCTGTATGAAAATCATAATCATGAACTGAATTACAATCTAAGTGATTGTTGCAAATATAACAAATTTTCACACCGAGTAGTTCATCTTTTTCTGAATCTGTCAATGGTACCGGACGTTTTCGATCGCACAGTTTTCTATGAATGTCATGTGCATCTTGACATAAATTGTTCATAAAAACTTTAAGACAGTCAGGTCCAGTGTATGAGCAATATTTTGAAAGTTTATCATCATAAGAACATTTTAAATAATAACCATAACTATAAACTTCATGTTGTTGTACATTATTAGTAAATGATTGATTGCTATTAGGATTACAAGTTAAAACTGGCTTAAGCATCGCTTCGAAGTCAGCATAGATTATGAAAGGTAACTTAATTTTTCGTTCAAAATGTTCAAACGAAATTTTGTCAGAAGACACTGGATTGCCAAATCTGTCTTTTCTATTTGATACATTATTTGGCAAATCTATTCGAATATGTCTGCAATCATTTCGATTATGAGCATGAAGTTTTTCTTCACTTGGAAAATACAAAAGACATCCATCACAAATGTGTAATGTATGATGTTGTCCCGTTATCTGATTATTTACTAAGCGTGATAAATTTCTAATGTAACAATAATGACCGGCACTACCATTTGAGATGTATAATAGATTAATATGCTTTTGCTTTCGGTTTTTAGTAAAATACAAAGGACCCACTATTATATTTCGTTTTGTGTTCCGATCATATTCTAAACCGAATACATTTAGGCTAAAGTTATTTTGATTTTCCACTTTGTGTAAATCAGAAATCTTTACTGGAAAAGATATTTTATTAAAATTTACAAAATTTTTGTATTGAGTGTAAGATGAGACTCGGTCTTTATGATGTTGAGCTGGATATAATCCGGAAAGTAAAGCCCATTTTAGACATTCATGATCATGATTTTTGACATTGATTACTGCTTTCTTTAATTTTATATCAGAAGGTAAATCAATGTATGATGAACCTCTCAGAGGGTTGAATTTGTTTACATTCATTTCTAAGTACAATATATTTTTTAAAGACCATCCGCTATCTTTTTTCTCAAATTCAGACATTTTTTTTACAATCGTTTCACCTAAATTATTGTAGTAAGGTTCCAATTCATCACCTAACGCTATTGTATAATTGGAGGTTTGAAAATCAAATGTATTTTTTATATCTTTCGTTTGTTGTATAAAATCAGCAAAAATTATATAATTAACCTTAACTATAATGAATTCCTTAATACATTCCTTAAGTAAAGATTCAATAGTAGTTTTCACTGATTGAAAGAAAAGTTCTGGTGATTCTAATACAGGTTCTTTAATTGGTGATGTAATTTTATATGAAACTATTCGTGATCCAAACGCTGAATCAATAATTGACACATTAGCATGAGGGTGTCTAACTAATAAAAGCTTATTTTTATGAATCTTATTCCTTAGATGGCTGTTGAAATATTTTTTACTCACAATAAAATTGCAAATAGTACACATAATTTTGCTCGTATCTGTCATCTGCTGTTCCGTTTCAATTGTAGATGGTCCAGGCTGTGTGTCAGTATCTTCAGATGTTTTTTTCGTAGCACCTCCAACTTGTACTCTCGGCTTTCTTTTATTTTTGTGTGATATTCTATAAAGAATAAACACAATTTAGATAAAACACATAATTCATTAACAATAAGAATTTTTTTGGTACAAATAGTTTTACTTACTCATGAGTTTCTTCTATATCGTTTACTTCATTGGCTTCACTTATTTTAGGTTTAAATTTGAAATCATTGGTTGAATTTTCTTCAAAGAAATCCTTTATGATATGAACATCACTTGTTATATCTTTAACTTCTTGACTTGTCTCGTAATCATTGAGAGTCTCACAGAAAGCACCATCATAATCACTATCCATATCAATACATTCCAGCACTTGAAAGTTTGACATTGTAACAACTTAGATTGTGTTTGGAAGAAGTTATAGACCAATGTGTTGATTATTTAAACGGGCAAAATATATATTCTCCTGTAGTTGTACTTAATGAGACATTCAATTATATTAATGACATTGATTACTAAAAACGATTAGTAGTGTAAATGAAGGTATTCTTAAAATAAACAGCAAATGTTTCGTTCATTATATTTAATGACTAATTATGATAGAATTAATTATATAACTAATTATGGTATTTGTCATGGAAAACTACTGCTCAAGTCACTTCCAGACAACCAATATGGATTTTGATTCAATCTTTATGTTTGAATGTATATTTATTGCAGTCAGGTGTTGATGAAATTTCTTTTGTTATATTGTAAATTAACGCTCGAGTTCGTTGGTGGTGGTTAGTCTTCGGTTTGTCGTAGTACTTTACTCTTACTTCCGCATGTTTCCAATGATCCGATGATGGGACATTAGTCAATTTTTTGAGATTATATACTTCGATTTTTATCATATGAGTTGCTGTTGACCCATCATCTGTATTTGTTGATATGTAAGACATCCCATCGTTTGTTGCTCGCCCCACAGTGGATGATTGTAGTTTAGATTTTTTCTTTTTTGGAGATTCATCGAAAAACTCGTTCAGAGATTCGCAGTCCGATCTGTCTCTCTTTTGGATAAGGCATGGAGTCGGAGAAGCAGCCTCGTCATCATCAGATGTTGGAAAGTAATAATTTTTGAATGTGTTTTCCTCAAAGTCAATGGTGGTATTGGCAGCAAAGCAAGATGTAAGCTATAACAATGATTACAAAGAATAGTAAGCACAACATTTATTAAATAAATGTGCACTAAGGAATGCACTGAAGATTGATGGCAATCAAGAAGTCACAAAATCAAAAACACAAGTTTGTATAAAGAAAGTAGATAATGCTTAATATAATACTTACAGACATATTGGTTGTCTTGAGGTGACTTGAGCAGTAGGTAGACTTTCAATTGTAGTCGATAGCACTTTGTTAGGAAATGCTTAGATATGATGGTTTTTATACTAGTTGTTCGGTCATTTACCTAATGTATTTGACAATTATTAAGACATAGCTATGCCAGTAATAGAAGTAATTAAAACTTGTTACACAAATAAATGATAAAGTAATAAATAAAGTCATTAAGATTCTGGAAAAATTTTTAGGGAAAGTAGATATTTTTGTTATGACGACAATTAGAGGTACTGCAAATATTTGTAATAGTATACATAACATTAATGGCATAAGTAATCTGCTTGGAACCAACGGCTTAACATGACTTCTGAAGTATGTAGGAACTCGAGACCACAAAGTTTTAGTCACCCATCCACGGCTTGACCATGGTGAAGGTTACTTTGTTTTTCTATGGAGTCCATACACAAATTATAAAGCTGAAGAGTTTGAGTTTGTCGTAAAAGGCGACTAAGGGCGTGTTGGGTACTAGGTCTTTGAGTGTGTAGGCGATGAGCTCGCCACTTGTCACTACTCTGCTTTCAAGAATTTTTTCATCTGACCCAACCCAACTCTGTATAGCTGAATGTGGTCTTAAGGACCATTGTGCTCCTTGGACTCTGTCTACCCTTTTGGGGATTATAGGCGTGATTATATGTATAGGCGTGTGTAGTATGTGTATGTATGTATGAAGAGTTTGTTTGGATAGAATATTTCTCACCAAGATTCAGAAAATTAGCGAAAGTTGAGGTAATTAAAATAATGGTGTGACGTTAATGATACATCTAATTAGAGTCATCATTACTGTTGTTGACAGTGCTAGTTAATGTTTATTTAATTATGCTTTACTAATGAGATATCTAATTATGTTTTAATTAACACTAATGCAAGTCATGTAACTCTGTAAATAAGCATCATAGAGAAAAATGGATTACAGATTTGGAATCAGCACCCTTCAAAACCCCCAATTTGACACCAAACTTCTTTTTTTTTTTTTTTTTTTTTTTAGGTTTGCAAAGTACGATGACGAATTTTTTGACGTACGATGACGAATTTTTGGTATGACGTAGAGATGACGTAGGTGGTCCAGAATGCACGAATACTAACTACTTCTATTAATGTGTTACTTTCTTTTGTATCTATTGTACCTTCAAGTTCCTTGTCGTAATATGGACATGAATGGAAGTACATGATTGATGAAATGCTGGGAATATAATAATGAACTTTGTAGTTTGTACTCGATTATGGAGATTGATTATCGACATGACTATTCTTATTTTAATAGATCCCAACAATTCCTCTTAGAAGGAACTACACGTTGTTAGGTTCCAATGTAAAACCTTTGCTACAAAATTTTCACGATACCATTGATAATGTTAAACGCAATAGGTGGATACCGATTAATAACTGGAAACAAAATTCGGAGCAGATTTTTAAAAAGGAAATTAAAAAAGCACATGTTAAGCTCTTAAATGAATATGTTTTAGTTCTTTTATATTTCATGTGGATAGTTCACTTGGTGTGGGAGTGATTGAATTGCTGGCTGAGTTTAAAGCCAGTTGAAGCTTGATTGATGTAGGATTCAATATAGTGAATTAGGGTTCTGATGGATTTTTTCCTTGTCACACAAAAAATGCTAGTGGATGGATGGGCGGGGTGTCGAGTGCAGGCTATCAGTGTTTTAAGCCTTCTTTATTGTCAAGCTGTCTATGATAAGCCAGGCATAGAATAGCAGATAATATCGCGAACTTATCGCTGTAAAAGAACCTGGGACCGTGTCATTTGTAGCTTCGGAATTTTGTCCCAAAATGTTTGACAAAAAAGTAGATTGTGGAACTGATAGGTATCATAAGAAATCTTTTCCCACGACAAAAGTGCTTAAATAAATGATGTTATATTCTTATTAAGATATTAAAGGTCACGTTGACGTTTACACACAAAAACCGGTTCATAACCAAAAGGTAACTAAATGAATCATGACATTACTTAATGAAATCTTCATAAAGACACTTTTCATAAAGAACATAAAGTCTTATGTAACATTCTTTCGTGTTATTTTATTGAAATATGGATTTCTCGCATCAATGAGACGTTGAGTGTGGCGCCAAATGGTACTCGTAACTTCAGACTTCGTCGTCCAAATGATCGATGAGATTGATAGTCAATATACTAATAGTACTGTTACTAGTTCTGCTACAAAATAACAATGAAATGAAAATGAAAATATTATTTATTGTACACCATTAAATATAAATAGAGAAATTTTACAAAAGTAGTAAAGTACAATAGGGACGCCGCAATTTTAAAAACAGATTCCACCAAAATCGAAAATCTTCAATTATGACATAAATTTAACTTTAATTGCTTCAATAATATGATGTGGTGCATAAAAATTACTACATAATAGATATTGCAATTCACGAGGACGATTAAATCATTCGACTTTAGACCCTATCTTAATGCGTTAAGAGCGTAGTCGCCATCATAAAATGACAACAACTATAAGTACCTAAATTATCTTTGTTATACCGTGCAGCGTTAAAACAATCCCGACCTTATACACAAGAATTTACTAAAGAAAACCCGAAAGTAATTTTTTATATTTCCCACATTTTATAAGGGTTTCTATTAAAATTCTGCTGACTATAGTAATAATTCTAGCTACAAGAGTATGCACTTCTCTCCACTGGAATAACCCAACTATTTGGAGGCATAAGCATTTTGTGAAAGGAAAATGGGGACGTTAGGGTTGGCACTCACTTTATAGCTGCAAACATCATTCAAAATCTTGTAAAGAATGTACAAGCACTAGCTGAGGTTCTAAACTTCAATATTTTTAAGTCATCAAAAATTTATGATGATTATTCAACAGCTAAGATAGTACTGGCAGAAGAAGGTAAGGAAAGAATAAGTAGGTCACCAAAAACTATTATAATACCTAAATTTCTACGTTTGGATTGGGGATTGGAGTGGATTGGAGATCAATGAATAACTTCATACTTAATTGCTTTCATAAAGCCTATAATTTATTAGACATGTAACCTTTTTTATTTTAAATGGGGTCAAACATGCAGACGGCTCACCTGGTATATCACCACCGCCCATAGACATCTACAACACCGGAAGAATTGCAGATGCGTTGCCGACCCTTAAGCATAATAAATTACTCTTTTAAAATTTTTGAAGGTCGTTACTCCCTTTCCAATTTCTATTTTAAACTTTTCCTAGGCTTCGAATTAGTTGTATAAAATCATGTGTACCCGAGCCCAAGGTTTAACAGGCTCCGCGGGAATCCATTAAGGGTCCTGGATTATCTGACCCTTGCATGATCCCTGTTGATACTAGTTTTATTAAAGTTCATTCGTAATTCCTTTTAATTCCACAATCTGGATCCTTGGGTGTCACAATGATAAATCGGACTAGGATGGACGTCATTTTATTAAGGGTCTTGAGTTTTTATTTTAACCTTTTCAACTTTAAAATTTAAATATTGTTTATGTTTAAAATGATGTAATATTAATCATGATTTTTTAATCAGTTTTAACTGTTGAGTTGTAGGATTGTCTGTCTGTCTGAATTGCGCAAGAACGAGGAAAAAACTAAAGCATACAATTTTTATTTTAATAAATGAATTGCTAGAAGATATAGGCTATATTTGTATTGAATTCTACCTCCAAATTCTTTTTGGGTAAAAGCAACTTTCTATATAAAATTTACTCTACTCTAATACGATACTCTTATAATACTAATACGATACTCTTATATATTTAATATTTCTAATTCACGGTGCAAATCATTCGTTACTTAGTAATTAATGATAAGTGTCACGTCGGAGCATTCTCTGAGGACCCCTTGATAAATTATCTTTGAAAAGACAGTATACTTAATATACTTATTGAAATATTTTTATTCCTCCAATGAAGCTTGGCTGACGAAGAATTAGTCAGTAATTACTCCCGTAATTGAATTTCAAATTCTTTCGATGAATATTAACATGGTACTAATCGTCCCGGAAAATTTATTCAAAAATAATTATCAGATAATCCGAATTAAAAGGTTCACCGGCCAGTGGTTATGATAATGTAAGGAGGAATTTAGGAGTCAACGGTGAGAATAATCGGGCGTGCTTTGGTCGGCCAAAAACGACCCATGTTTTGAAATCTAGATAGGGTATTATTGTTATTATTTTTAATTCTAGTTAAAACTTGTATTTTTTGCACTGGTGTCGTTTCTGTCACTATGAAATCTCACACATTTGTAATGGGTTGACTGGAAGAGATCTCTGGATAATAGGGATAAGTTCTCCCTTGCAAACTTGTATTTTTCACTGTCTTGTTTCTTTTTGTTGGTGCAATAAAGAGTTTAATAATAATAATTAAATACCTAAAAACCACACGTTTTTAAAAAGAGTTAAATAATGATAAACAAACATAAATGAGGGGTCACTCAAAACGTGGGAGCGCTTCTTTGCTACTTACACTTCCGATCTATGCATGCATTATACATATATTAGGTCCTGACCTATGAAATTGGTGTTTTGTATAGAGATTTTGGGGAATTCTGCAAATCGACAAATCCAGAGATAATAATATTTGGCATGTATCATTAGACAAGCTTTAGTAATATGTGTAATATCACACTTCATAAATATTATTTATCGTTTTTAAGTGAATGCAAATAAAATGATGTATTCGGGAGGCACTTGAAAAGAGTTGTCTCCGTGTCCAATTTTAACACAATTAAACTTACAACAAATTATCAAAACAAATCAAAAGAGCTCAAAAATATAGTATATTTTTAAACGAGGTAATTATTTTTTAGGAATACTCTGAACCTTAATAGTTACAGACAAAATACTAAGACAGAATAAAAACACCAATTTCATAGGTAAGGACCCAATAATAGGGATTTTAATGGAATACATGGCATGCATAAATCGTTAGTGGAAGCTACGATAGTGCGCCCTCACGCTTTTAGTGGCCCTTCATTCGGCCCCGGTTGTATGTTTATTATTATTTTGCTCTTTTTAAAAATGTGGAATTTTGAGATTTTTTTTTAATTATTATTTTATTCTTTTCAACTACGCACAACGCCATCTATCCATTGGTGATTTAACACCAATCAACGGATGGCGCTGTACGTAGTCTGCATACAATACCTGAAAGTTGTTGAAAAAATTTAAAAGTGCTCATAGAACGTTGAGAGTAGTTGCAAGTTGCATTGTCACCGGGTTCTAAACTATTCCCAAAGTTTCAGCCCGATATATAGTCCGGAAGTGCCTCAAAATTGAGTTACGAAAATCCAATCGGACAAAGAAAGATACAAAAAGACAAACAAGAAAATGTCGTAAAATTATTTCAAGTTTAAGATAAGCTGAATTCATTAAAAAAATAAAAGTAATCTACGCTGAAATTTATTTTTTTACATTACCAGCCAATCAACCTGGTGTAGTAAGTATAGAAGCAGCAAACTCTTTCTCTCGAGTTAATAATACAGAAAATTTTATCTCCTTGAATCCTTGAATCTTGAGAAAACTACAGATTTTCTATAGTTTCCTCAAGAGAGTGTGGAGTGGAGTGGTTGTGAAGGTGAACCTTAAAGATTATGAGTGTTATTTAAATGGTTAGCAAAAAATTCGAATTTCGGTCAGCAAAAAAATGCAAGTGATCACCTCAAATAACTAATTGGTTAGCAACTAAAATATTTTCTCTGCTGCCAAATTGTAACACAAATATTGTTTTTCTGGGTCATAAAAAATTACCTTAACATAAACGGTAACATAAATATTGCTCCCCAAATAATTATTTAGCAGCTCAATTAATTATTCTGATGACCAAATAATTATTCTGCCTACTAAATAAGTATTTTGCTGGCCAAATAATTATTTTGCCGCCCAATTATTTATAGGACAAAATATTTGTTTGATGCCCAAATGATTTTTCAGTTGACCTTTTTGTTGCAAACGGGATATTCTTTGGAAAGTAATTAATTGTACTTTCCAAAGAATTTCCCGTGAGTCTTATAAAATTTCAAAGGTTATATATTCATTCAGCCGAATCCCTTAGTTCAGTTGTTCTTACAACAGTGAGTCTACTACTGTCAGAACTACAAGGTTCCTTGTAGTTCCCACCTGCCAGACTTTAATTAAAACTGTGAATTGAAATTCCAGTACAGTCTAAGTCCACTGTTCCATTTGGTATTGTTGCTGCAAGTGAATTTTTTAAATTCCTCGCGCCCGCTTTCTAGACTTAGAGGCTTCAGAGGCTTTGGGAGACGCCTTGGAGAGTAAATTAAATTTTAGGTGATTTAATGGTCGCTACGGTACTACACTACTGCTTAAAAGCTGAATTTCAAAGGTCTGGGTAAAGTAAGATAATATTCGTTGTAACTATTAAAATGTCAAACCGATTTATTCTCCATTTTTACTAAGGTTTACGATCGAGGAGCTCGGTGGAGTGGTCCGTGCGCTTTGGCTTTCGATATTGAAACAAACCAACTTACGCCATGGTCAGTCGCTCACGTTCCTCCGTGCTTCGGAAAGCACGTTAAGCCGTTAGTCCCGGTTGCAATTGTAGTCGTTTCTATCCACCAATTGGGCCGTGGTAGTGTAATCACCCATACTCGTCTTGTGAAAAAATGTGTCAAAATAAAATTGTCCGTAGCTAAAACTAATAGAAACCTAACGTATATAATAAAAAGAATGAACATGTTGGAAAACTTAATTATGGCATTGAATTATGTCATTTAACGTGTCGTATTTCTAAACAAGCGCATACTACACTATTTACCATCCCATTGTACGTCAGAAACTTAAAGCCTCCGTATATTCGCGTCAGCGGCCTCTTCGTTTTGATTGTCATTAACAACCCGGCAATTAATCTTCGTTACAGCTTAAACTACCTCAGTATTTGCGAATTGGTTCGCAGTTTCATGTTAATTTGTCAGAATTGCAGCGACCGTGACAATTGTTTTACGTTCTTAAGAGTTTTGCTCATTATTCGTGTTGATTGATGACAAAGATATAAGATAGCTGGTATATATAACAAGACACATTAAATGTGTCTTGTTTTGCTCACGATGGAACGAGTGGGTCGCGTTACAGATACTATAAAAGATAACGTCTATTCGTACCTTTTTATTTCATGTTTATCGCTGACCCTTACCCTTCGCTGGCCAGTTTTGAATTTAAAAACTTTTTTGGTTAAAATTGTAACTTCTATTTTTAAACTTATCAACAGCAATTCTTACGCAATTAAAGTGGCGATTTGACACGCAATGTAAATAAAAAAAATGTAAACAAGTAGATGATGCCAAAGTGATGGATGATAAAGGTTTTTTTTTTTATTTAACAAGTGTGCAAAGAGCAATAAATGAAGAGCTAGATAATATAGTTATGATATCAAAACACAAAAAAAGAAATAGATATCTTTCTTAAATCTGCATATGAATCTTAAGATAAAATACTGAAGAATCCTAAAAGACCGAAATCATAAAGAGCTTACTTCGTCACAAGTCTGGTCTTCTAGCAACAAATTACCGTCCATTGACAAAAGGTTATTGATGAGACCATTTGTTACTTCAGAAGGCAATAAATTGTCTGTTATTAGACTGATTTGATGTGCCGACTTTTGAGTTATCGCCATTCCTTGACTAATACTGTTATTCTTCGTTAGGCTTCTTTAATTTTTCACAATAAGAGCGTTTTCGCACCACGTCAGATCCGAATCCGGAAAAATAAGTTCCGAGGTAGCCGTAGAACTATTTCTAT